>JAZGTL010000028.1:3850926-4568890 GCA_037349345.1 Oemleria cerasiformis | reverse complement strand
CGACTATCATATCATATTATCAGCCGATATAACCTTCGGCTATCATATCATATCATATCACATCATACACTTTAACTGAAATATTGGAAAATATGTGTCCAACAATCATTTCTAAATTCCGGAAATTCAATGCAACAATACATACTAGTATATAAACAAAGATACATTAATGCATGCATTTCAATTTATAAATGAAAAGTCCACTCACATATATCATCCAACCCGAAATTCATGGACGCTCTAGTCCAAGGAACACATGCAAAATAATGACCCAACTACCTTGACTTTCCGAGCTCAAAACACGTTCCACGGTCAACCATTACCGCTGGGATTGCCCAATCGGGCCCTAAACGAACTCATATGGCCTCGAAACCAACAAAATCTGATCCGGAACGTCCCAAAACCCTAGTCATGCGTCGCCGTGACTTCGGGAACAGTCCCATGCGCCGCCACGCGCCACCGGAGGGTCAGAACACGCGCTCACGCGCCGCCACAAGCTCACGCGCCGATCACCCGCCTGCTACAGTGTTCAAGCGCCTGGATCGATCCAACTCGACCCTGCTCGACCTGACCCGATCCAACTCGACCCGACTGGTTCACTCAACCCGACCAGTTCACTCAACTCGACCGGTTCACCGGTGACTCGCCGAAGAAGACGACCGGAACGCCGCTTCCACTGCCGTCTGGTTCACCGAAAATTGCCATTTCCGGTCGATTTTCAAGGTTTTCTAGCTACTTCATTTCTTGATCGTTTTTCACGATCCACACATGTAGATTCATCTACTTTTCACCATGAATCCAAATATGAGATCAAAGTTCCGAGATCGTACTTGGTTTGGCCGAAAAACGACCGAGAAGATTCGGTCCACCTTCCTTCTCCGTCTGTCGCCTACGGCGATGCTCCCGCTCCGATAAATACCCCTAAATGCTCGTGGGGCTCCGGGGAAGATCCTCCCGACCTTAGTTTTGATCGAATCGGACCGAAATCCGTCTGATGAAAAGGGTTGTTCGGTGTTCGCATGGGGAAAATTTCAGGTAGGAGAGAGAGACTGGATGAACCAATCCACCGAGGAGAGAGAAAAATATCTGGTATATAGTTCCAACTTTTCCAAAATTACCAAACTGCCCCTGTAGATTCTAGACCCGTAACAAACTCACCGGGTCTCCGTTTTTCGCGTATCTCCTGTCTACGAACTCGTGAGTTCGACACCTACGCAACGACCCAAGAAAAATTCCAAAAAGTACTGCCAGTCAAAAAGTAACTCCCGAATCCGGCCAAAATCGAGGGTAAAATCGTCCAATTCTCAAAATAATTTAATTTCTGATCCGGGTCGTTACAAATTTCCCCCCTTACAGAAATTTCGTCCTCGAAATTTCACTAACTCAGGTTAAAGAACCAACCTCCTATTCATTTCATGGTCGCTAAAGAGGTAAACGTCTCAGAGGCATCTTGTTAACTGAAATCCTTAAATAATTTGCACACAAGTGTGCGGTCTACAGTAAGTTAACCTAGAGCTCTTATACCACTTGTAAGGACCTTTCTCGAATTTCCCCTCGAAACCCGGAAAGAACCCTTATCTTGTCTGACATCTCTTTTACCTCAAAAATTTAATACCAAGAATACCCTTTATCCTTAAATAATTTTTTTGTAAACCTTATAGGGTTCTCGACAGAACCTCTGTACTTACTGACCACTCCTACCTGTCAGACGTAGGATAGCATACAAGTCAAAAACCAAGACCTCGGAATAATGGTGGTCCAAATAGGAATACCCTTTGACACCAAAAGTCAGTAGGTCAGACACTGCTGACACCTCTATTGGAATACCACAAGACAACCGACTAGTCAGATACTTGTGAACCAATAATAATTTGTCACTCTGGGTCACCGCCCACACCAACCCACATACCCGGATGACGAAGTATTTTCATAGGCTGATTAAGCATATGACAATCGTCGTCAAATCATATTAGAGCCGGAAATATCCTCAGCTATCATATCATATCATCAGCCGGTATAACCTTCGGCTATCATATCACATCAATTGGAATATCCCTCGACTGGCATATCCCTAGCCACCAGGGTATCCCTTGGGGTGTGCTAGTCCTGTATCACAACTCTCTGTACTATGATATCACATCAGTCGGCAAGTATCCTCGACTATCTTATCATATCATCAGCCGGTATAACCTTCGGCTATCATATCATATCAGTTGGCAAGTATCCTCGACTATCATATCATATCATCAGCCGGTATAACCTTCGGCTATCATATCATATCAGTCGGCAAGTATCCTCGACTATCATCTCATATCATCAGCCTGTATAACCTTTGGCTATCATATCACATCAGTCGGTAAGTATCCTCGACTATCATATCATATCATTAGTCGGTATAACCTTCGGCTATCATATCATATCAGTCGGCAAGTATCCTCGACTATCATATCATATCATCAGCCGGTATAACCTTCGGCTATCATATCATATCAGTCGGCAAGTATCCTCGACTATCATATCATATCATCAGCCGGTATAACCTTCGGCTATCATATCACATCAGTCGGTAAGTATCCTCGACTATCATATCATATCATCAGCCGGTATAACCTTCGGCTATCATATCACATCAGTCGGCAAGTATCCTCGACTATCATATCATATCATCAGCCGGTATAACCTTCGGCTATAATATCATATCAGTCGACAAGTATCCTCGACTATCATATCATATCATCAGCCGGTATAACCTTTGGCTATCATATCACATCAGCCGACAAGTATCCTCGACTATCATATCATATCATCAGCCGGTATAACCTTCGGCTATCATATCACATCTTATCATATCATCAGCCGGTATAGCCTTCAACTATCATATCATATCAGTCGGCAAGTATCCTCGACTATCATATCATATCATCAGCCAGTATAACCTTCGGCTATCATATCATATAGTCGGCAAGTATCCTCGACTATGATATCATATCATCAGCCGATATAACATTCGGGTATCATATCATATCATATCACATCATACACTTTAACTGAAATATTGGAAAATATGTGTCCAGCAATCATTTCTAAATTCCGGAAATTCAATGCAACAATACATACCAGTATTTAAACAAAGATACATTAATGCATGCATTTCAATTTATAAATGAAAAGTCCACTCACATATATCATCCAACCCGAAATTCATGGGCGCTCTAGTCCAAGGAACACATGCAAAATAATGACCCAACTACCTTGACTTTCCAAGCTCAAAACCCGCTCCACGGTCAACCATTACCGCTGGGATTACCCAATCGGGCCCTAAACGAACTCTTATGGCCTCGAAACCAACAAAATCTGATTCGGAACGTCCCAAAACCCTAGTCACGCGTCGCCGTGACTTCGATAACAGTCCCACGCGCCGCTACGTGCCACCGGAGGGTCAGAACATGCGCTCACGCGCCCACGCGCTGCCACGCGCCCTCACGCGCTGGTCACACGCCTGCTACAGTGTTCACGCGCTTGGATCGGTCCAACCCGACCCGACTCGACCTGACCGGTCCAACTCGACCCGATCGGTTCACTCAACCCGACCGGTTCACCGGTGACTCGCCGGAGAAGACGATCGGACCGCTACCTCCATCGCCGTCTGGTTCACCAGAAATTGCCATTTTCGGTCGATTTTCAAGGTTTTCTAACTACTTCATTTCTTGACCTTTTTTCACGAACCACACATGTAGATTCATCTACTTTTCACCATGAATCCAAATATGAGATTAAAGTTTCGAGATAGTACCTGGTTTGGCCGAAAAAACGGCCGAGAAGATATGGTCCACCTTCCTCCTCCGTCCGTCGCCTACGGCGATGCTCCCGCTCCGATAAATACCCCTAAATGCTCGTGGGGCTCCGTGGAAGATCCTCCCGACCTTAGTTTCGATCGAATCGGACCGAAATCCGTCCGATGAAAAAGGTTGTTCGGTGTTCGTACGGGGAAAATTTCGGGTAGGAGAGAGAGACTGAATGGACCAATCCCCCGAGGAGAGAGAAAAATATCTGATATATAGTTCCAACTTTTCCAAAATTACCAAACTACCCCTGTAGATTCTAGACCCGTAACAAACTCACCGGGTCTCTGTTTTTCACGTGCTGCCTGTCTACGAACTCGTGAGTTCGACACCTACCCAACGACCCAAGAAAAATTCCAAAAAGTACTGCCAGTCAAAAAGTGACTCCCGAACCAATCCAAAATCGAGGGTAAAATCGTCCAATTCTCAAAATAATTTAATTTCTGGTCCAGGTCGTTACAAAAAATGTGTGTAACGAGTGAGAGAGAGAGAGACCCGAAGGCTTGAGGGAGGACGAGAAGGCCAGAGAGGCCGATGGAGTCGGAGGGGGTGGTGGAGGAGGAATCGGGTGCGGTAGCTGAGATTGGAGGTGTTGGAGGCAAAGGGATTCAAGGACACGTTGGATTCGAGTAGGCGAGGGAGCTGGGCGGCGACTATAGGGTCGTCGAAGATATCCTCGCTGACGAGAAGATCGACCGGGTCCAGTAGGAGGGGAATGGGGTCCACCTTGAATGAGGGCTTGCACAACCTCATCACCATGAAAACCAGAGAGTGGGGCCCTCCTTGACCGCTGCTCATCGTTTCCTCCTCTTGAATTAACCGGCGACAAGATAGATTTTAGCCAATTCTTCTGAGATCAAAGCCAATGGTGACAGTGTTGCCGGCGAACTATTATTCACACAATTCAATTCAATTCATAATAGCGTTTATATATTTGATGGGCATATGAATGGGTTGAGAAACCCAGATGGTGTTCATCATCTTTTTCTTCATCTTTTGTTTTGTTTTTTTTTTTCTTTCTAATATTTTTCTACAAAATGATTAAAACATCCAATCCCTTACTGCCACGTAAACTTCCTAAACAAAGTGTGTAACGCTATGAATTATTTGGTGCAACGACGTTGACAGAACACCAATTCTGGGTATAAAGTGACACAATTTCTTATTCTGTGTGCAAATTGAGACTTCACATTACGTTCATTAGAAGATGAAGTACTAAGGTACGTAATAAAATTACTGAAATTTTCATGCATATATATATATATATATATATATATATAGTGTATATAGTGTTTTTAATTTTGGTTCTTTTAATTTTCTTTGTAGATGCTCACCCTCAACAACACATGATGATGATAATGTGCAAATCATTGAGAAGATGGATAATTTTTAAGCCCAAAACCTTGTAATGAGGTAAAATTAAAAATCAATTTTTTAATTAACGATGGTAAAATTAAAAATTAATTTTTTAATTAACAATTAACGCAACGAACACACTCTATATTAGACTGTAACAATTGGTTAGTTCTTACGAAATTTTGATTATTTCGTGACGTTTGTCATATATGTTAGGAGGGATGCAAACAAATTGGAAGCAAGAAACTCAAGGACTCGACAAGAAGCAAATCTAAATGAGACGAATCATCATCATGAACATGTTTCCCTATTGCCCTAACTTGAGTCGCAAGTCATGTGATTAAAATTATTTTGTATGATCCTTGTTTTTACGGTCATATTTCATGTGACGTGGCCAGAAACACGGCATCACGCTTGCCAACATCGATAATTTTCTTCGGTACCCATCGCCGTGCATCAGCTCGTCGTCTATGTGCTACAACAGCCATGGCGGGCAACCAGTTTATGTAAAATCGAGTGACCAAACAGCAAGCAGCAGTCATCATATGGCCCATGTGCCTCCGTATATTCCTGTAGTCCAATCCAGTCCAGTCCAATCCGATAATGATTGTGGTTTTCATCTAGAACCCACCAATTTATGACTTTATGTTACTCCAAGCTAAGTCAAGGACAATCACACAACTTAGATACCATTAACTAAAACAATCTTGATGTATAGTTTTATCACTTTGTATCCCTTTATCTTTCCGTGTTAATTAATATTCATTTTTATTATATAAATATATATATACGTATTTTTTATATTTGAATGAGACGTATTGAATTAGATTGGATAATCAAGATATAAGTGAATATTTTTGTTCACAAACGAATTACAAGGGATTAAACTTGAAAGAAAACTAATAATTTTTTTGTTGTAAAAAATATATGAATTTATTAAATACGAATCGAAACTCCAGCATTTTTCGTCAGCGAATTAAAAAGACATATCGGTTCAAGATCCTCCCACATATGGGAACCTCCTTCCCTCATGGCAAAAGTAACAACACAATGAGCTGACTTGTTACACTCAAACGGGATATAACGAAAATAAATTGATTGAAACCTTAAGAACATTAATATAAAAGACATAACTGGTAATGGAGGACTCACATCACCCATATATCATCAAGAATAGTATTAGATATATATGTTTCCTTATATATTTAATTCCCTTACTATAAAAATTCATATAGTTTTGTTTTAAAAAAACTTTATAAATTATATAATCCAATATAATACAATTCGCCAAACGTAATCATTAAACATTAAACTGGCCATTGATGAATGACACCACCATATCCAAGTTCTAGTAGCAATGGAGCAAATTTTTTTTTTTTGGAGAAGATGTACATCCTTAACTTTAAGAATGAAAAAATTGATTCAATCAAAATATACTTTGTTAGGCTTTTTATCCAAAATGTCCCATAAATTTTAAACATAATCCTCAAAATGCACAATGACGCAATCTATAACAAAAAACCTCCGAAACTTAATTTTGCCAAAAAAATTGTCAATTTATACAACACAGCATCCAAGTTCCCAATCGATACCGTTTTCTTCGCCGTCTTCCTCGACTCTAACCTCCTCTACCACTACGGACACAAATACTTTGCTCAATTGGAAAAATTGTGGATATTTCCACGATTTTGATTCCCAACCATGAAACCAACCATGGAATTAACATGAAAATTAACCCAAATTGCAATTGAAGAACCAAAACCTAATTAACCTAATATTAATTAAAATTAACCAAAATCAAGGCCTGATTGAAAATACCCAGAACATACCCACACCTTATGGAACTAATGAAGCTCACTTTATGCAACTAATGGAACTAAGTTTTTCTATCGCGTTTGATGTAGGAAGGAGACGCGGTAGTCTCTCGCGTTCGACAAAGGAAGGAGACGCTCAACCCCCAAAACAATCTCAATTGCATGTTTATTCGCCAGGGCCAACTCCATATTGTCCCCAAAGCTTGCCTTCCAAACCCTACCATTACCGACTCCTTGAATTTCACTGTGAATTTCGGGCAGGAGTCAATTGCTGCTGAACCAGTTGAGCTTGAGGTGAAAGCCGTTGAGGGCTGCGCTGGGCTGCGGGCTTTGGTTCGCCGATGGTGTGTAAGCCGTGAGGGCTCAACATCCGTCGCCTGCAAAATGGATCATTGAGGTGGGTTGTTAAGTGGGATCCACCGATGACATGTCACTGCCATTGCCATGACCTACTTAAATACTGAATTGTACGAATGGATAATTTTATCCTTAAATTTGACAATAATAAAAATAAAAATGACAAAATTAGATTATTTTGAGATAAAAAATATATTTCAAAGGATATTTTGTTACAAAATCATATTCAAGATTATTTTGAGACTAAATTTGAAATTCAAGGAGCATTTTAAGTGAAAAATTAATATATTTCGATATATAGATGCGACGCCCTTTATCATTATCATATACCACACTTTCTTTTCTCTCGATTATTCACGCATGAAGATCGTCATATATATGCTTACATATAATTATTATCCTCATTTGTAGTATATAACTATATTATATGAATGTTATGTATAAGAATAAAACATAAAAACATAGATTATTCAACTATTTACTTTTGTATATAATGTATATTACATGTTAGATAATCAATATTAATTTTTAAAAAAATCAAATTTGAGGTTTTTATTATATAATGAAGCGATATTCAACGTATGATTAATGACATGATTAATAACACGGAATATTTAAAGTTTTTTGAATAGCAATGAGTTAAATTTTCAATTCTTATATATTTTTTTCCATATATTTCTATTCGAAATTTCGGATTTGGATTTCAAATTAATTAATTTTTTTTAAGATTTCGTATTATTATAAAACCTATCTGGAATTTATTTTGGACGGGCCAATAAGAAATTTTCCGGTCAAGTAAGCCTATAGACGAAACACATCAGCCGTCGGATCTCGGAATAAACGCACAAAACTTAAACCATCGGACGGCTAATATAGAGTTCATATTTGGTAAGACAAAGCAGAGCGTAACTCTGGTCCTCTCATTCACTCAGGTCCGCGGCGGCGCCATATCGTCCCTTCAAACACCTTCTCGCTCTCACTCTCTGTCTCTCCAACACCAAAATTTGAAGGTAATTTTAAAAACCCACTAATGGCTATGCGTCTATTTTCACATGCATTTTCTTTCTTGACGAGTTACAGTTTAGTGATGCGAGTTCTTATATAACTGCCAAATTATTTGTGCCAAATTTTTTTTCTGGTCCCAAATTCTTCATCTTTCTATTCAAAAGTTGAAACTTTTTTTCTGTGTAATTTTATGTAATTACAGGTTGATATTGGAAAGTATTTAGAAATTCTGTGCTGGTAGCTTTCGATTTGTGTACTGTTTATAGTGTGAGAACTGAGACACCACCATAAATTTTTGCAAAATTGTTAAAAGGTTTGAGGTTTAAACCTGTATGAAATGAAGAGTACCCTCTAATTTGTAATGCAAGAAGGGATTGAATAATATATGATGGAGGCTGATCCTTCCAGTCAATGTGAAGCTAAAGTAGTGGACTCCTATGTGGAGCTAGGAGATGGAGGGTTTGATCGTACCGTGGCGGAGGAGGTTGAAACACCGGTGGTTCTGGATGATGGGAAAGAGGGCAATGTGGATTTTGACTTGTCTCAGCTAATTGGAGGTGGGATTGTAGAGCCTACATTGGGTATGGAGTTTACTTCTGAAGATGATGCTAGAAATTTCTATAATGCATATGCTAAACAATTGGGGTTTAGTATTCGTGTGAACTCATATTATCGTTCGAAAAAGGATAATTCTATTATATCTCGAGAGTTTTGTTGTTCAAAAGAAGGCTTTCGCCGGGAGAAACATGCAAGGAAAGATTCAGGCGATGATATGAAAAGGAGGCGTGCTAGGGCAATCACTAGGGAAGGTTGTAAGGCGCTGATGACTGTGAGGAAACGCGAAAATGGGACATGGTATGTGGCGAAACTGGAGAAGAATCATAATCATGAGTTAGTGACTCCTGCAATGCGGCATTTCCTTAGGTCACATAAGCAGGAATTTGATCATGAAAAGAGTTGTAGCAACTCCTTTAGTTCTCCTGGAATGTCTTTGGATGCGCCCGTGGATGTCTTGACTGATTGCAGCAGTTTTGACAAAATGGCATTTTCTAATGTCAATTATGTTGGGAGAGGCCGGTTGAGCAATTTTGGTATTGATGCACAAAGTTTGCTTGGGTTTTTTAAGATTATGCAAGCCAGTGATCCGGCATTCTATTATGCAATCCAGGTTGATGAAGAAGAGAGGCTGAGTAGTGTCTTTTGGTTTGACACAAGATCAAGAATAGCTTACAACTGTTTCTCTGATGTCGTAGCCTTTGATACTACTTATCAAGCAAATCAGTATAAAATGCCATTTGCACCTTTTACTGGAGTAAATCACCACAAACAGTCTGTTTTGTTTGGCTGTGCATTGCTTGCAGATGAGACCGAATCAACCTTCATTTGGCTCTTCACAACTTGGCTTGAGGCAATGTCTGGACGGCAACCAGGTTTGATCATAACGGATTATGATCCAGCCATAAGTAGAGCAGTGCAGCAAGTTTTTCCCCAATCAAGTCATCGATATTGCAAGTGGCATATCATAAGCAAAATGCCGAAGGAAATGGGACATGTATATAGTGTAGTCCCAAGGACTTTTCAAGTTGAATTTGATAGATGCATCAACAAGAGTGAGACACCTGATGAGTTTGAATCAACTTGGCAGATGCTTTTTGATAAGTACAATCTCGGAGGGATTGATTGGCTTCAATCGTTGTATGTTGATCGCAAGCTGTGGGTCCCAGTATACGTAAGAGATACATTCTTTGGAGGGATGTATGCTGCCCAGCAGAGTGGTAGTGTGAACACACTTTTCGATGGCTATGTGAATGCAGGAACTACCTTACAGAATTTGGCAGACCAATATGAGAAGGCATTGGATGAAAGATATGAGAAAGAAGCAAAGGCCGAGTTTGAAACTTTTTATACTAAACCAGTTCTGAAAACACCACTTCCTGTCGAAAAGCAAGGAGCAGATATATACACAAGAAACATGTTCACCTTATTTCAGGATGAAGTTTTTGAATCTCTTGTCTGCGCTGTGAAATTAAATGCGGAGGATGGAGGAACTAGCACTTATGAAGTAGCAAGATTCAACGAAGAACATAAAGTGCATTTTGTGGCTTTTAATATGGATGAACAACTGGCGAGTTGCAGTTGCAAGATGTTTGAATTTGAAGGGATCCTCTGCAGACATGTGCTTGCAGTATTTAAGGCAACCAATGTCTTTACACTCCCACGGTGTTATATCTTAAAGAGATGGACTAGAAATGCCAAGGAAGAGGCTATGTCGGATGTGCTTCCCTCTGTTGAATTACAGGGAAATTCTCATAAGGGCAGGAACTTGCAGTACAATATTCTGTACCAGGAAGCTATCAGATGTGCAGAGGAAGGGATGGCATCTGACCATATATTCAAGGTGGCATTAAGCGCGATAAGAGAGGCTAGAGTGAAAATCGTTGGTGCAAAACGAAATGCCATGAAATCAATCTCCCAAAACTAGAAAATATGCCAGGACAAGCTATCAAGGAGATGATGCCACAATTTCAGTCTGGTACGCTAATAGTACCCCGACAACCAGAAAGACAAAGCAAGGAGACTACCGAAAATTACTTCACCAAATACAACGTCAGAACAGTCTGGACATGATCGTAATTGCTTGTGCTTGAAGGATTCAGGCAAAAATGAAGCAATGGTAGGTTACTTTTTGTGGAGATAATAATTCTTCTTCTGTGTTGAACTTCAATACATTTTTCTTACTATTTACAGAGTTCTCACTCTTTTGTAGGATAATTAAAATCAAATGTTGCCAGTTCAGCAAGTAATGGTAAGTTACCTTATTCCAAGTCTAAGGTTTTTTCTTTCTTTTGTCGTATGCCGGATACAATTCATGTTGCTATAAGTTTGGAGCTGCAGTTGAAGAGCTTGGCTTTCTGTTTTTCTACAATTTCATTTATCAGCGTACATTTCCCATGGCCTGCAAGGTTTAGCATCTGCATTCACTTCAGTGCAGAGATAATTGATTAAAGTGAAACATCTTTTAAGTATTTTAACTTAGCATTTACAAAGGTTCTACAATTTTTTTGTGTGGCTATTAGATGTCACCATTCCAAGGTAGGTTTTACATATATTCATAAAACAATTGCAAAGATGAGAACAAGGAGATAAAATTGAAGTGTCAAAATAAAATTGGTTAAAGTCATCATCCGAAATTCATAAAATCTTAAGGGAAGGTTACATCTTCTAGAGTAGATTTAGGATACCAGATATCTGCATCATAGTAATCCTCTAATCACTGTAACCTAGCAACTGAAGAAAATTTGTGAAAGATACAATTGTGATGACCCGATGTCCACCCGAATAGCACCAGAAAAATAGTAGAATCTAACACATAAACCTCATGTTACAGCCCTCATTTTGCAAGTTTCACAGGCTTGTTTCTTTTTATGATATCTGCTTTGGACTCCATCTTCACAGGTAAAGGAGGAGAGAATAGCATATGATCATTCTGACCCAGGCCATGGCCTTTGGTTTCATAAATATCTTCTCTTCTCTGAGTCATTCTGTCTCTAGGGTTTCTTTCTCCATGACTGGCCTGTGGTGATCCGCTACTCTCCGTGTGTGCCTCATCGTCATCCTCAGTCTCCTGAGCAAAACCCTTAGTATCTTCAACCTCACTGCGAAGGTTCTCCACTAGCTCTCCATGATCATCACTAGAATCACTCTCATCCCCAATTGAAACCGGCTCATCGGAGTTGCTAAAAACCCGATACACATTCCCATTGTCTGCAAAGCTCACATTTTTCTTGACCTTAGGTTGAAGCCCATACCTTTTCACCAAAACCCCATTTTGAAATTGAATTCTAAGGTTTTCTCCATCTTCATCACTTACATGTTGAAACCCTTCAAGATCCACATCTTCCTCATCATTTTCAGAAACTTTAGCAAACCCACGAATCTTCTCAATTCTATCCCTCAATTTCCCAATCATTTCCCTCTGAGCCCTTCCCAAATCACCACCACAGTTGGTGGGCAAAACCCTAGACTTGCTAACATTTTGACCAAACCTCGCATTCTTCACTGCTTTCAAGGAAAGCCCATGCCTTTTCATCACAACCCCATCAATGAGCTCCAAAAACCGAACCAAATCTCTACTAACAGACCTTTTCCCGTCCCTCACAATGGGCTCACCGCACTGCAAATACAATGCACAGACAAAATTTCTAAGAAAATTGAAAGCAAAAGAGTAAGTTTATTAGAAAAACATATAAAATTGAACAAACCCATGATTGATTTACCTGAATAGAGTCGAGCTTGAGAAGCAAATCCATGGCTTTTTGAGAAATGGCGTGAAAATCGAAGTGGGTATCATTTGAAATCGATGATTTGAGAGAGTTGAAAGCGGACTTGATAAAGGCGAGGTCTTTAAGCTGCCTGAGGGTTCGTGATCTGCGGATAAGGAAGGCGTGGAAGTGTATTTGAATGACTCGAGCAGCTAGGTCCCTGAGAGAATGCGAATACGAAAACTGGGATCGAGACGAAGAGTAGTGGTGGAGAGAGGCTTCGAGGGCTTCGATTCGAGAGAGGAGGGAGGAGATAAGAGAGTGGGTTTGGAGCTGCGGTTGGTCTAGCTGTTCTTGTTGGTGCAGACGATGCTTTGGGTGGTGGAATTTGTGGGTGGGTTGAGGGTTTTGGCGGCGGAGATTGGGGTGGTGAGAGTAGGGATCTGGTGGGGTAGATTGGATTTGGAGGAGCTGAGAAGCAAGGGCTTGGAGGAGTGGGTCTGTGGCTGGTGGTGGCGGCGGCGGTGGGAAGGGGTGGTGGAATTTGTGGGTGGGTTGAGGGTTTTGGCGGCGGAGATTGGGGTGGTGAGAGTAGGGATCTGGTGGGGTAGATTGGATTTGGAGGAGCTGAGAAGCAAGGGCTTGGAGGAGTGGGTCTGTGGCTGGTGGTGGCGGCGGCGGTGGGAAGGGGTGGTGGAATTGGGTGCAACAGCAGGCATTGTAGGAGCTGGTGCAGCAAGCGGTGGTGGGAGGCTGAGATTGGTGGAGGTGGTGGGAGGCCATTTGGAAGCTTTCGAAGGTAAAGTTTTGGGAGAAATGATGGGTTTATGCTAAAGAAGAGATGGGGGTTTGGGTTTTGGATGGTCCGATGGTAAAGCTTGTGACTTTATCAGACACTGGTGGAGCATCACATGTCATGGGCCCGAGGCAGATGTTTTTTTCGTAAAATCCGAGGGAAGAATTTGAGCGACTTGGTCTTCGTGTGGTCAAGGGTTTTGAAGTTGATGACCATTTCAGCTGCCATAACGACCCAATTCGTCTATATATTTGGGCTTGGGCCCTATAAATTGATATGATTGGACTATGGGTAGGTAGTAGCTATTGGGCCAAACAAAGCTCAAAATTGAACCAAACTTGCATGAAAATTCTTTAAGTAAACCGGCTTTAAGTAAAACTCAAGGACGAATCGGGAAATTCTGACCAAAATTGAAGTAGGAAGTTGTGATTATGCGTGTGTTAGTCTTCTTATCATCCGAAGTTTATTAAAGTCAAATGCATGTGATACAATAATATATGCGAGTGTTGTTTGGTTCCTATAAGACTTCTATGACATGTTTACGAACCTATAACAACTAAAATTCTTGCAGACTTAAAAGAGTTTGAGTTCTCGACATGATGGGCTCCGTTTGTGTTTTTACGGAATAATTTATAATCAGAATTCAATTCCTCATTTTTATTTTTATTATAAATTAGTAAACATGCGTTGCGGTGTTGTTCATTCCAAATGGACACACTTAAACTTCGTTTGGCATTATTTTGTTCTTTTAAAATGTTGTTTTATTTGAAAATGAAGCAATATAAAAATATTTGATAAAATTAAAAAAATTTATTTTTTTGAAAAAATAATGGATTTTTTACATCAATTTTTAAAAGTAGCATATATAGTGATTTTAAAAGTTGTTTTCACAAAAAATTAATGAAATTTTCACTTCTTATAATATTCAAATTCATTTGGAATCATTTTATATTTCTCACGCATCCTTTTTTCTTAAAGGAACCAACCTCCACCTCATGTATTACTCCGTCGCCACCAACACCACCACCACCACCTCCACCTCAACTACTACCACCACCTCTTTCATCCTTACCACCACCTCTTCCCCCAACCTCCATCTCTTCCATCACTACCACCACCACTACTTTCACATCTTCCACCCAAACCTCCACCTCCTCTTCCACCACCACCATTGCCTCCACTACCACCACAAAGCACTTCCATCTCCACCACCGCTTCATCCCTCTACCTCCACCACCACAACCTCTTCTAACTCTACCTCTACCTCCACCTTTATTGCCACAAACTCCACCACTGCCTCCACATCCACATCCACCACTACCTCATCTACCTCTACCTCTACCTCCACCGCCACAACCACCACGACCTTCTCATCCACTCTAACTCCACCTCCACCACCACCATAACTATCTCTTACATTTCAATATCATGTCCATTTTAGTCATTATTCACTTCTATCATAGTATTTCACTAAATTTACCAAACTCTTTGATATTACTTTTCATACTCACAACACTTTTAAATATAAATTTTATCAAACGTTTAACTGCTTTAATATACAGCTGTTTGTTAAAAAAATATAGCATAAACAACTTTTCAAAAAGCACAATAATGCCAACTGGCCTTCAACTCATTACTTCATTGTTGAAGGATTTTGGACATTCGACAATTCTAGTCGTAAACACAATGCTACTGATCTCCTCAGCTATGCGAAAGCTCCGATTATTGGAGTGGCTGTTAAAAGTATTTGATTATAATGAGCAATTTTGTTTTGTTTGGCAGCTTCTCCAAAATAAGAATAAGAGGCAGCAGCAACCAACGGTGGGCGTGACACTCATGACTCATCGGCACCTTGTGACACTCATGACTCATTAGTCATTGCCTCTTCAATTCATCAAATCGTATGCTTACAAGTTGACGGTGCAATTTTGTGGTTATCGTAAAGAATAATGACGGTATTTAATTTTATAAAGTGGTCATTAATACTACGATGGCTGTTATTTCTTTTAACAATATAATTATGTAGCATATGTAGTGATTTTAAAAGTTGTTAAAAAATAAAGGGATGGTGCTTTCTTTCAAACACATCTACGAGGACAGTAACTTTGTAACGGATTATATAGAGAAACTGAGACACAAGCTAGTAGCTTGGTTTTTGTTCTACATCACTTCCTACCGCTGCTTTTCATGCTTATAAGTTTGATTGTGTTTGTTTCGTTGTTCTAGAAGCTTCTCCTTATAGTTTATTTTCCTCCTTTTCTTTTTGTATACAAAAATATAGAGTGAACTCTTATTATTTAATTCCACCGTTAATACTAAATCACAAATTTAAATAAATAATTTATGATTTTTAAAAGATGCACACAAACAGGTGGCAGATGATATATAAACCAGGCTACGGCAAACAGCCAAGTACAATCATCTTCTTCCTCTTGAAAAGTTCAAAACTCAGGGACCGGTAAGTCCTCATCAGAAGGTGGAGCCAAGACCCACTCCCCACTACTCTCATCAAGCACCATCCCTTTCTTATATAAAGTGAAGCAATACAAAAATATTTGATAAAATTAAAAAATCTTGTTATTTGAAAAAATAATGGATTTTTGACATCAATTTTTAAAAGTAGCATATATATTGATTTTAAAAGTTGATTTCACAAAACATTAATGTAACTTTCACTTCTTATAATATTCAAATTAATTTGGAATCATTTTATATTTCTCACGCATCCTTTTTTCTTGAAGGAACCAACCTCCACCTCATGTATTACTCCGTCGCCACCACCACCACCACCACCACCACCACCACCACCACTACTTTCACATCTTCCACCCGAACCTCCACCTCCTCTTCCACCACCACCACTGCCTCCACTACCACCACAAGCACTTCCATCTCCACCACCGCCTCGTCCCTCTACCTCCACCACCACAACCTCTTCTACCTCTGCCACCACAACCTCTTCTACCTCTACCTCCACCTTTATCGCCGTAAACTCCACCACTGCCTCCACATCCACATCCACCTCCACCTCATCTACCTCTATCTCCACCGCCACAATTACGAGATGTTTTTCCATACTTTCCGCATTCAGTTCTAGTTATTTCTGCGCCCCCCACTTACTCGTAACACGTCACTTCGCCAACCGGCGTTACCTGCGCTTTCGTGTCTCTCAGTGTGGTCAGCACTGGGTGTTTCTGAGCAGCGAGGCTTACACCCATTCGCATTAGTTCATCCAAAGTTCCTTACCCTTATGCACGAATTATTGAATAACGGGTAGGAGAAGAGCCCGACTCGGTATTCTTAAAAAAAAAATAGAGAAAGAAGAACAACCACCACGACCTTCTCATCCACTCTACCTCCACCTCCACCATCACCACAACTATCTCTTACACTTTCAATATCATGTATATTTTAATCATTATTCATTTTTGTATAGTATTACACTAAATTTATCAAACTCTTTGATATTACTTTTCATACTCACAACACTTTTAAATATAAATTTTATTAAACGTTTAATTATTTTAATATACAGCTGCTTGTTAAGAAAATATAGCAGAAACAACTTTTCAAAAAACACAATAATGCCAAACTGACTTTCAACTCATTACTTCATTGTTGAAGGATTTTGGACATTCGACAATTATGGTCGTAGACACAATGCTACTGATCTCCTCAGCTATGCGAAAGCTCCGATTATTGGAGTAGCTGTTAAAAGTATTTGATTATAATGAGCAATTTTGTTTTGTTTGGCAGCTTCTCCAAAATAAGAATAAGAGGCAGCAGCAACCAACGGTGGGCGTGACACTCATGACTCATCGGCACCTTGTGACACTCATGACTCATCGGCACCTTGTGACGTCCACGCCTCATTAGTCATTGCCTCTTCAATTCATCAAATTATATGCTTACAAGTTGACGGTGCAAAACAGATAAGGATTCCAACCTATGAACATGTACACCAAATGCACTATCAATGCATGTCTACATCAAGATTTTAGCCTTAAAAATAGTTCAACTTGATCATGCTCTTTGATCCGAAAATATCTCTACTAATAACTCATCGTAACCAACAAATAAATCCATGATGCATCGATGTCGGTATTTAATTTTATAAAGTGGTCATTAGTACTAGATATGCTGTTATTTCTTTCAACGATATAATTATGTATATAATCGATGTTGATTCTATAGATGCATCCATCTAATGAAAATATTCTCTAATAGTTTACATAACAACCTAAAATTTAACAGTGAAGGAATCAACAATTAGATTATGATTCAATTGAATGGATGCATCCATGTAATCATTACCCACATATAATGATATTGATACTTAATATATAAACCTCTTTGCACAATATTTTTGTATTACAAAAATAAAAATACTTGGATCCCACCCTGGTGGTACCATCTTGTACCACCCTCTCGATATATCGAACAATCCTTATACATATATCATAATCGGAATCGTTCATTCTCTAAATAATTATTTTCAGGTTCATCTCCGTAAAAAATTTAATAAGATTGAAGGTCGTTTAGTCATTACTATGTATCAAATAACTCAAAGGTTTTGATAACAATTAAGATCCTCATGGCGAATCTTCCATTTAGTTGAGACATATGAAGGGTTAAATGATCTCTAATTTCGTTGATTTTTTTTTTGCGTAAACGATCTTGAAATAATGATTTAGAAATTGAACGGTTTCGATTATAATATACGTATAACAAAAATTAGATAAATCGAAACGGTAATGCGGGGAAGTGCAGTCACATTGGGATGCAAATATTATCCTAAAAAAAATTACTAATTATTAATGTTATAATAATATATAACATAGCATGATTATTGATTGAAGGAATAAATAGAAAATATAATGGGGGCCTTGATGGATCCATTCTGAAATGGACTTCTATTAGAGTCAGCGGGGCAGAGAGTGAGCTCGTGAGAAGAGATAACTAGATAAGAAAGCAGATACAGCAGCTACTCTCACTATCCGTATCACAAACCAACCAGTGTCATTGACTCTGTGACTCAGATTGTGTCATTCTGAGAGTGAGAGTGAGAGAGAGAGAGAGAGAGCATCGGAGCAATGGCAGCTTCGCAATTCTCTGCAACTCGGAGTGGTGGAGCAGACACACTATGGCAATGCAAGTCGCAGTCCAAATTGATCGATTTCACCTCCAGAGCCAACAAATCCAAGCTTTTGTTCACAAAGACCTCCAACCAGAGGAGATCGTTTTCGTTTTCGGTGAAGAACGTCTCTAGCGAGCCCTCCCAGAAATTGAAGGATCCGATCATCGAACATGGTTTGTGCTTTGATTTCATAATGCTTTCTTTTGTTGATTGCTTGTTCGTCGATCGCATTTGAACTTGTTAGTCTTAGAAAAGGATTGGGACCCACCATCTGAGGCATTAATATAATTCAAAATGTATTAAAAAGTCGTGCCATTGATTAGATGAGCATTCTGTTCACTTTTGGAAATGGGGTTTCCCAATTTGATAGCTGAAAGCCTGAAAGTCATCTGGTGGATAGAAGGCACACATTAGCTCATGGGTAATGGGTTCGGATCCTTTTTTGATTCTGACATAGTTTTATGTGATTGGTTGTTGGAAATATAGGGGGCACACTGAACTAGCTCAGGATCACCACTATCAACTTCTCTATGTTTTGATGTAATGATTCCAACATATTATATTGAACTGAATTTTGAGCTTTGTAATTTTTTTTACGTAGAAGATCCAACCAGTACGCTCAGCTCATTCACACCAGATGCTGCGTCTGTTGCATCATGTATCAAATACCATGCAGAGTTCACTCCTTCGTTTTCTCCGGAGCGATTTGAGCTCCCAAAGGCCTTCTTTGCAACTGCACAGAGTGTTCGTGATGCACTCATCGTTAACTGGAATGCAACATATAATTATTATGAAAAATTGAATGCGAAGCAGGCATATTATTTGTCAATGGAATTTCTACAGGTTTGTTATGATTTCCCTGCACTGTTTCCCACATGTGTGGATGAACATTTCTGGAAACTATAGATTGCAAAATGTTGTTTTGTTTCATAATGTTCTATTTTGCAGGGTAGAGCACTGTTAAATGCGATTGGTAATTTGGAGCTAGATGGTGCATATGCGGAGGCTTTAAGCAAGCTCGGACACAAATTAGAAAATGTTGCTTGCCAGGTAAGCTTCCAGCTAGTCTTTAACTTTTCATTAAAATTTACTTTGCACATTTTTACCTATTTTTCATAATTAGTAACCATGTACTTGTATTAACTCATAAATTGCAATTCTAATGGTTGAAAAAGCATTGCTGAGGTTTAGCAAGAGGCTTTATAACTATCATAATGAACAAAAAGTGAAATTTGGTTTTTGAACATGACTAGCACGAAGCTGTCTATAAGACAGTAATAAGTCAATATCATTGTGAATACCTTTTACATTAGAAGTTTGAAGGGATATGTAATGCAGTTTGTACAGCAGTAATGGTTCTCTCTCTCTCTCTCTCTCTCTGCATGTTTGTGCCTGTGTGTTGGTGGAACCAATTTATGTACATGATTGATTATAGGAGCCAGATGCTGCTCTTGGAAATGGAGGTCTTGGTCGGCTTGCCTCTTGCTTCTTGGATTCTTTGGCAACTTTAAATTATCCAGCATGGGGTTATGGACTTAGGTACAAGTATGGCTTATTTAAGCAGCGTATTACTAAAGATGGTCAAGAAGAGGTTGCTGAGGATTGGCTTGAGGTATACATGCTTTCTGTTTTTATCTTTCATTTCAACTACTTCACTCTCTGTAAAGGTTTTTGGCGAAATTGTCATGTCTTATTAGTTGGCGACTCTTGCAGATGGGAAATCCCTGGGAGATTGTGAGAAATGATGTCTCCTATCCTGTAAAATTTTATGGAAAGCTTGTTACTGGATCAGATGGAAAAACAAATTGGATTGGAGGAGAAGACATAAATGCTGTTGCTTATGATGTTCCAATACCAGGATACAAAACTAAAACCACGATTAACTTGCGACTTTGGTCGACAAAAGCATCATCACAGGATTTTGATTTAAATTCTTTTAATTCTGGAAAGCACACGGAAGCAAATGAAGCATTAGCAAATGCTGAAAAGGTTTGTGTACTATATACTGTGCTCCTTTCCTTTCCTTTTTTTTTTTCCGTTTCCACTGCACCAAATAAGGTTGTGTGTGCTCATGTTTTCATGCATGTCTCGATTTTAAGTGGCTTCCATCAGCTCTGCTCTTTGTAAATTTAAACGGAAATACATATTTTAGGTTTTATCTTTGCCTTCTTTTCTTTTATTAGTTCTTTGGTGTGAGTGGGGGTTGTTTTGTGGTACTGACTGCAAGAACTGATATTTTATATATACTTTTTCCATGTGTAACTCTCTACGTATTAGGGATATTCTTAGTGACCAGTTATTGCCTGCTTTCATATGTTTCTTTTTTTACCTTTCTATTTTACCCACACTAGCTCAGTTGATAAAAAAGCTTTTGTTTTATGATTAACAGATTTGCTATGTACTTTATCCCGGGGATGAGTCATTGGAGGGCAAGACACTTCGTTTGAAGCAACAATATACTTTATGTTCTGCTTCTCTCCAAGATATTGTGGCACGTTTTGAGAGAAGATCTGGAGCAAATATCAAATGGGAAGAGTTTCCCGAGAAAGTCGCAGTGCAGATGAATGATACTCATCCAACTCTCTGCATTCCTGAACTGATAAGAATTTTAGTTGATTTGAAGGGTTTGAGCTGGAAGGAGGCGTGGAATATTACTCAAAGGTAACACCTTTTATGGGCATTTATTGGTCAATTATGTAGGACTACTAGTAGTGTTTAGAGGAATTCAAAATTTACTGTGAGAATAGTTGGAATACGAGCAAGAGACTCCTGCTCGTTACTAGTGGAGAGTATCATTTTGCCTTTTCGTTTCGTGTTTGTTATTAGCTGGCCAAGTAATTGTTGTATCATACATACCTGCATTGTCTTCACATCTAGCCTTATCCATGTGACTATTGGTTTGCATCCACATCAGTAGATCGATTTTGGTTTGCTCAAATGCTTTAGTCAGTCCAACCACCTTTCCATCTTTATGAATCTACATTAAAGCGGTAAATTGTTCACGTACCTGTCATATTTGGAAAGGATTTGTTTGGCCATTTATAATACTATTTGTTGATTGAGAGGATACTCTTATTAGTACATGCTCAACCTGAGAAACTTCTTTTCCCTGACATCCTGCCACCTTTGTGCTAGAACGGTTGCATATACAAACCATACTGTTCTACCTGAGGCTTTGGAGAAATGGAGTTTGGAGCTCATGCAGAAACTGCTTCCTCGACATGTTGAGATCATAGAAATGATAGATGAGGAGGTAATTCTGGAGTGTATAAATATTTCCATTAAAACATTTGGACTTTTTAAATATACCATTTTCTTACATTTGCATCTTGTACAGCTCATTCACTCCATAATTTCGGAGTATGGCACAGCAGATTATGAATTATTGGAGAAAAAACTGAAGGAGATGAGAGTATTAGAAAATGTTGATTTGCCTTCCAAATTTGCGGATTTAATTGTTAAACCCAAAGAAACTCCCATTGCTGTTCCCGATAAAAAACTTAAAAATTCAAAAGAAAAGGATGAATCTTCTGATGAAGAAAAGGATGAATCTGCTGATGAAGAAAAGGATGAATCTGCTGATGAAGAAACGGATGAATCTGCTGATGAAGAAAAGGATGAATCTGCTGATGAAGAAAATGGACTTGCAAAGAAACTCGATGAGGAAGAGAAGAAGGAGAAGAAGAAGGTGTTGGTGGAACCACCGAAGCTAGTACGTATGGCAAATCTCTGTGTTGTAGGTGGTCATGCAGTAAATGGTGTTGCTGAAATACACAGTGAAATAGTAAAAGACGAAGTATTCAATTCTTTTTTCAAGGTGAGCCTTGACAATTTAGTAAAGATGAGGCTATTTCAAACTGCGAAAATTGATCTTATCATTGATCTCTAATCTGTAATTTTGGCAGTTGTGGCCTACAAAATTTCAAAACAAAACAAATGGGGTGACACCAAGAAGGTGGATCCGCTTCTGCAATCCAGATTTGAGTAATATTATAACCAACTGGATTGGAACAGAAGACTGGGTCTTAAATACTGAAAAGCTGGCCGAATTAAGAAAGGTAAAAAGTCACAAGAATGATCAGTTTTCGAGTTTATGTTTACTCTTATCTAGTATGTGCAGTACCTATGTTATCGTTATTTGCTAATCAGATTTATTTGATTGTATGATAGTTTGCAGATGATAAGGATCTTCAGACCCAATGGATGGAAGCAAAAAGAAGCAACAAGTTGAAAGTTGTGTCATTAATCAAAGAAAGAACAGGCTATTCCGTCAACCCTGATGCAATGTTTGATATACAGGTAATTTCACTGTGTTCAAATTATTTCTTGGTATATAGATGGGAATGATGGGTTTAAAGCCTGGAGTACTAAATAAAGTTTTAGCGTCAGCCAATGGTGAAAATAACTCTTCCCTGAAAGGTAAAAGTTTGACATGTTGAAGTCCATGGATATATATAGATGGGTTGTAATGGTCAATGTTGAAGAAGAATTGAGGCTGAATAATCATAAGCTCATTGTTGATGCCCTCGAAATGGTCCAAACAGTAATTCGAATGTGTCTTAAATATAAAGAGGCTTGCAAAGCATAGCTATAGACCTGCCAACTTTCCGCATGGCTGGTTTATTTTCTTCAAAATTTTCCTTGTGTTTTTCACCAAGCATCAAAGTTTTCTTTTCATATTGGGTGTTTTTGTTCAGGTGAAGCGCATTCATGAATACAAGAGACAGCTTTTGAATATTTTGGGAATTGTTTACCGCTACAAGAAAATGAAAGAAATGAGTGCTTCAGGAAGGAAAGCAAAGTTTGTTCCACGTGTTTGTATGTTTGGAGGAAAAGCATTTTCTACGTATGTCCAAGCCAAGAGAATTGTAAAATTTATCACAGATGTCGGGGCAACTATAAATCGTGATCCCAGTATCGGTGATCTACTGAAGGTATGGATATCTTGGATGCTAATACTGTCCTGGCATTAACAACTTGATAAACACAATTTGAATCATTTGAAAGTACTTTATACCATGAAAAAACTATCCAAGATTGGGATTCTCTTATTTTGTTTTGCTGTGAGTTCATTTGAATTACTGACCCACTTGAGTATCTTATTCCTTGTCATATTAGGTTGTCTTTGTCCCTGATTATAACGTCAGTGTTGCTGAACTGTTAATTCCTGCAAGTGAACTCTCCCAGCACATAAGGTAATCAGTTTCATTCATAATATGTTTAGTTTTTCTGTTTTCCACATAATTTTTCAAATCTACTAGTGGTAAAAGGAGAAGAATAAGCAGGAATTGGTTTGAACATTTTACCACTTAGGTCTTTAGCAACAAATGATGTATTTTAGAGAAAAATGGGTTCAAATTAAGCACATTAGCGCGGCGGGTGGGTACCTGTCGAACTCTGGTCGATGTTTTAGAGAAACCGGGTTCAATGCGGTGTATTTCTTGATCATTGTTTGCTTATGCAAACTGTGTTTGGCAATTTCTTTACTTCGCTATGAAAGCACAAGTAATAATGATTGCTGAAGGAGTTCATGCTGCGGACTATCTACCCCCAACCCTATGTTATCTGAGCCTATTTTCAATTATTATTTTTTTGTAGTACTGCTGGAATGGAGGCCAGTGGAACCAGCAACATGAAGTTTGCAATGAATGGCTGTATCCTAATTGGGACTCTAGATGGTGCCAATGTTGAAATAAGAGAAGAGGTTGGAGCAGACAACTTTTTCCTCTTTGGTGCTAAAGCTCACGAGATTGCCGGGCTCAGAAAAGAAAGAGCTGAGGGGAAGGTTTGTCTCGATAACCAAATTGTTACTTTCATTCCCATCATCCCATACTTTTTCCCTCTTTTTAAGAACTGATCCGGTGAAAGTGTTTCGGCTTTGAAATTGTGATTGTGGTGTCTTGGGATTTTGACCTGCCTTTTCTTGGTGCAGTTCGTTCCAGACCCACGTTTTGAGGAAGTCAAGGAATTTGTCAAGAGTGGTGTTTTTGGGTCGTACAATTACGATGAACTGATTGGATCCTTGGAAGGAAATGAAGGATTTGGCCGTGCAGATTATTTCCTTGTGGGCGAGGACTTCCCCAGTTATATAGAATGCCAAGACAAGGTTGATGAGGCATATAGGGATCAAAAGGTCAGTTATGCATCTATTCATCCATCTGAATTGTTTCAATCCTGTTGATCATGTTCAACTTTTTTCGTTATTTTGATTTCGAAACTATGAAAGGGAAACCTAGGCATTTTCTTATATTTTCGACTGTTGTTTGGGGACAGAGATGGACAAGAATGTCGATTCTAAATACAGCAGGGTCAGCCAAGTTTAGCAGTGACAGAACCATTCATGAATATGCTAAAGACATATGGAACATTAACCCTGTCGAATTGCCCTAGAAGGTTTCTTCTCTCCCAAGCAAAGACGGGTCTTACCTCGCGGTTGTGAATTGTGATGACCCCAGCTATTTGGTTGCTACCACTACATTTCTCTCACTCTCTCTTCCTCATGTAAAAAGGTAAATGCTCGGAATAAGGGTAGCTTTTGGTTGCTACACTACTACTATATATAGTAAGTCCTCGCTGTAAAAACAGGGTGGTTACTCATCTCGTATGTATAGTAAAAGCTCAGAACAATGATGGCTGCCTAGCTCAGATAAACAGATCCCATCTAGTAAATGAGTTTTAACGTTTGGTTCGGTATTTACTCGGCTGAGAAATTTACTTCTTTGATCTCAAATAGTCAAATTAATGGCTCCTCATCCATCAAGTACGGTGCTACATGCAAAAAATTTGAGTTAAAATTTGGGGCAAAAGAAGAAAATCGAATGCTTTAATTTAGTGTTGGTTTATATCTTGTACCCATCATTCTATTTACTTCCCATCTAAATATTCTGATTCTTGACCACTTGAGTTTACCAATACAAAGTATTTGAATTCTACATTACAATTTGTAATCTAATACCTGAAAAATCATGAATAATTAGATTGATTAGGGATAGTTGATTCCGTACTCATTTATTACATCCGATTTGGATATGATTCGAGTCAATTAACATGCCATTTAAAGAGAATACGGTACTTGAAACCTAGGCAACGTTGCAAATATAGGACAACGTACCAAAGGCATCATCAATATCATCATGGAAAAAACGTCCAATTCTTTTGGTCTCATCATCTCCATTGCTTTCCTCGTTCAACATTACTCCGTGTTGGACCTAAACTTATGAGAGGTGTTGAATGAGTGACAGGGTCCACTAGTGTAAGTGACGTGGTCTACTAATCAAACTTAAGAATTTCCCACGTTTTAGATTTTGTAGTAAATGAATATGATATGATCAAATTACCATGGTGGGAGGCTCCCCAATAATTCAATTTACTTGGCCATACCAAATTGTCTCGAGTAGAAGAAAATGAAGACTGTCACTTAGCTGTAAGTGCATATGCGGAGCCTAGATAGATCTTGCTTTTTGTAAATTGTAATGAATTGTGGCAAGTAGAGAGACACTTCATCTCACATCGTATAGTTTTTTAGATGGCATTGCAAGCACATGGCCAGATACCACAGTTTCAGTTTGATTCCATCTACACTCACATGACCATTCATTGCACAGCCACAAAAATTATTTTGCATATTCAAATTCCTCATGAACCTGAGCCACCTAATGAACAACAATCAAGAACTAAAAATCCCACATCTCAAATTCCTAATTGAAGTCGGAGTCAACCGGCCTAAACCCTAATTGCAGCCGCTTCCGGCACAGAATCAATGAACTTTTTTTCTGGGATGCCTTTGAAATGAAATCTGAGTTTGAACTTTGAAATGTACTTAAAAATTTTGCAGTTGTGTTGGTTTCTTTTGGGGCAAGGCAAAGGCATCTGTACTATAGCAGAAAAAGGTCCCAAAATGCAAATGAATGGAAAAGAGAGTAAAAGTTGCAACTTTTACCTGTTTCTATTGACATGCTAGTAAAACTACAGCTCAACATGACAAAAAATTCATATCAAGGTAAGAAAAGTTCCAAAATTGCAACTATGGGCCACAATTTTGGACCTAAATGAATATATTTTCCCCAAAAAAAAATCTGGGTTGCCATCTAAACTTCAAAGCAAAAGCATTTGGTGGAATCAAAATCACATCTTTATCAGTTGGGTATCAAACCCACTAGCAACTCCTGCTTATGTTCATTTCCAGGCCAGCATGACTTGATCAATTCAACTTCAGCATCACCATTCTCGTCCTCAAGTTTGACTTGTTGACCAAGACCAAATGCTTGACAGATGTCAGAAATCTGCTGCTTCATCACTCTAGTGTCTTCTATCCCTGCCTCAGATTCTTTCCCAAAATGAACCCTTTTGTGACCGCCCAAAGCCTGGCCTGTTGCAAAAACCTTCAAGCAGATAGAGCAAATGTGCCCCTTGCTCTCACAGCCTGTCACATTTTCTCTTCCAATCTCATCATCCTCCACTGAATCATCACTGAATTCAATCTTATCAATCTTCGAAAAGTTTTCGCCTTTGATTTTATCTTCAGATTCCTCAATCTTCACCACATAAGGGTTGTTAGTAACTGCTTTGTGAACCCTCTGGTGGCCTCCAAGTGCCTGATAAGAGCTGAAAACCTTATTGCAAGTCCTGCATTTGCGCTCTCTTTTCTTCAAAGCATCAGCATTGATTTCGGATTCGCCACCAGATATCATGTTTTTGCCAGAATCACAAGCCTTGATCCTGGATTTCTTGCTCAAACCAGACCTCAAGGACCCCAATTCGGGCCCTTCCAATTCTACTTCCTCCACAATATTCACATCCATTTCAATCTCAGTTTTACACAGAACAAATTCAGGTACCTCAGTATCATAAAACTTTTGAATGGGAACTTCCACTTGCAGTTTCACAATATTTTCCTCATCACCTACAAACCCAGAATCATTTTCCTCAAATTCGATCATTTTCTTCTCATTATCATTTCCCATGATCAAATTCTTTTGACCTGGTGACTGAACCTCATTGTAATCAGACGACTCAGTTACTGAACTAATTCTACCCCAATTAGTCCCACCATTGGAAATGATCATCAAGCAAATAGCCCCATCCACAATTTCTTGCCCAAATTCAGTGACATATTTAGATTCATTCAAACTAGAAAAAGAAGAACAACTGGAATTGATCTTGTACCTTAATCTTTTTGATCTTTTCCTCCGAACCAGCCCCATTGTCTCACAGTCCCCAAAAAGCTTCTTCTCGCTTGAAAAGGCGGCTTCTGATTCGTCTTCATCAGAGGCCCTGCGCCTTTTGGCGTGGCTTCTGCCATGAGCGGCCAGAGCTCTCAAGGACTCAAAGCCTCTACCGCAAACTTTGCAACACTGAGTCTCTTTCCTTTCTCTTCCCGAGTGATGCCTCATGTGACCAAACAAAGATTTCATTTTATCAAACATTTTGCCACACACCTCGCAACTGCAGCCTTTTTCTTCCACCTGAGCTTCTTCTTCTCCAACCTTTGAGCCAGAAAATTTCCAAGACTTTTTGGGGTTCACTCTCAGGCCATAGCCGGCACGCTCATCGTCATCGCCTTCAAAGTCCACATGGCTCACTGCGAGCTTCTTCTTCTTCTCCGTTTTAGCCGTTTTCTTTGCTCCATGGCTCCTCATGTGACCTCCCAAGACTTTTCCAGTCAAGAAGCTCTTGTTGCAGAGCTTGCACGTATGCTGCTCCATCTCCCAACCACAAAATCAAACACACCTAGATCCCAAAACCAAACCAGAAGCCTAATTTCTAAAGAAAGCTCGAATCTTTTTTGCACTACATTTATGATTTATCACAAAAAAGCTCAAGAAACAGAGGAACACACCAGAAACCCAGATGAGAGACGACCCCAATTACGAAGCGTTCTTGCTTTTTCAAAGTGATCGGAGAAGAAGAACTTCCGGGTTTAGTAGAATTTGGGTTGAAGACAAGATCTGGGTTCGAAATCTAAAATGGTACTTTTGGCTCTCTGCGATCTCTTGGGTTGTTGAAATGTGGATGCTTAAAGAAGCGCAGAGGTTAATGGCAAAATCTGGAAGTAAAGAGTGAGGCAGTGATGGTTTGGCAGCAGAAGGCAAGAATTGACGCAACGAAACAAGGAAAAGGAGAGAGAGTGAGAGGATGAGGATCGCTTTCTGGTACTAAAATATTTCCCCTCTCTCTTTTTCTCTAATTTTCAGACTCAGAGGCTATGGCTTATTTGGAAGCATAGACAATGAAAGGAAAGAAATCGTTGCATGAAAGCAAAGTTATAATCCGAGACTTCTCCCACTGTGACTGTCACCACCAACTCGTTTGTACTAAACTCTCCTTTTGGCATTTCTGTAATTAATATGTGAATATGAATATGTGCTCATTTTCTATATATAAATATAATTTAATTATATTAAATAGAATGGATATACCTCTTTTCACTAAAAATATATGTAAATCTCGTTTGTAATTTAAATTATATTAACATAGAAACAAATGAGATATAAGTTCGATTGATTTCTGATTCCTGTTAGATAATTATTTTTTTTTATCTGAATAGTAACTTTATTCCAAAACTAGAACCGCACATAAACGCAAACATCTTCAGCGAGAAGGTTAAACAGTCAATCTGGTTCAAAGGTTGATTAGATATGACACCCTCCCATAACTTTCACATGAGCAGCCACGGCATGTGCTGCCTTGTTGCAACCCGGGAGGGCAAAACAAAAAGACAAAGAAATAAAAGACCTACGAAGAACTCGAATATCATGCAGAATGTTCTCAATTGACACATCACAAACATTAGAGTCAAGCAACGTCACCAAATACAGGGAATCACGTGTTATAGTAAAAACACATAGACAATATAGTAAGAGCATTTCTAAAAGTCAATTAAAAGTATCAAATCTAAGACTTCGTGCTCACTCTTTGTATATGTAAAGTGAGCAATTACTCTTCAAATCATTTTATTATATTTATTTTAGTGACTATTAACATTTGAAGCCAACTCATCTACCTTAGAAATTGTTTCAGATTTTAAATGGATAAATCATAATTCTCTTTTTTAATTTTAATTTTATTTTCTTAACATAATTGTTAATCCAAATTTTCAATTCATAATTAACATAATTTGACGATAAATACAATTTCAAAAAACAAAATTTACTTTACAAATTACCGCATAAATCAAAGAAAGTAAAAGTGTTATTTTGATGGGAAATGCACTAAGTTGGCAACAAATCACCTGAAAAGTGGCCAGAAAATGCAGTGGTGAAATGACATAAATACCCCCTCCCAAATTGGTGATTTATGGTGTTGCTTGGGGCTCAAGACTCAAGAGTTGGGTGATTCTACTTTCATGTCAGATCCACATTTTCTTTACAGGAGATGATTAACCCAATGGACTAAAATGGAAATTAAAGCAAGTCATGAGCCATCAGGTTAACACTGTTCCAGGCTCCACTGACTCACTCACTGAGCCAAGCCAACTGTTCTCCTCTACTTCTTCACTGTCCACTGTCCAGACGCTGTAAATTGGACACGTGTAATTAGCTGTATTTTTTTTATTAATTTCATCTTTTGATTAAGTACAAAGCATGCATGACTAAATGATTAGGTCACGTCACACATGAGTTTGACATTTAACCATATCTTTTGCCAAACTCAAGTGCAGAGGACATGCATACACATGCCCTAACCAACAAGATACGAATTAGTTTCATTTTACATTTAAAATAGGTATAACGTCAAATACGTTGCATTATTTTCATCATTTTTATGTAATTATTATGTGCTTAAATATTATTTTTATTATAGGTGAAAAGTGAAATGAAATCGTATTTTAAATACAAAATGGGACGTCATGTTTTATTTTGAATGAATTTATAATAATAAGCCTTTTATTTAATCCAAATTCTAATTTTCTTTAAAGAAAATTTAAAAGAAAAGTTCGAAGTTGTTCAACAAGCTAAATCCGTATTTACCATAGGTGTTTAGAATGTTAATTCTTTAGAGCCGCCACCATGGGTAGTCTTTTCCTCTACAAAGCTAGTGTTGTTCTAACTCAATAGCAAAAAACCATCTCAAATGGACCTGAAATAGAGACTATATTATATATAGTTCACCGGAGGGTATTCATCAAGGCTACAATTAAATTGAAGTCTTTTTTTCTGTATCATTGAATTCCAACGGTCGAAATTTAAAAGATAAACAAATCAAAGGTTACAATTTTTTTTAATATCATATGTAGCATCAATGTGTATCATTGAAATCCAACTGTTGAAATTTAAAAGATAAACAAATCAAAGACTACAATTATTTGTAACATTATATGTAGCCTCAATGTATTCAACTCCACCGTCGTGAGCTATTATCTAGCCCCAAAAATTCAAATTGAAGCTACACAAACACAAGCCACCACCAGTTTATAGCCCCAAATGAGGCTGATCATTGTGGCTGCCCTTACATTTTTATCCACCTATACTATTAATACTTGATCACCATCAACTAACAGTATGGTTTCTGGGATTGTTGTAAATTCTAAATATCTCAGTTCTTGTAATTCTTGCCGATTCTGCAAACTTTCATTCATACGAGTTGTGATGCAAATTTGTCACTTCGACAAAAACAACATCAGAAGCTTACATAAAACTTGAAGAATAAACCTTGCACATAAATACAAGTATACAACACTACCAAAAAATGTAAATCTGAAATTCTTGGTAACAAACTTTTAATTTTGATTCACTTCCATGGGAAAACCTGCACATTTATATTTTACCAATCTCACCCGAGTTAGTCCTGACAAGAGAAAACTGTAACTTCGTCGTACATTAAAGAAATTGTACCCTTATCCCAGAAGGAAATCCATCATGCACTAAAAACCTGCTTCTGTAGCTTCCATCTTCCGCGATTTTAAGAAAAAACCCGAAAGCAAACTACTTTCATCTTTGAAAAAGTAATAATTTATGGCCGATTTGGACAAAAGAACTCAACTTTCTTGCTGGAACTCATACGATGTGCAAGAATCATCCTGGATATCATAACCCTCTTTGTTACTACTAGCAATTTTATCCTCAACCCGAGTTTCAGTTATGCCATTCCAACCAACAGGGGAATTCCCAACATGAGCTCCTGAGACATCATCTATATCACCCCCATCCTCGTCATCAATTCCAGCACAACCAGCCACATCAGCACCATCTTTACAGCAATCCAAGTCATCTGCATCCTCAACATGTTCATCATGGCAACCCTCCAATTGTTCTTCTTGATTATAAGCAGGAGCATCTAGATTTATAGGAGAGTCCACCACAGAGTCTTCATCATCATCATCGACCATTGCAAACTCACCTTTTTGCCACTCATCATCGTCGCTGTCAATGCTTAGAGGGTCAAACCTATTCTGCTCAGCACGCTTACGGAGCATGAAAACATTAAAATAATAGCTGACAAGGTCTTTATGTGTTCGCAAAGGAAAAGCCATCGATAGCTGGTGCCAGAAGTTTTTGCCCAATGTTACGGGGTTACAGAGGATGACATCATGGAAGGCTTGCTCTTCCTCCTCAGTCCATTTCTCGGCAACCTCCTCCCCCATTTCATAAAATCCCAACTCCTCAAATAGGTGCTCTCCGAGGTCTTCCCTTAGTTTCTCTCTTGCTTCCATGACATGCTGTCTCACACATCTAACAGAACCTGCATCAGTACATTCACAGTTGTTTCTAACTCCCACATCTTCACAGACATAGTTTTCAGATGCTTCAAGGCCAGGCATAGAAATGACGCCGGTACCCATCAGCTTCTCCTCATCAACACCAAGAACAGGACCCCGACTGGAAGGACATGAAAGTTCATGTTGAGGATCCAATTTCTCTAGACAATCTGTCGAGTGTGAACCCTCGTGGCCCCATCCTGGAACATGAGCTTGATGCTGAGGTCCAATAGAAACTAAATCTCGAGGAGGATAACCAACCGGAGATGAGCATGAGCAGATCTCTTCAGGATGAAGTAAGGACCTGAATTGGTTTACAGGGGGAAAAAATTCTGGGAATAATGATAGATGAGATGCTCCCCCAGGTCTTACATTAGCGTCAATAATACTGCTGTTGGCCCACCAAAACCGGGAAAAGCTTCCAGAAGAACCAGTTTCAAGCTCTTTGTAGGTCTCATGTGAACCTTCAGTTCCCATTTCACTTAAAAACCTTCCTTCATCTGGACATTTACTAAAACTCCCATCACCTTCACCATCTTCATATGATAATTTTATCAGCTATAAGATCAAACTCAATAACTACAGATTATACTAAGTTAATAACAACCATAAATTAGTCCTTACAAATATCATACTAACTAACATCAGAGTCAAAAAAACTCATCCATTATTTCTAATAGATTAACGGTCCAGATTAACAAGCATAATTCAAAATTGCAATTCAAGCTGCACGGGGCAGGTTATGCCTTTAAAACTAAAGGCCCAGCCAAATTATTATATGCACAACTTGCGAACCAACTTATCAATGACCATCCAACTAACTGATACCTGAAATTTGAAATTTCTGGGGAGCACCATTAAAAGGAAAAATATCCTCATTAGAATGTTCCAATTGCCTAGGGTGCTTACAAGCAACCTCACAAGAATCCTCACCATCAAAAGGCCGTTTGTTTATCATTTTTCCCTGCAAAATGAAGCCACATTTGAAGTGGTGCATGGAATATGCAATATAGGATGCAGAAATCTAAATCTCCCCTGCAACGCAGCAACTAAAATCTTACATACGAAAAAAAACAAAATTCAGGAAACCAATCCATCTAAATACAACAAAAAGAAGATCAAACGCACTATATAACAACCAACTATGAATGGTTTCGTACTCGGACAATAAATATAGACACCAACGGCCCAACAAGTATCAAATCTAGCTTCAGGTAAGACAACCAAGTCAGCATAATACATCAAATATCACCTACGGCCCAACAAGCATCAAATCTAGCTTCAGTTAAAAATTCAGTGTCTCTAAACTCTAAAGTTAAAGCTACTACATCAAAAAATAGGTTATATGCTTTTATACAGCAATTATCTGATTCCGTAAGCAAAGTGGCAACTTTCATTTCCTTCCTTTTTCCTTATTTGTAAGTGATTGCGACATATAGTACTTAGCAACAAAGACATCTACATACCAACTTAAAAAACTCAATTTTATTCCACAAAATACAATAAAGAAAAACTCAATTCTATTACTGAGCTAAAGCAGCTGACCCTTACCTGATATATTGGCGTCCAAGCCATGACAAAAGCACACAAAACCAGCTTCTCAAAACCCAAAAATAGATCTCCAAAAAAAAAATTTGTGACCAACAGAAAAACAGGATCGTGTAGTAGACTCTGTATCCCCAATTAATACAGGCAAAAGGAATAAAAAATTAATATTAACATAAAATTAAAATTTCTTATATTTTAAGATAAATCTGGAAAATTTTTAACGACCCAGATAAATTGGGACTGTAGAAAACGATTAAATGAACCGATTATTCACAGATCGGAAAAAACGTTTTCGGATCGAAGTGTTTTCTGAAATTTTCAAATCCCTAACCCTAGAATTGGATCGAAGGCACGGATAGACATAAAATTGGGATCAAAAGGTAGAGAAAAGATTGAATCGACGGAATAAAATCTTGAATTGAAGATCGAAGATAGCAATTCGAAGGAATCTGAATCGAAATGATAGAGATTGGGGATGGGGGAAAGTTTTGGCGCTAGCGGTTTTATAGCCATTTTATGGCTATGTTCAGTGATCCGAGGGTAGCAACTTTTTTGCTGATGGAAATTACTAAAACAGGTAAGAATCTAAGTTATATTACGACGGATACCACTCTGTGATTCTGATGAGCGCGAAAAAGATTCTGTCAGGGAAATGTCATAAATCCAGTCAGATTTTGTAGCCACTATCGTTTCGCCACGTTCACCCCATAGATGGTTCTCTACGACGCGTCGTTTTAATGGAAATGATGAAAAACACTGATATGTCGTAGTTACTGGGTCAATGGCAGTATTTACTATTTACTCCTTGTGAATTTGTTGACACTTGCCACACTTGAGAGTTTCTCCTTTTAAAAGCGTGTATAACCATTCCAACGAGAATTTCTTTCAAAATATATGTAAATGTCACAAATAGGTGTTTATTGTCTCGAATAGGTGCTTATTGTGCATATTCTAATAGATACTACGAAAGCGATTATTATGTCTTTAATCATTCAGATCGTCAAGAAACTTTATTTTCAAATCATAAAAATTTGCGTTTATTGTGAATACAACCAACTGATTACTGGATTAAAAATCATCTACAAGGACGGAAGAAAACTTGCATCAATCATGGATAACACCAATTGATCATTAAGGATATGAAACAAATAGTTTGAAGAATTTCACAATTCTAATTTATGACATTCGATGGAACCAAACAAATATATGATATCATGTTTTTCTAATACAAAAGATAGCCAAAAACTTCGAAATATTTATGACAGGCAAAACAAGGAGCCTCTCTAACCTGAACAAAAATTATACCAATAACCTTGACAACCACTAGGTGGTGGCAAAATAAAGAAAAAAAACCCATGGAAAAAAATTGGTAAAGAATCAAGCTGACTGCTTCAAGATGGTGACTTTTTTGGCCCCAGAAACAAGCCACTCAAACTCCTCCTCAAAAGTTCTATGCCACAGCAGGCATGTCCTTGAGCCAAGCATCGAGAGGCTTACCGATCGAGAACACAATGAAGCCAATCTCCCGCAGCTGTTCCATATCGATGACATTCCTGCCGTCAAAAACAAATGCCGGCTTCTGCATGTTTTCATATACCTTCTTGTAATCAAGAGCCTTAAACTCATCCCACTCAGTCATAATGCAGAGACCATGGGCACCCTTTGCTGCCTCATAAGCATCTGTGACTACGGTCACTTGTTTCACATCTTTGGAGGTCGCGCTCACGGGCTGGAGGTGAAGAGGATGGTCCCAATCAAACTTGCTCAAAGCGAGATCCTTGTGAATCTGATCCTCGGTGACTTGAGGATCATATATGCTCAGTTCAGCCTTGTCAACCAACAACCCCTTGCACACATCAATGGCCGGGGTCTCCCTTGTGTCACCAGTATCTTTCTTGAAGGCAAACCCTAGGATGGCAATCTTCTTCTTAGCCACAGTGTTAAACATGGATGCAACAACACGGTTCACAAAGCGGTTCTTCTGATAATCGTTGATCTTAATGACTTGTTTCCAGTACTCTGCCACCTCTGGAAGGCCATTGCATTCGCAGATGTAAACCAGATTCAGGATGTCCTTCTGGAAGCAAGACCCACCAAAACCGACACTGGCATTAAGGAACTTGGGTCCAATCCTAGTATCCTTGCCAACAGCATATGAAACCTCAGAAACATTGGCCCCAGTAGCCTCACAAAGAGCAGACATGGCGTTGACAGACGATATTCTCTGGGCCAAGAATGCATTGGCAGCAAGCTTGGAGAGCTCGGCAGACCACAGATTGGTGGTTAGGATTCGGTCTTCAGGCACCCACTGAGCATAAACATCTTTCAGTGCTTTGATGGCCTCCTGGCCTTCAGGGGTCTCCCGTCCACCAATGAGGACACGGTCTGGGTTAAAAAGATCTTGGATTGCAGTTCCCTCAGCAAGGAATTCTGGGTTTGAGAGGATTTGGAATTTGATTCCCTTGCTGTTGTGGGTCAAAATCTTTTCTATTGCCTCAGCTGTTTTGACTGGGACTGTGGATTTTTCAACAACAATTTTGCTAGACTTTGAAACATCAGCAATCATGCGAGCAGCGCTCTCCCAGTATGACAGATCTGCAGCTTTGCCTGCTCCAAGACCCGAAGTTTTGGTTGGGGTGTTGACAGAGACAAACACTATATCAGCTTCCCCAACATGGTGCTCCACTTCAGTGCTGAAGAAAAGGTTCTTCCCTCGGCATTGCTTCACCACGTCATCAAGGCCAGGCTCATAGATGGGAAGCTTCTCACCGTTCCAAGCAGCAATCCTTGGTTCACTGATATCAACAACAACCACTTGAACAGATGGGCACTTGAGTGCAATGACCGCCATTGTAGGTCCCCCAACGTATCCGGCACCAATGCAGCAGATCTTCACCATTTTTGATTCGCTATAACCTGCCCATAGTTAAGATCATATATATCAGGAGGCAAAGAAACAAAACAAAACAAAATGAAAAAGATCCACATATCCATATCTTCTTATCAGAATTCAGTGCCTATTTTCATATGAAATGAGCTCATGTTGCACAGAAGACTGAAAATCTGTTTTATCCTACAATTTACGATTATCAACTACATCATTCCATATAGCCATTGTTCCCAATTCAAACCCAGTTCCCAGATCTAGACTTTTAGGCCCAAATGTCAATAATCTTTTATCATCCGTTCTTTGTTCACATTATGCAAACACAAATTGGTTAATCAAATATAAGAGCTCATATAAATGACAAAAATAGATCTTTTAAAAATTCAGGTAGATCCAGAATCAGAAAGAACACAGCCACAGGAAATGCAAATTTGAAACAGAATTCGAATCCATGATCATGGAATTGGTACAGATCCATGGGCCAGCTAACTCAATTTACATTTCAGCGTCAGAATTGATCATTAAAACGTATCCATACATTAAATCCAATGTGCTATCCATTTCCCCACACATGAACATACGAATGATTCTATGAAATAAAAAGTTTCAAGCTTTAACTACGAAACAAAAGAAAATGACACTAGATCTGAAGAATTATGAGCGTTATAAACAAAACCCAGTAAAGGAAATGCACAAATTCAAAGAAAATGAATCGATCAAAGAGATTACCAGAAAAATGCTCCTCTGGCGTCCTTAGAGAGTTCGATCGAGCGCGAGAGAATTGCGAGTATGACGAAGAAGAGAGATGTGAAGCTCTCAAAGGACAGAGTTATTTATGGCAGGTGGAGATGCGAGGGTATTTTAGTAAATTGTATGTCGGACGTGCTTCATATTCTACGCGTTTACCACACCACACCACACCACGCATGCAATGATAAGAAAAAAATAAATAAATTCTTTTTTTCTCGCCAGACTCGAAAATGAAACAAAACTATACTCTAATATCAAGAAGTCAAGTGATCCCAATTAATATCAAAGAAAAATAAGCTTTTGCAAGAAGAAGGTACTTGAAAAAAAAATTGACATATAATCTAAAGCTAGTTATATCATCCGCAACAAATTTCATTTTTAAAAAATTCACGATTAATAGAACGACAAAAATTTAAAATAAATGTGGCATTTAGCATAAAAAAACAAAGGTGTTTCATTCTACCCTATTCCTCTCAAACTCCTTGTTCCAAGCCAAATGTAGACCAATAAAGATGCCCGAAAATTCAGTTGCTAAAAACAGAAAACCAAATAAACACAATTGTTTAACAAGCGAACATTTTTACTAATGGGTTTATATTTATTGAAATTGAAAAAAAAAAACCAACAGATTTTTTACATGTAATAAGGACATGTGTACAACTTTTGATAAAGCATGAAACCGAAATCTTCAAAATCAAGACTCATCTTTGCTTAGAAACTTAGAAAACGTTGGATTGAATTTGAAGCCATAGTTAGAAAGAATGATGGATTCATTTCTTCCATACTTTACAACTAGTAGGCCTTGATTCAACTCACAAAACTAATAGAGATCATTTATTCTCATATTAAACTCCGTTATTTAATTATAATATATTATAATAAATATTTATTTATATACCAGGATTTTCTGTGTATTCATAAAAATTAGATCCATGATAAAATTATGGACACATCTAAAAAACATTTTTTCCGTCTTGAGATTATAATCGATGAGTAGAAATGGTTCTATATATATAGCATCTCTTTACATTACTTCCACAAAGAATCAATGACAGTTCCTTCAGATATTGAACATAAATATAAAACTGTTGAAACTAAAGCCCTTCACTGAAAGCATCAGCAAAACAACATCATAATAAACCAGAAAACCAATGAACTTAATAGCAAAGGAATGAACTGTAACTCTGGATTCAAGTAAAAAGAGATGAATTTCATGCAAAAATATCACCATGAAAAACAGTCATCAGTGGATAAACAGAAAGAACTAAAACATAAAACAGAAGCAAAATAAATATAAGAATAAACTCTTCATCATCTATATCCCTGCTTATCTTCTTCTTCAGACTCCACTGCTTCAATTAATTTCGACAGAGAATTCCCGATCACAGCCAAAGTACGAATCACACACGAAATAAAGCGTGTAAGTCTTTTTGTTTCCAGCTTCTGCAACAGGAGCATCAAATTCAACCTTCACCTTTGAGTCCTTTTGAAGAGAAACTCTCTTGATGGCCAACAATGAGTCTGTCTCGGTGTCCCCAACTACAAAGCCACCACCATTCTTCTTTGGTCTTGGGATACCTCTGAGCATCGGCAGGGCCCACCTCTGTCCTTCCGTTAAGCTCCCGGTTAAGATCGACTTGCAGTGTGATCTTAGGTTCCGCGACATCTACCTTGTATGCCATATAAATGTCGGGAAACCGGTTACAAAACCGTTCAACATCCAGCAATTGTGTGTTTGACATGTCAAGTAGCTTTCGCCTCTCGTTGGTCTCTATCTCCATCAAATCAAACACAGTTTCTACAGGCTTTCCCGGATTATTATCACGACATCTCATTGTTAACTCCTTTGTGAAGTGTGGAAGTCGTAGAAGCTCCGATTCGCGGCCCCACATGCCCTGAGTCACCATCTGGCTTAGCTCCATTGCTTGGATAGCAAGGCTTAGCCAGCCCTGTTTGGCAATGACATCAACCATTGCATGAACCAACCTATTTGCAGAAACAATTGCCTCCTGCTGGTCCAAGGTTAAGCTCACCTCCAATGGCTGCCTCGAGAAGTGCGCCTGAAGCAAGGTAGATGCTTTCACATGAGGAGCTGTGCATTTGGGATTCTCCAAAGGAAACCTCTGGTCATTATTTAACCTTCTGATCACCACTTCCTCTCCCGATCGAATTGATAGCTGTGAATACTCTGAAGCTTGGGATAAAATCTCCAGAAGACCCTTCATCTTTGTTTTCGAAGTTAAAGTGCAACCCATGCGTTCTGCAGAAGCATAACTGATGTAATGATATGATGCCATCATGCCAAGTTGCGAATGTGAAGGAGAAATGTTCGTGTCATCCTCAAAAGCAACACACTTGCTCAATTCCAATTCAGTCAGTGTTGTTTCAACTAGCTCTGAGAGATGCTCAGAAATATGCCGGTCACTAACTCCCTGGAGATTATAATAGTAGGGTTCTGCGTTAGCCTCCGGTACATGAAAGTCCACGTAAGGAAATCAACTGCGTCTTGCTCGTTCTTAATGACTCCAGCAACAATTTCTGCGTTTACAACATCATGCAGGAAATGAGGCAATGCGCTTTCAACAGGCAATGGTTCGAACAAGAACTTGTTGTAGTATTGTTTATGACGGGCCTGGCAGAGGATGACACACTTCCCTGAATCATCAACTAAAGGGCGATTGGCATGACCCATCATCTGCAACAGATGAGTCACATGGAAATCAGAGTAAATTTTTCCCGGAGATCATAACATTGGGTTCCTATCACAACTACCAAATGAGCTGACAAAGGCAATCCCCAACACATTCGACTGCTTACTACACACACTTGAATCCACCCACATTGAAACATCCCCAACACAATTTGTTGATCTGAATTGGTTAACCCCTCATGCAAGTATCCCACACCACGGAGCAAAGTGAATTGCAGTTTTTCATCATTAAGACTTCCAATCAAAGACTCAGTCTGATCATCCAAAGACTGCAATAAGAACCGTGGTTTCTCACCAATGTCTGCGTTTGAGTAAGCCAACAGATTCTCAGCAGTTTGTCGGACATGTTTGCTTTGCACATAGACAAGAGCTGGTTTAGCATTCTTGGCATGCTGGACAATGGCATTGTATGTTTGTTTCATCATTGACATCATCCTCGCTTCAATATCAGCCAACTCCACACCCTCAATGTTTATCTCTAGTGGCACCGGCCGCGCCCCAGGAGGAAAATTGGAAACACCATGACTGCTAGCCCCTATCCAATCTCCAAGATCCTTTCCATTCGCAACAGAAGTTGACAGCGCGACAATACGAACCTTGTTCTCAATTTGACTCGACATATATCTCATCCTAGAAACTATTGTCTTCAAGATTGGACCACCCTGACTACCAATTAAGTGAAGTTCATCTGCAATAAAAAGACTAACCTGTTGAACATTCTTCCTCTGTTGACCCCTCCCGAATTTCCCCTCGAAATCCGTGAGAAGCCCTGCTCCCGTCTGACAACACTAAAACTAATACAATAATTCCTGAAATACTCTCACCATTTCAGGAAAGACTTTATGAGAATTCTACCAAAAATTCGGCAGAATCTCCCATGCAACCGGTCAACTCGTCATTACCTGTCAGTCGAAGGTTACAAAAACAAAAACAAAACTAAGCAGACCAGCTACAACCACAAGCTATCACAAACCTAAATTCAAACTATCAAGCCCTCAAATAATTTACAATATCCAAAAGAGGATAAGAGCAACTAGGTAACCTTTAATTACAGAAACTAATGAAAGTCCTATGTGTCCGTAGCACAGCGAAAGATGATGCCTCCTCCTTGTCTCGTCGTCTCGCTCCACTATGACCTGGAGGGCACCCAAAACCAAAACAACTGTGAGTGGACAAAACCAAACCGAAGCGTACACACGCTAATAAAGTGACAATAACAACATTAAAATAAAATAAAATAAGGTAATCTAGACAACCTGCCTCGTGGTGAATCAATTACCGGAGTACCATTCAATTACATAGGCAGAACCCTCGCCAAATCTAATTGTACCTGCCATCTTAATAACCCGTCCAAATCTAATAATAATTTTAACCAAATAAAGATAGCTACAAAGAACTTACTAGAAAATCCAATAATAAAATAAAAACCCGATGGGACCCACGAAAACATAAACAATGAAAACATCTCGTGGTCCACAACGTTGCTTTGAAAACTCTCCTCAAAGGAGCTTAAAATCATGAGAAAACCTGAACACAAATACTATAAAGATATCCCACCATCCCCCTAATGAAATCCCGAGCCGTAGCTCGATAACCGGGGATGTCTAACACGAGGACGAGCCCTCCTAACCACCGCCGATAATACCTCAAGCAATGGCTAGAAACCGAGAGGTCCAACCCATGGACCTACTCTCCACATATCTGATAATGCCTTAAGATATGTGGACGTAACCATGTACAACTTGTAGACAGCCTCAACGATCGTATGGCAAAATATACCTAACGCCACACCTCGGAGAAATAACCCTTAACGAGCACACGACCAATAATACCTCGAAGTTATGTGTCGGAGAAAAAACCATGATACCCGGAGATAGTATACAGGTGAAAACCATAACGTAAATCCAAAACCCACTTTTAAAATCATTATTACCTGGTATTAACCGAAATCATAGAAAACCCGGGCCAAGAGCCCAAAATCCAATAAAACTAAAATCCCGGGCCTAAGCCCAAAACCTCATTTTCAAATCCATTATTGAAAACCCACATCCAAAACCATTACCTTTAGTCATTAATAAACCAATTAACTCTAGTTCCCGAAACTCATAATTATAATAAAACATTCTTAATTCGAAAAAATGCATACGATAAAAATTCAATAAATCATTTAAAACCCTTGTCCTTAGTTTCCGAGCCTTAAAGGATAATAGTATAATTTCTAGTAATTCCTCTCCATTCCCACAACTCACAATCCATAATATTACCTTTACAACATAAAATTACGCATGCCTTGCAATCTAGGAAACCAAGTCCACTCACCTCAACGTCCGTTCGAATTAAACACCAAGCTATTCGGTCCCCTGTGACACTCGGAGCCACCACGCTTGTCCAAAAATATTACTTGGCATAAATATTAATCTAATATCCAACCCCCTAAACTTCAGGAGTTCACACACGCCCTAAACGCGTGCCAAGTAGTTTTAAACACCCAAAAAAGCCCCTAAATGAACTCCGATTTACCCAAAACATGTGCCAACAGGTCCGGAACATCAAAAACATGTCGACACGCATCGCCGTGGATCAAGGAAATGCCCCATGCTCTGCCACGTGCCGACAAAAGACCGGTGGCTCGTCCATGCACCGACTACAGTGCCCACGCACCAACACTCGAGCTGACTAGGCGCTGATTGGACGCTGACTAGGCTGCCACGTGGCTCTATGTGACTGTTAGGTGGCTGCCAAATGGATCCACGTGGCTGCCATGTCAGCCTCCTGTTAGACCCAGTCGCCGGACTCCTCATCAGAGAAAACGACCGGCCCACCGTGAGCCATTGTCCCTCGTCGCCGGAAAATACCATTAAAGGCTGAAAATCAAAGCTTCATAACTTCTTCAAAACTCAACCAAATCAAACGTTCTAATAGTCAAAATCCATCTACTCAAACCCAGGAATCCAAATTCAAGGTCAAAATTGAGAACCTATACCTGTGGTGGCTGGAAGGGTTTGAAGATTTTCTCCTCCTCGATTCTCGGCCTACGGTCGTCCTCCGTCCTTGGGATTTGTACGGTTGGATTCGTGGAGTTGAGAGGATGAAGATGGTGACTTTGGTTTGGCTCGAAATAGCCGAAATTTGAGAGGTTGTTCTTGTTGTTGGTGTGGGCTCACGGGAGAGAAAGAGAGAGAGAGAGAGAGAGAGAGAGATCGTGAGGGAAGAGAGAGAGTGATCATGAAAGATCTGGAAAAAGAAGGGATAAAAGTATATTTTTAACACAAAATATCTAAAGGCCAAATTACCAAACTGCCCCTGAAAGTTCTAGACCCACAACTTTCTCAAACGAACTCCGATTTCCGCGTGCTGCTTGTCTACGAACTCGTGAGTTCGAGACCTATGCAACGGTCCAAGATAAACTTCTAAAAGTGTTCATGAACAAAAAGAAACTTTTAAACCCCTCCAAAACTTGAGGGTAAAGTCGTCATTTTCTAAATAATTTTACAAATTTACTTTAATATTAAATCTGGGTCGTTACAACCGAGATAAAGCATCCCATTTCTCAGGAGTGCTTATGATAATATGACCTTTCTCAAGGCATTTCAAGTCTCCTATTAGTTCACTAGTTAATCTCTCAATGCGCAGTTTGAGGCTTTTCCCAAACTTCTCCTCCCAGTCCCTGTAATGTTCACTGGCAAGAGCTTCAAACGGTACAACATACACAACACACATGACAAGACTATCAAATTTACTGCCCTTTTCATGGTCCCTCAATAAGGCCAGCTCTGCACACACCGACTTCCCAATGCTCGTTGGTGCAACAACTAAGACATTGTCGTCTGAGTTGTACAAAACAGTGAAGACATGTGTCTGTACAGGACTAAAATGCTTGAAATATTGATCATACAAAGATTCGTATACAGGATTTCTCAATGCAGACACAGGAAGCGGTTGCAAGTCCAATAACTCAGGTGGAGGATACTTTTCCGGTAAGATGAGGTATTTGAAAGAAACATGCAAAATAGTCTTGGAACCAAGCCACCTATCAGAGACCACACGTGAAGTATTGTGGCGGGTTTGGTTCATGAATTGAAACTGTGAAGTTCATAGTATGATCCTCATCTATACACTGCTTCTTCAACATAAGATATTCATAATGAAGAATGTGCTCACCGTCATTTTCCTCCACTATTACCCAAAATGGCTAGAGATATCCATGAACTTTGTCATCCCATTGAAATTTGGGTGTTATAGCAAGCTCAACTTTCAGTAGGGTGTGAGTGATCAGCTTGACATGGGCTGCAAGGTCTAATTTGGGGACCTGGTGGATAAACTTATGAAGTGTTCTTCCCATCTTCGCGACACGAATGAGCTCCCCGAGCTCATGTGGAGAGAGGTCATAATACCTCTCCCAAGCCAAATCTTTCTTCTCCAACTTCATCAAAATATCATTCTTTATCAACCCATTGAACCGTTGAATGGGCGTTTGGACACCCCACATTCTCTAGTCAACCATTTTGCACAATTTCAATGCCTTTTCTGCAACTTGAGCCCATCCTCGTTTCAAGACAATCTCAAAAATAGCCAGCAGAAGATGCCATGCATTCTGTGTAATGAAAACCATATCAGATATTAATGAAAGCCCTTCAAGCTTCAGTTGTGAAACATAGGCTTGCAGCAAAATATTAATATTGGCACTCGGTTTTTCCAAGATTTCAATGACCGGAACAGGAACACGATCCAATAGTTGAGCAAGTTCAAAATTTTCATCCCGCCTAACAGTCACATATCTAAACTCTTCACTCAAGTAGAACAATTGAAAAATATCCACATCCCTCATTGTTGGCTTTAGCAGCTCGTTATATGTAGCTATTGTTCCATGAGTTACATAATAGTAACTTGAAATCCGACCCAAGTCGGTAACTTGAAAGTATCCACTTTTTCTATCATACTTAATCAAGTTGTACTTTTCCAAAATTGTTGCAGCATAATGGATCAAAGCAGCTCGCCTCTCCTCCAAGTTACTATCTTTTATAAGAGCATCAACCTCCAAACCATAGAGTGCAGGTGCTTTCAACATTCGAACGTAAAGGTAAGTGTATGTTAACCAATCAGATGCTTCTCTGGCATTTTGAACAGTTCCAAGAACGATTTCAGCATTCAGTTGATCAACCAATTTGGACACAAATCGACTTTCAATTGGAATTTTTTAGTTCATCAAAGAAATATAGTAAACCAGTTGGTTGTGGCTAGTTATGATTATCCCTTATCCATCCGAATCATACTAAGGTCGGCATGCACGATCCAACATTTGCATAACATCAAGAGGACTTAGTTCAATCCATGCCCCTTTTTCTAGATCATAGATTTGTGTCCCTTTGATTATCACAGTGTGAGCTGGCAAATTCACACCCCAAGCTAGTGTTGCAGTGGAAACCAAAACTTGAACATGCCCATCCGCGAATATATCCTCAACCAGCTGGCAATCATCCCTGCTCAATCCAGCATGATGAATAGTGAAACCATATAGCAGAAGATCTTTGAGATCGTTGCTCTTCACCAAATGTTTATGAGCATTAAGAATCTTATGGCTGAAACTGTCTTCTTTCAGAAACCTACCGAGGGTGTCACGATGAAATGCATTATTTCTTATAGCACGAGCTATTTTTGCTGTTTCTCTCCTCGAGTGAACGAAGATAAGAACTTGCTGTTTTCTAGCTACACCAATGACCTTTTCATAACAAATATCATTCATCAACTGCAACCGCTGCAATGATTTTCTTACCGTGATTCCAATGTACTGTTGGGAAAGAGGAACGGGCTTGTAACTGTGGTCAAAATGAAACAAGCCCTTTGTAACAAGCAAGAACTTCGCTACATCTTCGTAATTTAGGAGTGTAGTGGATAATGTAAGGACCCTTCCCGAATTTCTCCTCGAAACCCGGAAAGAACCCTTATCCCGTCTTACAGCTCTTTTACCTCAAAATTTTATACCAGGAATACCCTCTGACACCAAATGTCAGTAGGTCAGACACTGCTGACACCACTACTGGAATACCACAAGACAACCGACTAGTCAGATACTTGTGAACCGACAATAATTCGTCACTCTGGGTCACCGCCCACACCAACCCACATACCCGGATGACGAAGTATTTTCATAGGTTGATTAATCACATGACAATCCTCGTCAAACCATATTAGAGCCGGAAATATCCTCGGCTATCATATCATATAAATCGGCAAGTATCCTCGACTATCATATCGGATCCTCAACCGAAATAACATTCGACTATCATATCACATCAGTCGGCATATCCCTCGACTGGCATATCCCTAGCCACCAGGGTATCCCTTGGGGTGTGCTAGTCCTGTATCACCACTCTCTGTACTATGCATAGATAGCCTCGCGACCCGGCGGAGCCAAAACTCCTTGATGCCAGAGTCGGAGCACTCAACGAACCAACGGAGTAAAACTCTCGACGCTAGTCGAAGAAACAGTAACCAATTATATTGTAGGTTCACCGGGTTCACCGCCAACAGCGGATCCTAGTCCCATATTCTGGTCCGCCTCAAATATGTTTATCTTGGAGGTTCACCGGGTTCACCGCGAATAACGGATCCTGGCCCCGGGTCTTAACCTCTCTCAAATCAATGTTTATCTCGGAGGTTCATCGGGTTCTCCGTCTCAGCGGATCCTAGGCCCCCTCAAAACCGTATTGTTTATATTGGAGGTTCACCGGGTTCTCCGTCTCAGTGGATCCTAACCCCGGCTCTTGGGCCCCCTCAAAACCGTATTGTTTATATTGGAGGTTCACCGGGTTCTCCTTCTTAGCGGATCCTAACCCCGGCTCCTGGGCCCCCTCAAAACCGTATTGTTTATATTGGAGGTTCACCGGGTTCTCCATCTCAGCGGATCCTAACCCCGACTCCTAGGCCCCCTCAAAATCGTATTGTTTATATTGGAGGTTCACCGGGTTCTCCGTCTCAGCGGATCCTAACCCCGGCTCCTGGGCCCCCTCAAAACCGTATTGTTTCCAAAATCAAGTATTTTATAATCACAAATACGGTTTCAACTCAAAATCATGGACTCTAATAATTACCACGTCAAAACAATATCAAAATCGAATCCAACAACCATGCCATTTTTCACAACACACTTTCACTGAAATATTAGAAAAACAAATGTCCAGCAATCATTTATAAATTCCAGGAAATCATTGCAACCATACACAACAGTATTTAAATCAAAGATATTGATGCATGCATTACAATTTATAAACCAAAAGTCCACTCACAAACATCATCCAACCCAAAATTCATGGACGCTCTAGCCCAAGGAACACATGCACAATAATGACCCAACTACCTTGACTTTCCGAGCTCAAAACCCGCTCCACGGTCAAACCTTACCACTGGGATTGCCCAATCGGCCCCTAAACGAACTCCTATGGTCTCGAAACCAACAAAATCTGATCCGGAACGTCCCAAAACCCTAGTCACGCTCCACCGTGACATCGAGAATAGTCCCACGCGCCGCCACGCGCCACCGGAAGTATGACACACGCGCCCTCACGCGCTGGTCATGCACCTGCTACAGTGTTCACGCGCCTGGACCGGTCCAACTCGGCCCGGCTCGACCTGACCTGGTCCAACTCGACCCGACCAGTTCACTCAACCCGACTAGTTCAACTCGACTCGACCGGTCACCGGTGCTTCGCCGGAGAAGACGACCGGACCGCCGCCTCCGCCGCCGTCTGGTTCGCCTGAAATTGCCATTTCTGGTCGATTTTCAAGGTTTTCTAACTTCTTCATTTCTTGACCATTTTTCACGATCCACACATGTAAATTCATCTACTTTTCACCAGGAATCCAAATATGAGGTCAAAGTTCCGAGATCGTACCTGGTTTGGCCGAAAAACGACCGAGAAGATTCGGTCCACCTCCCTCCTCCGTACGTCGCCTACGGCAGTGCTCCCGCTCCGATAAATACCCCTAAATGCTCGTGGGGCTCCGAGGAATATCCTCTCGACCTTGGTTTCGGTCGAATCGGACCGAAATCCGTCAGATGAAAAGGGTTGTTCGGTGTTCGCACGGGGAGTATTTCGGGTAGGAGAGAGAGACTCAATAGACCAATCTCCCGAGGAGAGAGAAAAATATCTGATATATAGTTCCAACTTTTCCAAAATTACCAAACTGCCCCTGAAGCTTCTAGACCCGTAACGAACTCACCGGGTCTCCATTTCTCATGTGCTGCCTGTCTACGAACTCGTGAGTTCGAGACCTACGCAACGACCTAAGAAAAATTCCCAAAAGTACTGCCAGTCAAAAAGGGACTCTCAAACCCAACTAAAATCGAGGGTAAAATCGTCCAATTCTCAAAATAATTTAATTTCTGGTCCGGGTCGTTACAGATAACCCCACTAATCGAATATTTTCTTTCGTTGTCTCGATCTGCCTAACAGTTCTAGCAATAATACTTTCAATAATAGGACCTCTATTATCATGTAATAAATGAATTTCATCAATGATTAGAAGACTCACATGTTGTGTATAAGTCCGGTCCCCTAACTTTCTGGTAATGATGTCCCACTTCTCTGGAGTTGTGACGATAATTTGAGTCTCTGCAATTTGTTGGCGAGTGAGCATCTGGTCACCACTTAGCTCCCTCACTGAGACTTCATACTCCTACAAACGATTAGACAAGTTGCCAACAACTTCAGCCACAAGAGCTTTAATAGGAGCAATATGTACAATCTTATAATCACTGTGGTTTATTGAACCATCTTTCTTATTCATGTTCAGCCCAATCTGGTGAAGTGTAGTAAGCAAAGCAACATTAGTCTTACCTGCACCAGTTGGAGCACATAAAAGGATGTTGTCAGCTTTGAAAAGGGCAGTTTCGTAAACTCGACTTTGTACTCTATTCAACTCCGTCATCCCGTTGAAATCCGGTTGAACCCAGCTTGGCATTGCAGATACTTTCACAATCTTCTCATCATCACAAAATGGTGGAGGCTTCAATTTTGGGACATGAATTTCGACATATCCCTTTTTGGATTCTCTGTGAGACCCATTTTGAAGATCACACTTGTTTGGCACCAAGATTCTACTTTCATCTTGTGCAAGGCTATCCAAATTAAGACCCTAACTCTCATTTTCCTGAATTTCATCACCATCAATCTCACCAACAATTTGGATTGCCCGAGAATCATACTAATCATGTTCCTCATCTTCCATCACTAAATCAAAATCACTACTTTCCTCCAATTTAATCCCAATGGTAACACTAACATCTTCATCAATATTTCCATCAACTTTATCCACTGCATCAACTCCAACTTGGTAATCAGTAACCCGCCTCCCTATTGCAACAAGCTGATCAAAAACCCGATCCGGAATCAGATTGCACAGCTTCTGAATCTCTTTTTTCTTGTCCTGGCCCTTAAAATTCTGGTTTTTAAGAACAGCCAAGATCTCATCCGCAGCACCAACCACATGCCCAATTCTTGCCGAATTACTCTAAGAATTTCCTCATACGCATCCTTAGTTTCCTCAGTCGTGGGCTTGTAAACACCTTCCTCCTCCATGGAGACCGCCATGACGCTCTCTTCCCAAAGGCGTCACCTTTTCCTGGAGGCAGGCTTCGCATCAATTGGGCCGCACTCTTTCTTCTTCTTAGACTTCTTAAGCATGTCATCAAGCTCTGATAGCCTTTCGTTGTAAATCCTATCACCAAAGCTTTTGAAATCAATCTTCCCCAGAGACTCCGGTTCGTCGCTGGGCTCTTGGGTATCACGTGATCGGGAGGAATCGCTGGTCAAAACTAGACTCGAGGTTGCTCCATACTCATATTGCGCCATGAATATCAAATATATGATAGATCCCTCTGAAATTAACAAAAATAAACCTCAGAAACCCTAATAAAAGAAAATAATTAATATCAATTTTTTGTGAATTTCAAAATTTGATTTGGACCAATTGGTAGATCAACGGAATTTGGCCTCCAGCGATTGAGCAAAGTAGAGGTTTTGGTTCAAGTTTGAATTTTTGGCAAGTCAAGTGGTCGTGGTTCTTCTTCTTTTATACTATTTTTGCACCCTTCCCTAAAGTGTGGCGACCAAGGCTTTCTCTTTTTTTGTAAGGTCAAAGGCGACCAAGGCTTCCTAAACAGTGTCTGAGCTGGTCAAACACATCAATCTAATTAAATCGACTTTATCAACATGCCTAGTTTAAGCGCAACTCCAACTCACTTTGGGCTAGTCATTTAGGCCCACTAAAATGATGCACTGTTTCTAGGCCTAAATAAACCTAGATCACCTAAGACTTGGGCAATAACTTGGCCCAATCCATTGAGTGAATTAGATTCTTATTATAAGAAAAAGAGTAATTTATTAATTCACCTTTAAATTTAAATTCATTCACCAATTTTCTCGATGAATTTATATTTCACCTTATTTTCCTTCTAATTTAATATTTACTCTCATTTGTCCAATATTTGAATAAAAGAATTCTTATGTATCAATAACAAAAAAATACATACAAACTGCAACAATCACACCAATACAACAGAAAATAAAGCGTGAAATACAAGCACAAAGTATATAAGGATGAAAATTAAATCAACAAACTTATGAAGTGTGTCACAAAAAGATAAATAATTCCATCTTTTTAATTTTATTCATCTTCTTTTTTTTTTCTTATGAAAATTTTATTACATCTTCTTAAAAAATAAAAGGATTTTTACTTCATTTGCCCCTTGAACTCGCCACATAATCTCAGTTTCCCACTTTAACTAAATTTTGTCTCACTTAACCCCTTAAACATGGCTTCCGTTACCAAGGTTACCCCAATTTCGTCTAACCACTCTAACTTCCATTAAATTTCGTTAAATTGAATGATGTGGCATAGTAAGATCACTAGGTGGTTGACATTTGTCCTTTTAAATTTATTTATATTAATTTAGAAATTTTCTATTATTTCACTTTATTTTTATTTCCTTTTAAATATATTTATATTAATTATCTTTATTTTATTTTTATTTTACCAATCCCACTAATCCAATCTCACCATTTTGCACTCACTCTCTCTCCCATCTCTTTCTCTCTCCCCGACCCTCACCCCCTTCCTCTCCTTGCGACAACGACCACACCTATACACCAGGCACCACTATGCCCAGTCCCAGCCAAATCCAACTCACCGCCCCACGCAAACTCTTCCCCAGGTCAAGACGACCTCATCCCTGCCACCCATCGCCGTCGAAACACACTGCGGAGGCGAAATCGTAGCCGAGAAGCCAAGTAGCCCCATTGCCGTCGACGACGATTCTGGTGGAACCAAGCGGCGAGACCACCTCAGACATACTCGTCTGAACAAGGCAAAGAGAAACTTACCTTCCTTCACCGACGCCGGTGCTCGTGGCTCACGAATCAGGGGTCAACTTTCTTGAACAAGATTTTGAGTACATCTCTTTGGCTCTGTTTACTCGATTTAAACATAATTAATGTTCTTGAGCAAGAGGTGGTCATCGATTTGTGGGTGCTTATTGGAGGTGGTGGGTAGGGAGGAGATGATGTTTATTCCTTTGAATTGTGGGTGTTTATCAAAGATGGTGGTGAGTAAGGATGGATTGGTTCATTCATTTTTTTTTTAAATTTCAAAATTAAAACTGATTGTTTAGGATACTAATTAATAAAAATGAATTAGAAGGACATGTGTCAACCACTTAGTGATCTTATTATGCCACATCATTCAATTTAATGGAATTTAACGGAAGTTATAGTGATTAGACAAAATTGGGGTAACCTTGTTAACAGAAGTTATGTTTAAGGAGTTAAGTGAGACAAAATTTAGTTCGAGAGAGAAACTGAGATTATATGACGAGTTCAAAGGGCAAATGAAGTAAAAAGCCAAAATAAAAACTAAATAATCAAACAAGAAATAAAACTAAAAAGATAAGAAATCTTTTTTTTTTTTTCGGGTAAAAGATAAGAAACCTGAAGCAAGCTTGGGAAAGCAAAGAGCAGTGGTATTTACGTAATTGTAACCAGCCTGATTCGGCTACAACGGTTGGTAATCAAATCCAATCACCACTTGGCTCTCGTAATCACTTAATCCAACGCCTCAAACAGACAGAAATTTTAAAAGTATCATCCAACGATCCACAAATAATCCCCAAAAAAACTAGCCGTTACACATAGAGCGTCAACACCTCTAACGTTCCCTTTTTCTCTCCGTCTCTCTCAACTCTCTCCCATCAAACCCTCATTCGTTCTTTCTTCTGTGCAAAAAACACCAAAAATTGATCCTTTTCTTCTCCAAAAACATAAAGCACAGTTGTCTCCAGCCACTTCTCGCTTTCCGGTCATGGACTTGGTCACTAAGAAGGCCGGACCTGTGACTCCTGTGAAGGACCAAACTGGGTCTCGATCCAAGAAGCAGGAGCACTCCAGATATGGTGAGAATTTGAACCCTAATTTTTCTCCAGGTCCAAAACCCTCGGCTTCCCCTGCGGCCAAATCTGCATCCAAATCCCAGAAATCAGCCTCGAAGAACCCGAATCCGGTTGTTCACTCGCCCCGCAACAAGATTCGGGAGAGAAAATTCGTTGTGGCCAAGAAGAAATTGAAGAAAGAGAACCCGAATGTCGCTTGTAAATGCAAGGAGAAAGGTAACACTAAGAAATGTCTCTGTGTTGCCTATGAGAACCTGAGGGCGTCACAGGAAGAGTTTTTCAAGAACCGAAGCCATGAGTCGGAGAGTCTGTGTGATAGAGCTGAGCGCGAATTGGAGGAACAAATCGAGAAAGGTTTGAGGATTCAAGATCTTCAGATTCAAGACGGGTTGGATTGTGACCAGGATGAGATTGATCCGACTGGTGAAATGGGTTCTTCGACCTTCAAGAGAAGGAGAGACAAGGTGTTGGAACAGGCGAGAAAGAGTCTGCCTGAGCGTGGGCAAGTGAGGCATTTGGTTCAGGCCTTTGAGAAACTCCTTTCAATTCCGAGCTCGAATGATTCCTGTGAGCAGAAGAGTGAGGAGGGAGCAGAAGAGAATGACAAGAAGGCTGCGAAGTGGGCTTTGCCTGGACTGCAACCTCCAAAGGTGCCCGAAACACAGGTTTCGTCTTCTTCGTTTTGTCCATCTGATTTGTTCTTGACATCTGAGAACCTTGGTTTGGATCGGCGGCCTTCAATTTCATCTTCTTGGGATGGAAGTCTGGGAAGGTTGGCAATGATACTTTTGATTATATTGGGCATTACATCTTATGCACACAAAGTGTTTATTTTTTGTTCTGACTGGGTTTTTTCTTTCTATTTATAGTGTTTCAAGCAGGACTTCTAATGCTGGGCGAAGGAGCCGAAGAAATGTGAGTGTTCTTCTTCATTTTACTGTTTTGGACTTTATTTGGGGATTTAAAATGATTGACTAATTGAGTAAACCTTGTATTCACGTTTGAGTTTCAGAGCTCTGAATCATCTAGCACAATGGGAGGAAGGAGATGGAAGAAAAAGCAGCAGCTCAGAGCCACTAGCCTTAAACCATTCAAGCTAAGAACAGAGGTAAACTGTACTGAAAATAAATGCCCTGAAAAGTACTCAAGTATGCTTGCATTGCCATTGCTTCTAACTTTGTTTGGTGATCTCACTGCAGGAAAGGGGAAGACAAAAAGAGGAAGAGTTCATGAAGAAGATACAAGAGATGATGATAGAGGAGGAGAAGCAACGGATACCAATTGCTCAGGGCCTCCCATGGACAACAGATGAACCTGAGGTTAACACATTATTACTTTAATTCTTTTACTATTTACTAGCTGTTTAGATATAGATACAAATTCAGTGTCCCAAACACGAATAGGACATGTGCCATTTTGTGTTTGCTTAATTTTCAAAAGTATGTATAATTGATTTTATTGCTATAGACAGACAAGAGTGACCCACTGACTTGGATGCATATATTTCGTGTTTGTCATATCTCAGTGCTTATTGAAACCTCCAGTAAAAGAAATCACAATACCAGCCGACCCGAAGCTCTACAGTGACATGCGGGCAGTAGAACGAGCTGAGTTTGACCAACAGGTAATGCGCTTTGTCTCTAAATTCAATCTGCTTAGTTGAGCATATAAATTCATAAACTAGATGCAAATAAGCATATCCATTTTTGTGGAAAACTTTGTTTTCAGGTTGTTGCATTTGTTTTCTAGCTTTTGCAGAATAGACTTTGTGATAACTTCCTAACATATTACATTCTAGACGAACACTTGTGAGATGAAAAATGGAGTGCAGTTTATAGATTTTTCAGAGTTTACCCTTTTTTCAGCATCCTAAGATGAACACTGTGAATGAACACTGTGACAAGTCTAAGAGATAAAAAAAAAGATTTACAATGCATTGTAGTGTGATACCTGTGAGAACATCTTCGTGAACTTACTCTTATAACATTTTTTTTTTCCTGCCTACAATGTCACTTTGGAGATAACAAGTGTATATTACACACATGACTCATAATCCCTAAGGAAGAAATGACATGTATGGGTGCTTGACTTTTCTGTTTCTATATTCGTATGTGCTTGGGCTCAACAGATTACTCTAATATGCTAATAGAAACTAATTCATTTTCCGTGTCCATCATCAGGTGGCAGAGAAGTTGAACCTGTTTGAGCAATACAAGATGGAAAGAGAAAGACTGCTGAAGGTAAACCATATATTGTCACGTGGATGTACAAAATAATTGTAATTGCTGAGCATTGGAAAGAAATCATATGTTCTTTATCACCATTCACCTGAAATATGCATTTTGGTATCTTGGTATTGCAGTTAGAAGAAGAGGAAGAGATAAAAAGGCTGAGAAAGGTGCTTGTTCCGAAAGCACAACCAATGCCCTACTTTGACAGGCCTTTCATTCCCAGAAGGTAAAACCCAATTGATCTGATTGTAAATCGATTATAAGTAGACCCTAATTCCTGAATTTTTGAACTATTGTATGATTGGAATATTTATCATTATGGAATGGAGGGTTGAATTCCAACTTCTTAAGTGACTTCATGATATATTTAATATTTTGTGTGTCTTCTCTGCTAATAATATATCAAAAGAAAATGGTTTTTGTTTCCGTCAGTTTTTCATTTTAGTGCTAATAGTAGGTTATGGTTGCTTGGATTGGAATGCTGATGATATTACTGAACTTTCTCAATATGCAGAAAAAGAGAATGCAGATAATGTTGGGATTTCCATCTTTAAAAAGTGGGTCAATAACTTTACAAGTTATACAGATACACTTGTTCAAGCAGAATTTACACTTATCATGCAATCTCTCATCTGTCTTCTTTAAATTTCTCTATGAAACTTCCTTATAACGTAGCTAATATTTGATTACTGTTCTGTCTGTATCAGAAGATGTAATTACTGCGGATTTCTTATGTTTTTTCGTGTTTCTTCGTTGTAGGTCAGAGAAGCATCCAACTATACCCAAAGAGCCAAAATTTCATGTGCCTCAACATAAGAAGGTCAAGTCCTGCATGTCATGGAATGATATCAGCTCCTACGCTTTCTACGGAGAAGCTTAAAAGACGAAGATGATAAAGATCTTAAATTTGTTTCCTCCTACCCATCCATGTGCATTTCCCCCCTCCTGTCATTTTGAAAACCAATAATCATGTCCTTTCTATGTCTTTCCCAACTTGTTTCTAATATTGTTTTCCAGTCTTGTAAAAATGGATGAAGCAACTAGTCTAGTTGCAATTTTATATGCCATTAACTTCATTCTTTGAAAGGTTGGAAAATTTTGAAGTCTAAATGCAATTTCGTAACAAATTAAGCTCTTTCATTCCAATCTCCTATACTTAACAGAAATATGGGCCTCATTTCGCGTTTAATTTCTCAAATCCCAGGTGGGACTAAAATATAGCTAAGACGAGAGTTAAAATGTACTTCAAATGATTTCTCTTAAAAGAACTTTGTATTGCTGGTGACTTGGTTTGGTGATCTCAATGGGGGGGGGGGGGGGGGGGGGAGGGAAGGCAAAAAGAGCAAAAGTTTAATTGAAAGATAATGGGGGGGGGGGGGGGGAGGGAAGGCAAAAAGAGCAAAAGTTTAATTGAAAGATGTAAGAGATACTGAAACTGAAAAACAACTGAGCTGAGCTCAACGGCGTACTCATCGCATTGAGCCTATTGATAATTTTCTTCGCTATGATAAAAGAGGTCTCAAATCCTGTACCGAACCAAAGCATAATAGAAGGATTTGACAAACCGAAGACAGAAATAAGTGAGAATGGATTGACCTCAAACTAAGAACGTAAGAAAACACATGGATAAGAAAAGTTCAATAAAACACATGGATTCGAATATACATAGCAAGCAAGAAAACACGGAACAAAGCAAGCAATCCTGATTCAAATCAACTTGGTTTCAAGTGGCACGCGAAAAAGAAACTACTTGATAAGTGAAACAGTTTGAAATCCAATTGCCAAAACATAATAGAATATCATAACACTTTTGATGAAGTTTCAGACTAAAAACGACAGTCATCACAACAAAAATTAACACAGATAACACGTTTTGCTCAAAACATTCTGCTGCCACATTCCTTTCAACTAACTCAAATCAAAACCTAAAAAATTGATATGCTAGGGCTTGGCGGTCGTAAGCAGTTCATAGTTCAGGGGGCAACCACGATCCTCCCAGCAACTTGGTCAAGATCCCGTTGGCCAACTGATGTGATTTTCCTTCCGCTGTAACAAGGAAAGAAAAAATATGCAATCAGAATCAAGATAAGGTCACAGCTCAAGCCAATTTCGATGAGGAAAACCTACTACGTCCGGAAACAGTTTCAAAATAACATGTAGAAACGAAATCTTACCCCTTTCCATCAAAGTCAACGATGTTCATTGTCGCCAACTGTTGTAGAATGTGGCGGGCAATAGCACCACTGCTCTTGCAGAAATGGGGTGGACGACTTCCATTCCTCTTGCTTCCACCGTAAATCCTACGGAAGGCACCAACACCAAGTCCTCCCCTCAAGTAGATCTTCCTTGCCATGGAGGCTGAATAAATGTTACCATTGCCAACAACACAATCAATTCAACATATTCAAATAAGAGCATCCATCAATAAGTGTACTCATAAGTAAAACAATACCCACCGGCTCTGATATAGTACCAGTCAGGGTCATAAGGAGCCAGCTCCTTGAATGTACCAGTCTTGACAATATCAGTCCATGGAGGAAGCTCAATCTGCAGAATTATCACAAAGAAATTACCTCATAAATCATGGTATGAAAATTGGCACAAGGGGTAAATCACAAAAACTTATCTCATTTCAATAATCTAACAAAAATCCTAATTAACATAATTGAAACTATATTCCCAAATTCCATCAACATTTAACAAGCAATTTCAAAATAATATTCGACAAAATCATCCTGCCCAACGTAATCTACCGTGAGATATTATTTCTTGGAATAGACTTGTATACTAGGTTTCTAAACCCAAAATCATATTCGCGTTAAGTAAATAAAATAGGCAAAAACACAGATAAATAAAGAACACCAGTATAAAAGGCAAGATTGAATCAAACATATATAGCCATCAACAAAAAATAGATGCTTCGGATCAAACTGAGAATGTATTAGCCATGTCATAGCAATCTCAATATAAATCACCTACGATTCCACAAACTATCAAAGTTTCGAGCTTTAACTACTATTGATAACAAAGCAGAAAAAGGGTAAAGAGCCCGGTTTTCTAGGACGTTTTCTATACTTGTGTTCCATTTTCTCGAGAGCCAAACAAGGGGTTCAGTAGAGTGATACCTTGCCGGATCGCTTTAGATGAGCAGCGTAAGCCTTAACAAACTCGTGTGGGGACACATCCTTCACAGTTTTCGCAGTTGCCATGGCTTCAATTCAGAGAGCAATGAAAGCGATGGGATACAAAGACTGAGGAGGCTGACGAAGACGGTGGCTCTCTGTGTGTGGTCTCTCTAGGGTTTCCCATTCCGCGTTAACAATTTATTTATAGCTCTCTCCTTGTGTCGACTTGGGCCTCAAAATAAAGGCTCAGCCAGTCTGGGCTTTATATACACTAATGATTCGGGCCCAATTGATTTAACTTCAGGCTTAGAAGTTTTCAATAAGCCTATATTGCAAAGAAAACGACGTCGTTGGGGTGTTTGGATTCCGTACTTGAGCAGCTGAGCCGCTGCTATTGCAGTTCGCACTTTGCCATTTCTAGTCTCCCCCAAATCGAAACCCTAGAGGATCAGCTCTCACAGTGAAAGCCATGGCGATGAAGCACATACTAACAACCCTGGCCCGGCGCCGGCCCCAAAAACCCCCAGCGGCTCTAACCTTAGCCATTCGATTGTCGTCAACCTCACCCGCCGTGGCCTCGTCACCTTCATCCCCCTCCGTACCCTCGCCTCCTCCACCAACTGCCATGATCTACGACCGATTGGCTGAAGATGTCAAATCGAAGATTAAAATACTCGAAACCCCGGACCAGAGGTTCCTGAAGTACGGGTCGCCTCACCCGAGTCTCACAGACCATTCCCACATCCTCGTCGCACCTGAGACACGTGTCACCACACTGCCCAACGGCCTCCGAGTCGCCACTGAATCGAACCTCGCTTCTCAGACCGCCACCGTCGGGGTCTGGATCGATGCTGGGTCCCGTTTCGAGAACGACGAGACCAACGGCACCGCCCATTTCTTGGAACACATGATCTTCAAGGGGACCGAGAAGAGGACGGCGCGTGATCTGGAGGAGGAAGTGGAGAACATGGGTGGGCATTTGAATGCGTACACATCGAGGGAGCAGACCACGTATTACGCTAAGGTTCTGCAGTCAGATGTTCCCAAGTCGCTCTCTATTTTGGCTGATATCTTGCAGAACTCCAAGTTTGACGAGAACCGCATAGTACGCGAGCGTGATGTGATTTTGCGGGAAATGGAGGAGGTAACATCATAAAAGTGAAAACTTTATAAATTTGGTGTCTTGGTTTTTCTGAATTTTTGGGATAAATTATTTCTATGTATGGTGTCTGTGGATTGGAAAATTGTGGGAAGCATGAAAGCAAACTCTGTGTTTTGAGGTGTTTCTATGTCCTTATTTGTTAAGCATGGGCGTCTTTGGAAATTTTCAGTAGTTCGTCTCAAAACGTGGACTGACTTTGATGTATTGTCAACAGCCTGAAAACAAAGTTTCTTTATACTTATTCTGTGACTTGGTACACTAATCAGCTGTGTGTGTGTAATGATTAAGTGCACTTTGTGTTTCTTTTTATACTTGTGTTTAGTTGAAGATATCTCATAATTCATAGGATTAACCTATGCCAGTTCGAATTTATGTGATATAGAACTTTGATGGGTGAAAACCAAAGTCATACAAAAACGAAGTAATACAAAAAAATTGAGGTGAATTTCAGTAATATACCCTGCCAAATTGGTCCATACTGCTTCTTCCAGTCAAGTTTTTTATATCCTTGTTTGCTTTCTGCAGGTAGAGAAACAGCCCGATGAAGTCATCTTTGACCATCTGCATGCAACTGCATTCCAGTATTCTCCTCTTGCCAGAACTATTCTTGGACCTGCTAACAATATCAAGACTATTTCCAAAGAGCATCTTCAAAACTATATCAAAACTCATTACACTGCTCCGAGAATGGTAATTCTAGAATTATCGTTATTATTTAGTTAAGTGAACAACTAGTGTAGTCATTATCTATATACGTACATAATCTGAGCTTTATTTCCTAATTGATTATCAGAAGCCTGATTTGTTGGTTCTCTATTTTCAGGTTATTGCTGCTTCAGGAGCTGTTAAGCATGATGATCTGGTTGAGACAGTTAAGGGTTTGTTTACAAAACTGTCTGGAGATCCAACCACCGCTAGTCAGTTGGTTGCACAAGAACCCTCATTTTTTACCGGTTCTGAGGTAATACATGTAACCAGGGAAATTACTTTTATCTTTTTATTGCTTTGTCTTATACTCTACATTTCTGTTAATGTCTCGAAATTCAGGTCAGGATTGTGAATGATGACTTGCCTTTGGCACATTTTGCCGTTGCATTCAGTGGTGCATCATGGACAGACCCAGACTCTATTCCTCTAATGGTCATGCAGGCAATGTTGGGTTCATGGAATAAAAGTGCTGGCGGTGGAAAGCACATGGGGTAACCCTTTACATGATTTAATCTTCTGTGTATTAAATACTTGATATTAACTATATGAGTTTATCTCTTGGGAGAACTTGCAATAATTAGTTTTGGTTACCTTTAAACAGTTCAGAGCTAGCACAAAGAGTTGCCATTAATGACCTAGCAGAAAGCTATATGGCTTTCAACACCAACTATAAGGATACTGGCTTATTTGGTGTTTTTGCTACCGCTAAGGTGAGGGTGCCTTCTGTAACAACTTCCGTTATTTCGATGGATTATTTCATTCCCCAAAAAAAAATTGATTTCATATTCTGGTTAGTAGTACCGTTACTCAATTTGGATTCTGAATGTGAAGAAATAAAGTTAGAACTTGGCAGAAGAAAATAGGTTAAACAAATACAAAGAACTTGTGTTCATGCTTGTAATTTGTACAAGTGTGTTGGAGCGTAGATAACATTCCATGGTTAGGGAAAGGATCAATTCTTATGTCGAACCCAAGAAGAGCTAAGGTTTTTTTTTGTTTACTCTAAATGAGGGAATCAGTTGGCCATTGAAGGGGGTTGTATTTTAATTTGGGAAACTACTAAGGCCAAGTGACTCTCTCTCTCTCTCTCTCTCTCTCTCTCTCTCTCTCTCACGCACACACACTCATTTGCACACTAGTATACATTAACAACCACTCATATTAAATAAATTTTATGACTGATGGCCATTTTGATTTCAGGCGGGTGACTTGGATGATTTGGCCTATTCAATAATGTATGAGGTGACCAAATTAGTTTATAGAGTTTCTGAAGCTGATGTCATCCGTGCTCGTAATCAGGTAGCACCAGATTTCTAACTCTTTGCCAGTACTATATTTGTGTTACGAGTATTTTTACATGTATCAGTATCCAGTATAAAATTGTGAAAGTTTAATGTTTCCATTTAGCCATTTCTTGTTATTGACCCTATCACTATATTATTCGTTGCCACTTATCTTTTGTTTTTTTTGCAGTTGAAATCTTCTCTGCTCCTTCACTTGGATGGGACAAGTGCTGTAGCTGAAGATATTGGGCGCCAGGTACCTTTTCCTTTCCATATTGAACAATGAAGAACCAATCAGATTCAGACAATTTCAGTTGGCTAATTGGTTTGTCTCACCTGAGACCTGGAATGATTCCCTAATTTATGAATGCATATAGAGGCAATCATTATGATATACTAGTGGGGACATAAGAAATTGTTTTCTTTCATAGCAGCTCTTTTTTGCATTACCTGAAATGGTATATTTCCCCGGCTGATTTGGTTCTGGATAACTGATCATACTTGTTAGCCTTCTTAGTAAATGCATACTATCAATGTAGGAGTGTACTGCAAGAAATTTTGTTTTGTACTTGAAGCTGGTTCACTCTCCGTTGAATATTCTCAATTTTAATTATTGTCTTGCAGCTACTTACATATGGTCGAAGAATCCCATTAGCCGAATTGTTTGCTAGAATTGATTCTGTTAATGCAAGCACCATCAAACGTGTTGCAAACCGATTTATCTATGACAGGGTATGACTAACTGCTGAAGGATTAGAGTGTTTTCGTTCAACATTGTATTGATTATAAGCTGAACACTCTCCTGTACTTTCCTTTGTTGCTTGCTCTCCTCAGGATATTGCAATCGCTGCTATGGGTCCCATTGGGGGCTTGCCTGACTACAACTGGTTCAGACGCAGGACCTACTGGAACAGATACTAATTTACTAGTTTGAATTCTTCTTGATTATTTCATAATTACCTTTCTCGATCGTTCTGGTCTTGGAACACTTTGATGCTTTTATGCAATTTAATTATCGGCCTGGAGAGAGCTGTTAAAGGCCGTGTATTTTTCCCCCAAATATGTTATAGGTTCTCTCGTTTTGTAACATTGCATTTTTTATAAATAAGCATTGCTGAAACTGAATGTGAATTGCTTGATATAAAATTTTCCAAATCTGTTTCTTGTTTGTATTCAGCACTGTCAAGTTAATATACTCATCCCAATTTCATAGTGACTGAGTTGAATGAGCTGTTGCTTTCTCAGACATTTTAAGTGGAATTCATTTACCAACTTTTTTGGTTTGCAACTGTTCTTTAAAGAATTGAATAATTGGTTGAGAGTCCTATTTGTTTGTGGAAGCTACCATATAGATGATGTGGTAGGGAAATTCGTGAGTATTGCGAAAGGAGATTATAAACTTTGGGTATCGAATTTATTGGTGTTGAATCTGAGGCTTTTCACTGTATACAGATTGGACAGAAATATCAACAAATCAATAATATTAAGTTACTAATGGCATCATAAACAGTTCTTTTCATGCAGACTCTTTTGTTAAGCAAAATGTCTTCGTGTGTCAGTTTGTATGAAGGAAAAAAAACATGGATTTTCTAACATGTAGTAAACAACCGCACTCTCTCAAAACCAAGATCAAGACTACCCAGTTTATCTGCCGGTCTTGGGCTTTGGCTTGGGGCCAGTGGCTCTCCTCCTCTCATTTCCTTCCCTCATCTCTTCTTCTCCCCTTTCTCTCCTCTTTTTTTCTCCTCTTCTCCCCATCCTCGTTCCGGCGTCCTTAGTCTCGTTTGTCAGTTGAAGATCTCACTATCTCCTGACCAGTGGAGCTGGTGGGCTTTGTTTGTGGTTGCGGTGGTTGTTCCCGCCGCCAATGGACATGCCTCCTTTGGCGGAGATTGCGGGTTCGATGTTTATGTCAACGTCGTTTGTTGCCATGTATGTTGAACGAAAAAAAACATGAATTTCCAAATCCCAATCTCATATTATGAGAGTTCACATTAAGTCATTAAACTTACCATAGTTAAACCAAACTTAAAAAGGAGAAATTCAAAGTTCTTTCTCCAACCCTTAATATCAAACGCTAAAGTTCATATTAACCTTATAATTCCAAAATCAAACCTCGAAATTTGAAAAAATAAAATTGAAATCGAAACTCTAATCTCATATTATGAGAGGTCACATCAACCTTACCATAGATAAACAAACTCAAAATGGAAAAAATGCAAAATTCTCGCTCCAATCTGTAATATCAAAAGTTAGAGCTCACATTAACCTTATAATTTAAAAATGCAACCTTTAAATTTTGAAAAAATAAAATTGAACTTCGAAACCCTAATCTCATATCGTGAGAGTTCATATCAACATTATCATAGAAAGACCAAACTCAAAATAGAAAAAAATCAAAATTATTTCCTCCAATCCGTAATATTAAAAGTTAGAGTTCATATTAACCTTATAATTCCAAAATCAAACCTCGAAATTTTGAAAATATAAAATTGAACTTCGAAACCCTAATCACATATTGTGAGAGCTCACATCAATCTTACCATAGAAAAATCAAACTCAAAATGGAGAAATATGAAATTTTTTTATCCAATCTTTAATATTAAACGCTATAATTCCTATAAACCTTATAATTCAAAATTTCAAACTCGAATTTTTAAGAATTTAAATTGAACTTTGAAACCGTAATTTTATATTGTCATAGTTCACATCAACCTTATTATAGAAAAACCAAACTCTAAAGAGAGAAAATTCAAAAAAATTTCTCCAACTTGTAATATCAAACACTAAAGTTTATATAAACCTTATAATTCCAAACTCAAACCTCGCAATTTTGAAAAAATAAAATGAAAACCTTAATATCGTATTGTGCATGATTTGGGAGTTGTTAAAAACAAAAAAACTTTGGGAGTTGTTATTTGCCACTCCAAAAAAATTAGCTTACAATCAATTTTACTGAAAATGGTAAACATGGATGAGTGCATGATTTTTTCAGAATTTTTTACTTCTTTAATAATTTTCTACTTTCCAAAAATATATTTTTGAAATAAATAAATAGTTTTCAACTCTTTAATGTATAATTAATTAATTAATTAAAATATGGAGATATAAGGCTGAAAAGTAAACTAATGAGATTCTACATGAATATATTTATTCAGCAAAAGACTATCCATTTACATTACAGTTTATTGATATTTTTTCTTATTGTGTTTCAAGTTGTTCAATGTTAAGCACAATATTAAATTCCAAACCTTTAGTTGTCAAGAAGAATTTTCCTAATATATGGTACAGACAAATATGTATATATATCATACATTTTTTATCAAATCAAATTGAATACAATCTAATGATTCTAATTCAATTAATCTTTGATTCACGGTTACATAGTGCATTCATTTCATATATTATAACTCAGAATTTTGATAAAAAATGTGACTACTGAGATTTCACAATGAATTTTGATACACATTAACAAAACTGTTACAAGCTATTTGAGGGACGTCGAGCAATTTATTTTTGCCTAACAAGTCATTGATTTTGAATTTTTTAGCTAAAAAATATAATGGCATGTCGTTTGTTATAGTGAGATAAAAATTATGTTAGAATAAGGTTTTTGATATTTTTGTAGAAATTTGAATAACTGATTAAAAATCGCCAGTTATAACTCATAGTTACCTCATAGTTTTAATGAAGATTATGAGTTTTCGTGAGATATTTTTCTTTCACATTTACAAAACTGTTATGAGCCAATTGAGAGCATCTCCTACCATTTTTTTTTATCCCAATATACCATTTTTTAAAATTTTATAAATGTTTAAGCTAGAACGTATTAAACTTAATAAAAATAACTCATGGGGACCATGAGTTACTCAAGGGATGAAAAATATAAAGAATGTCATTTATGAGCCATAAAAAACTTAGAGTGAGATGAGATTGGCATTAGAATAAGGTTTTTGATATTTTCGTAGAAATTTGAAAAATGACTAAAAATCGTGAATTTTGCTCACAATTTTGGCGAAGGATGCAACTGTTTATTTTTCGCGAGATATTTTTTTGTGCACGTTAACAAAATGGTAATAATCCCTTTGATATATGTTTTCGATTTTTTAAAACCAATAAGTCATTTTAAAAATAAAATTTAAGTTAGAAAATATTAAACTCAATAAAGAGACTCGAGAGATCCAAGAATGACTCTATGGATGGAAATATAAGGAATGTCACATGTGAACCTTAAGAAGCTTACAGTGAGATGAGAATTGCATTTGAATAAAGTTTTCATGTTTTTGTAGAAATTTGAAAAACCAATTAAAAATCGTGAGTTATAGCTCACATATTTGTTAAATTGTGCGACTATTCAGCTTTCACAAGATACTTTTTCGTGCACATTAAGGAACATGTTATAATCCATCTGAGAGATGTCTTATCATTTATTGAGCCCAATAAGCATTTTTTTTTAATGTTTTCAGCTAGAAAATATCAAATAGAATACAAATCACTAGTGGGGTTCAAAAATGACTAGAGGGAGGTAAAAGTATAAGGAATGTTCTGTGTGAACCTTAAGAAGCTTACATTGAGATAAGAATGACATTTGAATAAGGTTTTTGACTCTTTTGTAAAAATTGAAAAACAGACTAAAAATCGTGAGTTAGTTCACAATTTTGTTGAAAATTTTGGCTATTGCGTTTTCGCGAGATACTTTCCATGGACATTAACAAAAATTCTTCTAAGCCTTTTAAAGGATGTCTAACAATTTTTTAGCCCTGTACGTCATTTTTTCTAGCAAAAGCCTAATAAGCAATTGAATTTGAATATTTTGAGCATGAAAATATTAAACTCAATAAAAATAACTAGCGTGATCCAAAAGTGACTCTAGGGAAGGAAAAATATAAGGAATGTCGTATGTGAACTTTAAGAAGCTTAGAGTGATATTATAATAAGGGTTTTTGATGGTTTTGTAAATATTTGAAAAACTGGCTATAATTCGTGAGTTATATAGCTCACAGTTTTTATGAGGAATGCGAGTGTTGAATTTTCATGAAATTCTTTTCGTGTACATTGAAAAAATTGTTGTTTGAGTTATGGCTTATTATCTATTGAGTTTAACAAGTAATTTTTACTTTTAATATATTTTAAGCTTGAAAATATTAAACTCAATAAAAATGAATCACGGCATCCATGAGTGAATTTAGGGGTGGGAATATATAAGGAAGGTTTTCATATGTGAACTTTAAGAAGCTTTATAGTGAAAGGAGAAGCTTATAGTGAAAGGAGAAACTTATAGTGCAAGGAGAAACTTATAGTGCAAGGAGAATAACATTAGAATAATATTCTTTTATTTTTTTTTAAATTTGAAAATTGTGAATTTAATTTGAATGGATATTTATAAATTTTATATTCAATTAATAATACTAGTAGACTGTCGTATTGATGTGGCATGTTTTGAGTTAATAATATGGTATAGTTAATAAGCACAAAGATGAATTAAAAATTTACAGGCAGTCACATATGAACTACAGTGTTGTATTGTAATTTGCTTTTCTTAAAAAAGAAAAAGATGGAAATGAAAGGGACCTACCCACCTTAGTCATTCACTCAAGCATTGTAGGTGTAGTTGGAGGGAATCCAACACAATGTCAATGTTGTTGTCAATGCAGAATATGTAGTCGACTTATCGATGGTTTAAAATTACTTCACAAAATAGTATCATAAATTAATCGTTTATTTTCTATGTTTTCATTTAAGATATTCTTGTAAAAAATTATTTGAATTCATAATCGTTTGAATATTCAATATTATATCGTCCAATTAACATTATAATATATCATTTTGAATGAGAAATATGGAGAGGGGAAGGGATTGCGCGTGAGTTGGTAGCGGTTAGTTAAGAGGGTGGGTGTTTAAATGAAATATGTGGTTTAATCTCTCTCTCTCTCTCTCTCTCTCTCTCTCTCACTTTCGCGTTCGCATTCGCATTCGCATTGTAAGTATCGGAAAACAAACAAAGCCACTGTGGCATTGTGATTGAGTAGAGAAAATAACATAACATTTATCATCCTTTCCCTTTGGCTTTGGGCTTTTCTCAGATTTCTCAGACCAAAGCCTCTTTGATCTCATCGCCCACCCTTTCCCTACAAATCTCCCCCATTCCCATTCCCATTCAGATCCCACCAATTTCAGCCCTTTCCTCTTCTTTCCCACTTCTTCAATTCCCCCCCATCTCACTGGGATAGAGAGAAAGGAGGTTGCTTTCCTTCGGAGAACCGTCAATGGCTTCCTTCACAGTGCCTTGTCCCAAAGCATGCTCTGCCCCCATTACTCGCCTTGGCGCCGCCGCTGCCCAAACTTCCCAGCCACAGCAGTACCTGCTCTCCTTTCACAACTGCCTCAATCGCTGCCCCATTCCCTCCCTGCAAATTTCTGGGCTTCAGGTTTCATTTTTCTACTTACCCTTTACTTTACTCCACTTTGCTTATATAATTTCTTCAGTTTCTGTTTCCTCCATGTTTAATTTTGTAATTTTTTCTTCATAAACCATAATCAGTACTTTCCTGTTTACTCGTTGTGAATTTTTATTGCTTTTCTTTGTGAAATGGGTTTTATTTCTATATAATCATTTTTTAAATCCTTTTGCTTATAAATTAATTAAGCAACTGGGATATGGCACGTGAGAGGTATAGGCCGAAATTGATGTGGGTAAAGAATTGATAGTTACATCAAATTTAGGATTTTGATTGAGATGGGTTACAGCCAAAATTCAATCTTTGGATATACACCGCCGGCATGGCAAGCTAGGATGGATAATTGATGAACTTTCACCATAGTCATATATAGTCTGCTTTCTATCTGTGGTGGTGGTAAATTTAGTTTTGTAGAGAAAAAGTGGTTGTTCATTGTTTTCTGATCATATCGTTTACTTGTGTAGAGCTCCATCAGGAAGCAATCTGCTTCATGGAAGGTGCAGGCACAAATTAGTGAGGTAAGTGGTTTGCAATAAGTTTAGTATGTAGTTTGGAAAACTTTGTCATCGGTGTATAATATGTTGCTTTCTATATCCAAGGCTACTGCTGATAAATCCTCAAATTCTGCACCGATAAATGGATCACTGGAAGGGAAAGATGAGTCTGCTGAAGTTCCCAGTCAAAACAATATTCCAGATGCATCTTCAATCTCAGCATTCATCGCTCAAGTATCCGACCTTGTTAAGTAAGTATCAGCCACTTGAGGCTTTCATTTGTAATTTGTATACATATAGGTGTTTTGTTAAGTCATGATCAACTATGTTTGAGGCATACATTATTTTTATTAAAACGGTATAATTTTCTTGTGCAGGTTAGTGGATTCAAGAGATATTGTGGAGCTTCAAATGAAGCAACTGGATTTGGAGCTTGTAATAAGAAAGAAAGAAGCCTTGGAGAAGCCAGCACCACATGCCCCTCTTGCTCCTCCACCAGCACATTATCCTTATGCCCTACCACCTCATCAAGCAGCAGCCCCAGCAGCTGCTCCTGCTCCAGCGGCATCAGCACCTGCATTACCCACCCCTGCAAAGGCAGCCGCATCGTCCCACCCCCCACTGAAATGCCCCATGGCTGGAACCTTTTACCGTTGTCCTGCACCTGGTGAACCACCTTTTGTTAAGGCAAGTCTCCGTCCAACATATCTCTTAAAACTTGAATTCTGAAACATATGGAAGAAGATGAATCACAATGTTCCTTATCATACACATCTACTTATAGTATGTGCCATATTTACCTCAAGAAATATTGCATGGACCTTTTAAGTGCTTATGCTCTTTTGTCCTATGTCCATACATTTACATAGGTTATTTATTATTGTCAATTCGCGTAATTGTTTACTCTAACAAATGTTCAGGTAGGAGATAAGGTTCAGAAAGGTCAAGTGATCTGCATCATCGAGGCCATGAAATTGATGAATGAAATTGAGGTATGTTTCTACATTGCTCGAGTCTATGTTATACAATGATTTGGCTTTACTTTCATTTGAAATGTTATAATATTCTCAATTGTTTGTTTCTTTTTTATCTTCAGGCTGATCAATCTGGGACCGTAGCTGAGATTCTGGTTGACGATGCAAAACCAGTGAGTATAGACATGGTAAGTAGTCTCTCTATCTCTATCTCGCTCTCACACGCACACGCATACAAACACACACAAACTCGATACTCTCTTATGCTCTTTTTTTAATAAGTGATTCGTCTTTCTCTGTACAGCCTCTTTTTGTCATAGTACCATGAGCAAGAAAGTGAAGAATTTTTTAGAAGCATTTTGGTGGTAGACACTCTTTGAAGATGTTTAATTCTCAAAGGACGTTTTGATACTATTTGTGTTCTCTTGTAACTTTAATTTAAATAATGTTTGTTTTGATTCTGGAAAATCCTTGCTATTCACATTTTTAGAGTTTTAGGACAGGCTTGGTACGCAAAGATGTCGGGCGGTGGGCTATCTTGAAACATAATTTTATGCCTGTTTAAGTAGAGTTTTAGAAAGTGTGCCATTAAACTTTCCTTTTAAACAAAAGCCCCTTATTTGTTTGGATACGAACCTAATTTATTGTGTACATTCACTCAGCTTCTCTATTACTGTTTGCAAAATAGTCAGCTTCTATCACAAGATGAACACCTAGAAAAGCTCTCTACAAAAATTGTAAGTAATAAAACAGAACGAGGAATCTATCTTACTACTCAAAATCTTAATGCAAAGTAGTCACTCTCAGTAAAAGACATCCTATCTTTCCCTTTAATTAGACACATTTCTACTCAATTTTTTTTAAACCTTATTTTCAATATTTGCATAGTTGATTGTTTTAGGATGCAGAGTTTCCACTCAAATTAATTAAATCGCTTCAATTTTAAATTTTAAACCTCAAATTTAGAACTTCACTCAAAATTTTATACTTGAAACTTAACATCGAAACTACAAATGATTATTTTACTCTAACTAATCAGTCATGTCAATAAATATGATCAAAGTACTTTAAAACAATGAATTTGCTTAATAGAACGAGATGATGCCGATTTTGTAGATTGGAAAGGAAATTTCCAGCTTACATTAAAAAAATAAACACTCATGATAATAATGAATAAAAAATAAATGCACAAGCCAGAAAGTCATTCAACAAAAACTAATGCGGATACTATGTGACAGGCAAAATAAAAACCAAGGAAACGGCAAGAGAAAGCACTTCTCTACTGGATTTCTCTCTATCGTTTCCACGGACATTTTTTTCTTTCCGCTATCTCATTATAATAATACCTATTTCTTCTATTCCTTTCACCTACAACATGTACAAAAGTTAGCCTACCTTTTAAAGACTCAACTCAACTACTATACCCGTTGTCGAGTCCTACTGTAGCTACCTCTCCTCCCACTACTACTCATCCTTCGTGCCGCGCCCGTATAATCTTCATCGTCATCGTCTTCCTCATCATCTACACCTACAGATTTTCGCCCTTTTCTAGGGGCCGGACGTTTTCTCTTGATGTTTGCTGTGTAAGAAGAGTAATCAACAGTATCGTCTCTCAACGCATTCTTGAATTCCTGTACAGCAGTAGAATTACCAGTAAGAAATTATACTTTGAACAATAAAGGCCGGACCTTGAACCTAGGGGAGACGCGAAGGGAGAAATGCATAGTGTTATACCTGATATCTTTGTACCAATTCTTGATAAGTTGAAGGCAAGGTGGTGCGCGTATCACTGATGTCAAAAGGAATGCTCTGCCTGGAGAAAACATCTCCCGGTTTAACTGGATCAGTCGGAGAAAAAGCCTGGTTTTGAAAGCAAAATTGCAACTAAAAAAGTTAGGTTTACAACTCGCTTTAAAAAAATTACAACTCAAAAACTACAACTAGTGATTGCTTACCTGGCACCTTGCATCATTCAAGCTATATACAATTTTTAAATGTCTCTTTAGTTTCAAAAGAAGCTGCAACGCAATAGCTGCCAGGCAGTCTGCCTACAAAGGCACATTAAACCAAGATTTCAAGAAATTATATTCGATGAAAGATTAACTGGGCAGTAATCCGCAACAATGAGAATAACAGTCTCAATCTCTCTCTAGAAACCTTTTTTTTTGCTTTTTCAGGCTCGTGGAAAATAAATCAGTACAGGACTAGTGAAGTTTAAAATACCTGGATTTTCTGTTCATCATCTTTCGATAAGCTATGGGAACTACTGGAACCGGTAATGACCATGTTAGCCTCCAACGGTGCAGCTTGATTTGAGATAGACTGATCAGCGGGCTCTTGTTGTATTATCCCATTCCACTCCGTTGTTGACATATAATTTGTATCGGGAGGTTCTTGTTGAATTGTCCCATTCAAATCCAATGATGCCATCCCTTTTCGAAAAGACTGAGCAGCTGTGTACTCTTCAATTGTGCCATTCCCATGAGGTGCACCTCTTTGTAACAGATGCAAAGTTAGAGCTTTCAGTTTTGCTTCGAGAGCCCCAGCCCTAACTTGTATTAATCTGTTTATAGAGAAGACCAAATAAAGCGGTTCGTCTGGTAATGTGAATGGTAGCAAGGCAAGTATTTCTGTGCAGTACCTGTAAAAACAAATCATATTTCAACTCAGCACCCTCAACCAGCATATGATATTAACTCCAAGACTCAACCATGATTGAACTCACATCAAGAAAGGGACTACTGAAGTTGTCCAGGTAGAATTATCAAACTTGCGAATAATTGAAGACATAAATTTGTTCCTTGAATTCCGGTTAGCACGAATAAGCTTGTATATTCGAGAAACCCCCAGCCTTGCTTGAGCCAAAGAAACACTATCAGAGTTTCCCTTTGCATTTCCAGGAGCTTTGGTTTGAACTTTTGTGCTCTCGTGTTCAGAACTAGTACTAATGGACTGGATGAATATAAAAGACATTTGGAGGCCATCCCCCAGCCGGCTCTCAAAAAATGCAGGGTACCTAAAAAGATCTTTCAATTAGCAAACACAAGAAAATTTAGAAGGTACAACAAGTCAGAAAGCATTGAGAGAAGAATACTTTTCATTCATATTCATCAGCAAATGATGAGCTAACTTCGAGTTAACCTCCAGTGGATCTGTTTCTAGTGCAATAAGGTATGGAACACAAGTAATAGGATGCACAAGCCCTTGGCGCAGTACAACTTCAACAATCTGCATTTATATTGGCAAACAGTATCATATAAATTGATAAAACTCCGTAATTAAGATCATGACACTTGAACTCATTTTTTCTGAACTAGTTTACCAAAATCATATCTAATAGATTACACAAATTTTTTTTTTTCAGATTTCAAATACATGAAAATCCTTTCCTCTGCATAATTTTCTCGGGGATTCTGGCTGTCAACGCTGTTAGAAGGAGAAAATAACTGCAGATACATATAGCCGGGAACAGAACATAGAAGCCATATACTCACCTTAAGTGCAGATTGGCGAACTTGTTCATTAAGGTCCAAACATCTTGCCAGCATACTATCCCAATACAGCTGAACTATACCACCGCAGATATTCGTATCTCCAGCACCTGCAGCAACAGATACAGCATTGCCACCTTCCACAGAATAATTTACTGCATTATTACTGGCTGCATCTGTTCCCATTTGAGTTTCGGCATCAAGGAGATATTCGTATATGTTTTGCAACGCTTGCATCTGGTCAATAAAATGTCCTTAGTATACAGATAGTTAGACACTGTAGTATAAATCAAGGGACAATGTTACCTTAAGTCGAACATCAGAGCTAGAAGAGAAGGTTGCCTCCAATATTTTCCCAATATCTTTTTCCAACATATATTCAGGCCTAGCAATTAGAACAAAGCCCAATGCCTACAAATGTTACTGAGAAAAATTACTACAATTCTTTGGTAAATTAGGATTTTACATTTAAAGATCAAACCTGGCTGTTAAAAATGCAAAAAGATGAAAATTTTTATACCTGTAATGACCTAGCCTTTATGACAAAATCCTCCACTAGAAGAAATTTTTTAAACAAGCTGAGACTGCTTAGAACATTAATTGTTTTGTCAGAGTTACTTGGCAAAGAGCTTCCATAACGGATAAGCAATCCAAGACAGAAAAGGGACCGCCCCACTTGCTGAAATAAGCAAAAATAGCAACTTGTTAAAATTTAATTGCTAATTACATAAATGTAATGTTTTGTAAGTGTGATTTGTTGTGTGTTAGAACTATCATCCAAGGAGTTTGAAGAGCACAACATCAGAAGTATTCTTGAAAAGAAGAAAAACACATCAAGAGCATATTAAATGGATCATTAACCTTGAATCAAAAGGAACTAAAGACAAGAAGCAAAGAACTCAAATAAGACTGACATTAAAACCCCCGATATCAATAATACTTGTTAACAAGTGGGCTTTCGTTCCAGAACTTTGTTAACTCAAAGACCAAAGGATACAGGAAGCCTAACAAGCTAGTGCTTCGTGAAAGTAAAATCAACCACTAAGGCCCATTTGGTAACCATTTCATTTTTATGTTAGAGGTAGATGAGAAATACATGGGAGGAAGGTGATGCATATGGAAAAATGTGGAAGAAAGGCATATGGAAGGGGCACAATGAAAACGGAATATTTTAGGTTGTTTTCACTTTCAAGATTTTGCTTCATACATTCTCCCTCATTTCTTCCTCTTCCCTCCCACCACCCACCCTTCTCCATCCTCCTTTCTCCATATTTCTAGCACAAAAAGAGAAACCACAAACAAAGTGTTTATCAAACGGGCCCCAAACTTACTCTACAACCCAACACTACAAAGTCCTACATGTAACTGCATGCATGAGTAATCAAGACTACCAATAGCTAACAATGAAAAGAGCCCATGAATTTGAACCGTAGTCTCAGTTTTTCCCCTTAAAGGAAGAAACTGGAGGGAAAACCCTTTAATAAAATCTTTAATAGATGTATCACTGAAAAGCCAATGCATGTTTAACGTTTCCTAGTATGGGACCAGAATTGCACCATAGTCACAGTAATTTACAAATTATTAGGCAACTAGGTTCTAAGCTTAATAACTTCACCAAATCAAAACAGACTTTAGAGGGAATATAAATATCAAGATATTTAACATTAATCCTGGCAACAAAATCGCAAAAGAAATTAAGTAATTTAAAACATATCCGATCTAAACATAATTCAATCTAACCTGCTTGTTATCTACTGCCTGAGCATCCAAACGTTTGAAGAAGAACTGAATAAGATTCTCCACTATAGCAGCGCCTTTTCCAGCGACTTTACTAGCAGCACAGAGACACCTGTAATAAGGACCAGAAAAAATTCAAACCTATAAGACATCCAAATTGGAAAAGAAATGCAACTGCAACAATTATATTAGTATGCGGATGTCCGAAAGTGCACTTACTTGATGCAAGCATGAACAACAGTCAAGAAGGAATGCCGAACAATCATGTTCTTTAAGTCTTGTTGAAGTTCTTCAACAACACTTTGTGGTAACTTTCGTACCAACGGCAGAACAGCATCAATTATAAAGATTATGCTCTCCACCAACTGTGCAACCACTCGATTATCAGCCTGAACACAATAAAAACCATATTAAAATGCAAGCATGATGTTTTTCTTTACTTCTCTGTATATTTCTGCCCTTTTCAACCAAAAGGCAAAAAGAAAACAGGAAAACAAAAAGGCTAAGCCAAACAGAAATGAATGTTAAGAAAAAAAAGGCATAAAATCAATTGCCTCAGTCCGATTAACAAAGAGCATATGCGGATAATTACATACATAAAAATGAAATGTATATTGTAATATTGAATGAGGACACTACAATCTCTGGTGGAAGAAAGTACTAAAATGTCTTATAGGCGGCACATAGTTAAGATCTTCAACATTAACTTTTAGGATTACAAACCGGACACTCCAATAAAAGAACAGATTTTCAGTCAACGCAATTACTCCTTTTGGTTGTAGTCTTCCAGATTTTAAGAGGGGGATTGGGGGTGTCAAAGAAAATCATTGGAAGTGCACTTTTTTTTATCTGAAAAAGAAATATTGCGAGTGGTGCACACGAGCACACAAGTTTGTATATTTAAGTAAACCATACATAATTTCTCATGTGCCACAAAGATACATTCCAATATAATGAAAAGCAGTTAACCTGACTCTTTAGATAAGGCTGAAGAGTGACCACAAATTGGGAAGGGTCAGAATCCGGTGCACAAAGCGTTGGATCCACAACACAGAATGCATGCAAAGCTAGCACGTAGGGAAGTGCCCGCCTCTCTACTTCCTGTACATTCATTTCCTCTACCTGACAATAAGAATTTCTGCACATTCAGATTTAAATAATCAACCAAATTGTTTTAATAGGTCAAACGATGGGAGAAAAGTACCTGCAATATCCTTTCCAGTAAGCACTTGCACATTAACTCACAGCGCTTGCGTACTGATGCAAGTAAGACAGGGTTGACTCCAATAGCTTTAACTGATTGTGGAAAAAAATCAAGGGCTAAATTACGTTTAATGACAGTCACTAGGAGTTGATGACTTGACATCCTCCTCAACATCTCAACAATTTGTTCAGTTTTTTTAGCCACCTCCAGTGGAACAGAGCTACCGTCTCCAAAGAATTGAGTTTGTGAACCAGAAGGTTCCTCAAACCAGAACTCATAAAACGTCTTGCAAACAAGATCCTGCAGAAGATGAAAAGAATAAAAACTGGGACCTAGTCAAGAAAAAACAATCTATATACTTGTATTTTACATGTCATAAATATTTAATCCAACACATACATTGCTTCAGAACTACCTGTATACTTGATTCATCGTCACCAATACGAGAGATGATAGCAATGCAAGCATTTGTAAACTCAGAGAAGTTGGGGTTTGAAATGCACATATCCCGTATGATTTTGATCGATCTTTTTCGAACACTTACTCCAGTATCTTTGATTCTCTCAGCAACCTTCTCGAAATACTAAAAGAAGAGAGAGAAGATGAAGCAAAATGGGTAAGACAGCATCGACAAGAACATAGAAGGCTGAGAGATAAATTAAGCACACCTTCAAACCAACATCAGGATGAGAAGAAATATGCCTCCCTACAAGTTCCAATGCTGCTTCTCTTACAGAAATTGCGGAATCACAAAACCTTCCTTCAACAGCTGATTGAACCCGTCTGTCTCCTAATACCTGCGGATCAGCTTCTACAATTATACTGACCTGCACCATATTAAGAGATTGAGACGTTAGATTTTGGCAGCATAGCCCTTAAAGAATACTCAATTTCGAGAATATATTTTTCACTTACTGCACGTAAAGCCTTGGCCCTGATTACAGGAGAATTCTCCAATAAACTTGCCTGAAATCAACTATGTTCTCAAAAAAGAGATTTTATTAAATAATAAATCAGGAAGTAAATGAAAAATCTTACTAACCAGAAGCAAATGAAGTATCTTATCAAACCCTCTGAAGAAAGAGTTCTTTTGTCCCAATGCTAAAGTAATCTTCTTGACTGAATCCCTTGTTAATAATGAAAAAACAGTCCCAGAATCCCGCACTATTTCTTTCGATTTCAGTCTAGCAAGATAGTACATGAACTTCTGCTGTGATTTTGGATCATCCTTGTACCACATCAAGAGGTAAAACCTGTACCAACATGCATAACTTCACTATGGCAAGAATGGAATCACAATGTGAAGAACAAAATAAGTTTAAATGAGGAGATACCAACGAACAAAGAGATGCCCATCATCGGCTGATGAGGCATCTTGAAGGTAATTCAAAACCATCTGTTGAACCACCTCCAGTTTTGTAATTGAAAAGCCAACTTCAGTGTTTCTTCCTGAACGATTTCGATCCTTTATCCCTTCATCTTTGCATTGTGACTTACAGTAAGATTGTAATACAAGAAGTTGTTTCCTGCATAGGCATATCTGACAGTGCCAACTTCGATTGGGAACTTCACATTCTCTTACTCCCATGCAATCAGCATGAAACATTCTCTGGCAACCTTGACATACAAAGAAATTTTTTTCCACCCGTCCATCTAAACAAACTGAGCATGCATCTTTTTGATAAGTATGATCAACCCCTTCCCCACTAACCAACTCCTGTAGTATCCAAAATTTGTCCCCACTGCAAAGGACAGAATCACGCTTCAACCTCGCAGCAATTGTGCCAAGAAGGTCAATGGCCATGGTACGTGCAGCTGTGTCTTTAGATTTCAGCCCAGCATTCTGGAGTAATAAGACACAAAGGACCTGAAAACAAATCTACTTCAGTATGGTGACACTCAAATGCAATTAAAGATATTACAAATCACATATTTTTTACCTCCAGAATAGGAGCTGAAGCGGGATATTCCGGAACGTTCAATGTTGTTAGCAGATCAGTAACAAGATTCTCCATCATTAGTTTCAATTCTGAAGCTTCCTGAGCCTTCGCACTAGCAAAGCGCTGAAGTACACGAGTCCAAAAGAGACAACATGCTTCTGTCACTGCCTCCTGGCCTTTAGTGGGATAACCGGCATCCCCAGAAAGTTCTAAGATTGAATTGCCACTTGATTCCTGCCTTAACGACTCAGGAAGGTTTGCACTATAGTGAACCAACTGAATCAGCAATGCAGTGATCATTTGAATCTGCCTTTGCTCTTCATCAGGTAGGTGATATGCTCTCAAAGCCCGCTTCGAGAACGGTAGCTTCCAAAGCAGTAGAATTAATTCATCTATCACATAAGTTCGGTGCTGAGGGTATGAATAGAATATCTGTACCACCAACAATACAAGATTCAGAGTAAAGAACAGTAAAATACATATGTGAATAAAAGTATGTATATACATGTGTAAACAGTAGCTTCCGAGAACAGATGAATATTGGAAATCCATACCCCACTGATTAAACCCATTGCTTTCAGTTGCAAGAGCTGGATATTATCCACCATGAATGTTGTAAAGCTTGTTTTCACTAGTTGTAAGATACAACCATCTGACAACCTTTCTATTAACAACAAATCCTTGAGTAAACCAAGAATCGTGCACATTTTCTGAAGAATATTATTCACAGCAGCAGAGACCCTACCAAGGTAAAGATGCAAAGAAAAAGACAGCCCCTAAGTTTTGTTATATAGAGATCTAGCCAAAAATCAACAACATAGGAGCAGAAAATTGATAAGAGCACCTGCTAAATGACGATCTATGCACTTTAACGGTCTTGACACTGCGTCGCTTCTTGCTTGCAGAACCAAATTCAGTATCAGGCTCTTCATCTTCCTCAACTGTCAATATCGTGGAAAATATTGTTACTCAAATCATATAAGTTGGAAAGAACTGCTTCTGAAAGTGCAGAATGATTGAACAAGAAAACATCAATATTAGGTCAATACAGACAAAGATTATGATGGAGAGAATTCAGTGAACAGATTAATATGTGAAAATACACCGAATTGCATGAAAATGGGAAGGGGTTGAGGGGGGACATATGGTTATAGTAGATTAAGGAAATACTAACTGTTGAAAAAAAATAAAAACTGACCTTCAAGTGACCCATTTTGACTCGGCCTATGCAAAGCACGGTAAGATGGATCATAAGCACACATGACATCCATTATCTGATGCCTGGAAAACTCCAGAATTCTTTCAATGATCTGATAAACAAAAATTAGAATTACCTACCTTTTTTAATCATTAAAAAACCACAAGAAACATTTACAAGTTATGCAAATAACAGATCTCCACTTAATATAAAAAGAAAACCGAGCATGAAGCATGTACCTCTTCTTTATATAGTTGTTTTGGCATCTGATTATGAGCCATTACTGCTAATGCTGCATGAATGGACTCTAGTGCGCAATGTATTGACGAAACCACATCTGAATTTGACTGACATATTGAAAAGAAATGTAATAAATTAAAATTGATCAAGAATACCTGTATAGAATTGAGTAATAGATATCAACCAGTACGAAAATACTGTATAACAAGTTCATAAATTAAACTAGTACTATAACCACGGTCCAATGAGAAACTATTTCTCTATCCTTATTCCTCCCTCTCTCTTGATTATTTCCATTATTACTCAAGACCATTTGCAACTCCCAAAAATTGTTCCCCTTGCTCTCTTCAGTCTCCACCACTATCCAATCAAATTTATACATAATAGGTAGTCTCCTCCAAGGGCTGCTAAATGCATTATCTATCCTCATAAGCCATTGTATTTTTCTTTGTAACTATTTTAATCTCCCTAATGTTTCAGCCCAAATGTGGTGATAACTAGGATACATGGGGTCAGACAAACAGTGATTCAGATAGCAAGACAAACATAATACTGAAAGTAAAACCACCAATACATTGCAAGTTCCTGCATAACCATCATTAGTAGCATGGAGATGCAAAAATCAGAAAGGAAAAAAAACCAAGGAGAAGCAAAAACTCACAAATTTTCAATGAAAAAAAATTAAGCAAGAAGCATAAAACAAAAGCCTGAAGAAATTTAGTTCAAGGAAACTACCACAAAAGACATGCTAAATACAAAAAAGAACCCAGAACATAAAACAAGCTCACCTGCTCACATTCACTTATAGACAGTCCTTCAGCTCGATGAATCTGATTATCTAAAATCCTTAACAATCTAACAAAAGTTTCTACAGGAATCAAATGTAGAAGCCTCTTCGCTCGAAGAGACATTATCTCAGTTGCAAGCACTCTAAGATCAGAAAGAGGCATAGATAACCACTCGGCTTCATCCCGATCATCACTGAAAATTTCAGCTTTACCACAGAAATCCTCAACCAACTCACAAAAGCATCCAATGGTGGCATCTAAAAAAGATTGTGCAAAGTAAGTTACTCACGTGATTATTGAAAATAAAGAATGTGTCTGTGTGTGTGAGAGAGAGAGAGAGAGAGAGACAGCGAGAGAGAGAGAGAGAGTTCTAAACCCCATAACAACCTTGAATTGCAGTGGGATCTGGTTCAACTGATGATGTAGTGGCATCACTAGTTTTCTTCTTGGATTTTGCTTTTCTAGAAGGCGGTGTAGATAAATCCTGCAACATCTTCTAGATTAAAAAACAAGGAGGGCGGAAAAATGATTTATAACTGACAAGGACGCACACATACATTTGGAGGAATATTATTGAGCTCATTATTGTTAGGTGTGTCATAGTCTCTTTGAGCATGTCTCGTTATAGGTACACTAGGCTTGAAGGGCTTCTTGTCAGGTACTGTACTAATTCCAGGCACTTGCCCCTTAATAGGACCTGAGAAACTTGAACAGTCCAAGAAACAATAAGCACAGATACACGAAAACATATAAGAACAGAGCACCATAAGCACAACTTATTCTACTCAGGAACAAAGTAGAGTATGTAATATCTAGAGACAGATTTTATTTTTTTGGTCTGATATATATTTGTTCAACGCAAATCTATCAAGTACATAGAGCAAAGAGGAGACATATCCTGGAAATTTTCTATAATTCTTTCAACGATTAAGTAACACAACATCATCTAAAAAGAAATTAGTTTTCTAAGCTTTAATTAGCCTACTCTGGTTTGAATAGTAAGTGAATACCATATGTATGTGCACAAAATATCATTTATCACTCTTTAACTTCCGTAACTTGAACCTATACCAAAAGATAATGATATTAACTTTAAAATATCTAATCAATATTGTTGCTTGTACACTAATTTTATAATATCTAATCAATATTGTTGTTTGTAAAATCTTCATATTCATTAACTAATTCTATATTTTCACCAAAATTTCTTCCACCAGGGATGTGATTGCATTACTCAATCAGGTTATATGTACAGACCTATTGATTATTAATGAAAAATGGCTTTCACATTCAACTTCCAGCATATTGAATAGAAATTAGAAGTATGCATCACTTCAATTTTTTTATTCTGGAAAAAAAAAAGTAACATGTAGGAAACCAAAAGTAGCATCTAAAGCAAATTTGAACGAAAGCATGACCATTAAAGCTCAAAATCAAAGCAGGTACGGAGCAACTAAATACTTGGTTTACCTGGACTATTGCATTCAAATGCTTCTGGATAGTATTGAAGAACTTCGTCATGAAGTTTTAAAGGTTCGAAATAACCATTTGGAACTGCCCTAGCATCCTCTCTAAGGTTACTGTACAAGAAACCATATATGAGCAATAACAACGAAATAGTAAAAGAAAAACAAACGAAATCAAACTAAGAGAGCTCAATAGACATTTCTACTAACACAGTCCACAATCTATCAGATTCTTAAGCAGTACAGAGGAATTGCACAATTTCGTTAGTCCAAATTACTTACTACAAGTTACCAGTAAACCACATTTCAAAAACTCATCAAATTAGTTCAAACAAGTTGAGCATGTAATTTCAGTTATTAGTGAAGAGAGAGCACTAATTCCAATCAATAACCATTACATTTTTTTCAGATTAATTAATCGCAGCAACTTCCAGAAAACCGCGATCCAAACCAACTTCATTGCAAAAAAGGGAAAATTCACAAGTAGTAGCAGACATTAACAATCAAATACTTCAAATTTCAAATCGTGACTGAGAAATTAAACCAACTTCATTTCAAATTTCAAATTTCAAATCATTTCACCAATTTTCAAAATTAAACCTGGAAATGAAAGCGTTGAGCAAAACACAGAGCACACTTACAAGTAAGAGACGTCAGTTTCTCGAAGCAGATCAGCAATCCTACTGGAAATTGCTGCGTCAGGCTGATTTAACCACTCACTATTACGACTCGGCTCGTCGAACAACCGGAGTTCTTGATCAGATGCGCCGCAGAACACCGGAAGCGAAGGCAAAGGCAAGCACGGCGCGACTTCCGAGTGCACCGTATTGGAGAGACTGATGCCGCAGTGAGCCGAGCTGGAGCTCGAACTCGAAGTCACCGGATAATTCATCGATTGCTTGACCGGCGAGTCGGCGATTGGCGCTGCAAGAGCATGTACGGAGAAGTGAGAACGAGGTGGAGTGGCAAGGGGTCGTAATTAAGCGGGAACCCAGGGGTATTTTGGAGGGAATTAGGGCTTTGGTTGCAGAGTGAGAGAGATGGAGGGCGTTTCGGAGCCCTAGAGGCAAATGGCGGGGAAAGTGTGCTGAGGAACTGAATTTTCGGGCTTTTGGGGGGGAATCAAAATGGATTTTGTGTTGAGCTGAGAGAGAAAGAGTCTCGCTGCTGCAGTTACGAAAGTGCCCTCCAGATACTGTATATGAACTAGGAAGGCTTACCGGCAACGACGACTCGCGAGTTAGCGTCCTCGGGAAGACTACCTAGATTTTAGGCAACGCTGAAAATGTAGAAAATTACGGAAGTAGCCCTGACTGGCAGCCTTCGATTCTAACAACGCGAAGATTGTGTGGAGTCCTTTTCGGTCTTTTCCAATGAAATTGTAGGAATTGACAGTTTAACATTGAAGAAGGAATGATGATTCCGAATATCTGATACACATGTAGGTTTGTAACTGCCCATATATAACTGATTTATTGTTTGAATTTTTAAGTTGTATTCCAGTTTGAAATTTGAAACTCAACTCGTTTTGGATGACGGTAGACTATTAATTAATGCTAAGTATGTTAATAAAATTTAACTTAATAGATAATTCATATTTGTCAGTTTTTTTGCATTTGGAAGATAATGTCGTAACATGCTTAATGATTATTTGAAATTTGAAACTCATGACTCGTTTTGGACGACTATTAACCATTGATTGAGGCGAATTTTGTCAATGAAATTTACCTAATAGACAATTGTTGGTTTTTCGGCGTCCGGAGGCAAATAATGTAACATTCTTAATTATAAATAAACCAGTCTCATTATAAAATGACGTAACATTTTTAATGGTAAGTAAACGAATCTCATCATAAGATTTATCTTTGAAATTTGAAACTCAATTAATTTTTTACAAATGTTAGTTCAGTTTTGATTGAAGCGAATCTCGTTATGACATTTACATTAATAGAAGATTGCCAATTGTCCAATCTTTATGGGCGAATAACTTAACATGCTTAATGATTAGTAGATGAGTCTCATAAAGATTGTTAATTGTTCAACATGTGTAAATCTATAATATAATTTTTTATATATATAATGATAAATTAGGAGAAAATACATATATTTGCTATTAAATTTGTGTTTTACGATAATTGAATTTGAAATCACTCATTACAGTTAAGAGAAATATAATAGTAGTGTAATTTTAGTGGCAACATTTCTTAATATTCTAGCATACAATAATATTAAATATGTTAATATTAATATTCATCTATATTTTTCGCAAACAAAAACAAAGTTATTGTATATAGGTATTTTTTTTCTTAAGAAAAAACTATATATTACTTTGGGTTTCCAATTCTGCACACATGCATTTACTGTGTATTCGAGAGATTATACAAGTTTTTATGTTTTTATTTTACTATAATTTAAAATTTATTTTAGTGTTATTTACATAATACATACGGAATCACCATAATTACTTACTTTTATATGTTCATTATGGCATAAATACTTATTTTTTTGTTCAACATTTTTTTTTTGAGAAGATACGAAATTTTATTGATAGAACAAATATATAAATCAAAGACAAGATAGACTGCAATAGCTTTATGACAAACATGAGTAAATACCTTAAGTGATCAGACTCGATATCTATCTAAATGATCTAGAGGAAATAACGCACAAAACAATATAATTTGAATCCCCTAAGCATTATCAAGCTCATTATTGCCAGAACAACTAATATTTGCAATCCCACAAAAGGGAAAATTTAACAGAGTCACCTCGAAATAAGAGCCGTTGAACTTATTTATACAAAACAAACTAAAAAAAAAAAAAAAAAAAAAAAAAAGCCAACAAAATGTACAAATAGGCTACTTCCATCATTGTCGTTGTCTATCACTACTGTTATCGCCGCCTCCATGAAATTCTGAAGTCGATGAGCAACATTGATCTTTAGTATAATATAAATTAAAAAGGAAAAATTTGAGCCGATTGAATAGAAGGACCACGTCGAGTTATTTTACTGTTCAATTACAGTTTTTTTAATTGTTGTAATGGAAGATCTATCACATATCTTTGTCATCGTAAAATTGAGAGATAAAGCCCAAACAGAAACTATACGGCAGCCCAAATATTCTCCACGGAAAGTTGACTAATTGACATAGTAATGAAGAGATAGAATAAATAGAATCAATTTACAGTTTGACAAAAAACAACATAGAATCAATTTACAAAAATTAAACCAGACATAACGCCTAACAAAAATTAATTCCACAAATTAGGAACTAAATCAACCATATTTAACCCTATCATAATGCCTAATTATAATCAATTATTGAATAGCCATAATCTCCTTTTTATGCCTAATTATTTCAAATTTCTGAAGAAGCTAGGTTAAGAAGTAAACTAATCTGTCCGTTTATGCAAACATATTATTAAACGTTTATAGAAATGCCAATCATCTCCTTTATTCACTTTTTCCTTGTTATAACCCTCAACAATCATCCTCGTATTTTTCTTTCCTTTTGAAAATTTACGTGATCAAGTTGACTATAATAAATGTAATTCTCCCCCTCGGTTAAATTAAATCAAACTAAATTTTCAAACCATATTAAAAAAAATCATTCTTCTTTCCTTTTATAATAATTCCACTTAAAGCCTATAAATTACATTCATAACGTTGGTGAATGTAATATCACTAATCCTCATTTCTCTTACCATCACATCAGCCATGGCAAGGTTTCAGAATCTGTTTACATGGGCGGTGTTCGTCACTCTTCTGGTCCATGCTATGGCCGATGCCTGGACACAACGGGAGCCGAATCCTTACAAACGCAAGAATCCTTGGTACGATGCGCACGCAACGTTTTATGGTGACATGGGCGGAGGAGAAACAATGCGTAAGTAAAAAAAAATTTAAATAATAACCTTCGTTCGAAAAAATGTCATCTCTTGAGTTTCAACTTTTGTGATTTTTGTTTTTACAGAGGGCGCTTGTGGGTACGGCGATCTCTACAAACAAGGGTACGGCCTCCACACAGCGGCGCTAAGCACCGCGCTGTTCAACGACGGGCATGCTTGCGGTTCCTGTTTCCAGATCATGTGTGTGAACGACTCACAATGGTGCTATGAGGGTGCTATCCCCATAAAAATCACCGCCACCAATTTCTGCCCGCCGAATTGGGTTCCAGCCCCGGACCACTGGTGCAACCCGCCGCAGAGGCACTTCGACTTGTCAATGCCGATGTTTGCAAGGCTTGCGCAGACGAAAGCCGGGATAATCCCCGTGAAGTACCGGAGAATCGAGTGCCATAGGAAGGGAGGGGTTAAGTTTGAGCTGAAGGGCAACCCCTACTGGCTGACGGCGTTGGTGTACAACGTTGGTGGCCGCGGTGATGTTATCGATGTTAAGATCAGAGGCTCTGGGAGTGATTGGATTCAGATGTCGAGAAATTGGGGTGTGGTTTGGCAGACGGGTAGCAACTTAGTAGGGCAAAGCTTGTCATTTCTAGTGACTACTAGTGATAGGAAGACACTAGAGTTTAGTAATGTTGCACCTGCAGATTGGCAGTTTAGTCAGACATATGAGGGGAGTAGGAATTTTTAGATGAAGGATGAGATTTTAGGGGTCTCATAATATTTATTTTTCAGCTTTTTTTGTTTTCTCATAAGATTTATTTTTCAGATTTTTTTGTTTTTCTTTTGTAGCAGATTTGGAATCCCATCTTGTATTTGCAGATGTTTAATAAAAGTTTTAGGGTTATTTTTGCTTGCAACTACTGCAAATGGGGCAATAGATTTGTGTTATACGTTGAGTTATGATTCAAACTTCAAAGCATGACCAGTTTAGAAAACCTTATTTTTACTCAATTTTTCTTTTCACTTTTGTTTTTATTTATTTTCACAGTTGATAATTATTTTAGGATGTAAACTCATCATTCAGAACTTCGACTTTAAATTTGTGGTTATGAATTGGTTAATCGCTTCAATTTTAATGTAATCCCCTCCTATGTGATTGTATATAATATGGAACAAAAGTATTTTGTACTTAAGACCCAGTGAATATGATACCTAAGATGAATATGATTCATCAGAATAGCTAAATTATGCCTTAATCAGAATAGCTAAATACTTAAAACTACAAAAAAAAAATTTGAAGAAAAAGGTGGCCCTACGGGAATTGAGACAAGGGTTTGTCCTTGGTAGAAAACAAGCGGACCAACTTGGCTAGTTAAGCAGTAATAATTGTTTATGAATTACCAAAATTATATACCATATTAATATATCAATTATGTACAAAAAAAAATTTGGGGGCTTCCTCGAAGTGGGTGCCCGAGGCGACCACCTTGCCGAATTGCCCTCAAGGTCGGCCCTAACCACCGGACATGTAACCCCAACTACCAAATCAAGCTACTGACGAGTCCCTTTGTATAGGGGGTATTGTTTGTTGTTGTTTTGGACCCAAGGCAGATTCCCCTCTTGCCCTAGCTAATGTTCGGCCCTGATATCTACATTTATTGGATCCATATAATGTAATGATTATAACGTAACTAATTAATTTGAATAAAAATCGAGGGGCTTGTAACTATCCTCAATTATAAAAAAAAATATATATATATATATAGGCACATTGTTGCCCCTGGGTGGTCACCTGGGTGGAGATGGGCCAAAAATGAAGTAATTACGTCTATGTCAGGTGCACATGCAATCGATAACGGTGACTGTTCATAGTACAAATCAAACATACCTCATTGTTGCCTGCGAAATCCCATTATAATGGATTTGATGCCAGAATCCCCCTACCACCAACGAGTCTCCAACTGCTGTAAAAGGGGGGTCCTCAACTCATGGGTCCAAAAAGAAGTCCCATATGTGAGCTCATTTTTTATACATGTTGGCCAATCCGGAACCTCTAGAAAAACCATCAAGCTTCCTAAAAACTTTACCCTTAAGGGTTTGGGTGCCAGTTATACTTGCAGTCTTGCAAGTATAGTTGAACCCACAAAGTTCATTAACAAAGACGAAAGGAGGATTTCTCGAGCTATGAGTAAGTCGATCCTAAGACTAACTTCTCTATAATTAACCAAATCTTTATTATAAATCTGTTACCCTAATCAAAGATTTGTTACCCTTTGATTGACAACAGTGACATGGAACTTGTCTTGTATGTACTCGGAAGTTCGAGAACATAGAACCCCGACTTGCCAGAGTCGGCCTTGATATTTTGTGGGTCAATGCGAGCCTTTAAAATGGGGCCTCACAATTTTTCAACCTTCAAGTGTCTTTTATATATATATATATTGCTAAACGCTCAAAAGTATATAAGATCCTGTCAATATGATACCTAGATGAATATGATTAATCAGAATAGCTAAATTATGCCTTAATCGGAATACCTAAAAGGATAATCGACTTTAAGATGAATATGATTAATCAGAATAGCCAATTACTTAAAACTACAAAACAAAAAAATTGAAGAAAATGTGGCCCTACAGACTCGAGACAAGGCTTTGTCCTATGTAGAAATCAAGCGAACTAACTTGGCTAGGTAAGCAATTATAATTATTTATGAATTACCAAGATTATATACCATATTAATATATCAATTATGTACAAAAAAAATTTCGGGGCTTCCTAGAAGTGGGTGCTCGAGGCAACCACCTTGCCGAACTGCCCTCAAGGTCGACCTAACCACCTGACGTGTATTCCCAACTACCAAATTTAAGCTACCGACGAGACCCTTTGTATGGTGGTGGTGAGGGTGGGGGTATTACAATATTTTTTTATAGTTCTAGTTTGTTGTTGTTTTGGACCCAGGGCAGACGCCCCTCTTACCCTAGCTAATGGTCGGCCCTGATATTCAGTAAGTATTTAATTATACTTACTAGATGTGTACATTTATTGGATCCACATAATGTAATGATTATAACCTAACTAATTAATTTGAATAAAAATTTAGGGGATTGTAACTATCCTCAATTATAAAACAAATATAGGCACATTGTTGCCCCTAGGTGGTCACTTGGGTGGACATGGGCAAAAAATGAAGTAATTTGGTCTATGTCAGGTGCACATGCAATCAATAACGGTGATTCTTCAAAGTACAAATCAAATATCCCTCATTGTTGACTGCGAAATCCCATCATAATGGATTTGATGCCAGAATCCCCCTACCACCTACGAGTCTCCAACTACTATAAAGGGGGGGTCTTCGACTCATGCGTCCAAAAAGAAGTCCCTGATGTGAGCTCATTTTTGATACATGTTGGCCAATCCGGAACCCCTAGAAAACCCATCAAGGTTCCTAAAAACTTTTACCCTTAAGGGTCCGGGTGCCGGTTATACTTGCAGTCCTGCAAGTATAGTTGAACCCACAAAGTTCATTAGCAAAGACGAAAGGAGGATTTCTCGAGCTATGAGTAAGTCGATCCTAAGACTAACTCCTCTATAGTTAACCAAATATTAATTATAAATCTGTTACCGTAATCAAAGATTTTTTACCCTTTGATTTACAACAGTGACATGGAACGTGTCTTATATGTACTCGGAAGTTCGAGAACATAGAACCCATACTTGCCACGGTCGGCCCTGATATTTTGGGGGTCCAATGCGAGCCTTTAAAATGGGGCCTCACAATTTTGCAACCTTCAAGTGTCTTATATATATATTGCTAAAAGCTCAAAAGTATATAAGACCCTGTGAATATGATACCTAAGACAACTGCCTCGGGTCCCCACTTCGAGGAAGCCCCAAATTTTTTTTTGGTACATAATTGATATATTAATATGGTATATAATCTTGGTAATTCTTAAATAATTTTAATCGCTTACCTAGCCAAGTTGGTCCGTTTGTTCTCTACCAAGGATCAAGCCCTGTTTCGATTCCCGTAAGGCCACCATTTTCTTTTTTTCCTTTTTGTAGTTTATTTTTATTTTGTTTTCTCTTTTATAAATAGTTTTTTTTTTGCACTTGGTTTTCAATTTTTTTTTCTTATGTTTTTCTTTTTCCTACAAACACAATAACTTTTTTTTTATTTTCTTTTATCCTAACTCAAATCAAATACCTTTTCTTATTAGGTTATGTTAGGTTAAACCATAGCCTCTTCTAAGATTGTGTTCATTTGTTATACATGTCAACTTTTTTATCCTTCTTTCGAAAAATGCCTTCCCCCTTCTTAAACCTTCAAAATGTTGTATACAATATGATAGTGTGAGGAATATACAATAAAAATGTCTCATTTATGGGAGAAATTGGCCGAATAGCTTCTATAAAAAGATTATTTTATGCCACCCAAAGGGCATTTGAAGTTGAACGTAGCGATATGAGATGAAAATAAATAGCTCAAGAAAAGCCTGAAATGAAGAAAAAAAAACTGATATCATCAAATGTAAAACGAAAAAATCATTAAAACCTTATAGTTATAATAAATAAGAAGGCAACCAATATCTGTTCTACAAAAGTCATATTCTTTTCGTCACCAAAAGTAAAAAACTCCTACTTAGACGATAATTCCAAGAGAAATTACTATAATTACTATATCCTCTATTCAAAGGGGGTCGAAATGAGTCTGGATATTCTAATGATTAATAAAAATTTAACTTTTACAAGATTAATTAAAAGGGAGTTTTGATTATTGAACCAATCCGTCTATCTATAAAAAATGATGGAAATTTTATTATGTATCAAACCGTCGGTATTTCGTTGTTCATAAATATAAACACCACTATAAATAAGAAGTCAATCATTATCTTTTCTACAAAAGTCATATTCTTTTCTCTACCAAAAGTAAAAAAGGGGTTTAATTGCACAAAGCCTGGCGCACAAAGAAACTGAACAATTTGCTTTTACTAAAGGTTTTTACCTTAAATGCACCATAAATCGCAGTTAAGTTTCACTTTGCACCACATTCTCACAATTCGCTCAAAATGCATCTTGAAACTCACAAATTGTCCCACTTAACTGCTTTTCTGTTCACTCCACCTAGTTGCCGTCAAGATTGAGACGTGGTGCTTACGTGGCTTAAATGAAGCTGAATGAAGGAAGGGCACAAAAGTAACTTCACATATGTTGTTCCAATTAACTCATCCTCTATATAGAGCCCGAACACCAAATCGCAACCCTGAATCCCTAAATCAGTAGCCCTTCTCTCTATTTCTTCCCCAATATATGTTCATTCTTCCCCTTCACTATATCCCTAATCACAAAATCAGTTGCCCTACTCACTTACCCTTGTCTCCTCATTTCGAAGAGGAATAGATGAATAGAGATAACCTTAACCGAGACCTTTTTCTGCGGCAAAATCTACAAAGTGAAGACATCGTGGACCGACATACTTCCTGGCTGGAGATTCCAGGTTTGTCCAATTTTTGGGGTATTGAAAATTTATAATTTCGTTTTGAGGGTTGAGGGTTGATTTTAGGGTTTAGGGTTTCAATTTTATTTCAATTTTCCTGATACAGTAGGTCACTCATATGAGGTCATCTGCCACAATGGCTTGAAAGTTTTAATTTAGTTTTGGGATTGCTGAACTTGTTTTGCAATTGTGGGTTATTATCGGTTTTGTTTGAATGCATGTAGGCAATTGTGGATTTTGGGATTGGGTTTGATCCTGAAGTATGTCACCGATGTAAGGCGATTATACCTGGGTTGTTGAGGAAGAATGGGAGAATGGAAGAGGAATTGAAGAAGAGCAGAGCTTGGTCAAGGAAGCAATGGGTTGCTCTAATTGTAACATGGATTGTGATGATTGTGGTAAAGCTTCAAGTTTGAAGTGGTTTGGGACTGCCTAACATTTGTAATAAATTAATCCTAGCATGTAAGATAGTGTAATTGGGATTTGTAATGTACGAGTTGTTGGGGCTGTGTAATGGTTTTGGATTGAATGAATGATGTAGCTAGTCATACAATTGAATGAATGATGTAGTTTATTAGACAATTGAATGAATGAAGTATGTTGTTGGTCTCTTTGCTGTTGCAAATGTACTTGCCCAAAAAGATAAGGAAACAACTTTTCATAAGGAAACAAGATTGCATACTACATTATTGTCAACTGCCATATTGCATACTACATTGCAAAATAAGGCCATCTAAGGCCAACTGCCCAAAAAGATGCATTTAACCTAACAAAGTAGAAAGGCCAAATTGAACAAAGACAAGGCCAAACTGCACAAAAACATGCCTTAATTACTTAATTATGTCCGCTCTAAATTTGATACCTAAACCCTAAATCCTAAATCCTAAATATCTAATTCGAAGATGTGATTACCCTAAATATCTAAATTAGCTATTCTAATTAATCATATTCATCTTAAACTCTAAATCGCTTCCCGTAGGGCCACCATTTATACCTTAATACTTAATTATGTCCGCTCTAAATTTGATACCTAAAACCTAAAATTGAATCTAAAGGACCATGTTATATCCTAAACAATCAACCCGGTCAATAAATATAATAAAAATTGAAGAAAACAATATATAAAAGAGGTTTTCACCGTGCGTTCTGTATTTAATAAAGACATTGGCATATATGCACACAAATGATCTTCCATCCACTGGCCAACACGAGAAAAAAAACATATACGCTACCGATCCACCGGGGACAAGAAGAAAAGGAACCCATCATTTTCGTATGGCATTTAAATTTCCCATTTTCATATTGCTCCAGATGCTGTTACCTTGATGACGCTACACTAGGCCATAAGACAATTCAGAGTTTCCCAATTCGCATGAAAGATAAAATGATGAACACCAAATGAATACCAGTAACACAGAAAAAAAAAGGTGCAAAATTATTAGAGGTAATGAGTACAAAAAGTATGTACAAACTTTGAACAAGGAAGAACACATGAAAGAAAGTGATACCGCTAAAGCAAAGTGTTTACACCCGAAAAGAGAACTAAAATTACCATGTTGTCCAGATGCAGCCTCAGCATGTCAATGAACCATCGAAGACGAAAACATCCATGGGGTGGCTCTTGCTATTTGGTTGGCCTTAGAAAGTCAGACCTTCACTTCCAATCAAGCATGTCTAATAGCCACAAAACCTCTTCCTTGGAGTTTGCAGCATCCATGAAATCCATTTCGATCCCAAAGACATCAATAAGTCCATCTCCGTTGTCCATGAAAAGCAAAGACATCCATGCCCGAATGCCCGAAGTGAAAGGGTACACGGGTGAGAAGTCAAGGTAGTCATTTGCCATTGCTCTATTTGCTGTTCGATCAATGTAATCAAACATTGATTTATCAAGTATGCATGCAACCCTATTAGAATCCTTCCGCCCCACAAGCACTGAGACCCTCACGGTCTGGCTGAGAGGAACGGTGAACCTTGGCTCAACGGGGAGTTTCATCTTGTACTCAGAACCTTCCTGGTGAAATCTAAGCATGTCACATATCCCTGGTGGTGGCATTTTAATACCACCCTGTAGGAGTGGGCCTGGGACCACTTCAGAAAAGATAAATCGATCTTCAGTCCAGATATCAATGAAAAATTCCAAGTCATCAAAGGAAAGTTTTGGGGGGAGAAGAGTTCGACGATGCTGACGCTTATAAAAGGTTTGATACAGCTTGTAATATGATAGAGTGGGTGGGTTAGGTCGCTTGCAGGTAGAGGGCCATCTTTTGGCGCATGAGCACTTCCAAAAGAAATCATCCCCGGCTATCTGTCTCCACTTCTTAGACACTGCCATACAAGAAGCAAGGTCCACGCCCTCCAGTAAAGGAAAAACAGCTTTCAGAACCTCTTCATGTGACATTTGCAGATCACAAAAAATTCCAAAAAAGAATTCCCTGCAACAAACCCTGCACAAAACATACAAAAGAAATAAAATTCAAAATCTTGAAAATATATCCTCTAAGTTTTAGTTAAAAGAAGCACGCAACACAGAAACATGCTCTAGAGAGAATGGGGGAAGACACATAAACTACAGATCACAGAGATCATAATCATCTCGCATATACTTCTGAGCATCTTCTGACACTGAGTTTAGTCATGAATAGATGTACTCAACCAAGCATTCGCCTTAAGAAAAAAAGAACTGGCTGCGTTGCATCCACAAAATAAAAAATTTGTTCGACATAACAGCTAACCCCAAAGAGAAACTTCAGTAGTCAACTAAAGAAATAGTAAAGAACATCACATTATACAGCAACTCAAGAAGACCTCACTATCTGCAAACCAAATCAAGAAGAACTTCGCATTCGATTAAACATGTGGTTACTTGTGGATGGTTTAATGACTCTTATGACTCCTATTCAATAAGAAAATGCAATTTATAACCTACGTTCATAACCCTACGTTGGGTTGGAAATCGGAATACAACTCCATAGTTCAACCAAACAGGAAATTTTCTTATCAAACAACCACAGAATTCTCTCTACAACCGATAACGAAATGCATTTTACATATGCAACTACACACAGGACATATCCAACGCAGAAAAACATAACCTTGCAACCAATGAGGATAAAATTTCTCCCAAATATCAACCATACTCAACATTCAGATGAAAAAAACTAATCCCTACTGTCATTCTGAGAGTCACCACCCATACGTTCTATTGTAACAGATTAAGACTTCATCGTACTCAAACTCAAACTCATATTCATAATTAAACAGATTAACAAGCATAGCAACAGAAAATCAGTAATCAGAAAATGAATCCATGACTACCAGATAAGGCTTTGGGGTAAACAAAAATCCGAAATTAAATTTACACCGTAAAGAAACTTAAAAGCCCCAAAGTTCAAATTCACAGAATCCAAAATCAACATGCAGATAGGAATCAAAACCTTTAACCTAGATCGTGCCGAAGAAGACGAACAAAAAATTGAAGAGCTAGGTTACAAAATGGAAATGGAAAGATGATTTCTTTTCGTACCTAATTTGATGGCGGAATGGGTAAAAGCCGAGAATGCTGTTGGATGTTGAAAACTTGGAGCCAGAGAATGAGTGAGAGAGATATTGGCAGAGTCCCGAGGGAAGAGAAAAAATAAGCAAACAATTAAAAGTCGTAATAAGGGACTGTTTTTGTTTTTTTTTTATTTAATAACAACATCATTGTATAATAACATAAAGAAAGATGAGCGAAATTTTCTTCAAGCTTGCATCCTGAATTTCGGCTTTGTGCAGCTTCTAATTTCTAGGACTTTTTCAAGGACTTCTCTGTCGTTGACGTGAGGCTGCCAATATTCTCCAAAATAAAAGCTTGCAATTTAATCAAACTCTCATTCTTTAAACACAAGAATTAAGCGGTGCATCCTTGCCTTCTAACTGAACTCATTAAGTTATTTAATTGAACAAGGGTACAACCATATAATCAAAATTAAATTATGACAGCAAGACGCACAAGCCAATATGACAATCCTAACGCGGACAAAGTCGTACTAACAACTAACAAACCCACATCACTAAAATTATGCAAAATTACAAATCAAGCCCACAAACCCAAAAACAACCAAAATCATAATAGGGCTTATAACTCTAAACAAACTACCTTCACTAAAAGAAACATTCACCGTCGTCATACCCATAACATCTGGTCTTGAAGAACTTGTAGAGCATGTCGGATATGAGGAAGACTTGATTTCCAGCTATCCAATTACGCATAAAAGCAAATAAATGACAAAAAGTCGTAATCTAACTACTGTGACCCAAACAAATGTTAGATATTGTGACAAACTCCTCCAACAACAAGGTAAAACAAGATTTAGGAAAAAATAAGAAATTTTATAAGAAGATTTTGGGTAAGGGGATGGATTGAAAAAATAGCAAAATAACATGATGGGGAACTCAAATCTGAGCATGGTTCAGACCATACAGTCACCACAAATGAACTCTTATTACTAACCCAAAAAAAAAGAGGAAAAACGGTTGAGGGGAGGAAGGAAGAAGATGATCTTCTCCCTTTTCCCCCTTAGTTTGCTTCTTCTTTGAGACTAAGAAGAAAGAAAACGGAGGCTAGGGTTTTTTACTCGGGGATTGTTGTTGTTAAGACGAAGTAAATTAGGGGTCGCAAATGGTCCCACAAAAATGCACAAGACCGTTGGTAAACCTGTGTGCTGGTTTTTTAGGTTAAGGGGGTTTATAAATTGGCTCGATATAGTTCGAGTTTAATTATATTTGGCTTAACTTTTAACTCCGATTTTTTATAATAACATAAATGAGTTAAATTTGAATGAAATTTTAAGATCGTTAAAACAATGAGTTCAACTTGAATTTTGGTATATTCAGTTCGTAAAGTTCATGAGCGACTACATTTTGCTACATAGCTCGTGTTTGATTTAAGCTCGGCTTGTTCATGGGCAATTATATGTATTTATGTTCTTCTTTTTCAAAATTTATTAAGTTGAAATCTCTTTGAAAACTGAGGCGAGTAGAAGCCAAACCAACTATAAGTTTGAGTAGATCCATAAACAAACTTAGTCGACTCGGGCTCGACCTTGAAAAAGTCATGTGAGCCGAGTTTGAGAATAGGTCTATGAGCTTCACTCGAGCTTGGGCACGAATGATTTATCCAAGCTAAACTTGTGTAACATGGTTTTAGGATTAGCTCGACTTATTTACACTCTTATCGGATGATGAATTGAGAACTAGTCTTATTGTTTTTCTTCTCTAATTTACTATAATTTCATCTTCATATAAGTGCTATGTAATTTTTTGCCCTTTCATTAAGATTGAAGCAATATCTTTAAATGATAATATCTACTAATATCTCTATTATAAATATGAAGGTAACTTTGTAGATGATGCTTTAATTTCTCTTGGGCATCAACATAGTATGGATCAAAGTTGGTCTAGGTCTCTTCCTAGGGAGGCTTTCGGATCTTGAAAGTTTGATTTCTTTGGATGTAGATACCCTAGAGGCTCCGTTTTGTTTTAATTGTTTGTGCTTTGTATAAAAGTACAAAAAATTTTAAAAATAAATATGAAGGGAAGCTAACTACTTTATTTACCAATAAGTGCATCATTTTATAAGATTTTAGGTGGTTAAAGTTGTAGCTTCATGTCATATGGAGTTAGACTACCACTTTTACCACCAAATGTACCATTCGGTGTTGTTTTAGATGATTGAAGTGGTAGATTTATGCTAAATTGAGATAGAATACTACTCTTAATTTTATCGTCGATTAACGGAAGAGGAGATAAAATGTGACATATAAAGAATCCGAAAAGCAAAGGAAGGGAGTTTTGGTTCTTTACAAATTGGTTGTGGCCCAAAAATCAAGTTGGGTTATGGATCAAGGTTAGTTTTTTCCTCCGTTCTTTTTAAGAAAAAAGGAAGGGCTACAACCAAAACAAGTGGGTAAAGCGGATGCGTAAATTGTGGGGAAAAAAAAAGGAGTTACAATTGGATTGTAAAGTTATTTTTACAGTTTTTTTTTTTACAATTTCGGGTTTGCAAATCCTCATTTCTTCTTCAACGAGAAGGTTAGAAGTTTAGTGTTATAAATATTATTTTGCTCTTCTTTCTTTTCTTTTTGCAACTCTAGGATGGTGTTGGAAATTTTATATGTATAGAACATCCATGGGAGTGTTTTTTTGGTGAAGAATTTGAAAATGTTACTACTTTTTCTTTTGGTCGAAATTTAAAAATATTACTATTTTTGTTCTGTTGAAATTTAAAAATGTTATTATACGATACAAAATGAGTTACTATACCTATTAGAAATACTCTAAAGAGCATAAAAATCTTGATTATGAAATTTTTTAGAGTTAGGTCAAATCATAGGAAGGAGAAGAAATTGGAGCCATGTGAAAGTGCACTTAATTGCACATGCCCAAAGACGGCTCTAAGCTCTAAAATTAGCCTAAATTTAGGACTTTGATTCCTTCAAATGCAACAAAAAGAAGTTTGATGTCGAAATCAAGAATCAGACAACATAAATTAAAAATCACTTTTTTTTATTATTAATTTAATTAGGAACCGACAATGGTTAAATTTCTGCTCACCATAAACTTGTACAGATGGAAAAAGGGAGGAGAAAAAGGTGGAGAAGAAGAAGAACACAAAACGAGTGGGTCACGTGCATGAATGATTTTTTAGTGAATTCAAAATGTCATGTACTCGTGTTTTATTTTACTCATATTTATTTAATTTATATCATTATATTTTACAAATGAGAAATATCAAATATATCGTTTATTTATATTATAATACATAAAATATAAACGTAGTCGTATATTTCAAATACACATAAGTATTTTCCGAACGTTTCCGCTAGAATGTGTGGAGTGAGGCATGTTCGATTATGTCAGCCTCTGCCGACCGAAAAACAAAAGGAATAAAGTGAAAACCTCCACATGGATCCACCATTGCTCAGCTGCACCTGCACTGTAGCAAACTCTTTCTTCAGTGGCCGGTGGTGATCATGCAAGAACCAACCAAAAAATAAATAAAAAAATATGTTACATCACATCTCTCTTTCACTCTGGCTTTCATCATCATCATGTTCCTCACACAAGTACATGTTGATCATTCTCTTTGTAGCAATGCAAGGGTGGGAATGTGAATTCTAGATTGATCCTTCATATGATTTGGACCTATTATTAGCACCTAGCTAGAGCTATAATCATCAAAAGCTAATTTTACTATGTAAGAATTGTCAAATTAAAGCATCAATTCAAAGTTACAGCTTTTTACTATTAGGCCATGCTGGTGGGGTATGGTAGTTTTCAATCTCCTAAATTGAAATTGAGGGAGGGAATGTGAATTCTAGATTGACCATTCATATGATTTGGACCTATTACTATAGCTATAATCATCAAAAGTTCATTTTACTATGTATGAATTGTCAAATTAAATGATCAATTCAAAGTTATAGCCTTTTACTCTTAGGCCATGATGGGTCGGTACAATAGCATTCAAGATCCTAAATTGAATAACTTATTCAGATTAAAATATACTGATTCAAGAAATGAAAATTTGGCTGCAAATAGTATGTTGAATGTGGGTGGAAGATGAATTATACAGTCATGAAGGAAACTTAATTATATCCTCTTATCACATTTAATGGATAAAGTTCCTCATATGCAATGGGTTGTTCAACAAAAGTCCACCTAGGTGAAGACAGGATCTGTCTGTTTAGCATAATAAATTGAACATAGAATGGTACTTTCCATTAAATATTTAATAATAGTTATTATTATAAGACATATTACTTGAAATTCACCCAGAATAAGTCAGCGAGTTTCAAAATGCACTACGAATTGAAATTTGTCTCACTTTGCATCAAGAACATGCATTTCGTTACCTCCGTTGCACCATCCGTCAGTCTCTGTTACTAATGCCGTTAAAAGTACTGATGTGACAGTAATATTACTCTCCACCCACTCGCCTCCATTTTTTACCCACTTGCTTTTGAAGCATACCAGAATTCCAATCTTCTGCTCCACCCCTACACTAATGATATTCAACATTTTCAATTTCAACTACTTTTCTTTGACAAAACACACTAAATGAATTACAACTGCAAATTCTATTTTTAATATATACCATTTAAGAAATTTATCAACATTATAGGTTTCTTCATCAACAATTCACATCAACTTCAGACATTAGTTCCCAAATTCTTCAACGATTATGGACAAATACATATAAATTTCGACCTTATTTAACCATCAATCCTCGCCTCATAACTTACTCAACATTCAAGGTTTATGAGATTCATACCTCCTGTTCACGCCGCCACAACCGCCTAGATCGGGAGTGAACCAAAGCCTTCGAGGCCGACCTTCTGATCCTATACCAGAAACTAAGTCCACCTCCTGTGCCTTTTACCTCCACTCAATCGATCTTCCTCTTACTCAAAATCTTGTTGTCCCCAATATTTTTCTCCCTATTCCCTTCTCTTTATCATAAACAGCTACTTTTAACAAATGGGGTAGCTATGAACTACTTTTAACTTTCATCAATTTCTTTTCACACAGTTTCTTCAACCTCTCATTCTCTTTCAGACACCTATTTCCCCTTGTTTCCGGATCTCAATGCTCGATTTTACGCATTTCTCGTCTTTGAAAATTCGATCAAAATCCCTAAATTTCAATGAAATGCTACGGACGTACCCAATGAACTCATCCTAAGCGCTGATTCTCTGCAAATTGGGCTCGCGCTTCTTGTCGATCAACCCTAATTCGACCAGCCAAATGAATTGCTCGACGAAGAAGTACAATCCCTCGCCGATGTAGGCAATGAGGGAGAGGACGAGCTCCTAATTCAAATCGAAGTGTGCGCTTCTCAGAGCTTTCACGTCTTTGACGGCGAGCAACTCCAAGACAAATTGGCGAGGCGAGTGGGCGGAGGTCCAGAGCGGGAGACGAGGGTGGTCGGGTGGGTTGGGGGAAGGGAAGGGTAATTAAAATTAGTTTTAACTTTTAAAAAAGAATTTTAATATATAATTTAATAAAATATAACAAATGTCTTAATTGCCCCAACAATTTTTGTAATATTACTGCCACATCAACACTTTTAACGGCGTTAGTAACAGAGACTGACGGATGGTGCAACAGAGGTAACAGAATGCCTATTCTGGATGCAAAGTAAGGCAATTTTCAGTTCTTGGTGCATTTTAAGATTCGCTGACTTGTTCTGGGTGCATTTCAAGTAATAAGCCTTACTATAATTAACAAAATCATATGCCTAGGAATGATGTCATGTGCACTACTTAATCACATGTCTCTCACATGCTTGATTGTTTCAATCAGCTTCAAAATCATCAACCAAAACATGTGTGTTAATATAAGTAAACCAAGTTACAATACTATACTAATAAACTTCAGAGTTGATAAGATAAAAGGTCTTTCATAACATTTAGGCTTATTACTTGATATGCACCCAGAAAAAGTCAGCGAGTATTAAAATACACCAAAAACTGAAATTTGCCTTAGTTTGCACCAAGAACAGGCATTCCGTTACATTCGTTGCACTATCCGTCAGTCTATGTTACTAACACCGTTAAAAGTGCTGATGTGGCAGTAATATTACAAAATTTGTAAGGGCAATTAAGACATTTGCTATATTTTATTAAATTTTATATTAAAAATATTGTTTTTAAAATTAAAACCAACTCTACTTCCCCAACCCACCCGACATCCCACCGCCCACCCACCTAACCCTTCTGCTATTCTCGTTATTCTTTCTTCTGCTTCTTCTCGCCCTGCACCTGCCTTATACCTTCCTCAATCTCCATCTCACAATCTCACTCAATTTTCCATCTCCAAATCTCTGCCCTAGAATTCTACAAACCAACAAAAAAAAAACAAGAAGAAGAGGAAAGTGGGTCGCTATAGCTTTAGGTCCCAAATCCACCTCATTTTCTTTCTTCAATTCGTCAGATCTTGAAGAGAGCACTCAAAAAGATTTCATTCATTTCTTCTGATTTTTTCCCTTTTTTTTCTTTTTTTTAATGATGAATTTTGGGTTATCATCATCTTCATCTTCTTCTTCTCTCTACAACAAAACCAGCACCAGCACTGGCACGATAGTAACCCTCGCACCGTTGTCTCTCTTCGTCCACCACGGCCCGACCCAAAGCTCGAGCTCATGGATTTGGGTCGGGTGGGGTTTGGATTTGGGTCGGAGGGTTTAGGTCGCAGTTGGATTTGGGTCGCATGTGGGTTGGATTTATGTCGCAGGTGGGTTGGATTTATGTCGCAAGCGGGTTGGATTTATGTCGCAGGCGGGTTGGATTTGGGTCGCAGGTGGTGGTTGGTTTATGAGAATGGGGAGGTTTCTGAGAAGGATTTGGTGCCCAAGATGAGTGGCTGGTTTCCGAGAAGGATTTTTTGTGCACGGTAGTGGCTGATGTGGGTTGGGGAAGGAGAAGGGTAATAGAGAGAGATATGGTTCTGATGGGATTTTGGTTTATGCAAATGGGCAGGAAGAAATGGGTGGGCGGTGGGGGGAGGTCCAGTAGAGGGAGAGAGGAGACGAGGATCGGGTGGGTGGGTTGGGGAAGATTGGGTAATAAAATTAGTTTTAATTTTTAAAAAAGAATTTTAATATATAATTTAATAAAATATAACAAATGTCTTAATTGTCTCTACAAATTTTGTAATATTACTGTCACATCATCACTTTTAACGGCGTTAGTAACAGATACTGACATATGGTGTAACGGAGGTAACGGAATGCTTGTTCTGAGTGCAAATTGAGGCAACTTTCAATTTTTGGTGCATTTTAAGACTCGCTAACTTTTTCTGGGTGCATATCAAGTAATAAGCCTAACATTTATATATATATATATATATATATATATATATATATATATATATATATATATATATATATAGTCAAAATTTTAACAAATAAAGATAAAAGAATTCGAAGATTTCCAACAAACAACAAAAAATATCCATATCCACCAAATTTAAAATTTCAACAATGTCCTCAACTAAAGTTATATCGGATTAGTTATTTATGGCTCAAGGTTTAACCTCAAGTTTTCAGCTTTCATCCATAACCTAAGGACTAAACCCTACACCATATCATCTATCAATCTTTGACAAAAACAACTGAAACCCTAAACCATAAATTGTCTTACTACAATTTTACTAAAAACCTCATTCTTTCTCACTAAAACGTTCTAAAACCCTTGATTACTTTTGATTCCATTAAAAGTAAGCAAGCAAAATTACAATTTAAAAAAAATGTGTTTTTTTATTGGTTGTAAGAAAAAAATTGATCGTCTTTTCATGTACGTTTCGTTATAATTATATCATTAAATAGAAATTTTCAATCGAAATAACAATGAATTTGCATATGCACCCGAGTTTAAATTATCTCTTTAAAATCAAATTACAAAGTAGTGAGAGAGAGGAGGAAAAGGGGGCTTGTTTGCTGCCAGTTGAGCAGTTGCATGCGGGGAATGTGCAAAACATGCTGTACAATTCATGCTGCCTCACTGTCTCTCATTTCATTTCTCACATGCCCTTCTCTCTCTCTCTCTCTCTCTCTCTCAACTAGGCTCCAACACTCCTCTTGTGCATGTGCCTCCCATGTGCATGCTCTTTGCCCTCCTCTCTTCTCTCTCTTCTCTTCTCTTCTCTCTCAGCAGCTCATATCTCTCACAACTCATGATCTCTTCTTCAAGTCTCTCAATACCCTCAGATGGGGGCTTTGCTGGCCCATCTCACCTCCACATGCATCCTTTAGGGAAGCCAACGCTCCCACTCCCAATACAACTACCTAGCTAGCTCACACTTCAACCCCTTTAGTTCCATCCCTAAATCTCCATTTTGCCCCTCACTTTACAACCTAAATACCCTATTAATAAACACAAAGGTGCTACTGTTATTTAAGACCGACAAATGGTATTTTTCTTTATTACGTAATAATTAGAAATCTCGAATTTCAAACTCGTACAAATATTCTCCTGTCTCAATATCGTTGTATTAAAAACGGCAAAGAAAGTTTGTTTTTATTAATGTGATGAAAGGAAGAGAAGGTTAATTATTACGTTGGACTTTACTAATGTCATCTACTTTATTGTTCTCCTCCCATGTTGGACTTTGGTATAGTATCATCTTTGTCCTTTGGTTGCTTTGGTTACCTAACATAATACATAGAGTATTCTAATTGATTATAATGAATAAATATTAAGATTTAATTATAGTTAATTGGCTCCTCTCTACAGCTTACACTGAATAAGGTTTATTAAGTACATCCAAACACAAATTATTATAAATAATTAAATACGATTCAGTAATATATGAAATTCATATCAATCAACGAACAATTATCATTGCACTAATTAACATAAAGCTGGCACTATCAAAATTCTGTAATGTACTAGTGATATTGTTGTGTCTAAAAAACCACCAAAATGGGGGGATTTGTATCTACTTTTTTTTTACAACAAGGTGTTCCCACATTCGAAATATGAACCTAATTTCCGTTTGAGGTGCAGCTTATTCTTAGTCACAAAGTACTTCTAGTAAGTTTCAAATTCCTACCAGTTAGTTATAAAAAAAATTCGCCATCTGGAGATATCAATTTACTAACTGCACCATACATTGTAATTGATTTATATCTACATTTTGATTAGAGAGTCATGGTGCTTATTATCAACTCACATACAAAATGAAATAAAGAAAGTTGAGGGTAATTTGGGAATGAGAATTTTGACGGTCCCGGACCTCACATGTGCCGTTACAGATGGGCAGGCTTTCTGCCTTATGGCTCGCAAGTTGTGCCCTCTTCCCGCTTTCTCCTTTTAATTGAGATGCCAAACCATTGAATCATGAAATTACATAAATAACCCTTCTCCTCACATGACAAATATCAGCATTTTCCCACTTCCTCTCCTCTCATCCTATCATGTTCATTTGTTTTCCAATTATAACCCAATAAGGAGAAATGATTTTACACTTATGTTTTATACAATAATATTCTACTTTAATTTTAATCTAAAATGAGGCCAAGACTCACCCCATATGTCATTTTATTTTTATCTATTAATTTTGGTTCGATTTATTCAAACAGACGAATGGTGATAAGGAAATGAAGAAATTAAGAAATAACGAAAAAATAATAAACAAGATATATATAGTTAAAACAAATTTAAATTGTTTTGAATTATTTTGGTATAAGAATATTGTTAAGAATATTATACATAAAGGAAATCGATCTTGCCATTAATTTACTAGAGTCAAACTCAAATATGTATTATTGGCCAAATAACTTTTAATTTTAATCTCGTGCACCTTTTCTTGTACATTTCGTTTGCATCTCTCTTATCATCATTCCTCTACTCTTTTTCATCGCTCTTTTCTCCTTATGTCTTGAACACAAACAAAAAACAAATGGTGATTAAACATGCCTTTTTTTGTTTTTTTGTAGAATTAATTTTCAAATGGTTGCCTAAAGGACGTAAAAGTAGACGGTTACAATCATTAAAAAACACAAACAAAAACACAAATGGTGATTAAACATGCCACCCTTTTTTATTTTGCCGAATTAATTTTTAAATAGTTGCCTAAATGACGTAAAAGTAGACGGTTATAATCATTAAAACAACATTATATGATGAGAAGGAAAAAATTCAAAATAGAAAGTTGCTAGTTAATCCCAACCTTTGGTTTAATAAAAAGGTTAATAATTTCTTTCTCAAAAAAAGGTTAATATTTTCTATAAAAAAAGGTTATTATATGGGATTATTGATAACAAAAGTAATATCTATCAATATCCTTTTTGAGAAAACTGAACGGCAAATATAGAGCAAAACCAAAAGGCGAAAAATTAGAGAATCAGAAGAAAATGAGTAAAGGACAAAGGAAAAGACAATAATGGCATTTCGTAATAAACACCAACCCAAGTGTCAATTTACGAACCCTCCATTACTTAAACTCCGAAAGGCCTCCTCTTCATCACATGCTCTCTCTCACACTCTGTGACTCTTCGTCTCATCGTACACACACACACAAAACACAATGAGCTCAGCTCCCGGAAACCTCAACCCCGCCGTCGTTGGAGGACGAAGAAGAAGAACAAGCGGTACCGTCTGGAGAAGAAGACTCGGTTCACGTGCCTGTGGAGCTCCACGACGAAGCATTAACAATGCCGGACGAAAACCCAGGTGTTCGACTTCGACGGTGGTCTCAGCCAAGTTGGAGACCCTGAAGAACCTCATAAGTCCGCCGTCCCACGCCGGAAAGACGGTCAAAGCCGACGAATTGTTCCAAGAAACCGCGGATTACATCGTTCTGCTGCGAACCCAGGTCGTGGTTTTGCAGAGACTCGTCGAGTTTTATGGATCTAGTGATCAGAAAGAAAATATTGCTAATGTATCATAGTTCAATAACTTTTAATTTTTAAAATTGAAAGAAAAAAGAAAAAAGAAGAAGGGATTTTTGGGGTTTTTTTTCTTCACTTTCTTTTAATTTTGTTCTTGAGTTAGATGTTGCATGCTTTGTTTGCAACCAATTACTAGCTACATTTTTCATCAGATCTTTTCCTAGCAAAATGTGGTTATTATTTTCTTTTCATGTGCCTCTTGCACTCGAATTCGAATTTAATTTTCTCATAATTAGAGTAATTTAATTTTTCTATTTTGTTGTATATGGTGTTAAATCTGCACACAGATGGACACATGAAAGATGATGCAGGGTTCATGCATTTGAAGAATATTGAAAATTCTGTACTTTTTCACTAAATTTGGTTGCATTTGAATAAATTAATCATACTTTTCTTCTTGGGTTTTTTGTTTTTGTGTCTGAATTAAAATGTATATATAAACCCAAGAAAAAAGTTGGAATTTTTGGTACCCAAGGGCCAGACATGCTCTCTGGCCCTCTTCATGTATATGTCCCTCTTTCTGACTCACCCTGCACACCCGTCATTTTCATATTGCAGAGAAAATGTATTTCCAAAATTTTCATAGTACAGCTATTTGAATTAAATTATCACAATTCCAACCGTCTGATTTTGTTCTTTAAGCCGTTTGAATTAAAAAATTGAAATTCGATTCATATTGTAAAAAAATAAATGTCCAAAATGATATTCGAATAGTCTGAATTTTGAATTTTGAACCGTTTCAATTAAAATATCAAAATTCGATTCATATTGTTGAAACAATACATGCAAAAAATGATATACGAATAGCCGAAATTTTGATCTTTAAGCTATTTGAATTAAAGGATCAAAATTCGATTCATACTCTAGAAAAAAATATATGTTCAAAATGATATTCCAGCAATTTGAATTTTATTTTTAAACTGCTTAAATTAAAAGATTAAAAGAGATATTTGCACAGCAAGGCCTGAAAGGCAAGTGTCAGTGAGGTGGTGGTGACGGTGGGTGCAGTAATAGTAGTACTATACATGAAATTAAAGAATTGGATGGGTATATATAGTAAAACTGAATCTGATAGATATTTCAATTTCTTTCCCACATAATATCTCCAGTGAAATGGACAGCAGTGCCCCTTGCCCTTCAATCTGTCCTACAACTCCTACAGCACCCAGTGTTTGTGATGATAGTGACAAGTTTTCGAGAATCCCATGTGCAAAAGCCAAGTTTTGAGGGATCCATAGAGAGTTAATGTTAGTGTCAATTCGTCGACGTGCGTGGATTATTTCTGACGGTTGATGTTTCCGGGATGAAATAAGTATGGACGGTCAGATATTCACGGGCGGCGACGGAAGGTGGCACAATCCATGTTCCTTAATGTTGTTCGTGGTGTACGTACTGGTGTGTACAATGAAAGGGAAACCATGTGCAAAAGCAAGGAGATGAGGTCCACAGCAACTCAGAATGCTCTGTTGGCTTTGCAAGTTAAGGGAAAAATGGGCAATTATGTCATAAGCCTCATTATAATGGTGAATCCCTAATCCAATTAGGGTTAGTTTTCAATTAATTTTGTAACATGGAGTTCAGAGCTCGCTTTCAATGACTTGGGCAAGGTAGGCTCTACCATTAGAGGAAAAGAACAGGACTTCGTTAGGTTTAACAGAGAAAGGTCAACGATATTTGTTTCAAAGAGAATTTTTGTATAAGTTTCTTGTTATTTTAAGCGAATTTAAATTTAACTGTAATTCTTAAGTTAAAACTATAACCTAACAGTAAATTCACATAAAATTCTTAGTCCTGTTAATTTCCTTTATTGAGATACTTCCTTGATCTTTCGTTTTCAAAAAGGGTCCATGACTAGCTACAAGCAACATCTCTGTCACATCTTCTTCAGCTTGCTTTTTGCCCATCCTCTTGGAGCCTGGAGGTGGAAGAAAATATTGTCACCCTTCTTCTGAATAACTCCAATATATAAAATACGTCTTTCGCACGTTCGTTGTATAAGCCCTAAATCTGGATGCTGTCAAAGTTGAAAAAAAAAAATTGATCTATGATGTGTATTTCTGTTTGCCTATTATTTTTGATGTGTTCGCTATTGTTATCTTGATAAATAACATATCAATTTCAAATTATTGTCAATACATTGTATATGATCACTGATTCCAGACAAATAGATTTTATCCATGTGAAAAAATTTGGAACAAATTCATAGGATTCGCATCCACGAAATTGGCCTTACATTAATTCTTGAAATAAAATTTGTACGAAGAAATAGAGCACCTTCCTATGATTTAAGCCATTCAATAAGATTCTTGAAGATTTTGTTAGATTGACCATCTTCTTTGACACTGGTCATGGCCATTTCCTTTAGTTCGGAAGCTCTAGCTTTATAATTTTCATCCCCAACTAGTTTCTCCAGCTTGTTCTTGATTTCTTCCCGAGTAATGACCCCAATTTCGTTTTTGTTCAACTTCAATCCGACCTTCCAAACATCGCAAATGTAGCTCTCATTAAGCAACTGATCAGCAAAGTAAGGCCAGCACAAGAAAGGAAGTCCATTGCTTAGGCCTTCTAGGGTAGAGTTCCACCCACAGTGACTTAAGAAGCAAGCAATTGAAGGGTGGGCCAGAACCTTCTGTTGAGGGGCCCAACTCACCATCAGACCGCGAGAGGCTACGCGGTCTTGATATTCGTGTGGGTACGGATGAGATGTTTTATTAGTGATATCTGGCCTCACGATCCAGAGGAACGACCTTTGGGTTAACTCAAGAGCCAAAGCCAGTTCTTGAAATTGGATTTGATCAAACAATGTAACGCTCCCAAATGCAACATAGATCACTGAGTTTGGTGGGTGTTGATCCAACCAATGTAAACAAGTTGAGTCCTGTGGCCAGAAGTTTCCGGCTGAATTTTGAAGCCGGTTGCTGGCGAGAAGTGGACCTATTGGCAAAATCTGCGGTGCCAATGTGAATGCTGATGGCTCAAGATTGTGTGCTGAGTTGCAGAGAAGCCAGTCTGCTCCTTGGACTGCCTTGTTGCCTCTTAGCATAGCTTGAAATATGACTTTCTGTGTGGCTAAGTCACCAATACATGCCCACAAGAAGTCTGTAGTTTTCATTGTGGGCATGTTTGGTGCCAACTCAAAAGTCATGCTTTTTGGCACAGTCCCTGCCACAAGTGATTGATTATGAAGAGATATAGATAAAAACAGAACTCATTAGTTTTCTCTCCTATTGCTAATTATGGGGATTCAATCCTTCAATGAAAATTGTAACAAAACTTGTCAACCTTGTAGTTTTACCAACAATATAGTCATTGGAAAGTTACAATAACTATTTGGACTATATATTATAATTTTTCTCTTCAGATTAATGAGCATAAATGGGTGGACACGAATTAGGATGGATCGGATTTTGCCCAAACTACAAACCAGTTCGAGTTCTACGGCTTGCTATGTTTCAGAATCTAAATCGAACCATCACAAAGTGCTCGGTTTGGTAAACCAATCAAACTAGGTTGGGTCAATTCGATTTGGTTTTTAAGCTACTACACATTTGACCCAATTTATATACGACTTATTTTTCAGCTCAAAGTTTTGAATTTGATTATTGATGAGAAATTGTCAATTTAAATCCAATATTTTGTCTAAACTAATCGCTATCCTCTATTAAACCATCTAAAACTTTGCTTGACACTATCTAACCACATCAAACATTGAAATTACGAATCACTAAACGGATATCCATGAAACCATATAATTGATCAACTCTCTAATGTTACGAAATAAAATAAGTAAATATTCATAATGTTGTTAAATATCCGGTTCATTTGAACTATCACAGTTTAAAAATTTTCAAACTTCAAACAAAACCGATTCAGTTTTGACTCGATTCTTTACACTAGCTGGATTTTCGTTCTCACTTACCCAGTCCAAGCATAAACAATCTCAAATTGACAATTGTAAGTGATAGTGGATCTCACCATCATGGTTAATGATCCCTTCATGGATTAGCCTTGGGATACTGAACTTCAATGCCAAAGTAGCAGCAGCTGCAGGATAAAATGCAACCCTTCTGATTTTCATCTTCTCAGCCACTTCAAGAGCCCATCCACAACTCTGATCAGCAAGGACACAACTGACTTTTCCACCATCTTCTTCGTTGATCTTCTCTATCAGCTCCTCCAACTTCCCAGGCATGACCTTCTCCATTGCTCTATATAACCGCCCTACCTCGGTCCGGTCCTCCCCCGGTTCTAACCCATCTGGGATTGAAACTAGATGAACATTATGATTATGATCCCTACTTGTTTGATCTTCAGCGGCCAAGGCATTGACGACGCGGTTGTGGTTGTGATCTGTGTTCACAAATGTGACTTTGAAGCCATGGTTGGCTAAGCATTGTGACAACTCCATTAATGGAATTACATGGCCTTGTGCAGGGGCAGGGATAGCTAAAATATGTGGCTTGCTCATTCTTGTTTGATTTTTTTTTTCCTAACTTTCAGATTGTATATAGGAGGAGGCATTGTTGTCGGGGTGGTGACTTATCATTGGCCGGTATTGGTCTTATTTTTAAGTCATTGCTTTGTTTTATGCTTTGTTGATGATGCTTTTGGGGAATGGTTTTACTCTATTGTTTTTTGTGAATATATTTTTTGGGATATTGTTTTCTATATTTTGTTTCAATAATTGAACTTACCGGTCATTCATTGTGGAAGTATTGAAGATGTTAAAGATGCACACATGGGGTTTTTTGTGTGCTGAGTGTTGATAATCGTTTTGCTTTTAATTTTAGAAAATGAGTTTTTGTGCCTAAGATAAAGGGAAGAAATTTGATGCAAAACAATAGAGGGAGGGAGGGGAATAAAAAAATATGTTATTCAACGAAAACAAAATCTTGAAAATGAGAATAAGTTAAATGAAATAGATTTTTGATTTTTTGTTCTCATTTTATATACCTTTTATCATTTTTCAATTCTATTGTATCTCTCATTTGAAATGAATCAATGCATTCTCCGTCTGTAACACAAAAATGAAAACTAAAACGAAATAATTATGAAAGGATCCACCCCACATCATACTCATCTCTGTTCCCAGATCGACAAGCTTCAATGGTATCGCAAGATTGGATGACAACGAGAAACTGAGATGCTGAAATTTTACATATATATTAAGCTGAAGCATATGAAATTTGACACATCTCATGCTTCAAACCTGACATTGAAACCGAATCAAACGGTCGGCGATCTATGACTTGAGCCATTCGACAAAATCCTTGAAGATTTTATTAGATTTTCCAGCTTCTTTGACATTGTTGATGGCCATTTCCTTGAGCTTCGAAGCTCTTGCTTTGAATTCTTCATCACCAAGAAGTTGCTCCACCTTGTTCTTGATTTCTCCACGAGTGATGATTCCATTTCCATTCTTATCAAACTTCAATCCGACCTTCCAAACATCGCAATTGTAGCTCTCATTAAGGAACTGATCAACAAAGTTTGGCCAGCACAAGAAAGGAACCCCATTGCTCACAATGACTTAGGAAGCAAGCAACCGAAGGGTGGGCCAGAGCCTTCTGTTGGGGGGCCCAACCCACCATCAAACCCCGAGAGTCTACACGGTCTTGATACCCATGTGAATATGGATTAAATGTTTTGTCAGTGGTGTCTGGCCTTATGACCTAGAGGAACGACCTCTGGGTCAGCTCAAGAGCCAGAGCCAATTCTTGAAATTAGGTTTGATCGAACAACGTGAAGCTCCCAAATGCAACATAAATCGCTGAGTTTGGTGGCTATTGATCCAACCAATGTAAGCAAGTTGAGTCTTGTGGCCAGAAGTTCCCGGCTGAATTTCGAAGCCGGGTACTTGCCAAGATTGGGCCTATTGGTAAAATCTGTGGTGCCAAGGCCAATGCTGCTGGTTCAAGATCATATGCCGAGTTGCAAAGAAGCCAATCTGCTCCTTCCACAGCCTGGTTGCTTCTTACCAAAGCTCTAAAAATATTTTTCTGAGTGGGTAAGTCTCCCATACCAAGTTTGCAGTTTTCATGGCGGACATGTTTGGTGCCAACTCAAACATCCTGGCTTTCGGCGCAGTTCCTACCACAAGTAAAGATTAAGATAAAACTAGCTTGAGAATGCGAAGTAGCAAGAGTTCTACATTGAACATTTGATCAATTTTGGAAAGGAGTATAAGGAGTTGGACTACTCTCCCTAACTAACTAGTTTTGAGGTAGAACCGGCCTCAACGTCCTTGATTGTATCAGAGCTAGTTATTTCACGTGTGAAGCCAAACGGCCACACATGCTCTATATGGGTCATTTCAAGTTCATACTCCAATTATGAAAATTTTCATCTAAGTATCCAAACTATCAAAACATATCAGTTAACTACCTTCCGTCAGTCAACTGTTAGTCAATCCGTTAGTCAATGCTCATGCGACATTTTTTAGTCAATTATTTTATGATAAGAAGTCCACCTAGACCAAAAAATTAATAAAAAATATATATATTTGTTAAAATATCAAAAAATTAGAAATAAAAAAAGAGACAACCAAAATTTATAAAAATATCCAACCCTAACCCAAATATATATTTATTTGGCCGCCTTCAACCCTCTCTCGCAACAATGGCCATCACCTGCTCCAACTGCCGGTGGAGATGACGATGATTTAGATATGGCGTGCGAGTCAAAGCCTGATGGACTTATCGATGGCCATGGGAGTCCAGTCTCAGATGGTGGTGATGAGATCATCGATGGAGTCGAGGAAGGCGGAGGAATCAGCCGAGTCGGACCAAATCGATTGGTCGACGGCAACGTACTGCGAGATCTGACGCTCAAGTAACTGGAGCATGAGTTCGACAGCCGCCGCTGCTTCGAATTGGGTTTGGACTTGCAGTTGTCTGATTGGGTTTTCAATTAGGGGTAATGCATGTTTGAAGATCAAAGTTCCCAAAATAGACCAATTGTCTTCGTTCAGCTACAAGGCATGATTTAGAACCAACATATCAAACACAGAGATCAACAAAAGGCACATATGAAAAAACAATAACAACACAATTACAGTAAAAAATCGACGGATGTACCTAAGGTTCTCCACCGAGCTCCACTCGTAGATTATCGTATGGGTACACTTTAGGAGCAAATGGAATCTTTGAGGCCTTGTCGTTCCACACGGCCAACAAACCCAAACCAACTTAAACTGCCACAGAGCCAAAATACTTTTAATAATATTCAATTTTTTTTTTTTTTGTTTACATAGCATCCATGTCAACATAAAAAAGGATCTCACAATTGCCACTTAGGCACTTAACATATTTTTTTAACAGATTGCTAACGGTGTGTACCTAAATGTTTTGTTTTAATAGTTTAGGTACCTATATGAAAATTTTCATAGTTGGGGTATGGACTTGAAATTACCCTTATAGTTTGGGTATTTTTATGTAGTTTATCCTATTTTTTTTAGTACACACCACGTGAATACCAAACTTTCTTCACAATTTATGACAATATTTGAATTCAAAATTGACAAGAAAAAAGGACATAAGTGTCAACTGAGAACCGAAATACCTTCGCCCAACAAAATTGTAAAATTTTTTTGAGAGGAAGTACGATAATTCATTGAACTGTAACGAAATCGTACAGAGTTATACAGTGCACAAAAAAGTAGCCTCATTAAAACCTTACCGGGAATTTCAACTCAATCAAAGACAAAAGAGTGCTACGCACACATAAACTACAAATTCAGAGAGTCCTCAACTAGTAAATCAGAAATTACATCAGGGATTCTCAAACTACAAAACTTCATGAGCCGTGTATAAGCCCACTCTGGCAAGACGGCCAGCAACGGAATTGGACTCCCTTCTGGAAAACCGAAACTCAACCTGTCCCAGGTCTCTTGCAATGAAGCGGGCATCATTGATCACTGGGCCAAGTTCAGATACATCCTCCCTCTGCTGCGCCAAAGCAGCCATTGCTACAGCGCAGTCACCTTCAAGCACGACTTAGTGGCAGCCCAACTGAGCAGCGAATTGCACACCCCACCTGGCAGAAGCGGCCTCCGCGTGAAGCGCAGATGAGACACCAGCGAAGCGCCCAGCTCCTGCAGCGACGAAGGTCCCATTCCAGTCCCTGACCACCATCCCATAACCTCCACGGTGTTCCGATGCCGCAAACGCTCCATCAACGTTGCATTTGAGCCATCCCTGCAGTGGCTTCTTCCACGCCGCGGCGGGGCGATGAGTAGAACCTTTCGGTCGCAGGTGAAAGCGGTGAAACGAAGACATCCATGATTGGGCACTCCTTGGGATTTCATGTAAAGGCATATCCTGACCAAACCAAGCTGTTTCTTTCCTGCCAAAAACTCCCAAGTATCATGAGAAATAAATCAAAGTCTACACTAATTAGGTGAGTTGCCACGCTGTTCGCCCAGGCTGCCATGGAAGTGCGGTGAGTCGTACGGGACAGAATCCCCAGGGGGGCTGGTGAGCCAAACGCCACAAATTGCAGGACACTCTTTAAACACATGAATATCAGTCTCGGGGACACTGCCACAGAAATTGCACAGGGTGTCAATAGAGACTCTCCGGCAATGTAAATTGGTTTTGGTGGGGAGAATACCACGGCAAACCCTCCAATAAAATGACTTCACTTTATTGGGGACACAAGCGCCCCAAATTTTTTTCCAAAGTACCTGACTTCCTCCATTAGAACCAGAGCTAGTAGCCAAATGTACTTCACATGCCAGATTCGCTAATGCTAGCCTATATGCACTTTTAACAGAGAATAAACCCGATCTCTCCTCTTGCCATATAATTTTATCCGCCGCCCTTCGAATGCTCAGCGGAATACCAAGGACCAGACAAGCCTCCTCTGGTGAAAAAAGCTCAACAACCTTCAATTCATCCCAGCTTCCCCCCTCATCAGAAATCAGACTGCTTACCGTGGTGTGCTCTTGCCAATGCTGCGGCTTAGGAGACAGGACCAGCGGCAAACAAGGTCTCGGTAACCATCTATCACGCCATATCTTAATGTTGTCACCATTCCCAACTTGCCATCTTGAGCCTCGGCGGATAATGTCTCTTGATTGGGTAATACTTCGCCAAGAGAAGGAGGAATTGAGGCCAATTGGTGCAGTCATAAAATCTCCGTCTGCATAGTATTTAGCTTTGAGTAGGCGAGCTACAAGAGAGCTGGGATTAGAAAGGAGTCTCCACCCCTGCTTGGCTAATATGCTCAGATTGAACGCATGGAAATCCCGGAATCCTAACCCTCCCTCCACTTTCGGTTGGCACGTGGCATGCCAATTCGGCTAGTGAATCTTCTTTTTTAACATCACATCACCCCACCAAAATTTAGCAATAGTCTAATGAACAATAAGCTATCATCAGCAAATAGCGCAAGTGATGGACACTCGGAGCCGTGGGGGCGATAGAGATTCCATGTATTCTGCCACCATTTTCCCATTTATCCAGCATGGCAGAAAAACCTTCGGCACACATGACCAAAAAAGATACGGGGATAAGGGATCTCCCTGCTTGATACCCCTGCTTGGTTTAACAAAACCCACAGGCTCTCCATTAAGATTAAACGAGTAAGAAACAGTAGTGACACACATCATTATCAATTCAATCCAAGCTTCTGCGAACCCCAACCTCCTCATCACTCCTTCAATAAATGGCCACTCCACACGGTCGTAAGCTTTGCTCATGTCAAGTTTAATGACCATGACACCATCGCAGCCACTCTTCTTTTTATACATGTAGTGGGATAGTTCAGCTGCAATCAAACTATTATTTGAAATCAATCTGCCAGGAATAAAAACACTTTGAGTAGGAGAAATTACTTGACCCAAAATGAGTTTTAATCTGTTTGTCAAGGTTTTGGCCCCAATCTTGTATAACACATTGCAAAGACTAATAGGTCAGAGATGCGCCATGGTAGTGGGGTTTTTAATCTTTGGAATAAGAGTGACATGAGTTAGTTCAGGCCTAGTGTCATCTGCCGAGTCTGCAACATCTGTCTCACACCATTACACACATCAGGACCCACGACATCCAAATATTTCTGAAAAAACATTGTTGACATTCCATCAGGGCTGGCGGCCTTCGAGGGGTGCATCTGAAAAAGAGCACATCTGATTTCATCATTAGAGAAAGGAAGTAGCAGCTCCCTGTTCATGCCGTCAGTAACCCTAGGTTCAATGGCCTCCAGCACGTCGTTCATAGCACTAGTATCCTGAGGAGTAAACAGGTATCAAAATAATGAACAATTATATCTTCCATACCCTTCTCGTCGTCACACCATGCCCCGTTTGCATCAAAAAGACCATGGAGAGAATTCTTTCTTCGGCGTTCAGAAGCTCTTTGGTGGAAAAAATTGGTGTTTCGATCTCCATGCTTCAACCAATCCTCCTTTGACCTCTGTTTCCAAAAATCCTCCTCTTGGTGCAAAAGAGTATTAAGTTTGTCACGTCTCAACTCAATTGAATCAGCCGAGAAGGGAGCCCCTAGCATGGCCTGGAGCTGAGCTTGAACACAAGAGATTTCACGCGGCAGTTGAGAGAGATTCTGCACAGCCCAATTATAAAGCCCCATGCGGGTTTGAGAAATCTGGTCAATGACTCCATGCATGGGAGTGACCCCATGCCCTAGCCTCCAATGATTAGAAACAACCCCACGGCACTCCTCATGGTCCACCCAAAATTGTTCAAATCTAAACCGCTTCTTCTTCTTGCGGCTCTTCTTACGCGGCTTCTCCCAATAATCGGTGCATGGTCCGACGTGGTGAACTCCAAGTGAGTGATAGAGTGGCAAGGGAATAATAGTGTCCAGGCTTGATTGGCAAGCCCTCTGTCCAAACGGACCTTAATGCCACCGTCTCTAGTGGAATACCAAGTAAACTTTGCCCCGGAAAAGCCCAAGTCAATTAGATTACAATCAGATACAGCCTCATTGAAATCCGTAATCTGGCACTCCGGTCTAATATTCCTGCCTTCATATTCATCATGCAACAGCACTTAGTTAAAATCTCCGATACAGAGCCAAGGGAGAGGGGACTCAGAATGCAGTTGGCGAAGTAAAGCCCATGATTTGTGTCTCTCGGTCGTGACAGGAAAACCATAGAACCCCGTAAGCCTCCAGTGAAAAGAATCTCCAATCCCACCAACTTCCATATCAATATGATCCTGCGAAGATGATTGAACAAAGAGATCAATATCATTCATCCACATAATACTAAGGCCACTAGATGCCCCAATGCTACCTACTGAAAAAACATTATCAAAACCAAAATGTAACTTCTTCCTATTCATATAATCTACCGAACTTTTAGTCTCACTAAGAAATAAAATTGATTGTGTATGGCTTTCAACCATATGCTTGGTGGCATTAACTGCCCGTGAATTACACAATCCACGGCAGTTCCAACTAAGGCAACTCATTGTGGTTGGTGGTGCTGGGACTCGCCAGCCACCATCGGACCAAGGATTGGAGAGTCCACCCATGTACCACACTTCGGCTTCACGCCGGGCATGTCTGCACAAAAAGCTTCGTCTCGACTCCCTCTTTTGCCAACACCGTTCTGCTTCTTTGACTTCCACTTCCTCCCTCTATTTCCCGCGGTTCTCTGGGAGGTTGAACTGCGGGGCTTATGGATACGAGCATGGGCTCTGCTTTGCCTTTGTATACTAGGTTCCAACCCAAAAGGGTCAGAGCCAAGAGATAGATGGCTTTCCACATCCTTCAACACGATGGCACCTTGCGGCTCTGTGTGTTGCTGAGTCAGACCCCCTACCGGGCCCATTGGGGGCATAAGATTCATGGGCCCAGGTTGAGACATGTCATGTTCAACTAGTAAATCCCCTTCAATTAAAGTTGGTAAGTTTCGGCCCAACCCATGTGGATACAGGGAATCAGCTGGTCCCACCAGATTGAGTTTCGTGTCCACATCAGCTTCAATTTCGTCCCTCAGGATTGGGGTCTAGATTGCGACACCAAATAATGAAATGGTTGACTTGCCCCTCACGGAAGTCAAAGATTGCGTTTCAATTGAATGCTGAACCTGAAATGACGGTCCTTCCAAATTAGGGGACTCGGAGTCAAACACCTCAGGTCTCGGGTCCACGAAAGGAATGATTGCCCAAGATTGCGCCAGCGGCTCCTCTGGGTAATCCACTTCCATATTGAGATCAGGGACAACTCCTCCGTTCACCCGCCCCACTCCGGCTACCGTCTGATCCTCCCCTCCTGGCCCTATTCCGCCGTTCATAGTGTCTCCGTCACCCATTCCAGGTTCGTTTATTTCTGCTTCCTCCTCGGAATCTACCTCCATGGGAGCTTGCATAGACTAGCCTCGGTCCGGCGACAAACCGTATCTTTTTCTTAGTATTCTTCTGTAACCAGGGCCCATGACATCCTCCTGGAACCAACGTCCGTACGGTTTAGATCGATCATCAGTTATGCAAGTTCTCGATGCCTTACAATGCTTTCCATATGATCCGTTAGCAAGTCATTGGAAGTTTCTCATAACGGATGCTCACTTCAATTGCTTCGCCTTCAATTCTTATATCCATACTTCTTCTCAGTGGTTTAGTAACGTCTATCACCGCCCTGACTCTTAGAAAATTACGAAGGTCCTCAAATTTTATGCTCTGATCCGTGAGGATGTAGCCTCCTAACTCATTGCTAATTAACCCGCCCATCTCCCTCGTCATATACTGTAGCGGTAGACCACGGACTTGGACCCAAAACTCTTGCTGCCAAAGTGGAATGGTGCCCGGATTAGCAATGCAGTCCGCTTCAGCCATCACAAGAAGATGGTCGTTGAAGAGCCATGGCCCAACCTTCAGAATGGTGTCCCGTTCCACCTGTGTGTTAAAAGCGAACGAGAACGATCGTGCCCAATTTCCAGAATGACTACTCTGGCTTTTGGCCGCCACAAAGGCTGGAAGGTCCGCTTAAAGGCCTCCCTGTTGTAGTTACTGGCTCTAAGTAACTTGCCCACCAGCCAGCACTTGTGCGGTCTAACTCCTGCTTCATTTCGTTAAACGATCACAAGTTCTCTCTTCTCCTCGTCAGTGATGGAAAAACGTGAGGAGAAGTTCGAAAGAACTTCCTCCATCCACCCTGCCGCCAAACAACACCAGGCCCCTCCCTCCTTTACCCACTGGCAAACAGAGTTCCAGGCCTTGTGAAACATGCAAATGTTGCACCCAAATCACGAATCTGTTGCCCTCGCGTCGCGCTTCAGAGACTCTCCTAGGTGCGACGGCGCAAACCCTAGAGAGAATTTTTAATAATATACTTGAGAGATATGCTTGTGCAATCGGGACTAACTTATTAGGTGGTTCTCCATCTAAGTACAAAATTTAAAATCTTAATCATGTCTCTAACAAAAAATAATATAGCATGTTAATTGCTTGTGGCGCTCTCCCACCACCACCCATTTCGCAACAAAGATGACTTGATAAGATTTTTGTTTTTTAACAGAGAGAGATTTTTTGGTTTAAACAGAGAAATGGGTTCTCTAATGAGTGACCATAGCATTGTTTAGCCAACTTTCAGTTTAAATTTATCAAAGCCACTTGGTCATGCTCTTTATTAATTAACAAAGTTCTCAATTTCAATTTCATGGAGGTTTTGGGGGAAGGAAGAGTGTGGTGAAGAGTAGGAGACTGACAGATGAGCTGAAGACGAGATGGGAGGGAAGGGGAGATGATTATAGGGCATGGGATGAATGGAGTAGTGGAGATGAGAATTAGGAGTTTGAAGAAAAGAGAGTGGGAAGAAGATGGTGGTGTTGGGTGGTGGAGCCGGTGACAGTTTGGGGGAAGGAAGAGTGGGAGTGACTGAGGAGCTGAAGACGAGATGGGAGGGAAGGGGAGGTAATTATAGGGCGTAGGGTGAGTGGAGTGGTGGAGATGAGAAGGGGCCGGGTTTGAAGAAAAGATAGATGGAAGAAGATGGTGATGTTGAGCGGCTGCCATTTGCTTTTCTATTGATATGACCAGAGCAATTGTTGATATGACCGAAGCAATGATATGGATAATTTTCATGTTTTAGTTTTGTTTGAAGGAAGAAGATTGAAAATCATATATTATCAACTAGAGAAGTCAAATATCAATAAAACATTTCAGAATTCGTAGAAATTTTATTAGAACTCATCAAAATTTGACATGAATTGAATGAAGTCATATAAAACAATTTAAAACTCATTACAATCCTAAATAATTTAAAATCCATCAAAATCTATTAAAATATCAATTAAGTACACCCAAACGCATTTGGTAGAAGTTTTAGACATAAAATAGTAGTAAAACAAATGAAAATTTCAATTGAACCAGATCCATTGCCACATTTCCTTTCGTTCATTGCAAGGAAGTCAATACTTGACCTGCCTATGATTTCAACCATTCAATAAAATTCTTAAAGTTCGTGTGAGATTGGCCACCTTCTTTGAGATTGTTGATGGAAAATTCCTTGAGTTCAGAAGCTCTTGCTTTGAAACCTTCATCACCAAGCAATTGTTCAACCTTGCCCTTGATTTCTCCATGCGTTATGATCCTGCTTTCATTCTTGTCAAATCTCAACCCCACTTTCCAAACATCACAAATATAGCTCTCATTAAGAAACTGATCAGCAAAGTAAGGCCAACACAAGAAAGGAACCCCATTGCTTACACCTTCTAGAGTAGAGTTCCAACCGCAATGACTTACGAAGCAAGCAATGGCAGGATGAGCCAGAACCTTCTGCTGAGGCGCCCATCCCACCATCAACCCGTGGGAGGCTACGCGGTCTAAAAACCCTTCCGGGTAGGGATCACATGTCTTGACATCAGTCGTATCTGGCCTCACGACCCAGAGGAATGGCCTCTGGGACAACTCGAGAGCCAGAGCTAGTTCTTGAAATTGAGTTTGGTCAAAAACTGTGAAGCTTCCAAATGCAATATAGAGCACTGAATTTGGTGTCTGTTGATCCAACCACTCTAAGCAAGTTGGGTCTTGAGGCCAGAAGTTGCCTGCTGAGTTTTTGAGCCTATTGCTTGCCAAGAGTGGGCCTATTGGCAAAATCTTTGGTGCCAAGGTGAATGCTGCTGGCTCAATGTCATGGGCTGAGTTGCAAACAAGCCATTGTGCTTGTTTCTGGGTGCTGGTGATTCTTATCATAATTTCAAATATCATTTTCTGAGTGGTGAAGTCACCCATGCATGCCCACACAAAGTCTTTAGTTCTCATTGTGGGCATGTTTTGTCCCATCTGAACATTCTGGCTTTTTAATACAGTTCCTGCCAAGAGTAAATTATCATGAAAGATAAAAGATATATAACAGTGTTCATGTCTTCATGATATACAAGTCTTTGATTAATTTTTTTTGTACACACCATGTCACAATAATCCAAATTTCTTCACAATTTACGACAATATTTTGACCCAAAATTATTGACAGTAAGGACGCAAGTTTCAAGTGACAAATAAAATACCTATACTCATAAAATTTAAAATTTTAATCTTACGAGGCTCTCCCACCACCACCAACCCATTTCCGAAACACACCATATTTCCTTCAAAACTTTCTAAAACGTACATTGATAGTACTATTGATTCTATCAATGGCAAACAAGCAAAATTATAATTTTAAAAAATTGAGTTCGGACTTGGAAAGTGCCATCATTGGTTCCACTATACCCTTAATCACAAGGTGGGTTGCAGTTGGCAAACTGACACTTCTAAATGACAAATTTCCTGGTACCTAACTGGCAGGAGTTCGAAACTCCCTAGAAGCACTTTGTGGCAAGGGACAAGCCGCACCCCAAGCGTGAATTATGTCCATCCTTCAGGTGTAGGAACACATCGTGGTATTTACCAAAGAAAAAAATTGAGCTACTTAGTATAACGATCAAGTGGTATTCCTTTACACTTGTATGTTGGAAAGTCTAGGGTTCGATTCTCATTTTGAATAATCCCGCATCAACCACTAATGCTCTGGAAAGGTACCATAAATCTAGGCAGCACATCAACAATGTGGGATTCAACACTTATAGTCCTATCCATTGTGTAGTGGGAGGTATGAGGTCTTTGGTTCAACACTCGTAAAGAGTAAGTCGATATCCATTTTATATATCCCTTTCTCAATATCTGGTTCTATAAAAAAAATTAAAAATTAAAACTCAATAGAAATCAATAACTCTTCTTTTCATAAGCCCCTCAAAAAGAAAAACTCAGCCTAATAGTTGTCAAAAAATAACTCAGCATAATATTTATCAAGAATCTCACCATCGTCGTCAAGGATTTCTTGTTGAATTAACTTTGGGATACCCAAAACCAACACCAAGGATGCAGCCGAAGCAGGCCAAAATGCAACCGACTTGATCTTCATCTTCTCTGCAACTCCCAGAGCCCAAGCGCAGTTCTCATCGGCAACTACACAACTCACCTTCTCACCATTTTCTCCGTTGATCTTTTCGATAAGCTCATCCAGCTTCTCCGGCATGATCCACTTCAAGGCTTCAGTCAACTGCCCGAGCTCACTCCGGTCCTCCCATGGCTCCAACCCATCTGGAAGCCAAGCCAGCTGGACCCGATCACTCTTGACGTCACTCTCATCGGCCAAGGCCTTCACGACTCGCTTGTGATTATGCTCTGTGTTCACAAATGTGACTTTGCAACCCTGATTCACTAAGCATTGGGAGAACTCCATTAATGGAATTACGTGCCCTTGTGCCGGATAAGGAATCGCTACAATATGTGGCTTGCCCATTTTTGTTTCGAATTTTTTTTCCTTTTGGAATTTCAGATGTTTTTCTGATGCAGTTGTGTTTTTGTCATGCTATTTATAGGAGGAGCCATTACTGTAGTTTTTGTCTTCATGGGCATTGTTCTAATTTGATTTCAAGGTTGGGGAATCAAATAACCTTTCACGCCGTATAACTATATTTAAGGACACCATTATAACCAAATTTAATCTAAAAAGATAATCAATGTTTTTTTTCTTCTTTTTTAAATTGAGGACAAACTCATTTTTAAGAATTGCGATTATACTTGTTTGCCCTTACGAGAACTAAGAATGTCAATTGCTAAGTGCATGAATAAGAAATTGAACAAAAAAATAAATAAAAGTGCATGAATAAGAATTGTGATTTATTAATTTGTTTGCTATTGGCAAAATCAAGGGTGTTATATGGGATTTAATAGTTTAGAATTTAGGGTTTAGGTTTTAGAAAGCTTTAAAGAGGGAGATGGGTGTTTCGGTAGGGATGGTGGTAAAATCGCTTATGACTTAGGGTTTAGCCTCATATTTTGGGGTGGGGTTAAGGGTTTTAGAAAGTTTTAGCAAGGGAGAGGGGTTGTTTGGGTTAGGGTGGTGGTGGGAGATCTATGGCTTAGGTGTACACTCCTCGAGTTTTGGGGGAGCCCGATACTTGAGGTTAAACCCTAAGTCATATTAACCCAATATTTTTTTGGTTAAGGGACATTGTTGTGACTTTAAATTTGGTAGATATAGCTATTTTTTGTTGTCTATTGGAACTTTTGTCCTTAATTATTAACTCTAGCATTGAATTATCCTTATTTTTTGTAAGATTCGGCCTCGTATTCTTATATTTAAGGACCTTTATGTCATAAACTGAAATTCATTTACAGGCCATTCATCACATATGTCTATTAATTTGTTGTTGAGTTCATTCATGCCTCTTTTAGTTCACCTGTTGTTTTAATATTCTTGTTTTTTCACGTATGGAGCTACTTTCATTCTTGTTTTTTCACTTATGGAGCTACTTTCATTCTTGTTTATTTTTTTAAGAATTAAAATAAAATTTTTGGCAATTGGATTATATATCAATCGAATCCGCTGGTATGCTAAGACGATGTTGTAATTGTCATTTACATTAATCTGAAACATATGAAAATGACATATACGTATAATTAAGGTTTTTTACTTTAAATGCACCCTGTACTTGCACATTTATCACACTTTGCACCCTCTTATTATTATTCGTTCAAAATGCACTATGAAACACATGAGTTGGCCCACTCAGCTGCTTTTCCGTTGCCTTATGTCCATTTGGCGTCAAGATCATTACGTGGCGCCTACGTGGATTAAAATCAGCTGAATTAGCAATGGGCAATTGTGGAATTTCACAATCCAAATGAATATCATCCTCTAAAGCAGCCCAAGCCCCAAATCGAAGCCAAATCCCTAAATCGGGTCATCTTTAATCTCAGTACTTTCTTCCCCTTCTCTAAATCCCTAAAACACAAACAATATTTCCCTTCTTAGTTGCCTTTGTCCCCTCATTGAAGAAGAAGAGATGAACGACCTTGAAGCGAAAACGTGTTATTGCGAAAAAAAAATGCAAAGTGAAGACGTTGTGGACCGACAAACATCCTGGCTGGAGATTCCAAGTTTGTCCAAGTTCTGGGGTAATGAAAATTTATAATTTCGTTTTGAGTGTTGAATTGAGGGTGGATGGTTGATTTTAGGGGTTTGGGTTCAATTTTACTTCAATTTTGTTCAGACAGCAGGTCTGGGTTCTTATATGGGTTTAGGGGGTTCAATTTTACTTGAATTTTGTTCAATTTTACTTAAATATCTGGGATTGCTGATATTGATTTACTGAACTAGAAAATTTGGGTTCTTATCTGTTTTGTTTCAATGTAGGGAGGCAATTGTGGGTTTTGGGAATGGTTTGATCCTGAAATATGTCATCGCTGCAAGGCGATTATACCTGGGTTGTTAAGGAAGAATGGCAGAATGGAAGAGGAATTGAAGAAGAGCAGAGCTTGGACAAGGAAGCTATGGGTTGCTCTAATAGTAACCTGGATTGGGTTGATTGTGATGAATCTTGAAGTTTGAAGTAATTTGGTACTGCCTAGCAATCCAATTTTGTAATAGATCCTAACATGTAATATATTGTAATGGCTATGTAATTTGGATTTGTAATGTCTGGGTTGTTATGGTCGTGTAATGGTTATGTATTGAATGAAGTTGGAAGGATGTTATGCAATCGAAGGAAGGAATGAACTATATAATTGTACTTGAACATGAATGAATGAATGGTTCTTGCTTCACTGCTGTTACATCTGAGCTTGAACTAATGCTACTTGTTACTATTCTCACAACTCAGAACTAATGCTAAATCAATTTCACATAACACATAAGCATCACAAAACACCTACATATCACAAATACATGCCATTGAAGGCACAATTCATTCCAAAAGCAAAATAGTTGAACCAAATTACATGCCATTGTCTACTTTGCATAAGGAATGAACTAAGATATCAAATGACATCTAAGGCAAAACATAACTAAATATAAACATAACTAAGTAGAAAGGCCAACTACCTAACTAAGAATAAAGGTCATACATAACAAAAACATGGCCAAACAACAAAAGGTATTTTAAGCAGTATGCCTTCTACTTTTTCCTCTTGGCTGGAGATTTAAATCTCATCTTCCTTGGTGGAGAGGCTTGAGTCAAGGGAGGAGGAGTTGGTAAAGGCTGTGAATGTGGTTGTTGAGTTCCGCTGATCTGAGACAAGTCTGACACAGTTGGAGGTGGTAAGGACATGCTTGTTGATAAATGTGGGTGTGGTTGTGGGTGGCGTTGTGGTTGTGGTTAGGGTTGGGGTTGGGGTTGGGGTTGTGGTTGTGGTTGTGGTTGTGGTGGTGGGTGCGGTTGTGGCTGACTTGCACTCCTTGTTTGTGGCTAACTTGCATTTCTTGCACTTGTCTTAGCTTGTGCATGCCTCCTTTCTTTTGCTTCTTTTCTTTTCCTGCTCAAGGATTATGCCTTGTTTGTGATAGGCTCCTGCAAAACATTACCAATGGCAGCATGCTCAACATTATCACAATAATACCAAATCCAACATTATCACATATTTAGACCATATTCAAATTAAGCAGCAAACAAGCATCAAATTGAGTCTCCTCATCAATTTAAGACTCAAACAAGCATAAAATTCAGTCCTATCAATCCCAGCAAGCATAAAACAAGCATAGATTTGAGTCTTATCATCAAACAAGCATCAAATATAAAAACAGAAATTCACCAATATCCCAGAATTCCAGATTCTCAGAGTTGATCAGATTTGACACATATCTCATATTCAAACAAGCATCCAACATTCATCAAAGTAATCATCCAAAATTATCTCAGAATTCACAGAATTTACAGATTTCATCATATCTTAGCAAGCATCAAATTAAGCATATATCAATTCTCAGATTCTCAGATTTTAGCAGTATTGAAAGATTCCACAGATTTGATCAGATCTATCAACTGAGATTCGCAAATTAAGCATCTATCAATTCTCAGTAAGCATCAAACAATCATCAAATTAAGCATCTATCAACTGCGATTCTCATATTTGATAAGTTTGCACAAATTTCACAAATTTGAACATATTTAGACCATATTCAAATTAAGCAGCAAACAAGCATCAAATTGAGTCTCCTCATCAATTTAAGACTCAAACAAGCATCAAATTAAGTTCTATCAATCCCAACAAGCATAAAACAAGCATAGATTTGAGTCTTAAATCAAACAAGCATCAAACATAAAAACAGAAATTCACTAATATCCCAGAATTCCAGATTCTCAGAGTTGATCAGATTTGACACATATCTCATATTCAAACACGCATCCAACATTCATCAAAGTAATCATCTGTAACGACCCGGACTAGAAATTAAATTATTTTGAGAATTGGACGATTTTACCCTCGATTTTGGATGGGTTCGGGAGTCATTTTTTTGACTGACAATACTTTTTGAAATTTTCCTTAGGTCGTTGCGTAGGTCTCGAACCCACGAGTTCGTAGATAGGCGGCACGTGGAAAACGGAGACCCGGTGAGTTTGTTATGGTTCTAGAATCTACAAGGGCAGTTTGGTAATTTTGGAAAAGTTGGAACTGTATATCAGATATTTTTCTCTCTCCTCGGGGGATTGGTCGATGCAGTCTCTCTCTCCTACCCGAAATTCTTCCCGTGCGAACACCGAACCACCTTATTCATCGGACGGATTTCGATCCGATTCGACCGAAACTAAGGTCAGGAGGATCTTCCCCGGAGTCCCACGAGCATTTAGGGGTATTTATCAGAGCGGGAGAACTGCCGTAGGCGACGGACGGAAGAGGGAGGTGGACCAAATCTTCTCGGCCGTTTTCCGGCCAGACCAGGTATGATCTCGGAACTTTGACCCCATATTTGGATTCCTGGTGAAAAGTAGATGAATTTACATGTGTGGATCGTGAAAAACGGTCAAGAAATGAAAAAGTTAGAAAACCTTGAAAATCAACCGGAAATGGCAATTTTCGGCGAAACCAGACGGCGGCTGCCGGTCATCTTCTTAGGCCAGACTTCGACGACGGTGCCGGCAGCTGATCGTCTTCTCCGGCGATCGGTCGAGTCGGGTCAGACTGGGTCGGGTCGAGTTGAACCGATCGAGTTAAGTGAACCGATTGGGTCGAGTTGAATCGGTCGGGTTGAATGAACCGATCGGGTTGAGTCGAGTTAGACCGGGTCAGGTCAAGCTGGGCAGGGTTGGACCGCTCCAAGCCAGACTTCGGTGACGGCGCTGACAGCCGATCGTCTTCTCCGGCGACCGGTCGAGTCGGGTCAGACCGGGTCAGGTTGAGTTGAACTGGTCGGGTTGAGTGAACCGGTCGGGTCGAGTTAAACTGGTCGGGTTTAGTGAACCAGTCGGGTCGAGTTGAACCGGTCGGGTTGAGTAAACCGATCGAGTTGAGTCGAGTTGGATCAGGTCAGGTCGAGCCGGGTCGGGTTGGACCGGTCCAGGCGCGTGAACACTGTAGCAGGCGCGTGACCGGCGCGTGAGGGCGCGTGGCGGCGCGTGAACGCGTGTTCAGACTTTCCGGTGGTGCGTGGCGGCGCGTGGGACTGTTCCCGATGTCACGGCGACGCGTGACTAGGGTGTTGGGACGTTCCGGATCCGATTTTGTTTGTTTCGAGGCCATAGGAGTTCGTTTAGGGCCCGGTTGGGCGATTCCAGCGGTAATGGTTGACCATGAAGCGGGTTTTGAGCTCGGAAAGTCAAGGTAGTTGGGTTATTATTGTGCATGTGTTCCTTGGGCTAGAGCGTCCATGAATTTTGGATGCAATGGTTTCATGGAATTTATAAATTGTTTTTTTTCAATAGTTTAGTGAAAGTGTGTTGTGAGAAATGGCATGGTTGTTGGATTCGGTTTTGATATTGTTTTGACGTGGTAATTATTTAAGTCCATGATTTTGAGTTGAAACCGTATTTGTGATTATAAAATACTTGATTTTGGATCCAATACCGATTTGGGGGGGGGGGGGGGGGGGGGGGGGGGGGGCGCCAGGATCCGAGGCTAGGATCCGCTGAGACGGTGAACCTCCAAAATAAACAATATCAATTTGAGGGGGCCAGGATCCGGGCTAAGATCCGCTGAGACGGTGAACCGGTGAACCTCCGATATAAACAATACTGATATGTGTGGGGGCCAGAATCCGGGCTAGGATCCGCTGAGACGGTGAACCGGTGAACCTCCAATATAATCGGTTACTGTTTCTTCGACTAGCTTCGAGAGTTTTACTCAATTGGTTCGTTGAGTGCTCTGACACTAGCATCGAGGAATTTTGGCTCCGTCAGGTCGTGAGGCTGTCTATGCATAGTACAGAGAGTTGTGATACAGGACTAGCACACCCCAAGGGATACCCTGGTGGCTAGGGATATACCAGTCGAAGGATATGCCGACTGATGTGATATAATAATCGAATGTTATTTTGGCTAAGGATACTTGCCGATTTATATGATATGATAATCGAGGATATTTCCGGCTCTAATATGGTTGACGACGATTGTCATGTGATTAATCAGCCTATGGAAATACTTCTTCATCCGGGTCTGTGGGTTGGTGTGGGCGGTGACCCAGAGTGACGAATTATTGTTGGTTCACAAGTATATGACTAGTCAGTTGTCTTGTGGTATTCCAGTAGAGATGTCAGCAGTGTCTGACCTACTGACATTTGGTGTAAGAGGGTATTCCTATTTGGACCACTACTATTCTGAGGTCTTGACTTTGACCTGTATACTATCCTGCGTCTGACAGGTAGGAGTGGTCAGTAAGTACAGAAGTTCTGTCGGGAACCCTGTAAGGGTTACTAAAAATTATTTAAGGATAAAGGGTATTTCTGGTATTTAAATTTTGAGGTAAAAGAGCTGTGAGACGGGATAAGGGTTCTTTCCGGGTTTCGAGGGAAATTCGGGAAGGGTCCTTACAAGTGGTATCAGAGCTCTAGGTTAACTTCCTGCAGACCGCACACTTATGTGCAAATTATTAAGGATTTCTGTTAACAAGATGCCTCATAGGCGTTTACCTCTTTAGCGACCTTGAACAAAATAGGAGGTTGGTTCTTTAACCTGAGTTAGTGAAATTTCGGTGACGAAATTTCTATAAGGGGGGAAATTTGTAACGACCCGGACCAGAAATTAAATTATTTGGAGAATTGGACGATTTTATCCTCGATTTTGGATGGGTTCGGGAGTCATTTTTTTGACTGGCAGTACTTTTTGAAATTTTTCTTGGGTCGTTGCGTAGGTCTCAAACTCACGAGTTCGTAAACAGGCGGCACGAGGAAAACGGAGACCCGGTGAGTTTGTTACGAGTCTAGAATCTACAGGGGCAGTTTGGTAATTTTGGAAAAGTTGCAACTATATATCAGATATTTTTCTCTCTCCTCGGGGGATTGGTCGATGCAGTCTCTCTCTCCTACCCGAAATTCTTCCCGTGCGAACACCGAACCACCTTTTTAATCGGATGGATTTCGGTCCGATTCGATCGAAACCAAGGTAGGGAGGATCTTCTCCAGAGTCCCACGAGCATTTAGGGGTATTTATCTGGGCGGGAGCACCGCCGTAGGCGACGGACGGAGGAGGGAGGTGGACCGAATCTTCTCGGCCATTTTTCGGCCAAACCAGGTACGATCTCAGAACTTTGACCCCATATTTGGATTCCTGGTGAAAAGTAGATGAATTTACATGTGTGGATCGTGAAAAACGGTCAAGAAATGAAAAAGTTAGAAAACCTTGAAAATCGATCGAAAATGGCAATTTCCAGCGAAACCAGACGGCGGCTGCCGGTCATCTTCTTAGGCCAAACTTCGGCGACGGCGCTGACAGTCGATCGTCTTCTCCGGCGACCGGTCGAGTCGGGTCAGACCGGGTCGGGTCGAGTTGAACCTGTCGGGTTGAGTGAATCGGTCGGGTTGAGTCGAGTTGGACCAGGTCAGGTCGAGCTAGGTCGGGTTGGACTGGTCCAGGCGCGTGAACACTGTAGCAGGAGCGTGACCGGCGCGTGAGGGCCCGTGGCGGCGAGTGAACGCGTGTTCTGACCTTCCGGTGGCGCGTGGGACTGTTCTCGATGTCACGGCGACGCGTGACTAGGGTTTTGGGACGTTCCAAATCCGATTTTGTTGGTTTCGAGGCCATAGGAGTTCGTTTAGGGCCCGGTTGGGCGATCCCAGTGGTAATGGTTGACCGTGTAGCGGGTTTTGAGCTCGGAAATTCAAGGTAGTTGGGTTATTATTGTGCATGTGTTCCTTGGGCTAGAGCGTCCATGAATTTTGGATGCAATGGTTTCATGGAATTTATAAATTGTTTTTTTTCAATAGTTTAGTGAAAGTGTGTTGTGAGAAATGGCATGGTTTTTGGATTCGATTTTGATATTGTCTTGACGTGGTAATTATTTAAGTCCATGATTTTGAGTTGAAACCGTATTTGTGATTATAAAATACTTGATTTTGGATCCAATACCAATTTGAGGGGGGGGGGGGGGGGGCCAGGATCCGGGGCTAGGATCCGCTGAGACGGTGGACCGGTGAACCTCCGATATAAACAATACTGATATGTGTGGGGGCCAGAATCCAGGCTAGGATCTGCTGAGATGGTGAACCGGTGAACCTCCAATATAATCGGTTACTGTTTCTTCGACTAGCGTCGAGAGTTTTACTCCATTGGTTCGTTGAGTGCCTGACTCTGGCATCGAGGAGTTTTGGCTCTGTCAGGTCGTGAGGCTGTCTATGCATAGTACAAAGAGTTGTGATACATGACTAGCACACCCCAAGGGATACCCTGGTGGCTAGGGATATGCCAGTCGAGGGATATGCCGACTGATGTGATATAATAATCGAATGTTATTTTGGCTAAGGATACTTGCTGATTTATATGATATGATAGTCGAGGATATTTCCGGCTCTAATATGGCTGACGACGATTTTAATGTGATTAATCAGCCTATGGAAATACTTCGTCATCCGGGTCTGTGGGTTGGTGTGGGCGGTGACCCAGAGTGACGAATTATTGTTGGTTGTATCTGGTTGGTTCACAAGTATATGACTAGTCAGTTGTCTTGTGGTATTCCAGTAGAGATGTCAACAGTGTCTGACCTACTGACATTTGGTGTAAGAGGGTATTCCTATTTGGACCACTACTATTCCGAGGTCTTGGCTTTGACCTGTATACTATCCTGCGTCTGACAGGTAGGAGTGGTCAGTAAGTACAGAGGTTCTGTCGGGAACCCTGTAAGGGTTACTAAAAATTATTTAAGGATAAAGGGTATTTCTGGTATTTCAATTTTGAGGTAAAAGAGCTGTCAGATGGGATAAGGGTTCTTTCCGGGTTTCGAGGGAAATTCGGGAAGGGTCCTTACATCATCCAACATTATCTCAGAATTGACAGAATTCACAGATTTCATCATATCTTAGCAAGCATCAAATTAAGCATATATCAATTCTCAGATTCTCAAATTTTAGCAGTATTGACAGATTCCACAAATTTGATTAGATCTATCAATTGAGATTCTCAAATTAAGCATCTATCAATTCTCAGCAAGCATCAAACAATCATCAAATTAACCATTTATCAATTGAGATTCTCATATTTGATCAGTTTGCACAGATTTCACAAATTTGAACAGATTTCACAGAATACCAGCATTCTCTCACTAAATCACAAATTTCTCAGATTTTACAGGATATCAGCATTCACTCACTAAATCACAAATGTCTCAGATTTCACAGACACCCAGATTTCACATATTTCCAGACTTCAACAATTCATATCAATCATATCAATCCCAACATTATATATATCAATTGCAGATTCTTATCAAAAATCACATATTCCTAACAAATCAACTTATAAGCTACCAATTCTAATGCTGAGGTATCAATTCACCTTCTAAACTACCAATTCTACTTATAAGGTATCAATTCTACTTCTAAGTTACCAATTCTAATTTTAAGTTATCAAGTCAACTTCTAAGCTACCAATTCTACTTTTAAGTTACCAATTCTACTTCTAAGCTACCAATTGAACTTCTAACATATAAAATAAACTTGAAAGTAACTAAACTAAACTTTACCTTGCACTTGTTAAGCCTATGCCCCAATTCACCACAATTGCTACACTTAAGCTCAGTGTGGTACCTTCCTAGCTTTGTTGGATTTTGGGGTAGGTCTACCTCACCAGCATATTTTTTTCCTGCTTTTCCTTGGTCTGTCTGGTTGTTTGTGGTATGTTGGAGGCTTCAAAGGAGGCGACCCTGTGGACGGTCATTGATCTTGACTTGTTATTGGCTCAATAATCCTCTCATAGCATCTCAAGTAAGCATCTTTGTTGTAGCATTCATGTACATGATCTTCTGGTTTCCCATGCATATATTCTACTGATTGTTGCATAAGCATGTGGGCAAGGGATTCCATTTTGGTCCCATTCTCTACAAGAACACTTCTTGGATTTCAAATGCACTCTAAACTGCCTCCCACTTTGATGAATTACTTCAAACACTTCATTCCCAGCATGCCTTGGAATATACCATTGCCCCTCTTTCTTTTTCTTCTCCAAAATTGACCTTATGCTTGGACCAATTTGATGCCCAATCCAATTCACAGCTGCCATCTTCCTTGTAGAGTACAACATCATGACATATGTTCTGATTCTTTCCAGCAATGTTATGATATGATAGGCTTGTCCCTAGCCGACAATATTCACTTGTTGAATGCCTCATTGAGGTTGTTGAGGAGAATATCACATTTGAAAACTGTGCTGAAATGAGACATTGTCCACTGTCTTGGATTCATCTTGCTTAACCAATCATGGGCAGCAGGACACAACTCTTCCATTTTCTTCATCTCCTTGTGGTACCAGGAAACAGTGGTATATCTTGAGATCTTCTCAAATTGATCCTTTAGTGCTAAACCCTTGTGGAGTGCATTGAAGTTTGCATACATATGTCTGGTACAGTGCCTATGTTATGCTCTTGGAAACAATTTCCCCACAGCCTCAATTAAGCCCTTTTGCTTATCTGTTATGAAAAGGTATCCTTCACTGTTTTCAATCTTCAGGTCCATTGTCAACATCTCAAGGAACCACTTCCAAGAAGAGTAGCTTTCTACCTCAAAAATGGCATACGCTAGTGGGAACATGTCATTGTTAGCAATTCTTCTTGAAAACAATTTGCTTCTGGATTTTGACAGAATATGTTCTAACAGGCTCTCTGAATATTGCACCACTTGAGAACTTCATTCCAATATGAAATTGTGGATTTAATTTTCATATCAATCTTAGGGTTGAACTCTCTAAATGGTCCAACAGATTTCCTCCTCCTTGACATCTTTTGAGGGGGCTCATCTTCCCCACTTTGACCTCCAATATCTACTTTTGGATCAAAAGCATTCAACCTTGGAGAGCTTGGACCTTCATCTTCTTGTTCATTCTCACCACCACCCCTGCTTGGTATAGAATCAAAGTCTTGAAGATCAATATACGCTGCAAAGAGGTTTTCATCATAAACTTCCATATTAACCTTTTATGTTTGTTCATAATCAGACTCAACATATGCATGATCCTCAACATCATCATCATCATCAGATTCACTGTCACTATCACTATCACTACCGCTAGAACTTTCATCATTGGGAGCCACTGTTCTCCTTGTTCTTTTTCCAATCTCAGCCTTACCCTTGGCTTTAGAAGCTGTCTCATTTGGCTTCCCCTTCAATTTATCAACACTGTGCTGCTAAATAGCCTTACCCTTGCCTTTTGTAGTTGTCTCACCTTCCTTCCCCTTCACTATATTATCACCATGCTGCTCAACAGCCTTACCCATGCCTTTTGCAGCTGTCACACCTTCCTTCCTCTTCACTGTATTAGCACCATGCTGCTCATCCTCTTCTATCTCCAAACAATAAACTTCCTCTTCTATCTCCATATGGCCTGGAAGTTTGACCCCATCACCACCACCTCTTTTAAAATACATAGGAATGCAAGTGCCATTCCTAGCATACTTTACACAGTGTTTGAATAGCTCACCATCCGAGTTGAATTTCGCCAATTTACCACTATCTAATTCTTGAGAATATATAGACAAACTACTAGGCCTATAACCAAGCTCTTTGCCTAAGCCCGTCAGTGTCAGTAAGGAAATCCAATCAACTGTACCATAATCATAGAAGTTCACTTTCCCCCCTTTGTAAGACCAACTCAACTCATCTTCAATTAGTGACCCACAATAGTGAACCTTTGTAGTAAATAAGTCTACATCATCTGCAAACACATACCAAATAATATACCAACACTTCAGAAACTAAGCACCAAATATCAATCACAATTTCAGTACTTAAGCACACCAAATAGCTGTCGAAATTTATTCTTGTAAGTAGTCCTAATTTAAGTTTCTAGGCACACACAAACAGATCGACAACAAAGGACACAAGAAAGCTTGAAAACCGTCTACTATTGTATATCTTCTCTATTAATTATTGAGTGCATATTAGCTGAGGTTGTTTTTGGCTTAATATTATTGATACTTGAACCATATTCATTGGCTCATTTTCTTTGTAGCGGCTATGATTTCATCCATGCAATAAAATTCTTACAGTTCTTGTGAGATTGGCCACCTTCTTTGATATTAGTCATGGCCAATTCCTTGAGTTCAGAAGCTCTTACTCTGAAACCTTCATCACCAACCAGTTGCTCAACCTTGTCCTTGATTTCTCCATGTGTGATGTGTCAAATCTCAATCCCACCTGTCAAAGAGAATGGAAAGAGGCTTCTAGGGTTTTAATTAGGGCTGAATAATTCTATTATTCTCACTAGGAGGTATTTATAATGTTACAATACAAAAGGTCAACTAGACCAAATAGGAAAATAATTACAATTCCTATAAGTACTCTAATTTCTATATTTACAAGATATGGCTCACGCCAATACTCCCTTTCAAGGTGGAGCATGCATATCAAACATGCCCAACTTGACAAGTGAGTCATTGAAGGCCTGTTTGGACACGGCCTTGGTAAGAACAACATCCAGCTATTCAGTAGTCTTCACATATGGGACTTCAACAATTTTCTCTTCAAACTTCTCGTATATGAAATTACGATCAATCTCCACATGTTTAGTTCGATCATATTGTATTGGATTTTCTCCAATCTTGATAGATGACTGATTATTACAGTATAACTTCATAGATCCATTAGATAGAAAACCAAGCTCCCCCATAAGCCATTTCAGCCACAATAGTTCATGTATCCCCTTAACCATTGCTCGGTACTCTGCCTCAGCATTAGATAATGACACAAACTTCTGTTTTTTACTCTTCCAAGTTACCAAGTTACCTCCAACAAATGTGAAGTACTCAGTAGTTGATCGACATCTTTCTCCTATACCACCCCAATCAGAATCACAGTAACCTATAACATCAGTGTGATTACATTTGGAGAATATAAGGCCATTTCTGTAATGACCCGTACATTTAATTATTGAATTGTTGTAAATTAATTTGTGAAAAGACCATTTTACCCTTAGTTTTAAAGGGGGCTCGGAAGTCAATTTTGTGTAGAGCCACATTTGACAGTTTTTGTGGGTACCGTTGCGTAGGTCTCGAACTCACGAGTTCAAAGACAGGTGGCACGCGAAAAACGGAGGTTGTGCGAGGAAGTATCAGGTCTCGACTATTCAGGGGTATTTTGGTCATTTGTCCGTGGGATGTATATAAAGTCAAAATCCTCCCAACATTTCTCACTTGTCATGGGATTGAATACAAATCCATCCAAACCCATGACCGACACCGACCGAAAAACCAAACAAAAACCTTGAATTCGGACCTTCAATTATGGGGAACTTAGATCCATTTCGTTCATATCATCATCTTCTACTACTTCCCGCAAGCACAACCATACCCATCAGCGAAAGAGGTAGCCGCGGGAGACACCGATCGGAGGGAAAAAGGACAGAAAGCTTCCAATCAAATTTTCGGCCAGCACATGTATAGGTTTAGTGTTTTGAGTTCATTTTTGGATTCCTGGGATTGAGTAGATGATTTTAGACATAAAATTCGTGAAAAACGGTTGAATTTTGAAGAAGTTAGGAAAGCTTGAAAATCAGCCGGAAATGGCGGATTCCAGCAACGGCGGCGCGATTGTCTTCTCCGCGGTGTTCCGGCGATCGGTCGGGTCGAGTAAGACTGGGTCGGGTCAAGTGGATCGATCGGGTCGAGTCAGACCGAGTCGGGTCGAGTGGATCGGGTCGTTCGAGTTGGGCCAGGTTAGGCCTAGTTGGGTCGGGTTGGACCGGGTCAGCGAGTGGGGCACTGTAGCAGCGCGTGAGGGCGCGTGGACGCACGTGGCGCTTGGTCTGGCCTTCTGTCGTGCGTGTGGTCGATTTTGAGGTCATGGCGACGCGTTGCTAGGGTTTTGGGACGTTTCGGATCGGATTTTGATGGTTTTGAGGCCATATGAGTTCATTTAGAGCCCCGAGTGTGTAATCCCAGCGGTAACGGCTGACCATGGATCGGGTTTTAAGCTCGGGAGGTCAAGGTAATTAGGTCAATATTTTGTCAAGAGTTCCTTGGGACTAGGGCGTCCATGATTGGGTATTTTATTCGCGCTGTGAACGGACTAGGGTTCCGGGATTGCATGGGTATGCATATGCCTAGGTATTGGGTTATACCATGGGATTCTCTGATGATTGGCGTGGAGGGTGTTTTTCTCAGCTGCATTGTTGAGGGTTCTCCAATGTGGGCGTTCGAGGGATCTTTCTCCTCCTTATCGTTGAGGTCTAAGGTGGCTCAAGACGAGCCGGGATATTGAGTTATCACTTGGGGCCTCAGGACGAGCCGGGTTATTGAGTTATCACTCGGGGGCTCAGGATGAGCCGGGATATTGAGTTCGACTCGGGGCAAGTCAGTAAGACTCAATTCAACCAAGTTTGGTTCCTTCGTCATCCGGGTCAGTGGGTTGGTGTGGGCGGTGACCCAGATGGACGAGCCAGTTGTCTTGTGTTATTACTGTAGAGGTTTCGGCAGGGACTGACGTACTTACAATTAGTGTCAGAGCTCATGTCAGAGAGTGTTACCTTTTCGAACCACCACTATTCCGAGGTTTCGGAGGTGACCTGTAAGCTATCATGCGTCTGACAGGTAGGTGTGGTCAGTAAGTACAGAGGTTCTGTTTGGAACCCTGTAAGGTTTACTAAATATATTTAAGGATGAAGGGTATTCCTGGTATTAAATTTTGAGGAAAAAGAGCTGTCAGACGGGATAAAGGCTTTTCACGGATTTCGAGGTGAAATTCGGGAAGGGTCCTTACAATTTCCTAGTGCTGACTTCAAATATCGCAAAATTCGCACAACTGCATTCATATGGATTTCACTATGATTATACATAAAACGACTTACCACACTAACCGCAGAAGCAATATCAGGCCGAGTGTGTGATAAGTAAATCAAACGACCAACTAGCCTCTGATATCTCCCCTTATTAGCAGGAACTTGATTTGGAAGTTCTTCTAGGCCATGGTTTTGCTCAATAGGTGTATCAATGGGCTGACAACCAAGCATACTTGTTTCCTTCAATAAGTCTAGAACGTATTTTCGTTGTGACAAACATATCTCTTTCTTAGACCGGATAACTTCAATACCCAAAAAATACTTTAAGCCACCCAGATCTTTCATATCAAATTCAGATGCCAAGTTAGACTTCAACTGAGTCATCTCATCTATATCATCCCCAGTAACAATCATATCATCAACATAAATGATAAGAGCAGTTATCTTACCATTTTGTTTCTTCAGGAACAATGTATGGTCTGCATGGCTTTGCTTGTAGCCATACTTCTTCATGGCTAGCCGAAATCTTCCAAACCATGCTCTTGGCAATTGTTTCAAATCATACAACGCCTTCTTCAACTTACATACCAAGTTTGAATCACCAGAAGTACTATACCCAGGTGGCATACTCATATAAATCTCTTCAGATAAATCTCCATATAAAAAAGCATTTTTTACATCAAACTGCTGTAATGGCCAATCAAAATTTGCAGCAATGGACAATAAAAAAAGAATAGTATTTAACTTTTCAACAGGTGCAAAAGTCTCCTGGTAATCAATTCCATAAGTTTGAGTAAAACCACGGGAAACTAACCTTGCTTTGTACCGATCAATGGTATCATCTGGCTTATGTTTCATAGTAAACACTCATTTACAACCAACATGTTTCTTCCCTTTTGGTAAGGACATAATGTCCCATGTTTGATTTCTTTCCAGTGCTCTCATCTCCTCATTCATAGCTTTTGTCCAGTTTTTACCATTGAGCGCTTATTGTACTCTTGTAGGAATGGGGACAGCTGACATTTGATTCACAAAAGCTTGAATAGCACATGGTAAGTGCCCTGTAGAGACATAATTTGCAATAGGATACTTCATTGTCTTTGAATTTTCAGGCAAATATCTCTCTGGTGGTTTGCCCCGAGTGCTCCGAAGAGGTAGATAATACATGTCACCATCACTAGATACAATTGGCATGTGATCATTAGTTACATTGTTAGTATTAACCTAAGAATTATTACATACCTTAGAATCATCAGCCGCATGAGGATCATTGGTTGGTACATTTGGTGTAGAAGTGGGGCTTGTAGAAACTGAATCGTTCAGAGCTGCAGGATTGTGACTAGTCAAGTCCACATCAGACTGACCGTGACTAGTCATACTAGTATCAATATCAGAACCATTAGAGCCTCCGGGACTAGTCATACCAGTATCAATATCAGAACCATCATAACATTCAGGACTAGTCATACCAGTATCAGAACCATTGTGACTAGTCACGTCTGTAGCAGAAACTACACCAGGATCAGGAAACATTTCTATCCAATTCGGCTCTTCAACACTCGTCTCCCCTCGAAGAGGAGAAGTGGATACTAGTGGAGAAAAATAGGATTCAGTTTTAGAAAAAAGTGACATTCATAGTCACATAGACGCGACGAGTAGGAGGATGATAACACCTGTAGCCTTTTTGGTGAGGTACGTACCCAAAAAACACACACTAGGCACACGGATCGAACTTCGTACGTTGATGTTTAGGAAGGTGAACAAAAACAACACATCCAAAAACACGCGGTGCTCATTTTAAGTGGGAGGGTAAACCAGCATGAGTAGAAAGTTCATCCAAAGGTGTTTTAAAGCTGAGGATGCTAATAGACACACGATTCAGAAGATAAACAGCATACAAAATAGCATTGCCCCAAGAAACGAGTTGCATGTGAGCACCAATCAAACAAGCACGAGTAATTTCAAGAATATGCCGATTTTTCCGTTCGGTAATACCATTTTGTTGAGGTGTATAAGGACATGTTGTCTCATGAATGATGTCATGATCTTGAAAATAAGACTGTAATATCTGATTAACAAATTGACCACCATTATTAGACCTAAGAACTTTCAATTTAGCCGAAAATTGAGTCTATATCATGGTATGAAATACACGGAAGTAATTAGACACCTCACTCTTATTTTTCAGCAAATAAAGTCAAGTCATACGACTACAATCATCAACAAAAATCACAAACCAACGATAGCCAGATAAGGTAGAAACGAGAGCTGGACCCTACACATCAGCATGAATCAAAGAAAAGGGTTCAATGCTCTTAGTAGAACTCAAAGGATAAGTAGTACGATGGCTCTTGGCCAAAACACAAACATCACAAAGAAAATTTGACGAGTCACACTCCTTAAACAAAGAACGGAATAAATGTTTAATGTAACCAAAGGTAGCATGACCAAACCTACGATGCCACATCAATATCTGATGCTTCAGAGCACAAGAAGAACCATGACTAGTCAAGGCACTGCCAGAGCACATATCATCCACATAATACATCCCTCTCTTTTAGTACCACGCCCAATAATCTCATTGCTGTTGAGGTCCTAAAGAAGGCAAAAACGAGGATACATTAATACTAGACAAGTAAATTGTTCAGTTACTTGAGGCACAGAAAAGAGATTATTAGAGAGTGAGGGCACACGTAGAGTATGTTCCAATGACAAAGAGGGTGTTAAATCCACTGTGCCAGCACTAGCCACATGAGAGGGCACTCCATTAGCATTAGACACATGTAACCGATGCAGTGTAGTTGTAGTTTGTAGGAGCGATTGGTCAAGGTCATGTGGTCAGTAGCACCAGAAGCAATAATCCATCCAGTGTCTTTAGTAGAAGAAGGAGTAACAAGGGCAAAACAGATATACGGATGACTGGTCACATCGGTTTCGTGACTGGTCACAAAAGTAATAGGCCTATCAGCTCCTTCACAGTAGGTTCGAAATACAACATGCCATATATTTTTTGCCGTGAGTAAACGAACAAAAAATATAATTACATCGGGTTCCATGGCATCGATGAGCTAACTTTTGACAAGAGCATTCTCCATGCTCCATGTTTCAAACGAAATGTCATCCGAAGAGGGTTTTTCAATTTCTCTAGTTAAATAACCCAATTTGCCACGACTCGCAATAAAGGTCTCAACAACTTGTGACCAAAGTGAATAATTCGCTCCGTTAAACTTCACATCAATAGGAATTTCCATGGGTTCTGGTGTACAACACACGGATTGGACAAGGGTTGTAGCGGCTTCGAATTCAGATATAGAACTCATCATAGCGATCGTGACTAGTCGCAGGGGATATGACCAGTCACACAAGATAATTGATATAAGTGAAAAACACAGGCAACCGACGGGGGTAATCTCCGAGGGAAAAAGCACAGGTAACCGACAGGGGGTAATCTCTGAGGGCAGAAGCAGCGGATTTAGGTCTCAAGAGCGTTACTGCTCTGATACCATGTCAAAGAGAATGGAAAGAGGCTGCTAGGGTTTTAATTAGGGTTGAATAATTGTATTCTTCTCACTATGAGGTATTTATAATGTTACAATACAAAAGGTCAACTAGACCAAATAGGAAAATAATTACAATTCATATAACTATTCTAATTTCTATATTTACAAGCTATGGCTCACGCCAACACCACCTTCCAAACATCACAAATATAGCTCTCATTAAGAAACTGATCAGCAAAGTAAGGCCAGCACAAGAAAGGAACCCCATTGCTTACACCTTCTAAGGTAGAGTTCCACCCGCAGTGACTTACGAAGCAAGTAATGGCAGGATGAGCTAGAACCTTTTGTTGAGGTGCCCAACCCACCATCAGACCGTGAGAGGCTATGCAGTCTTGAAACCTTTCTGCGTAGGGATCAGATGTATTGTCAGTGACATCCGGCCTCACAACCCAAAGAAATGGCCTCTGGGATAGCTCAAGAGCTAGAGCTAGTTCTTGAAATTGGGTGTGGTAAAAAACTGTGAAGCTCCCAAATGCAACATAGATCACTGATTTTGGAGGCTGTTGATCCAACCACTATAAACAAGTTGAGTCTTGTGGCCAAAAGTTGCCCACTGGGTTCCCAAGCCGGGTGCTTGCCAGAAGAGGGCCTATTGGTACAATCTTTGGTGCCATTGTCAATGTTGTTGGCTCAAGGTATTGAGTTGTGTTGCAAATAAGGCATTCTGCCAATTGCACTGTCTTGTTGTTTCTTACCAAAACCTGAAACACTATTTTCTATGTGGCTATGTCACCAATGCATGCCCAAATAAAGTCTTTAGGTTTCATGGTTGGAAATTTTGGTGCCAACTGAATTGCCTCGCTTCTTCGAACAATTCCTGCCAAAAGTGAATCAACATGAACAATTTAGTTTCACACTCCAGTTTTTTCCTTTTGCACTCATCAGTTCTTTTCTGTTCATTAATTCTGCTTTGATTTACTTAATTAACAAAAGTGTTTGATAATTTACACAACATAGAGAATCCTTACCATCGTCCTCGATGAATTCTTCATCAATTAACCTTGGTATACAAAATTTCAAAGCCAAGGCAGCAACTGCTGCAGGCCAGAAGGCAACCCTCCTAATATTCAACTCCTCAGCCACCTCCAGAGCCCAACCTATGCTCTTATCAGCAATGACACAACCCACTTTCTCACCTCCCCCGCCGTTGATCTCCTCTATAAGCTCTCTCAACTTCCCATGCATCATGCGTTGCATTGCCACACACAACTGCCCTAGCTCATTCCTGTCCTCCCATGGTTCCAACCCATCTAGAACCAAAACCAGACGAATTCGATTAGTCAATTGACTCTCACCCGCCATGGCATTCACGACACGCTTGTGGTTGAAATCGGTGTTCACAAATGTGACTTTGAAGCCATGATTTACCAAGCATTGTGAGAGCTCCATCAATGGAAGCACATGGCCTTGTGCAGGAAAAGGGATAGCTGCTTTTCACAATGCACCCTAAAACACACGAGTTGGCCCACTCAGCTACTTTTATGTTGCCTTCCGTCCATTTGGCGTCAAGATCATTACGTGGCGCCTACGTGGATTAAAATCAGCTGAATTGGCAATGGGCAATTGTGGAACTTCACAATCCCAATGAATATCATCCTCTAAAGCGGCCCGAGCCCCAAATGGAAGCCAAATCCCTAAATTGAGTCATCTTTAATCTCAGTACGTTCTTCCCCTTCTCTAAATCCCTGAAGCACAAAATATATTTCCCTTCTCAGTTGCCCTTGTCCCTTCATCGAAGAAGAAGAGATGAACGGCCCTGAAGCGAAAACGTGATACTGCGAAAAAAAATGCAAAGTGAAGACGTTGTAGATCAACAAACATCCTAGTCGGAGATTCCAAGTTTGTCCAAGTTCTGGGGTAATGAAAATTTATAATTTCGTTTTGAGTGTTGAATTGAGGGTGGATGGTTAATTTTAGGGGTTTGGGGTTCAATTTTACTTCAATTTTGTTTAGACAGCAGGTCTGGGTTCTTATATGGGTTTAGGGGGTTTAATTTTACTTGAATTTTGTTCAAATTTACTTTAATATCTGGGATTGCTGTCATTGATTTACTAAACTGGAAAATCTGGGTTCTTAACTGTTTTGTTTCAATGCATGGAGGCAATTGCGGGTTTTGGGAATGGTTTGATCCTGAAATATGTCATCGCTGCAAGGCGATTATACCTGGGTTGTTAAGGAAGAATGGCAGAATGGAAGAGGAATTGAAGAAGAGCAAAGCTTGGACAAGGAAGCTATGGGTTGCTCTAATAGTAACCTGGATTGTGTTGATTGTGATGAATCTTGAAGTTTGAAGTAATTTGGTATTTTGTAATAGATCCTAACATTTAAAATATTGTAATGGCTATGTAATTTGGATTTGTAATGTCTAGGTTGTTATGGTCGTGTAATGGTTATGTATTGAATGAAGTTGGAAGGTTGTTATGCAATTGAAGGAAGGAATGAACTATATAATTGTACTTGAACTTGAATGAATGAATGGTTCTTTCTTCACTGCTGTTACATCTGAGCTTGAACCAATGCAACTTGTTACTATTCTCACAACTCAGAACTAATGCTAAATCAATTTCACATAACACGTAAGCATCACAAAACACCTAAACATCACATATACAGGCCATTGAAAGCACGATTCATTCCAAAAGCAAAACAGTTGAATCAAATTACATGCCATTGTCTACTTTGCATAAGGAATGAACTAAGATATCAAATGGCATCTATGGCCAAACATAACTAAATATAAACATAACTAAGTAGAAAGGCCAACTACCTAACTAAGAATAAAGGCCATACATAACAAAAACATGGCCAAATAGCAAAAGGTCTTTTAAGCATTTTGCCTTCTACTTTTTCCTCTTGGCTGGAGATTTAAATCTCATCTTCCTTGGTGGAGAGGCTTGAGTCAAGGGAGGAGGAGTTGGTAAAGGCTGTGAATGTGGTTGTTGAGTTCCGCTGATCTGAGACAAGTCTGATACAGCTGGAGGTGGTTGGGACATGCTTGTTGATGAATGTGCGTGTGGTTGTGGTTGTGGTTGTGGGTGGGGTTGTGGTTGTGGTTAGGGTTGGGGTTGGGGTTGGGGTTGTGGTTATGGTTGTGGTGGTGGGTGCGGTTGTGGCTGACTTGCACTCCTTGTTTGTGGCTGACTTGCATTTCTTGCAGTTGTCTTAGCTTGTGCATGCCTCCTTTCTTTTTCTTCTTTTCTTTTCCTCCTCAAGGATTCTGCCTTGTCTGTGATAGGCTCCTGCAAAACATTTCCAATGCCAGCATGCTCAACATTATCATAGCAGTACCAAATCCAGCATTATCACAGATTCAGATTTAGACCATATTCAAATTAAGCAGCAAATAAGCATCAAATTGAGTCTCCTCATCAATTTAATACTCAAACAAGTATCAAATTCAGTCCTATCAATCCTAACAAGCATAAAACAAGCATAGTTTGGAGTCTTATCATCAAACAAGCATCAAACATAAAAACCGAAATTCACTAATATCCCAGAATTCCAGATTCTCAGAGTTGATCAGATTTGACACATATCTCATATTCAAACAAGCATCCAACATTCATCAAATTCAGCATCAAACAAGCATCCAACATTCATCAAAGTAATCATCCAACATTATCTCATAATTCACAGAATTTACGGATTTCATCATATCTTAGCAAGCATCAAATTAAGCATATATCAATTCTCAGATTCTCAGATTTTAGCAGTATTGACAGATTCCACAGATTTGATCAAATCTCTCAACTGAGATTCTCAAATTAAGCATCTATCAACTGAGATTTTCATATTTGATCAGTTTGCACATATTTCACAAATTTGAACATATTTAGACCATATTCAAATTAAGTAGCATACACGCATCAAATTGAGTCTCCTCATCAATTTAAGACTCAAACATTCATCAAATTCAGTCCTATCAATCCCAGCAAGCATAAAACAACCATAGATTTGAGTCTTATCATCAAACAAGCATCAAACCTAAAAACATAATTCACCAATATCCCAGAATTCCAGATTCTCAGAGTTGATCAGATTTGATACATATCTCATATTGAAACAAGGATCCAACATTCATCAAATTTAGCACCCAACATTCATCAAAGTAATCATCCAACACTATCTCAGAATTCACAGAATTTACAGATTTCATCATATCTTAGCAAGCATCAAATTAAGCATATATCAATTCTCAGATTCTCAGATTTTAGCAGTATTGACAGATTCCACAGATTTGATCAGATCTATCAACTGAGATTCTCAAATTAAGCAACTATGAATTCTCAGCAAGCATCAAACAATCATCAAATTAAGCATCTATCAACTGAGATTCTCATATTTGTTCAGTTTGCACAGATTTCCCAAATTTGAACATATTTAGACCATATTCAAATTAAGCATCAAATTGAGTCTCCTCATCAATTTAAGACTCAAACAAGCATCAATTACTATAAACACATGGTGGGACCCATGTGCAACAATAAAATGCAGCGAAGGTAGCTTTCGTCGATGCAAGTAATGGGAGTCCGCTGCCACTTCTCTATATCAACAAGAATGGAGTGGGAAAAAAAAAATATCAGAAAAAATGGAAGCCTTTAAAGGTTGTTTGGTAAGTTTCACTTTCAGCCTTTACTCCGCTTGGCTGAGATGAGGACCACTCAATATGCGGACTGGTGCGGACCAAAATGCTGCAATTGTCCATTTTGAATCAGTGGCCAGGATTGAAATCAAAGTTATTTCTGTTTAAATTAGTGCCATAGGTAATCCAACCCCATACCCGTTTAGAAAACGGGCTTTATCCAAGAGAAAAAAAGGTCAACAGTAAAATGAAAAAGGTTTTGTAAAAGGTTTTGTAAATGTTGGAGTTGAAGAAAAAAGCTAAGAGTAAAAACTCGGTCGTGTTGTTTGTGTGAAGCCGTTGTGCTCGGCGCCAATCGACAAGGGCAGGTAGCATTGAAGAGAAGGAATTAGATATGAGTTGGTTGGGAAGGATGAGACGGCTAAGTGAGGTAAGATTATGGGTTATATAAAAGTATAAATGTGATTTTATATGGATTGTGGGTAAAGGTTTGTAAATATGAAAGGTTGGCTTAATCACCCTTCCACTTTCTTGTAAATCAGAAAAAAAAAAAAAAAAAAAAAAAAAGGAGGCCAAGATGTGGTTTTGTTGTTGGTGCCAAACCAGTGGGGTGATTTTTGGAAAACTCAGTTGCAATCGAGAAGGGTAGTTGGCTCAGACTAGCTAAGTCAGGTAAGCTTGTTGTTAGAATTTTTAGCTGAGTGTGACATGAAAATGGATTGAGATAGAACTTCTAGGAGAAAAGGTTTATGTGAAATTAATTTTTTCCATGTTAGTACCCTTACAATACCTTTACAATATCAATGAAGAAATCAGTTAACAACATGATTATGGTAGGGGTGAAGAAGTGGAGAAATGGAGGATGGCGTCGATGTAGGAACGGTTGATGTTGAGGATGGAATTCATGATAACATACCTAGAGTAGAGTAAGGTTAGATTGTGTTCCCAAAATAGGTAAAATATTTGAATCGATTGTTGAAGGATTTGAGTTTTATAATAGATATGCTAGAAAAGTGGGTTTTAGCATTAGACTAAGCTCTAGGTAAGTGGGAAAAAACAAAGAGTTAACTAGGAAGGAATTTGTGTGTTTTAAAGTAGGAGTTAAGAGCCCCAAAAAGAATGCATCACCGAAGGCGAAGATAGGAAATGTACGTGAAAATTGCAAGGCGGAGATGTGTGTAATTAAGGTACATAATGGGTCACAGTATAAAGTTTCATGGTTTGTTGCCAAACACAACCATGTATGTGCCACGGCTGAAACTGTTCATATGTTGCACTCTCATTAGTTTGTGTTAGAAGTTATGAAGAGTATAACAAACAGATGGATGCTGTTAATATTCCTATGCATCAACAGTTCAATCTATTTGGGGTTCAAGCAAGAGGAATAGAAAACATTGGGTGCACCCAGAAGGATATGTATAACTATAAGGGGAGGTTAAGGCAAAAATTGAAAGGGCATGATGCCGAAATGGTAAGGGAGCACTTTATTGGGGAGCAAGAAAAGAATTCTTCATTCTACTATAAGATAGAGTCCAACAATGACGACAAGCTAGTGCACTATTTTTGGGCGGATGGTAAAAGTAGGCTTGCAAGCCATTACTTTGGTGATGTAATTGTGTTTGACACCACCTACAATACGAACCGGTATGGTATGATATTTGCACCGATGTTAGGGGTTAATAACCATGGACAAACAATCCTTTTATGTTGTGCATTACTAAGTAACGAAAGCACTACATATTTTAGTTGGTTATTTGAAGAATTCAAGATAGCGATGGGTGGGTTGGCACCCAAAGTTATAATTAATGATCAAGATGGTGCAATAGCAAATGCAATAGGTAAATGCATTCCAGACACTTTTCACCGTTTATGCATTTGGCACATCTTGGAAAAGTTTTCAAGCAAGGTTCATGATGAACAAGGGTTGAAAGATCTAGAGCGCTGCATATGGAATTCATCAACCCAAGAAGAGTTCGATTATAAGTGGGAAAATATTATAGTGAGTAGGGAATTGCATCGAAACACATGGTTACCCATCATATTTTCACTTAAGGCCACATGGGTTCCTGCATTTGTGAATCATGTATTTGCAGCAGGGATGTCAAGCAGCCAGAGAGGATAGAGCTCCCATTCGTTTTTCAAGATGTATGTTATGAAAAATAATTCCCTAATGGATTTTGTGGCAAGGTTTGACAGAGCGTTGAGTTGATAGCAACACAATCACTTGATATCAGATCATATTGATATTAATGAAAAACTGGTGGTCCAAACTGGTATGCCTATGAGTGAGCAAATGTCCAATATATACACTCGGAAGATTTTCTAGAAGTTCCAAGAACGATTGTGGGGTTACTTGTCTTGTGTACTTGAATTTGTGTATGAGGAGAAAACCATTGATATATATACCATGCGCTTGATATGGCAGATGATGGAAGTAGGATTATCGACGAGGTTATTATTAAGAAATATTTGGACTATGTTTGTTGTAGTTGTAGAATGTTTGAGTTTGAAGGAATTCCATGCATGCACTTGTTGACTTATTGGAAAATAAAACAAGTTATGTATTTGCATGAGCAATACATATGGAAGAGATGGACTAAGGCTGCGAAGTCCGGGTTGGTTTTAGAAGTTGACGGTGGGGAAATCAAAGATTGTGGTGATAAGTCTGTATTAATATGGAATGCGGTTCTTTCTAATCTTTCTTCCAAGTTAATTGATGGGGCCCTCTTAGCTCCGGAGGCAAACAAACTTTTGTACATGACATTAGAATCAGTTGATGAGAGTATTCAAGGAGTTTTTGGTAATAGTTATAAGGAATATGGTTTGAAAAGCAAAGAAGGCACATACAATGGAGAAGTAGGAAAAAATGGTGAAGGAAATTCAAATGATACATGACCCAATAAAAGCTGTGACAAAAGGAAGGGGGAAACGGTTGCAGGGAGGCAAAGAGAAAAGCATGAGGAAGAAGAAGCGTTGTGGTAGATGTGAGCAACTTAATCACACAATAAGGAAATGTCCTACTGCGAAGACAAAGTAAGTGATTTGATAGTATAAATAGTTTTTCATATTCAATTAGTCGTAATCATATTGTGGCATTGTTTAACATTGTGTTTATTTCGTGTAGTTGAAATTAGCATGAGGAGATTATTTTGAGCATATAAGGAGAGAAGGTTGTTTATACACAAGTAAAGTAAAAATGCCGGCATATTTAGTATTTGTGGTTACTGTATAATTTTAATGTCGGTGATTATAAAGGACTTGTAAAAAGAGGTGAGGATTATGAAGCCACTAATTCTATGTTTATTTTCTGTTTAGGTAAGGACTTCAAATCTCCCAACTTGAAATGGCTTGTTCCGTTGACATTAGAATCAATTGGATTAGAATAGATCGCGAAGTAGTCCTTTGATAGTTGATTTTAGTTGGATTTCAATTAAATTGTTTTGTCAAAAATTCAGTGAATATTAAAGCTTGACGTGCGTGTTAAATGTAATGTGCTTTAAGACATTCTCTTATAATACATGGAGTCCACGAGAGAAAAATCTGAGCTGATAATCTCCTACCAAAATAATCTTTGTTGCAAACAGAGACTTGGGTCTTCCCTTTTGAATTTGATTCAATCCCTTAACGAATTTTGTTAGTTGTTTCATTAAAGATTTTCTAATAAGGTCTAGAATGGTACTGAGTGAGATTGTAATGTGCTTTAGTTGTTTCATTAAGGATGAATAATGATGCAGGGTTTATTTTTGTTCTAGCAACCTGGAAACTGGAAAGTTAGTGCTTAACTTGGTGGCGGTAACATTGGTCATGAGGTTATTTTTGAATTAATTAATTATTAGGGTTTAGGGTAACAGACTAATAATCTAAAGATAATACCCAGCAATGGCGGGCTTTCAACTTGGGTCACAAAAAGAATTTTCTAATATCAGGCTTTGAAAGTTTTATTCCGTTGTTGGGCCTTCATGGTGGGCAGTGCGCATAGTGGGCCACTATATTGTGGTCCAGCATGTTGTCATGGGCCTTGTCCAAGCTTTGTGGGCTTTGTACAAGCTTTTACTTTAAAATACGAAAGGACGTGTCTCAAAGATTGAAGGGGTGCTTGGCCTATTTAGGGTATTGGAAGGGTATTACAAGGGGTTTGTTAAATTTACTCCTAATTAAATATTCAACCACTTCATTTATCTTGGACTATCTTGGGTTGCGTCCTTTGACCTTCGACCTTCGACCTTCTACATGTTATAAAATTGCAGAATGAAGACGACATCACATTACCTTGTTTAAAAATCTATTGCATCTCCTTACACTTTGTTTTGAAAATGGATTCCCCATTGCCGGACCTTGCATGGTTTGAAATAATAACCAAGGTTGGCCAGAAATCATGTGATGGTTTGGCAAGCTTGTTGCTGACATGAAAAGACTTCAATGAAATGGCCAAACAAAAGCGTGTGTGGGAGTCCATATCTATGAGCAAATATCCTCCCAATTCGTGGGGGTGGAACCTAAGAGCACTAGAGTTTTTGGAGCGGTATCTATCAAATGATAATCCAGAGGCTTTATATCGGGTTAGGATGAAGGAGTTCTTTGACAGCGAGCTCAGGGGACATGACGGAAAAGTCGATGAAGGACTGGCGAAATTGAAGAAGGATGCAATACGGGGCCATAAGCTGGCTGCGTACATTATAGGCCTTCGTGGCATCTGCGAGGGTGGTGCATCGAAAGAACCTGCTTTGAAGATGCTTGTCTCAATTGCTGAAGGTAAATCTTCTAAAATTAAAACCTGGAGGGACATCAACTTTTCTGTAATTCAAACCACACTTTGGTCTATTTCTCGTGATGTTGTCGGTGAGTTTAATCCCCTAAGGGTTGTTATGAGACAATGTTCCAAGTGTGGGAACACACTGATTGGTACAACGAGGTAGGGGCAAATGAAGAAGGTGTCATTGTTGCTATCAACCAAAACGATCTAAACACCGTTATGGATGATTATATCAATTGGATTCCTTGTTGCCAGGCTTGCATGTGGCTTAGAGAAGTTAGTTTTTGGTATTGAAAAATAACTTCTCGCTCGATGGGTTAAAATGTATCTGCTTTGTTAATATGTATTTGCTATGTTAATGGGCTACTGTTAATGGGCTAATGTTAATATGTTTTTGGTATGTTTTAAATTATTAATTAAATATTTATCCTTTGAATGACATTGTGAATGCCACTGACCTTATTCATCATTTGTGTATTTGCCATACTACTTCTGAAGGCTAGTGAACTTAATCACGATCGCTAATCTTTTGGGCCTCCTCGAAACTGAAAAAATTGTAATTAACATTGTGGACTTTTTATTACTTTAGCCACTGAACTGAACATTATGGCCATTTTCAAGTCATTTGGAAGTTGGGTGGTTTTAAGCACTTGCAAACAATTTAGAGTGTTGGTGTTAGAAATTTTAATGCATGTGCTTAAAGCCACCCAACTTCCAAATGACTTGAAAATGGCCATAATGAAGTTGTTAGAGTGTTGGTGTTAGAAATTTTAATGCATTGATAATGTAAAAAAGGCGTGTTGACCATTACATTTGGGGTGTATATAAACCCTAGTTGGTCATCCATGGTAGCCTTTACCATTTTGCAAATTAGGTAATCGCCCGGAAAATAAAATATTACAAAATTACTAGATAATTAACGGCGATCTCCGTTAAGGAGATTCATGGCACCCTTGACCGAAATATCATCTCATTTACCACTAGGACCCACCCAATTGGCAAATGTGTTACACTTATTGAACCCCAGTTCGAACTCAACTTTTTTCATGTCTTCCATCTCTTGAGAGTGTTTGAATTCCCAAACTGTATTTTGTTCCACCGTCAAAAGATCAGCCTTAAGCCGTTTGATTTTGGCCAATTTGTTTCTCGACTGGTGTCTTTTTTTTATTGCTTGACGCTTGATATAGTGCAGCCTTGACTTGTCTACTTTCACATGTTTGATAAAATTTTGGTGAGTAAATTTCCACATAAGAGCCTCTGTTTTGCAGTCTAAGACTGCAGAAAAAGCATGGTCCTCGAAAGTTTAAAATGGCTCCACCTCTTCCGTAAATTCATCATATGGGATATTCATTGCAAGTGGGGAATTAATAACTGGGTGTTTATGAGTAAGGTTGGGTTCAAGGTCAGTGGCAGACGTGTTTGGACAGTTTTGTGCCATTGATTGTACGTGGATATTTTTTCGGGTTTAGGTTTGGGGGTTGGATATTTGGATGTGGAGGGAGAATATATTAATTGCAAGTAATTAATGAATGAAGGATGGTGTGCGAATCTTCAAGCTCTTTAATAGATGAAGATCGGTTGAGGTTTGAGTATAAGAGAAAAACTCCAAATAAAATATATTATAGAGGCACAAGTATCTATGCCAAAAGGTGTCAATCCCTGTCGTTGAAATGCATTTTCCCTCCACTGGGAAAAGTTTCCCCCCAACTGGGAAAAGTTTCCCCCCAACCCTAATTCTTTTTGCCGCCCAAATGTGTATATATTCCAAATTGGTACTTATAGGGTATTAGGTTGGTATTTGAGTTTTTACTTTGAATAATGAATTATCCAGGTGAGAGACTGTGGGTCCACCAAGAATATACAAAGCATTTAGGGTTTAGGGTAAAAAAGGGCATTACTTCATGGGTTTAGTGTACTTAATATTATTTGGAGCAAGTGTACACTATGTAATCACTTCATGTGTTTAGGGTTTAATTGAACTTATTAATAATAAGATAGATAAACAAAGATTGTATAATTATGTACTTAACTATGAGACAATTGAACTTATTATGACATGTTCAATTCCATATTTGTATTCCTCAATTCCTTAATCAAGGACTATGGATGTCCCAAATTAATAACTTCCGAAAAAAGAAAAACAATGTCTATGGATGTCCCAAATGAGCACATTAAATTCCATATAAAGAGGTGTGATTTCCCAAATGCAACCAAATGAAGTATAACTTATGTTTTAACTTTAAATTCCATCTTGATAGCGACACTTCACAAATTAAGAAAAATTAAATTCCATCATTTTATTTACCTAGACATTTATATGCTATTGTTCCTCTTATTCATCCATACACACCCTTAAGTAATATGATAGTTTATGTATAATGAGTGCTCTTAATTGATGGTTAGGGTTTTAATATTAGAAGGTACACATTCAATTATGGAAGTACTTAATTGACACATCTTTATATAGAATTGACACCTCTTTATATAGAATTTAATTAACACATTCAACAAAGATTGTATAATTATGTAGTTAAATTCCATATAAAGACGAGCCATTTCCCAAATGCAACCAAATGAAGTATAACTTATGTGTTAACCTTAAATTCCATCTTCATAACTATATAGATGTAAAAGAAGTGACACTTCACAAATTAAGAAAAATTAAATACCGAGATTTTATTCACCTAGTACTTTATATGCTATTGTTCCTCTTATTCATCCATACACACCCTTAAGTAATATGATAGTTTATGTATAATGAGTTGTCTTAATTGATGGTTACGGTTTTTAAAATCAGTAGGTACACATTCAATTATGGCAGTAGTTAATATACACATTTACTTAATGGGGTTAAATATTACCGTTTCGTACAAATATATTTATATGGGTATTTAGGGGGTATTCAGATGGTATTGACGTGTTTGCGTATATATCGGTAGTAATAATGGAGGGAGTTGACTATTTAATGTGATTAAGATGGGTGTCCAATCCCAGTAAATAGTCATTTATAACATGAAGTGTGATGTGTGTAAAATGATCTGAATGTGGTTATAAATAAGGACAATGTGGAGGTAAGAATCATAAACTTGTTCAAAGGTTGCAACACAAGTGTCACCATGTCAAGTTTATTCCCAAAAGACTGTTATAATGTATGCTTTGAGGGAGATCTTCCTTGGCATATACCCCAACCGAAAAAAAAAACCCAAACCCTTCATGTCGTCTATACTAATCCATGTCATCCGAGACAGAAGGTGATTCAAATGATCCGAAAGAGCGAATCGAACCAGTGCAAACAAAGTTGGACTACTACAATACAGCTACATGTTGGTGGAGGGCAAAGGCTGAATGTCACCTACATGACATGAATGAATTGAAGATGAATATATCACATTCAACATGTGAGAAGGTGAGGCACACATTGAGGTCGGAAAGAAGAACCATGAAGATCGAGAAGCTAAAGGAACAAATCAACATTGCTATGAAGGAGGGTGTGACAAAGTACAAAAAATCAGGTGAGTACTTTCAAACCCTAAAAAAATCCAACAGTGAAGGATTTTCTTTGTTTCAAGAATATGATATGTTCATTGATTCGGAAATGATGATAGGATTGGTTAAGCAAATGGAGGTGGATGAAGTTGGAAGATTTGATGATCCCACTACCCACAATCTTGTGGTTCAAGCTAGAAACATACCCCCTTTTTCTGGCTATAAAAATTAGGGTATCAATGTTTTAATTTTGTGTTTAAGGCCATAGTTCAATTCAATCTTCTTGTTAGGTGTTACCAACACCTTTGATTGTTGAACTCGGGGGTTGTTTATTTTCAAGGTATGTTGAATTTGTAGTATGGTTTAAGTTGGAGTACTATGTTTGAATTTCATGTTATATAGTTCAATTCAATCTTCTTGTTAGGTGTTACCAACACCTTTGATTGTTGAACTCGGGGGTGTTTATTTTCAAGGTATGTTGAATTTTTAGTATGGTTTTAAGTTGGAGTACTATGTTTGAATTTCATGTTATATGGTTATTACGTTCTAGTGTTTAATTTGATGTATTGTGGTGTACTTCAAGCAGTATGGTTTAATTTGATGTACTATGGTTTAATTAAGTGCTATGGTTTGGTTTGATGTATTATGCTTTAGTTTTAGGTAGTATTGCTATACAAGCCCAACAAACTTACATAACTAATAGGCCTTCACAAAAAAAAAAAAAAAATCATACAAGTCCAAAGTTAACTCAGGCCCAACGGTGAGCCTCTTAAACCTAATTGAGGAGCTTATATAAAAGCCTCTCTTCTGGCCGCCATCGCCCAATAACATGGTTGTGGGTATTTTCCTTCTTTTCAGTTTGAAGGTACATAATTTTTTGGGAGAACAATATCCCTTCAACCTAAGGTAAATGTCATTTTTTTTTAAATTAATTAAAAAAAATTTATTGGATATTGCGAATAAAGGATTGTTAGATTTGGATTGTTTGTGTTTTAGATGTCTACATATTCATCTACCGACGATGGGAAATGTATGAGATGCAGTGAGCATATGGTTCTTCTGGTTTCGAAAACCTCTTCTCATCCTAATAAGAGGTTTTGGAAATGCACCCAAACCAGGGTACTTTATGAATCTATATTATGTTATGAATCCATTAGAATCTTCAAATTCAAAATATTATGATCTTGTAATTTACTTTTATGAAACTTGTCCACAGGGGGGGCAAAGAGTGTAAAGGCTTTGCCTGGTATGAAGATCCTAATGAGTCTAGGCATGAAGGTGAATCTAGCGGAAATTTTCAAAATAACACACGGAATCTTTCAACAGGGGCTGATGAAGTGGAGAAAGAGTTGCATGAAGTCGTGAAAGCTCTACACCAAATAAGGGATTTAATTAAATTTTTGGTTTTAGCTGTTGTTGTTTATAAGTTTGTAATGGGGTGTGCGAATTGAGGGAAGGCAGATCTTGTGCTGATATCGTGCTTCAGATGAGGGTGTGATGAGCTTGTTCTCATTTGATGCCTCAGTGAGGATCTTGTCATAGGTTCCCTGGTCAAACAAAAGCATGCTTAGTACTATTAATATTATGGGATTTTTGTAAAATATTCTTTGATGTTATTTTTAAATCCAAGGATAATTAACTTAAAAATAATTTTGTCATACATGGTGAAATTATGGAAGACTATTCTCCTCCTAGGATACCATTAAGACGCAGTCACGTGTCTTTTGTTTTTGTTAATTTTTACTTCCAAATTTCATAAATATATATATATATATATAATTAAAAAAAATCGCAAAAAAATCCTCTAAATGCATATGACACCAGAGTTGTGGATGAGTTTTTATGTTATTTCTTCTATATATTTAAAAAAATTATAAATATATAAAAAATAAATTGGAAAAGTCTAGGCACTTCTTGAAATGTTCTCATTTTATGTTACATCCCGTCCCGTCAACTTGGAATCGGGTGTTCTCGATGACCAAATTAACACGAGGACCTTTGTATATGGTTTGTTTGTTTAATGGATGTTTTGGTTTGGTATACCTTAAGTCCAATATAAGATAGTCATGTCCACGTCTACAACTACAACTAAGCCCATTTGTCAATTAAAAAACAAAGCCCAACACCCTTTTTCTTTTAAGCTCGTTGACTAAGTGTGTTTTAGAGGGAAACCAGGGAACAAACACCAAAAGATATCCCAACTACACACTTCTATCATGTTTCTCCTTCTCGAACCCTGAACCAACCAAACCCAAAAACCCAAAACCTAGATCTCTTCTTCTTCTATGTCGGCAGTGACCAACAAACACCATTACCATCACCTTGCTGTAAAAATTGTACTCTCACCATCACTGAGTCAAAGGAAGCTACATCACCATCACCTGACCATCACCATCACCTTAATCAGGTAAGATCGAGCCTTGGGATTTTTACCATCGCCTTAGTCTTGTCAATAGCTCCATTTCTAACTTATGGCATGGCAGTTATTGGCCCAAGTCCGTGACGGAAAGAGATCGAGAATCCGGCGGGGTTATGACCTTTCGAGGAGGATTCCGACCAAACGAGGTAAGCTCGCACCTTGAGGCTTCCGACGTTGGATTCGTCTCGTTGAGGGCTACATTGCTTAGGTTTATATTACCAAATAATATGTTATGGGTGTCATGCTTTTGCATATAGATGTGTTTGCCAATTGGTGATTAAAAAAACTCCTTATTGTTTTATATTTGATGACTATTAGATGGATGAGTTGTTAAAGAATAAGATTTTTGGTCGATGTTAGATATTTGAATGTTAGATGGATGAGTAGAGCCTGGCCTATTTGATGCTTGTGTAGGGTCAGTGGGATTAGGGACAGCTCTATCTTGCCTCATATACACCCAAACCTTTTATAAACTTATACTAGTCAAATTTATTATATTTACATTCACTATTTCATATAATTCATGCCTCTTACCATAATGTTGATTGGTTTCATTATTTCAAATATTTAATACAATAAGCAGATTGCTGATCGCTATCATTCCATAAGACATGGAGGTTGGGGGAAGTTCAAAACAACCTAAACAAAGCGAAAGACGTTGGGTACCTTCCCAAGAGATGGCTAAAGTCAAACTTACTCTATGCCTAAGATGTTTAAAGAAACCATGTCGAGCTTGACATGGGAAAAGGCTCAAGCTATTAATGAAATGGGGTTTAAGGGTTTACGGGAAATGGCATCGACGGGAATGAAATCCCGGTGTTTTACAGCCATCCTTAATAGGACAGACCCAGATGCACCGTCTATGGAAGTAGAGGGAGGGGTGCCTAAAATGTCTTGGAGGGATTTTGAACGGATAATGGGATTGAAGGATGGGGCGTCTCCTAGGCAATCGGGAAGTCCAATAACGATTAAAACAGTTTCAAATTTTTGTATAAGGAACGAAAGGAGAAACGGCAGTATTGTGCTGGATGACTTAAGAGGCTTGATACGAAGAAGTCAACAAGTGGATGATGACTTCCGGGTTGCCTTTGTCTTATTTGCAATGGGGACCGTGGTATACCCAACCAATTATTTGACGGCTAGTGCGAGCTAATTGATAGGCGAGATTTATGGTAAGGAGCTGTCAGAAATCCGGTGGGCTCGTTTCTGCTTCGACAACCTTATGGAGAATATTAGGGAATTCCAATGTATGGGAGGAGATGTGCTTGATGATGGTACAGTATTTTTATAACTGTTTTATATTGACAAAGTCTCCCAAGGATATTTGCTGGTTGACAAGGCGCAAACACCAGCTGTAGCATGGGACGGGGAAAAGTGGGATCGGTTGTTGAAATGGCTTAAGCAGAATAAGCGCATAGAATTTGGTAATTTGGAGGGAAAACTTAAATGTAATGTGGGAATCAATGAATCCGTTGAGCTTCTGTTTGCTAAGGTAACTAGCTTGAGAGAGGATTTGAAGGATATATCAGCCAACAAATGGGGACATTGAACCAAACTGTTAACCAAGTGTTAGCTGCAATTATGGATAAGTCAAAGGAAGCACAGTCCGATTCCCTTAGGGAAACAAAGGTAATCCCGTTCTAATATACTGAAGTTCCAATTTATAATGGTAGGCATTATGTGTTAAATGTGCTTCGGTTGTGGTTTTTTAAATGGCCTAAATCTCGTATTATTATGTTTATTGATGTAGGGGAAGGGGAAACGCAAGGTGGGCAACCCCCCTTGTACTGCCAGCCGAGATGAGGAATTTGTCTAAGCGGTGAATACTCCAACAACAAGGGGTAGACGGAAAAAGACGGGTGTTGTCAACTTGGAGAAGGGGGAACATCTAAACATGGTTCGTGTTCCCGGCCTACTCCAAAGACAATAAACATCAAGGACAAACATTCCAAGGGTTGGGTTCTTGAAGAGGTGAATGAAAAGACCTTTGGGGAAGATGAAAGAAGGCTGCTAGATTATGTTTTTGGAGGTGGAGAGGGTCAAAGGTAAAACGCTAGCTGTAACTTATAATTGGGACACTATGTCCCTTTTATTTATAATTGTTGTTAAATTATAAGTAGAAAATAAGAGAATGTTTTTGTTTGGCAGTGAAATCCTAATCCAAACAGACGTGGATCACATCACCAGGGGCCAATTAAGTTGTCTACTGCCAACAAAATTTTTGTCAAACGAGGTTTGTAATTTTTGGCAATTTCGTAAATGGGGGGAAAAATTTGAAGTTTTATTAACCACATGTAGTTGGTTGTCTATATATGGTTGACAGGTAATGGACATGGCGGTTAATATGATGGAAGACTACGGCGGTCAGAAATGGTTTTTCCCCCCAAATTTCACTGTAAGTTACAAAATGCAGGATTACTATTATTACGTGAGATGGGACTAAATTTTGTTTATCTAAATCTCTTGTATTGTAGGAAAAAGCGTTGTCCTTGGGGAGAGACAAGATAATTCCCGGGAACCATATACTCTCCTTAAGGGAATACCCTTGTATGTGGAATTTAGGCCATAGGATTCGTCTATGTGAAAAGGTATATTACATTTATGTTGCAATTAAGAATTTTTTTTTCGTAGAATTAAAGGTGTTTAATTCGGGATACATATGAATGCAGATGTTCATTCCTGTTTTCGATGCCGATTTTGTCCATTGATTCCTTATCATACTGCATCTTGGGGAGCAAAAAGCTGAGATATGGGATACGAGCAGAATTGCAAAGACGAGGGGGCAGACGACTCGTTATTTGCCGGAAACTTGTGAGTCATTGGTGATATGCACTAGGGGAAATAAGGTTATTTTTGTTTTATTAGCATAAAATGATTTTAATGGAGAGTCTAAGTGAAATGTGCATGTGTGCAGTTGAGTACATTGGAATCGGTGTTTCATAACAACACTGATATACAGCTGGAAGGGTTGGATAGAGTGGGGAATTTGGCATCATTAATGTTGATTACAACCGTTCAGCACCATCACAACCAACTCCATATGACTGCGGAGTCTTTGTCTTGCGTTTCATGTTGGATTACCCAAGTTTGGAGGCATTTGAAGAAAAAGAGGTTAGTTAATGTTATCTATGGAAGTGAGATGATAGTATTTTTTTATTTATCTAAATTCATGTTTTCTATGACTGGGCAGTATGATTCAACATTTGAAAGAGCCAGATTGGCAATTTTTATGGTAAAGCACCAGAAGAATACGCTCCGCCGAGGGATGCTTGTAAAACTTATGGAAGAATTTCATTAAGTGGGAATTGAAGGTACGAATATACACAATACATCTATCAATTAGTATTAACCTCTGATTTGGCTTGGTTCTTAGTGCACTCATTTATAAGTTAACTTATTTTTTTAGTTATTTACTACACTATTTTTATTAGGTCATTAGATTTATCTAAATTTTTTATGGCTGTTATGTAACTTGAAACTAGGATGCCTAAGAATTACAGTATGATAACCCAAGTATAGAAAAGATAAAATGGAGAGGTCCAGGAAAGGAGAGGTTTACTTTATTCATATAAAGATTAGGGATAATCATTCATAGTTTGTTTGGTATATGTTTTAATGAGCTATGATAAAAAGGATTGACTTTTATTTTTAATCTCAATTAAGATTGATTTATAATTGACTATTCTTGGGTAAGCATTTATTGAATACATTAGGAAATAAATTGTTTTATATTAGTAGATGAGAGAAAATGGAAATTGGGGTTCTAGGCTTCTAACATTTAGTTAGGACTGAACTTAGCTATTGTGAGTTTGTTGATAAAATTTAAGTCAAATTTAAAGGTTGCGGATTGAGTGCTATGGAAACAGTTTTTATTGACTAAGTTTTATAAGATTGAAAGATGATGCATTGGTTAGATGGGATTCGTTTGGTTATTGGGCTAGATAAAAGAGGAATTTATCATAGGTTTGACCAGTAATCCCAATTACCAGTAATCTCCTAAATTCACTTGGTTTTGTTTTCAACTGTTGATCTAAAGTTCTAACCATCGGTATCTCTAAAAAAATACTCAATTTTAACTGTACATGCAGAAGTCCATTTTTTTTCTTGGTGGTCATCTGAAATTCTGAGTTTGGTTTATTGATTTCTATTTCAGAGTTGTTTATGACTTTATTCAACCTTTTATTTGCAGTAGGCAACAAAGGGTGTCTGATGGGTTGAATTTTGGCATCCTCATGGGGTGAATGTGATCTGAAGCTAAAAGTGTTGGAGCAGTCATGAACGTTTCGGCAAAATTTTAACACCCTATGTGTACTAAAAAACAAACAGCTAGACTTTACGTTTTATAACTTAATCACATGCTCCTCATGGGAGGCATATTTTGTAATGTAGCATAGGCATCCTAACGAATTTTAATCTAATGTTGATACATGATGTATTATATAATCATCTACATGGGTGGTAGATAGGTATTTTATGGGTACTTATTGGGTATTGAAAGGGTAAAAATTATAAAATGGATAATTAGTGTATATGTTTGAGTCAGGTCGTAATTCGACCGCATCAAGCCCAAGACCCAATAAAGTGATTACCTTTCGGGCTCGAATTAGGTTCAAATGCTGAAATACAGGTAGAAGCCCAAAATGACAAGTTCGGTAGAATATTTAAAAATGATTTAATTGCGGCCACATCTGAATTGGATATCTAATTAGGGAAGGTGTGGGAAGACTTTCTTCATATAGTGAAATCCACACAAGGCAAGAAATCGGAATCAAAGTCAAATGTCCACATGTGTGGATCCAAATATGGAAGAAATTATGTCAATCAAAAGTTAATATGATAAAGCTTAACATGGAAAGAAGATCAAATCATGCATCATCTAATTTCTTTCATGATTTGAGGGGGATTGAAGCCAATTTCGGTTAGAATCGTATTGATTGATGCAATAAAAGGAAGTCAACAACAATCATCTCAATTAAGAAAGTAATCTTGCTAATTCAATGATTTTCCAAGTTGGGATGGCACCCGAGCCCCTATAAATATGAAGCTTTGAGAAAGAAGAGAGGACATCTCCAACACACCACACAACTTGTCTTTTTACATTCTCTTCAATCCTATCCTAGGAGTAGTATAATGTAATCTCTAGCATAGCTTTTATTTTTCCCATTCTAGTTTTCATGTATTTTCATTCTTACATTTACGCACTTTAAATTCCTTACTTTCATTTTAGTTATTTATTTATTCACAATTTAATTCACGCACTCGTAATTAAGTTATTTTCTTTATGCAACTTAAATTACGCACTTGCCTTTAAATTCTTTATTTTATGCACTTTAATTTATATCGTTACTTTCAATTGCACTTAAATTCCAGCACGTTATTTTCTTGCACTAGTTTTTAATTTAATTTACATTTCTTGCAATTTATTTACATTTTATCGTATTCACTTTCAATTCTTTTTACTTTCTTATTTAATCTTTGTTTTCACAAACTTCATCTTACTTAGTTGTTCATTTAAAGCCTTGACCCCGAGGTAGTGAAAGAACATACGCCAAGAATAGGTTCCTTGCTTAGCTGAACAATCACTTGTTTAAAAGTCAGATTTACGGACGCACCATACACTTCATCACTATCAAATTCCATTCAAGCCAATCCTTGGCTTTGTGGTGGCACGCCTACGCACTTAACGGAAGAAGGACCAAAATCCCTTCGCTGACAGTCATCCGGCCGAAAAGAGGGAAACATATTTTGGCATGCCCAGTGGGACACACTTTATGAACATCCAAAATCAATTCCAATATTCTTATCCAAGGCTGAACTACAATTTTCAAGATGGCCCTAGTGGCCAATACGCCTCTAACAACCAATTTGGTGGCCATTATGGTTTTGGCAACTATGTTGGCCAATATAATTCAGCAAACTTCAATGGCTATACCAGCAAATATGGTCCTAATGCCCAATATGGGTTTAATAGCCAATATGGGTATAATGACCAATACAATTTCAATATTCGTGAGATTGACCAAAAATCAGAAAATATAGAAATTGCACTCAAAGAATTTGCAAACGAATATAAATCTTCTCAAATTTTATCATTAGAAGTTTGCGTGAGATTGCTTGTAAATTGGTCATAGATGAAGATAAAAGCCAAGAGGTAGTCAAGGGTAATAACCCAGACGTGACTCGACCTAAAGCAATCATCCTAGAAGTTGATGACCAAAAAATAAACGAAAATGAAAGTATGGTCACGACCCAATTTGAGCCAATCATGATAGACATGATTGTAGGGGGGAAAGCAGATTTTATAAGACCGCAATTGGGATTGGTCTGATGCGGTTGTGTTTTGCCATGCAAACTGTGGTGAGATTGATGCCGTGTTGGGGGTCCTTGAGGTATATGCAGGGGCTTCTGGCCAACTTGTCAATCTTGACAAAAGCTCCCTGTTCTTTGGGGGAAATTGCCACCAACGATTGTAGCGACGGTTGTCCCGGAGATGTCAAATTGTGGCTAGGGATGGATTTGGCAAGTACCTTGGTATACAGGCAAATTTTGGTTTGTCCAAAAGAGTTGTATTTTATGTTGTCCGGAATAGAATAGCCAGTAAGGTACAAGGGTGGTCGAAGCAATTCCTTTCTCCTGCTGGTAAAGAGGTCATGATAAAGGCAATGGCTATGGCTATGCCTACCTATACAATGTCATGCTTTAAGCTTCCGGTTGGGGTGTGTCGAGATATTGAGAGGTTGGTTGCTAAGCATTGGTAGGGGAAACAACATGGGCAGCGAGGAGTGCATTGGGTGGCTTGGAAGAAGTTGTCGCGGGTGAAGAAGGTCGGGGGTATGGGATTCTGTGACTTGGAATGCTTTAATTTGGCCATGCTCGAGAAGATTGGATGGCGCATTATCCATAAGCCGTCCCTGCTTCTCTCTTAGGTCCTGAGGGCCAAATATTACCCCCACTGGGTCATTCCTTCAGGCTACTGTGGGGTGTCAGTCCTCATGGGGCGGGAAGGGTATCATTCAGGGTCGAAAGATTATGATTGCTGGCTTAAGATGGAGAATTGGCGATGGTGCGCAGGTTCGGTCCAGGATTGATCCCTGGCTGCCTATGCCTTACACTTTTAAGGTAACCTCCTCCCATCCTGACATCTCCCCTATGTAAGTGATCTGATTGATCAGGATTCCCACACTTGGAAGGAGGAGGTAATTGATAGATGTTTTTCATTGGAGGAGGCCCGGATGATCCTGCGGCTGCCTCTTAGCCGGTGGGGTTTGATTGATCGGTTGCTGTGACATTTCACTAAGACTGGTATTTATTCGGTGAAATCAGCATATGGGGTTGCGTTGTATCTCCACCGGAATGATCAATTAGGTCGTCGGGGAGCAGGGGAACCTAGTGCCCCTTCTGATCTGGGTCTATAGTGGAGTCATATTTGGGATATGAAGGTTCCCCCAAAGCTTCAACAATTTGTTTGGAAGGGTTGTACTGACACTCTTGAAGTCCGGGCTAATTTGGTTCGTCGGCGTCTGGTTGTGGAGCCTGTTTTTCCGGTCTGCGATCTGCGGTCTGGCTGAGGAAACTGAGAGGCACTTATTCTTCCACTGTCCGTTTGCTAGGGTTTTTTAGTTTGGCAGCCCTTTTATGTTGGATGTGCGGGGACTAGCAGGGGAGACCTTTCTTGACATTTGGCAGCGGCTGGTCACTTCCTTCCATCTACTTCCTCACCGCGAGGAGCTGTTACAGACTCTCACTTTTGGTCTATGAAGAATCTGGAAGTGTCGAAACAAGATGGTGTTTGAGGGTACTCATGTGCCACCGCAGGTGGCAATTGTTGATTTTTCTCGGAGTATGAGGGAATTCCGGGACCTGGGGGCCCCGGCCTTGGGGGGCCCTTTTGCGCAGCCACGGCCGCCGAATGTGGTGACACAGGGTGCAAATCAGCGGTGGACGAAATCGAGCCAGGGTGTCTTGAAGGTTAATTGTGATGGTGCTTGGAGTAGGCTGACCGCGAGAGGTGGTATCGGATGGGTCACCAGAGATTGCTATGGTTTACTATTGGATGTTGGGGGACACGGTGACATGCCGCTTGGCTCGGCGTTGATGGCTGAGGCTGAGGCGGTTCGATGTGCTCTCTCCCACTGTGTACTGGAGGGGTACGAGCAAGTGATGATTGAATCTGATGCTTTGGGGCTTATTAATTCCCTGAACGGTCTTCGCCCAGGTGAAGCCGATTTGGAGTGTGTTCTATTTGACATTCGTGAGCTTGCTCGGCATTTGCGAAGTGTCCAATTTGTGTTTGCCTCGAGGTAGGCAAACAAAGCTGCGTATCTTGTTGATGCCCATGTCTCTAGTGTAGGTGGGTACTATTGGTGGGATGAACTGGGAATGGATTGGTTATTTGATACTTTAGCATGTGATGCTGGTGTTTCTATTCGTTATTAATGCAATCTTTGACTTTTCGGTAAAAACAAAATTGGGATTGGTCAATATTATCAATCCCCAATCCAAGACCAACATTAATAAATCGAATGGACTTGGGGGGCATGGAGATTCGGCCAAATTAATGGCGAAAAATAATTTAGTTCGTGCTAACTGCAGTAGTAAACTAATGCATTGCGTACAAAATCACAAAATTCATGCCGAAAATAAGAAGGGTTTGAGACTTGGAATAAAACATGGATGGCCACCGCCTCGATCTCCATAAAAATATTGTTTTCGACGGCTATTTCCAAAAATAAGCAGGCCGACGAAGTTTCAATCATGGCCAACATTTGGCCACAAAAAAATATATATTAACAAAAATATATATATTTCTTAAAAAATAAAAGTTAATATGGCAAAAGAATGGCATTTTGGTTATCATGGCCAATTAATGGCTATTTTTTGAAGCTGCCATATTATGAGGATGAATGCAAAGTAAATTTGTCAAAATTCAAGCTAATTAATGGTTAATTATCAAGTGAAAAAAAGGAAAAATGGCTAATTGGAATTTTTGTGTTTTGGCCAATTATGTTTGATGGCGTGTAAATGGGAAAGAAAGGAAGTTAATTCCTCACTTTCAATGCCAATTTTAAGATCACCATGCATATGGTAAATTTTTCATTTGACTCTAGCCAATTAATGGCTAAATTTTTTTTTGAAAGTCTAATTAATCAAGGCATGAAAGAGAGAAGATTAAATTTTCTACTTTTCTTAGGAAGGAAAGATATATTCAATGCGCCAATTTTTAGAAGCATCGCAAACATTAAAAGGATTTCTAATGTGAGATTTAAATTTCGCCAATTAATGACAGATTTTGAAATCTTTATTTATGAGAAACAAATTAGTAAGATTAGGTTCATGATTGTGCTTTATTTTTGGGATTCATTAAAGCAATAGATTCCTACCGAAATGAGAATAAAAATCTTGAAACGGTCAAGATTTATTCAAATTTAAAGTTCTCAAATCGATTGGGCTATAAGTTTTCATAAACTTGTCTCTTAGGAGACATAGTTCATAAAAATTGCGGGGCAATGTTTGAGCCAGGTCGTAATCCGATCTCATCAAGCCCAAGACCCAATAAAGTGATTACCTTTCGGACTCGAATTAGGTTCAAATGCTGAAATACGGCTAGAAGCCCAAAATCCGACCAACATGGAATGGCAAGATTCCTACCAACTGCCGAATCACAAAGGCTTCAATTTTCAAGATGGCTATAACAGCCAATTTGGTGGCCATAATGGTTTTGGTAACTATGATGACCAATATAATTCAGCAAACTTCAATGGCTATACGCGCCAATATGGTCCTAATGCCCAATATGGTTTTAATAGCCAATATGGGTATAATGACCAATACAATTTCAATATTAATGAGATAGACCAACAATCAAAAAATATTGAAATTGCACTAAAAAAATTTGCAAGCGAATATAAATCTTCGGTCGAAAATATTGATCTTAAACCAATAAGGGATTTTGGTCATTCTTCCGTTAAGTGCGTAAGCGTCCCACCAACAAGCCACATATTGGCTTGAATGGAATGTGAATGGGTGAAAGTGTGAAGTGCGTCCGTAAACTTGACTTATAATCAAGTGATTGTTCGACCAAGCAAGGAACCTCATCTTGGCCTAGATTCTTTCACTACCTCGGGTCAAGGCTTTAAATGAACAACCAGTTGATGTGAAGGTGGAGGTGAAGATTGAAAAATAAATTAAAATGAAATAAGAGTAAATGCGATTGAAATTAAAGCGAGTGCAAAAATTTTAATTAAATTAAAAGCAAGAGCATAAAAGTAAAGCGCTTAAATATAAATTGAATTAAAATGGCAATGACAGAAAATTAAATTGCATGAAAATAAATAATTTAAATGCGAATGCGAAAAGTAAATTGCATATAAAATAAATAATTAAAAAGACAAGAAATTAGTAAGAACAATGAATAGTAAAAGAAAACATGTATTTAAATTAAATTAAAAGACTTGAAGGGGAATGTAAAAGACATAATTGAAAGCTATAGAAACTAGAGCAGAAAAAATAAAAACAAAGCTAAGGATTACATTATGCTACTCCTAGGATAGTAATTGAAGGATAGTAAAAAGATAAGTTGTTTGGTGTGTTCGAGATCTCTTCTCTTCTTCAGAGTGATATTTATAGGGGCTTGAAGGCGTCCCAACTCAGCAAGTCATTCAATTGGCAAGATTACTTTCTTAATTTGAGAAGATTGTTGTTGACTTTCCTTGATTATGTCAATTGCACACACACGATTCACATACACCCTGCAAAGATCACAATCACACAAGTGACACCCTAAGCACTCAGAGGCTCCGTCAATGTAGGTAGCCTTGTGCTAGTACTAAGTGATGGTGTGTGAGCTCATGAATTATCAACATTCAATAGCTAACAATACTGAATAAACAAAATGAACACACAAAGCTTGATACCCAGAAACCTTCCTCAAGGTAAAAACTAGGGGTTTCTCTGCTGACCAAGAAATCCAATAAAATCAACGTTCAATACAAGGTAAACTCATGCTCTTATCATCTAGTCTAAGCTAAAGATGCAGCCATACCTCATGCAACCTTGATTTTATCCAAACCAGCTATGCTCCTTTGCAAACTCCGTTCACATCAGCTTAGCTACTATCATTCCATTCATCCACACTTGGACGCAACCATAATTGAATGATAAACTCAAAACACATTCAATATGAGCTCATCAAGCCATAGTGCATTATGAACCCAGAAAGAAGCAAACCTTTGAAGAACTTCAATGAAGCATATTTCAAAAACAATTTTAGAAAATCAAAGAAGTGTTTTGATGAAACATTTAACAAAAACAATTCAGCTTTGTAAAACCATCTTTGCTCATCAATTGATTCGGCAAACTTCAAATACAAAAACATTTTATCAAAACTCAGAAATCATCGACTCTATGGTTCAGCTACCATCACTGAACAAACCCACAGAGAAATCGATTATCTGTTTTTTTCTCTTGAAATTCCACAATGCCTGATTTGCGAGGGAGACCCAGAGATATCTCCCCAAAACCGTGAAACTCAAAACGCATAGTATTCAAAACATATCAAAAGGAAAATGACCAAAATATCCTGGACTTAATTCTCAGTAAAAACCTTGAAGTAGTAAGTAATAAAAGTTACAAGATGACTAGTCATTAGGTCCACTGCAATCTCTTGAAACTTCCTCTTTAATATATAATCCTTCAAACAGTAAGAGAGTCTTAATGACCTTGATGTCTAAGTCCTAGAGATTGAGCATGATTCAATTTATACAAGGAAACGCAAAGCCAATTACATCAATCATTCCTATAAACAAGAACTAACACACTTCAATATTTTCCTCAACATACTAAAACCAAGGTTACATTAATAAATATAAAGGCAAAATAACTATAATTACTTACGTTGGTGTTTCGGCCCATTGCTTCAAAAATTTCGCCATTTCCAAGACATCTTCCAGTGGAATGTCACATCCTGGATCATATTGTGGGACTATTACTCCACCTCCCAAACCTACATGTGGCTGCCTCCTCTTCACCGAGTACTCCTCAAAGGGTGAACAAAGTACACGACTCTTGCGCTTTCTTCTCACATTTTTGCTTTCCGGTGATTCAGGCAATATAATTACACCCGCAGAGTCGACAATCCAACCTTCCTCCATATTTGTTGTTGTGTTCACTTTGGGTAGTCCAGCTTTGTATAAAAATGCCGCTAGGTCTCCAATCAACTTACAGCATGCAATTCCGGTATTTAAATCATCCGGGACTTCTACTGGTCCTAATTCTTCACTTTTTAATTCCTTATTCACATACTTAAAAGTCCCTTCAGTTTCTCTCTCCCTAATTACTTTCTCGGTAACACATTGTTCCTTATTCTCTCCATTCCCAGACTTCAAACAGCCTTCCCTATCTTTCTCCCCAATTCCTTTTTCGGGAACACATTGTTCCTTCTTCTCTCCAATAACATTGGCACCCTCAAATCCATCTCTGAGGTCATCCTCCAACAATTCTTGCATTTCCTAAAAAGTGAACCTTGGTAGTCCAAGTTCAAGAACACCTTCAAAATCTATTATCGGGTTTACTCCATCACCAATGTCAAAATTTATAGTCATACTCCCTTCATCGTTCACCCCAAAACCACTGTCACACCTCGTATCATATCCTATATCACTATCTTTTTTACCTTCATCAAATTTGGGAATTTTTCCTGTTTTTGTACCAGAGGGTTCACATACCTCCTTTTCCCGAGGCCCTTGCACACTAGAAGTTCCAGGTTTTCCAGGAGATACGCCACCCACTCCTCCATCACCACGCCCACAATCTAACTCTACCAGTTGGCACTTCAACCCTTTTACCTCCCCTTCCAACTCACACTGCCATTTCTCATTGAGGCCACGGTCATTCTCTAGACTTCCAACCCTCATTTGAACAAGACAATTTTCTTCAACAAACTTACTAACCTTCTCCATCAAATGTATAATCAGCTTCTCCCATTCAGGCGGATTCTGATTTGCTGAGCCACCTTTTGATCTCATCTCCAAGCCACTAGAGGTTGGTTCCATATCCACTCCATACAAACTTGGACCTTGTCCACTTTCGCCTTCTTTTGTTGGAGACCCGGAGCATTGTAGAACCCACCCCCAATAACTAGATTGTTTTTCTTCCATAGTCGGAACAATCTCTCTCAATTTAACCTACATGGAAAAATTAATTGGTATCCCTTGTTTCATTACAACCACATATAATTCCAATAATTTACAAATCTAATATATGAAATAAAATTTATTAAATATATTTTAAAACCTTTAATGGTATGTCATTACCTTATTTGATTTAAAAACTTCGGATTGAAGCTTGTGAAATTTCCCGCTGCTCTTCACCTTCCAATGACAAAATCGAGGTACACCGGCTACCCAATTACATACCACCAATTTCAAGGTTTCCAAGTCAGGAAACCTTTCGCATGCTCATATCTATTTAACAAATTAACATAATCATTAGTCACAAATTATTCTATATCTACAGTATAACACATGATCAAATTTTCTTTTTTTATAACACCAATTACATTACTTAATATTTTTATACCTGAAATGCAGCCGGAAATCCCCTAAACTTGTATATAGTCCTCTCAACCTTCGATTTCTTTCCCTTCAGCTTTTCTTTCTCTTTTTGTTTTCCTTTCCCTTTGACTTCCTTTTTCCCTTTGCCTTTGCTTGACTATTGTCACCTCCTCCATCCAATTCTGCAGCTTCTTCTTCTTCATCTCCATCTACAACATTTGATGCATCATTTTTTCCTTTTGCATCTTCTTCTTGTTCCTCTCCTCCTTCTTCTTCTTCTACTTGTTCTACTTCTTCATCACCATCGGCTTTTTCTTCTTCTTCTTCTTCTTCTTCTACTTCTTCTTCTTCATCATCTTCTTCAGCTTTTTCTTCTTCCTCCTCTTCTATCTCTTCTTCTACATCGTCTTCTTCTTGTTCAGACTCTCCATCCACATCATAATCGGAGTCTTCTACATACTTCTTTGATGCCTTTCTTACCCTAACACCTTTCTTTTTTAACCTCGCTTTAACACTGACCTCCATGCCTTTTTTCCCCTTTAACTTTTTTGAAATCACCCCTATATCAACACCCCCAATTTTTTTCACTTTTCCCTTCTTACATCTCTTGTATTCCGGTTTCAAAAGCCGGCATAATGAGTCGGTTGTAATCTCAAATGCAATAGTCCCCCATGGATAATTATTCCACTTCTCCATATATCTTCCACCAACTTCAAGTACTATATGTGTATACCGATTTATCTCTCCCGACCCAACAACACTTGCTCAACGAAAAATACAAGACCTAATTTGTACAAATCTTCCTGGTTCTTGCACTTTTTAAATGCTTCCTCTAAGTGCCCAATGGTCACCCTCTTCAAAATATTTCTACCTTAATCTATTAACATCATCATCACTATCACCATCACTAATAGATTCAGGCTTTCCCCACAGCTTAGACTAGTTATGAGACTAAATTCCCTTTTAGTAAACTGTAACGCTCGATTCCCCACAAAAAAAATATACACCTTCCATTCCCTTTTAGTAAATTGTAACGCTCGATTTTCCATTAACCCTTCTCATCATAAGTCCATGTGTAATGGGGTTGCTCCAAACAAACGAGTGAACACTAGTCAAATGCCCAAATATATAATTGTCAAACATTTCCAGATGCTTCCCTTTCAACTTAGTCCTAATTAATGGTATACACCTATGACTTTGACACCACTGCATTTTACCAGTAAACACTTTATCCTTGGATATTTGAAGCCAACTAGACTTATCCATCTCCAATAACCTAAATTTCCATACAAGGTAAAATCAAAAAATCAAACAATGAACAACCATATTTACTTTAATTTCAATTCCGCACTAACAATAAAGAAATACAATTTCACATATCAAGGTCAATGATTGTTTTTCAAACCCCTAAAGCAAGATCACCAATAATAAAGGAAAAAACATAGGATCCAAATTTTCATTGACAAGGTAGACACCATTATGAGTAACCATATCCAAATTAACATTTCATACACAAACAACAATACCACATATATAAATTAAATTTCTTTGCTCTTGCACATATCTGACTTTACACACCTCATGAAGCTAAAAATGGATATAACTAATTTATTTCTTTAAAACCTATATAAAGATCTTAAGAAACATTATGGGAGTCAGTTATATATGACAAAAGAACATCCAATGCAAAACCATGTTTAGGACTAGCATATAACAAATTATTCAACAAACTATGAACATCAACTTGGCTTTCTGTTTAACTCCTTTAAAAATATTTACATCTTCTACCCATTGCCTTTTGGCTTGTCATTTTTCTAACTCTGCCTAACATTGAAATTTCTTTTTACATCTTCTACCCTCCTAAATACCCTCCAATTACCATTCCCACTAACTGATAACTCTTCTACCTTCTTCATTTCCTTATTAATTCCCGCCTATATACATCACTTTCAAATTATAACCCTTTTTTTATCTGTTTCCTTCATTTTTTATATTTTTTACTTTAAATAAATATTACTTATTCATCACTAAAAAACAAACTCATTCTTTTTCATGGAGATTCTCTCCATCCATTGTCTATCCATAAATGTAGTTTCTTTATATTCAATTCCCTAAGCCTTTATTATGTCAACTCATATCAGTAAACACTAAACTAAATTCCTTCAGTTCTATTACAACTCTACTTCCATTAGAACAGAAAACCCTAAACCCTTCGCTTCCCTACTTAACATCCAACTTACTATACACTTACCGTAACTACATCTTCAATATGATCAATATATATCAAACAAATAATAGAAATCATTTCGTTATATCTCAAACAAATTACCCATATACTAACTTGAGCTTCTGTTTATGCACTTAAGCAAAATCACAGTTCGACTTTGTTGTGATTGGGTCCAAGATTTCAACAACTATCAAAACGAACGTACGCGATTCCCATCGAAAACGAACGTGAAGTTTCAAATTCTTTTCGCCTGAGGTTATGAAAGGGGAAGGAGATTTGCGATTTCACTCCAGCAGGCGCGTTTTTACCCTAAGTTTTGGGGTTTCTTTCGGGTAAGGCCCATTTTGTAAATGGGTCTATGGGTTCCATACGGTGTGGCACTAAATTTTACCCGAAATACTTCCTATTCTATCCTAGCCGCTCCTTCATATCCAACGGCTCCTATCAACTGGTCCGCACCATGTGAGACAAGCGCTTACTCTTTTATATTTCAAAATTAAAAGAAGTTACCAAACAAGTTTCCATCTTTTGAATAAAGCAACAAATATGAATCCTGTGTTGAGATAGAATCCTGTGTTGTCTGTTGAGGTGCACAAGTTATAAGCAACAAATATGATTCACAACTTCTTCCCTCTCTACAAATTTTTTTTTATCACTGGCCTTGTTGTAAAACTCTTGGCAAGATTTGATACTGTTGAGTTAAGGTTTAAAGGTGAAAAATTTCTTTCTATATCGATCTACTGTGCGGCCTCTAATTTTATTATAATAAAGACATCAATTTTTACATCCAATATACCTTAAATTTGATGCGTTATTCAAGCCAAGTCAATTCAATCCCATCCACCGAAAGTGATCAGCAAATTATACGGACTATTAATTATTCTAGATGATACAGACTATTAAATTTGATGAGTACGTTATTCCGTATAATAAGTCACAATTGAGAAGGTATTGTTGGTGTAAATGATACGGACTTTATGATTTATGATAGAGTAATCAATACGTGGATGATCTTATGTAGAGCATACAGATTTCATTAAAACCTTGTTAAGTTGATGTATAATATGATGAAATAAATAGCAGAAAAAAATTGGATTGGATATTCGACAAGAGATGCAACGGGAATTTACAAAATGACGTCCGAGCTTCGAAGGGAGACCCATAATATCTTGTCAAGAAGCGAACAGAGGAAGAAGTTCAACTGATCGACAGTGGCCGAAGATGAATTTGGACATCGGAGGCTGTTTCGGCCTCGAAAACCGCATTTTTATATTTTTAGTTGATTTGTTGAGGCCTTAATAACATGGCCTTAGCTTCTTCTTTTTTTCCTCGAAGGATAGATTCATTAACCCAATAGTAAGAGTGGAGCCCAACCAAAGAAAATGAACACCCAACCCACAAACAATCATAATAGGCCCAATGGTACAAAAACCCAAATCGCCAAAACCCGCCCAATCTAGCATTTGGCATAACAAAAAAGAGAGCAGATGCCGCCGCCACTTCCAAATCTGCCGCCGTCGTCACAATCATGAGAAAACTAGAGAAAAGAGCCATGAAAGGGGATAAGTAGAGGATGGTGTTGGAGAAACGAGCCGCCAACAGTTTTCATACTCAGGCGATCTCTTGGGTCAACAAAGACCTTAAAACAAAGGCAACCCAACCAACAATCGAACTGGGTGGGTTGTCGATGGAGTGTTGCAGGCTTGCAGTGGGGAAAATGAGGGACTGATATAAGGATTTGAAATTTAGGGTGAAAGGAAGGGTTTAAGTAATAGAGGAGTTATGGAGGTTAAGTATATTGAGATGAGGGTGAGAGATGAAAGGACCTTGAAGGTTAAATCAATATGGAAGAAAAGGGCAGGTAGAGGTGATAGCAAGTGGGCATACTAGAGGCACTAAAAAGCCACACAATAGATGGGGGAGAGAAGCCACACCACAGGTGGCAGAAGAGCCCGAAAGGCAAAGAGAAAGCCACCGGCGACTCAGAAGAGGGTGGTGGGGGAGGAGAGACTCCTCTCTCTCTCTCAAATTCTCTCCGTGTTTTTTTTTTGTAGCTTATTATTTGAAATGGATTCAGAACAAGACACGATGTCTCAATTTGCACACAGAGTATGACTTTGTCTCACTTTGCACCCAGAATAAGTACAACGTCAAACACGTTGCACTATCTGGCCACTCCCATCTAATTGTCGTTAAAATTGTTTATGTGGCAGTTATGTCCCAAAATTTATATGAACAATTAAGACATTTTATCCGAATTTTATAAAAGTTGTATTGTTTTGATTTTTGTGTTTCTTTTTTGACTTGTGATGGTTCAATCCGCTTGTTCGAGGTGCAGTCGAGCTGGGCATATGACTTCAGTGTGTTCTTCAATGTGTTTGACGTAGTCCTTCTGTTATGGATGCAAAGTGGGACGAAATTCTATTTTTAGTGCAAAGTGAGACGAAATTATATTTTTGGTGCAAAGTGAGACGTCGTGTCTTATTTTAAGTGAATGTTAAGCAATAAGCCATTTTTTAAACATGCCGCCCAAGATAAAGAGCTTATATGTAAGGTTGTACGTCCTTATTAACTATTTAGCCGTAATAAAATTAATTTTGGAATCTAATTTACTAAAGTAAGTTGGAATCAAGCAATTTTGGTCCTCCTCATCACCAGTGAGTTCAGTAAATATATATTACAAGGGAATGATAGAATTAGTGGCATCATCTATTCTGATTAATCGAGAAGAATCAAGAAGTAAAGGGATGCAAAATCCCCCATGAAAATCCACAACCCTTTTGAATTAGCTTCAAAATTGTTGGATACACACACATATATATATATATACATATATGTATATATACGTATACATATAATAGACCTTCAAGGGATACAAAGTTTCTTGAGGGCCTCCAACTTGCCATAAGAGTTTGGTATGATCTTTGAAGCATAGGGATAAAGATCTTTGTATGCCTTTCTTGTTGTCCCTGGTGCAACACCAGCTGCTTTTGACACATCTGCATGCATCAAATTGCAAATTATTAATACAAGTTGCACTCTGATCCATCATAACCCCTCTCAAAACTTACCAAATCAAAACATCATTCAACATTAAATTACAACTGTTATGTGCTTCTTAATTAAAAAATAATAATAATTACAGACATATTAGAAACAAAATAATCTATACTAAATCAGTCGACTGTTATTAGCACTTCAAAATAATATCAACCGGTACAAGATCCGTATTTTCGAATGCTCATAGCAATTTCCTTAAAAAACATGTCATATATAGAACATATGGAAAAAAAAATCAAAGATGGGAATTGTTATTGACATTTCAAAATAGTCATCATGCACTAACGGTACAAGATTAGTATTTTTGAGTGCCGATAGCAATTCCCTTGTTCATAAATTAGAGATAAATTAGAGAAGGATGGAGAGAGTTTAAGTTTTGGACCTTGAACAGTCAACTTGAAGGTAGAATTGTCATTAGACAGCTGCACAATCATGTACACAACCCCAGCCAAAACAGAAGTAGGAGTCCTCCTAATATCAATCTCATGATCATTCTCCTTCAACTTGTTCAAAGTCTCCGACACCGCCTTAATATCCTGGTGATTCATCCCAAGCCCGAAGCAGCACCGCCGCGAAAGGTCACGGGCGTTTATAAAGCTGTCGTCCTTAACAATCTTCTTCTCCAACAAAACCCTCCTCATTATCTTGTTAATTTCTTTCTCCGACGGTCCTCTCAGCCCCGTCGCCATTGCAACTTCTTTTTGGCCGGCAACCGCCGCGATTTCCCTTAGGGTTCTTGAAGAGTCTCTTTTGCAAGCAAAGTAGAGGCAAGCCGCCGCCATGGCCTCACAGTTTCTTCCCCGGCAAGCATTTTGATCGTGTGCATTTTTGTATATTGCCTTGGCATCATCTCCCACCGTTGAAACCAACCCTAGCTTCTCAGCCATCCATCCGATCGACTCATAAGCAAGCTTGAGAGCCTTGTTATTGTCTTGGTTTGAGACTCTACTATTAAACCTATAATTAAAATCATTATTGTTCTCCCTTTTCTTGGTGTCCAAGTAGGAAATTGTTGTGGTGAGAACGCCATCGTCGAGCAGGGCGTTGGAGCGGGCGCCGACGCGGGTCGGGTCTTGGTCGGAGTCCTGGTCGGCGGTGAAGTGGCGCCACTCGGCGGTTTCGTCGATGGACCAGGCTTCGAGAACTAGACCGCAGTCGCAGCAGATTGTGTCACCTTGTCGGTGGTCGAAGACAACTTGGGTTTGTTTCTTGCATTCTCTGCAAAACATATTTTCTTCCATAATTGAGAGAGAAGTTTAATTTGTTGGAAATTTTTGTGAATATTGATGGTGTTTTTGATGGGTGGATTGGGAGTGATCCTTTGTTATATAGGGTTTTTGTGTGAATACAAAATTTGCTTGTAGAAGAAGGGAAGGAATCCTTGTAGAAGAAGGGAAGGAATCCTAGTGAAGACCAAGTACTGTGTGCAGTATTTATAGAGCCAAATTCACCGACTCATATGTTATCGACTACTATTTTTTTCAAGGAAAACACGGATTCCTTATTTTACACGGAAAAGGAAAAACGAACACTATATATAAAGATACGAGTATAAGTTGTAACATTATTATGGTCAGGGTGCACTGAAATGCGTGTATAAATTTTTTCTGCTCTCAAAAAAATGAATTGGTGTGGTTTGACATTAACTGATTCCCTTTTTTTTTAATTTAAAGAAAAATCATGATTTTTTTTCCTTATAACCAAGGAAAAATCTATTTTTTTTAAAGAATTGTGATTTACTTTTTTAGTGTTACCAGTTGCAATTTAGTAATATTCTTCTTTCCGATGTTTGTGGTAGTTTTGAGTTCAACTCTTATAAAGGCTAGATCAATATCCAATTTGTATAATCCCCTTTGCAATATCATTGTATAAAAAAATGATCAACTTCGTAGAATCCCCTAGGTTAGTGATTTCAAATTGGTCCTAACCTTTTCAAACACGTATCCAACTTGTTTAAAATTTTACATTCCTTAGGTTGTAATTAATTTAGGGGTTAAATATCTACTTGGCAACAACATCTATGACTTTTTATGACACACTCCCACTTGGATAGTCCAAGTGTCAACCAGCATGTTTCCGTGAACTATCTGAGTCGAGATGTATCATTTTACGCTTGTTTATACTCCAAAATAACGAAATTAAAGTTATCATGCCTCCCAAAAAAGTTGATTATGCATCCAAAATTGTAAAAACATGAAGAAAAATTGTACTTGAAAGAGTGCAAACTGACTTTTTTATCGTGGGAATAATAATTCGATGACACTAATGATATATGAGTAAGGAACCATCATTTCCAAGAAAATATTTATTAATCAAACTAACTAGGGCCGAACGAATGGAAATTTTCAAACAAATTGGTTACTTATTTAAAATGTTTTAAAAAGTTGGGATCAATTTTAAATTACTAACAAAAGTTGGAGGTTACAAAAATAGAAATTTAATGTGTCATGCTTTAGATCCAGAGTCCCTAAAACTCATTTTTTAGCTAATTTAGGGATTTTCAACAAAAAAAAAATGGCTCCATCAAAGTCTCTATTATGCTGACTACTTTAAAATTTTGATATTTTAAGGGTTCTGGATCCCTAAATTTAGCAAATAGGAGAAAGAAAGTATTAATTGCTATCTCCTCACAATTTGATGAATTTCATAAATAATAAAATAATAAATTGAGAATATTCAAATATTTAATTTGAAACAAATAATTATTTGAGATTCGCAAAAATAGGGAACATTGCAGAAGTAAACTTTTTAAAAATAATTTGCTAAAATAACTTTCCAACTATTTTTAGTTAGAATTTAATTTAAATTTAGGGACTCTACTGAAAATACTCTTATAAATTATCAAAATGGCAGTGAAATGTGTGTTAAAAAAAAAAAGCCTATTATCTAAATCCTAATTCAAGTGGGGATAATGGAGATCTGTTTTCTCAGTGGTTATCTGTACTGTAACAAATCCAAGCTTCCTCCTATCTAGAGTCTATAACCATTCCAAGTAACCCCACATATTTTCTCATTATTTTCATGATAAGAAAACCAAAGAAGACTTGGGTGGGTTTTTTCTGTGTTCTTTTAGAATTTTCTCAGCTCTCTCTCTCTCTCTCTCATTCAAACACATCATTATACAATCAGATTCTGCCTGATGGAGACATGGTGGACACCTGGTTAGTTAAGTCAGTTAATATGAGAGAGAGAGAGAGAGAGAGAGAGAGAGGATGAAGAAGACAGGCAGGTAGACAGTTAGAAAAATCCAACAGTTTCCACACTTTGTGCTCTTTTTGTCCTCTCTAATAAAAGCCTTTCCTTGTCTTTTACTCCTGAGGTACAAAGAATCAATGCCATGAATGAATGTTTGAATCTGAAACCTTAGAACTTTCCAATATGACAGCAAAAAGACAAATGTTTCTTTCTAATGTAGTTCGACAACATTTTCAGAGAGATCTTTGTGCTGTTTACACGTGACAAATGAAAAGACATCATCATTTATCATTAAATGGCAGGCAAAGACAGAAACTTTAAACCAAAAAAAAAAAGACAAAAAAAACAACTCTCCCATAATTGTGGTGGAGTTTCTGCAGAGTAAAAGCATCCTTCTGTTTCTGTTTGTTGGATTATAAAATTACAATCAACTATCCCGCTTCTTTTTTTTCCAGAATATTATTCAATTTGCCTAACTAAGCCCTTCTTCAACCTCCCAACTCTCCTGTTCAGCTAAGCACAGCATTATGCAGAAAAGACCGGTAAACAGACCGGGAAAACTAAGAAAACGTGGAGGGGGATGAAAAGAGAAGAGGTAATACTACAGTGCCCTAGATACCAGATATTCCTGTATGCTAGATTAAACTAATTTATGCAACTTTGGCAACTAGAGACACAGTTCATACCGGAGAGACGATCCTGCTGCTACTTTAGGTACTACTTACCTATTCTCCTTGGAACTTCTTCGAAATATACAGAACAATATGTACTTTCCCCAAAAATGACAACAGCAGGTGTCGTTTCAAAAATGAACGAGCAGCCTTGGTTTACTTGGGGTCGAAGACTACCTCCATTCCATCTTCTTTCTTCAATGCCAGCATGTATGTCAGTAAAAAGCGATCATAGACAGGTGCATGAGCGGGGATATGGAATGCAAGTGTAGATGAAAAGAGGACAGCATTGAGTACGGTACATGATCAATCAATTGATGATCATAATGAAAGACACGGTACCCCGTCTGGTAGATTCCTCGGCAGTGGCTGTCCAGTGACATACCGTTGAGGGCATGGTCTCGGTGCAGTCGGAACTGTACCTGATGAAGAAGAGATTCCAGGTGTATCTGCTCGGGGGACATGGAACCTGGCAAACCGGTTGATGACGGAAAATCTTTCCAACTCCTGGCATTCCAGTCTCAAGTCTAAAATTGATGCTGCCTTGTCGAACCTGGATGAATAAATGATATAATGACGTAAGAGAAATTTAACATGGCCGAATTCAATTGCTACAAATAGTATATTATGGTATTAAATCTGAAAAATTCTCGAGGCAGAATTCTAAGGTCAATCCAATTTTCGCACTTTCTAAGGGACCTATGTAAATCCAAATCCAAAAAGCATGGGGAATCTTTACCCTTCGGAATACAGTAAGTAGCATAATTTGGCCATAATTGATATATGTAATCATAACAGAATTAGGTGGAAAATGTATGAATACCCCTGTAAACTTCTAGCAGAGTAGCATATGCATTTATCAAGGAAAAAGCTTACTCAACTCAGCCTTAGTTTGACTGCTTATAGTTGGTTCCAAGAAACATTTTTCTACCATTCATCCCCCGAACAAGACAATATGACAGTGTAGTTTCCAAAAAAGTAAGAAAAAAATTCAGGAATGGAAAACTCTGTCATACCTCACTAAGTCATTTTCCAGCTTCTTTGATCTACTTGTCAAGTCTCCCACAATTTTTGAAAAGTCCTGGTCATCAATGCCCTCAGAAACTTTACGCTTTTCTGAAATCCTGCAAAACATTTTACAGAAAAATTAATTCTTATTTCTTAGAAGGCAAAAACCTCAAGATATACGATTTCAAGCACAAAAATTCTTTTATACTTCGAACTGGATTACAATCTTTCTCTTATTCTCTCAAACAACCATGAAGAGTGACACTTACATATCACTGTCGTTTAGTGGCACACTAGTACTATTTCTTCTGCTACAGGTCAAGCTGCATGCATCCCCTAATGATAATTTAGCAACAAAATATGTCACACTATCATAGTAGACAGCAGCATCTGCTGCGAAAATGGATGCTGGTGCAGGGCTAAGCAAATGCTGCAGAAACTGTGTTGTGGAAATAAGCCTTCTCTTAGATCGAAGGATTGGCCGGGCATCTTCAATCATTTCAAACTCATCTCCAACCTGCTATAAAAATCAATGATACAATAAACACTTGGATCTAAGCACCTGGGGAAATTTTTTTAATAGAAATAATTTCATTGTATTATCATGTAACTAGATGCTCACTTTCTCAATCAGCCTATTGGATGCCAGTGCCCAGTCCTCCTCTGCCATACTGCATAAGAACATGCACTCCAAAAGTTAACACATGCAGAAAACAAACCGAGGGTTGGCTGTGCACTCCAGTAGACAAAAGACTTTAGTCTTCGAGAAGAGACAAGAAGGGAGTAACTCATTGGCCACACACCAAAATTGGCCCAGAAGCAAAGAAATGGGTAACAAAAGTATATACCTGATATCTTGAACGCTTTTGGAACCTTGTGTCACTTTGTGCCATGGTAGAAGCTCAGATGTTGCAATTTTACGTTTTTTTGGTCTCAAAACACTTTCATCGATGGCATCTGAAGGCAACACATAAGGAGCTATGGAGGGTTCACTTGCAACCAAATTGACAGATGTACTTGGCCAGAGACTGTTGTTTCGACTACCATCAGAAGCATCTATCTGTTCCACAGAAGAATGTATGTTTAGACTCTGAGAAGGCTTCACAAGAGATATCTGCCCTGCAATCCTTGCAAACCTTTCATCATACATTGCTGGCAGCCCATTTCTGAAAGTCCCATACTGCTTAAACCAGTTGGATGCCATGCGTATATTAGCCCAAGATGCTCCTGCATGATTAGGTAACACATTGTTGCCAGTAGATTGACTCTGAGAATCACTTTCACCAAATGCAACCATGCCTTGGGCTTGGAAAGCAGATTGTGAAGAAGCTTTTACACTTGGATCTTCTCTAGCATCTGTCAAGAAACTTGGTACTTTTGAATTTCCATGCGGCGATGATTCGAGAGCTGACACCGAATTCAGTCCATCATCCTTGTGATGAACATAAATTGACTGCTGCCCTGCAACAGCAGCTACATGTTGAACATCCAGATCTCTCCCACTTGGATCGGTCTCTACATTCTTTGTTGCCTGCACTTGGTGCAGCAGGGAGTAATTGTGATGAAAGCCATGTGATTTTGAAGCATGGCTGGAAAATCCAAGATTTCGTGGAGAGGGAGCCAGGCTGTTGTTGTCACCATGATGTGTTCTCTCAAGATCCTGCAGAAGTGAATGAGTCAACAATGAACTACAGGTCAAAGTACTAGGATTTGAGAGATTCCTTACCCCTGTCTGTGAAGCATCAAGCATTCCAGATGGCATCGGCTTCTGGTTCCTCTCTTTACCATGCTGAAAGTCTGAAGACACGAAGCCTTGCGAATGCATAGAGGAAGCACCAAACTCAGATGACCTATATCCACCGTCTTGCGCAGTTGAACTATTTAGCTCCTTTGAAGTTAATGAAGTAGTTTCCATGCTATCATGAGCTATCAGAGGAAATTTCTGATGATCCATGCCAGAAAGACGTTGCTGACCTGGGTTATTTGTCCATAAACTCTGCTGCCTCACTGAAATGCCAGACATAAAAGAAGGTTGAGAAACTGGCATGGCTTCAAGAACAGGGAACTGTTGACCACCAGGGTTGATAAAAATCCGCTGAGAAGTATCATGAGACGGAGCAAGGTTGGAAGGTGGATGTCTAGAGGCAGTACCAGGTAATGTTGCCTGAGTAGATGACCCTTCTACAGGAACATTAAACCGATGTTGCATTTGAAGCTGATTCCTTGAAAATGGACTGGATGTAATTTCTGCAATAGAGCTCCCGTGCATATAAGATGAGGGGATGCTTGATTGTCCCCCGATACTAAATTTATCATCCCAACGGGCTCTTGGTGATGATTCATGTGATTGGGACAAAGACTGAGAAGGTGACAGAGTAGCTAACCAGGTCTGGTTTTTCTCTCCTAAATCAGAACCCATTTGCGTTTGATTTGGATTACTTGCTGATTGCAGCATACCCTGAGAGGAGAAAAGAGTGTTTGAATTGGACTGCTGTTGAGATGGAGCCAATTTCAAAGAAAAACCTTGAGAAGCAGAAGACTGATTGTACATATGAGAAACAGGTGCTCCAGGAGTTTTTGCCTTGGTTACCTCAGATAATGGATTAAATCCAGAATGGCCAAATTGTGCGATACAGTTATTCTCCTTCAACTGATCAACCCTGCAAAGAAGATGAAGCATATTTTGACTGCTGTGGTTAAGCCATCCAAAGATTAAAAGAGAGATGAAAAATAGAATAGAAAACTGGAGGTACCAAAGAAAAATATTTTGGAACACTGATAAGACTAGATATGCCAACCGATATGAACACAAAGTAAATAATAATGATGGTTGCACAGAGAAACTGTAGTGCTCATTAGTATGCAAAAGAAATATTGGCCATGAGCTAAAATATTCCAATCCCTCATTATCTCTTCAGAAGACTACCTTGTTTGTGCAGTGATATGCATGCCACTAGGGTCCCGTTGGTAGCAATTTTGCTGCTGCTCATATGTTTCACTTTCCCTCTCATAAGAGTTTCGAAAAACATGAGAGCTGTTACTCATTTGATGCTGTTTTTCTCCTTGATTAGGCTTAGCGTAATCAAGCTTATTATTATCTTGGACTTGGTGATTTGTTTCCTGATGGACCTTGGTTATGTGTGAATTTGGCACAGAATGAAAGTTAAATGTGTGAGAATTTTCTCTGTTCCTCAGAGTATCCTCTGAGCCAGATGGTAAGCGCTCCAATTGTGCAGTTGATCTGGAAAATGAAGTTACCCTAGAATCACCATCCCTCTTCCACAGATAATCATCAGAGTTCCTATTGTACATGGATTCATTAATATCACCTGTCCAACAATCAACAGCAGTGTCATGGGAGCTGAAAATAACATCATTTCCAACAGAGGATCGAAAATGAACATTCTTACCTTCTGGTTTACTGCTTGGTTGGCTAACAAGACCATAGGAGTCTATTCTCTGCTGCTGTGGATCACATTCTGAGTGCTCATTCATTTGATTGGTCCATGTGTTGTCCAAACGCAAATGTGGTTGAACCTGTTGACTTCTCTCCACAGACAGCTTTTGTTGAGGGTAACGACCCAACCACTCACTTGTGTTTTTGGGGGTCTTCTGAATGGATTCATGAGTTTCATCCTGGTGAAGCCCTTCTCTAAGCTCCGCTGTGAATTGAATCTCTGGCTGTGGAAAGCCAGGGAAGCTAGAATTAACGCTGGAATCATTAAGCACGGGAAAAGGTTTTGAACTTAAGGAAGAGGCACTCTGCAGGTTGTTATCAGCCCAACTTCCTTGTTGCTTCTCACTGTCCAAGGTGTTCGAAGGCTGATTGCCAGTTGACAGTTCTGTATTCTGAAAAGTCAATCCACTCCACTCCTCCTGTATCCCAGTCTCACTACTAGAAGCTTCTGCTACAGCAGACTGCATAAGTGCACTCCAGCTTCCACTTTGGAGAGAGGGAAATTCATTTGAATATCCTGTATGTTCAAATGCATTTCCAAAGCCTCCAGCACCAATATCACTTCCCTTCACCGCAGAAGCATCCCACATACTATCATCGGTGTTAAACAAAATCTTCTCTTCCATTGGATCGAGGGGAACCAAATCCTGTGAAGGGGCATGCTGCATTGTTTTTTTCTGAAAGGTTCCAGGCCATCCAGCATGATCTTGCTTTCGGCTGAGTTCCTGCAGTGATGTATTTGTTTGCAAGATATTCTCTTGCTGGAGGTTACCCAACGTAGATCCATCATTTAAACCCTGAATAGTAGCTTGTCCAAACGCATTTTTTCCTTGAAACCCTTGTTTGGGTACGAACACCCCTTGAGGTAAGCAAACCTGATCTAGAGAAGCGGTGGTACGATGATCACCCACAAAGGGGTTACTGAAGGCTGATGACTGCATAGCAGACTTCTGCATTTGATCACTAGGCTTGGTCAACAAATTATCAGAATCATGAGACATCGCCTGAAGATGGGAAAACTGATTCATAGTGCCTCTTCCACCAGCAACAGGAGTACCATATAAAGATGCATCAAACTGCTGAGAAGCTAGACCCATTGAGCTCAAATTCTGACCTTCTTGAGAAAAAATAAGTCTATTAGATACATTTTGTCCAGCAGGAGATCCACCTCGCTGCACCCAGTTCATAAACATTTGTGATGTATCATTAACAGGTGTTCCATTGATGAGAGGAAACTGAACCCCAGCCGCCTGCTTATTGATTGCAGAAAGCTGATTTACTGAATTGTGTTGCCTTGCATCACCAAACGGTTGTAGTTGCTGCTGCCTCTGAAGTTCTTGCAGTTTCTTGAGCATCATGTGCTGCTGCAACAACTGCATGTCATTGTATCCAGACTGCTGCATTGAGTGAAGCTGTGGAATGCCTTGTTGTCCCCTTACAAGTTGCTGCTGCCTTCCAGAAAAGTTAAACTCAGTTGAAGCTTCAGTAATTTCAGACCTTTCTGAATTGGTTGTCAGGGTGGGACTATCGCCTGATGCATTTTCTTGCTCTGATTGAAAGATAGATGAGCCTCTTGAAGTTAAATTATATGGATCAAAAACTGTGCCCTCACCCAAAAATTCAAGTTGATTCTGTCTTTCCTGGAATTCTTCTCGTCCAAACATAAACCCATTCGTCTTCAGATGTTGGTTTCTAGTTTGAATATTGGGCAACCCAGCCAGTTGTGTATGGTTTTTATCAAAAGTCAGGGATTCATTGCCACGTCCTCTCACAGAATCTGCAAGGGCCACAACAGATACATTAGGGATTCAAAAACACAAACAGGGTATTTCACGTCACCATGAAGAAACTATTCTAGGAGAAAACATGATTTTTGTTTCCCAGGACTTATGCACATTTGAGAAACAGAATGCCAACTCCAATGAAACAATCAAACAGAGAACCTATAAAGCAATCAAGAAGACCATTGAAAGTGAAACCATTTATACCTAATTGTTGCACATTACTCTTCAGATTGAAACTTCCACTGATCTCTCTTTGTTTTTCTTGCCACTGATTGTAAATATGTGCAGGCCAATTACCACCTGTGACTTGAGATTGATGGGAATAGTTGTCTAGATCATATAACTCGTGGATCCTGCCTTCAATTTCGTTACCAGGCATTAAATTTCCAAGCACCAAATTTTCCTAGCTAATTGCTTCTGCGAAAATAGAAATGATGCATATTCTTCACATGCTTAACAAGCAAATTCGAAACAAAATCTATACTCCAAAATGGCAAGAGATACCGTAAAACTGTATCTTCTTAAATTATCCTGCATAAAAAGGTTCCAGTGGACCAATGAGACTAGAAGTACAGCCACACAATTTCAACAAAAGAACCATGAATAGTAAGGCTAGTAAGTCTCCAAAACTAGAACAGGAAACCTCAAGGAATAAGTTACATTAGATTTCAAACTTAAGTGGGTCTCATTTATGGAGAACCACTACATCGGCCAGCCAATAGTAACCAACGACAACAAAATTACAAAGTCCACCCAAGTGTCAAACCACGAGCTGCATGTGTCTTATTCAACTCCTTGTAAAGTACAAATTAAAGAAGAGAGGGAACTCGAATCAAATTAGGGGCTTGGAGGGCAGTTACTAGATTCAAACTTTTCTATATTCCGTTGACACAAAAAGTGGTGCACGAGCAAATATTTACTGCTGAGTTTGCACTTAAACACCAAAATTCATGAACCGCAGAAGAATTTGAGAGCAAATATCAAAATGGGAAAGATTGCAAACTTACCATAAGCTCAAGCTAATGCGAGCTCCAAAGTTTCGAAAAACACATAAAAAAACTAACCAGAAAGTAGTCAAAGACTATAATTAAGCCATAGACAGTCAGAGTAAAGCAAAAGCAAAACTCAAACTTTACACCTTAAAACCCTAAAAAAAGCCCAACAATATATCTACCTCACAAGCACTGCAACCTCAATTCTCCCCAGAAAAACAGAAACAATCAACTCAATTTGAAAATTTCAGAGCTAATTCCACTAAATTAGAAACAGAAAACCACAAAAATTCCAACTCTAAGTCTCATTCTTACACCAGAACAGAAACAAGCTAAAGCAGCAAAAGTAGTTGTTAGTGAGGCGAGCAGGAAAAAGGTGGTGTTGGGAGCTCACAGTTTGATCCAAGCCGAGAGAATTAGGGCTTAAAGAGCGTGGACAGTACGGCGTCGTGCTCCTCTTGTAGCTCAATTCTTCAGTCAGTCGCTTAAGCTCCAAAACGACGACGCAAATGGCTCTCTGTCTCTCTAACTCTCACTGTGTCTCTGAGCTCTCTCGCTCTCTAAGTGCAGAAGAAGAGTGCGAAACCGAAATTGATTTCTCGGACCGAAGCCGAAGATAAAGCGATCCAAACAAACACTGCTCAAAAAATATGTTTTCCAACCAACTCTCTCACAGAGGAGTCTCAGAAGAAAACGCCGCCCCAGGCTCGGTACCCGATCTCAGACTCGGGATCCAAACCTAAGCCTCGTGACCCGAATCTCAGCCTCGGGTTAATCCGAACCCAGGACACGGAGTCAGAGACATCAATGTACTTCGCGCGAGTTGGTGCAGCTCTTCGTTTGTGACCGTCGGATGGAGATATTTGGGTGATCGACGGTTGAGGTTTTAGAGAGACGTAGGCTCTAGTAACTGTGCGACTTCGAAAGGAAAAAGTAGACGGGATATTCGGCTGCCACGCACTTTTGTACACGCGTGAGGTGGTGCCACTTTATTTTTTTCAAGTTACTTTGGCCTTTGGAGCTTTTTGTTTTGAGAATTTCGTAAATATGTTCCCATTATTTTTGTTTTTTCGCGTTTTATTTTCCCGCCGCCAGTTTAAGCAATCAATTAGGGATCCAGATAACTGAGTGTGTCAAAAAAAATTATAAATAATGTAATTTATCATGTCATTATCCTATATTTATTTTTTCAATTCATTTTAAAAAAATTATGTATATGAAAATTTTATCTAAGAATAACTCTCGTGTCTGGATCCACTCAATCCCTTCTCCGGCTTATAAGACTTTCAATTTTGATCGTTTAAATTTGAATTGTCATAAAGGCTTTTATTTATAATTTCCTTTTCTTGGAAAAAAAAAATCCTTACGTTTATTACCGGACATTCAATTTGGTAGTATTGTTATAGCTTTGGGCCTAGTCCGATTGCGTTACCTAACTTTCTTAGCCTAATCGTCTTTATAAATTCTAATTATTGAGGCATCAATCCGATTAAACCGGCTGACCCAGCCGAACCGGCCGGATTCAAGTTGTAGCTATTGACTTGGTTTGATTTTGATCATCTGAAAACTCCAACGGTCTAAACTTAATTAAAGGAGTAGGGGTTTGATTTGATTGGTTTTGAGTTTTTTCAAACCGACTTCAAATTAAATTGAACTTGCCACTTATAGTTTATGCTAACGTGGCATTGCTACAAGTGTAGTTCTCTTATTGGTTAGGAGAGATTTGTGATTAATACTATATATGGATGTTGCATTTAAAGTTTCAAGCTATTGGTTTCGGGGTTATCTTAGTTAATTTGAAATTTAATAGTACGTTGAAATAGAATGGTTTGATGTAATTAGGTTAACAAGAAACCCAAAAAAAGCCCCATTGCTATGATTGTAAAAGAAAAACCTAAATATTTCATTGATAGATGGTAATCGAACTTAAACTCGTTAATGTATAGATTTTAATTCAATTTTGTGAAAGAACGAAAATACTAGCCTCTATTGTAGAAAGAGAACGAGATGAAGAAAGTATGACAAGTGGCGGCAGTGGTATAACTCGTCCATGGACGTTAGGCAATTAGATCTTGCCCAACCTTCGTTAGTCCCCTAATTCCTGCAAATTTGACTTCTTTTTTGGTTTCGTTAATTTTTTTCCCAAACCACACTTTATCACTACCTCCTCATTTAGTAGATGTTCTTATCTTCAATTTTGATTGGAGATCTGACATGTTCGATGGTCCAGTATGATTGATCGACCTAATATATGTGTAGTGCTATGATTTGTGGTCAGGTTGGAGGTTATTGACTGCAAAGGTGGTTGGGCATGGTAGAGGCGGAATTAGGACGATAGTTATTTGAGATGGTAGTAACTTTGTTGTTTTAGTTTTAAAATTTAGATTGCAAATATTCTAGCCGCCATTGGAGTGAGAATATATCATTTTTCTGTTGTTGGATTGTCCTGTAATAATAGAGTGAGATGAAAAATTGGAATTAAACTTCTCGATTGTATTCTTCTTATTATTATGAGGTAAATATAACTTCTACAAACTCTAATAATAATTATAGAGGATTAAAATATTTTGAAGCTAAACTAAATTTCTCAACTTAGTATATTTTCTTGCTGCCTCTCTTTTATTTCTTCTCCATTTTGTTTCTTGAGAAATTTATAAAGAACAAAAATGCAATTAAGAATGTTGTCAATGCACTTAAGGGTGAGTGAGACCACAACACTTGCAGCAGATTTTGCTTTGACTTCGGATTCAGTGTTGAGACTTTGACTCAAGTCGTCGTTGCATCATGAAGTAATACGTGGAAAACTGCAGCCGTAAACGTATACAAATTACTAGAGCGCAGGTGCACCTGCAGCCGTACACGTATACAAATTACTAGATAGAGAAAGACGGCGCATGATTTTGGTTTTAGAACATAGCTTCCTTATAAATATTCTTAGTTAGCAGAGATTATCAAAATGGGGATGTAGCTCAAATGGTAGAGCGCCCGCTTTGCATGCGGGAGGTACAGGGTTCGATCCCCTGCATCTCCAACAATTTCCAACTTTTTAATTTTTTTTTCTGTGACATTCTAATTGTTCATTTTTAAATAAACTACATAAAAATATTCAAATTATAAGTTCATACTCTAAGTATCCATCATTAACAAACCGTTAGTTATTCTGTTAAATGCTTATTTAGCAAAACTAAATATCAATTTTTATAATTATAATAATCCAACAAAAAATAATTAAAAAGATTTTGTAAAAATAAATAAAAGAATAAAGGAAGAATTAAAAAAAAAAATCATCTCTCTCCATCCCTAATCTCTCTTCCATTTTCTTCTTTTTCTTTATGATTGAAACACATTAGATACGACCATATCCTTCTCTACCACCCAATTCTTCATCTTTATTTTGAAAATTTTCAATTACTTTAATGTTGGATTGCCCAGAAAAGTAGAACCATTGCCATCTCGTTGTCATATCCGTTAATTTTTTTTTATTCAACTCCAGCCTGGGCTTAATTTTTTGGTGGAGAAAGAAAATGAGTCGTCAGGTTCGGACTTGGAGGCCGTATAGAGAGGTTGAAGGCCGGTGTGGGTGTGCCATTTTGGGTGTGGTGAGTAAATGAAAAGAAGGGTGGAGGAAGGTATTGAAATGGATGAGAGGCGATGGTGGTCATAATAAAAATCTAACAGGGATGCCGTGCACTTATGGAACGCTTCATGAGGATGATGGAATCGATCGAGTCGATAAGATCGCAATAGCGGGTTCCGATGAGCTGGCGTAGCTCCTCCATCTTGGATTGGATATGGGTTCGGGTGGTAGACTCCACGGTTCGGATCTCAGAGATGAGTTTGGTGCGGAAGAGAGACTCGGCATCCCTAGAAGCAGTAGCGACAGTGGCGTCTGTAATTGCAAAATTCCTGCAAGAATTTTGAGGATGCGAGGAAGGGGAGATACAATGGAATTGGATGGTGCGAGGCGTTTAGGATTTTTAGGATTTTTTTTTAATTAAATTAGGGGGTTATATTTATTTTGAGATTTTTTAAACAATTTTGTTTTTTTAATAATTTTGTTATTAAGTTTATTTTAAAATTTTATTAATGATTTTTTATAATATATTTAATTTTTAATTATTTTTTTATCCACATGGAATCCAACTCAACATAAACAGTTGACTAAAAATGACAGCTCAGCATTTCATGGTTTGACTAACATATTGACTAACGGAGGGTACCTAGATGATGTGTTTTGATAGTTTGAGTAACTAGATGAAAGTTTTCATAATTGGGGTGAAAATTTTCATAGTTGGGGTATGAACTTGAAATGAACCCTATAGTTTGGGTATTTTTATATAGTTTATTCTTCATTTTTTGTTACTAAGCAAATATCGAATCTCCAGTGTTTTAGAAGCATTGTAATTTTTGTTATGTTTTTGTATTACTAAGCAGTATCGGATCCTCAGTGTTTTAGAAGCACTCCCAAACAAACCCTAAGTTTATCTCCTTTTGCATAGCTTATAATAAGACCACAAAAATCACCAAGCAAAGCAAAGGAGAGGGCACATAACACGTACATGAACTGATATACACACCATCTCTTATGGAGTTATGGCATGCTTTTTTATTTACAACCAAAAACTGGTGTGAGAAACAGCACTTGTTTTGCATTCTATCATTGCACCAATTTGTTCCTTGTGCAAAAAGAAAGCTTACAATTATTCATCCAATGAATTAACTTATTCTACAAGTATCGAGTTTCAATCAGATTATTGCCGTACCCACAACTTGTAATCCGATCCTTTGTCGATAAACGTTTGCCAGCTCCCCTCCAAATGATTTTCCTTTGAGGGGTTCCAATCAAAATGGCCAAGCTTCATTACTAGTGTATCACCTATCTGTGCAACATACCCTTCATTATTTGCATGGTATATCTTTACAGTGCTCCGGCAATGGATCCCTGCCCTTCTCCGAGCTTCGACTAGCTCGGTTAGGATTTCGTGGAGACCAAAGTCGTATAAATGGTCATAGAAAATTACAGGCTGCAATAGATACGAGAAAATAAGATTGTAAAGTTAAGTAAGAGTTGTTTATGAATTATGACCCGAAAGAAGAAGAGTTTAAATGTTAATTGGGTGACTGAGAACTCACTGTGCCAGGATGAGTCAAGATGTATGCATATCCCTGTGTGAGCTTATCTCGTGGAAATGGCCAATGGCCCTGAAATGAAGGGAAAGTTCATAGATTTAAGTCTTTTAAATCTTAACTTTAGCAGTTGAGAATTGATAAAAGATCAAGTTTAACAAGGTTCAAGTAATGGAGGATTGAAGTTAAAGCCTCATTTTCTACGCCCGACATAAGGTTTAAAAAATGAGCGGTTTATGTGCACGGCCAAGAATGTGGTGTATGAGAGGGAAAGAAATAGAGACCTGTGTTGATCCGGTGTCGTGGTTCTCCAAAAACGTTACAGCACGTGAGGGCCACCATCCCAAAACTCCGGTTGGTTTACCCTGAGGATCTATTAATCTCCAATATTGGTTGTGAAGAGCAGAGTGGAGTATTCCCTGAAAAGGTGCAACACAGTATGCATTGAGCTAAAATATCCAACCACATAAATGAGTTTCGCAAAGGTTTAGCAAGTAAACCCATATCAATTCAGGCTACTTTTCATTTTTTCCCGGTGTTCTGGTCCATATCTCATAAATGATAAAATTCACTTCACTTCAGGTTATTTTCTTAGCCTGATGCATGTCAATCGAACTACAATAGGCACTTCAGAAGGTACCTTTGTGGTGACATCAAATGCTGAGGAAGTACCGCCTGTGGCATTGATCCAATTAACAATTCGTTGCCGGTGAGCATCTAGAAAAACAGACAAGTTCACATTATCATATAAGTACATACTGAGCAAAATGGTAAAACATTTCATTGCTTCGGAAACAAAGGAGTTTTCCTTATTTAAACAGGTGTATAATAATGTCTTATAGAGGACGAGGCAATGAAAGAATTGAACCACAGCCATGAAGTAACGATATTATGCTTATCTTCCATGTTACTGTTCTATTTTCTTTCAAAATATATAAATCAAAATAAGGGTCATCAGAATGCGCTTTTCGATGCTAAAACCAGTAACAATATGAATTGTATCATACCTTACCCAGATTTTGACCATTACCTAATATGTGCATGTTACTTCAAACATGAGTCATTCAGAAGAATCAAGTGGGAAAGTGCGAGTGTTTTTACCGTGACAAAAGATAGTAACCAATGTCCCTAAAGATGGAACTATAGTTTGATTTCAACCCATCATACAATAAAAAGCGGAATTACAAACTCAATCTACAGTCTGCAAGCTCTTACCTTGATTGTAACACAAATTTCCATTTTCATAAGCTAAACTGTCCCAATATTCTCCAATAGCGAAGGCAGGAACTGACGCTTCAATATATTCTTTTACAAAAGTACCGGAGAAGCCTCTGGAACAACAGAAAGGGAGTTTAATTGCCCACTAAGGATTAAAAGGAAAATATAACATGAATGCATAACAGTATAAGTGCATTCAGAACTTTTCAGACATCTGAACTTTGGGTCAACCATCAAATTATAGTTGGATTGGCATAAACATCAAATTGACACGTGCTTATAATGTTCCATGGCATATTCACTCGGAAAAGGTTTAAAATGCAAACATTGAGTTAGGAATTAGGATGAGTTAGAGCTCTGTAGTGCTCTTTGGTTCTTGTCTTCTTTTCATTCGGTTCCAGAATCATAGCTGACTTTTATCAAACCAAATATTGAAATGAAAATCACATTGAAGTTAGAATACACTGCATTTTAAAGAATTATCAACTTCTGGGACAATCTGCTGGTACAATAGCCACATCATGGCAGCATCTGAATTTCTATGTGCTACCAGAAAACTTGGAATTGTTACAAGGATGGATATAAGGTGTCTGTTAATTACTAAAATACCTATCACTAAAGATAACGAATTACCAGGGTACAGATAATTAAATAAACCAACCACTGGGCGACTGAGGGGCTGCTTTTCCTTCTTATGTGAAAGACATCTGCTGCCCTCGAAGGGCAAGAAAGCCAAAGTGATGTGGGGCTGTATGGTTATGGGTGTGTTTTGGGTGGTATGGATGGATAGAAACAGAAGGGTTTTTGAGGAGTTCGATGCCGTTGGGGTTGAGGAGCTTTGGGATAAAGTGTGTTATTTGTCCGCTCTCTACTTCTGTTTCTTGTGAGTTTAGGGGCTGGTTTTTCTTAGTTGTCTTGATTAGACTAACCTATATGTTAGTCTTGTTGCTGGTAGATGTCCGTCTCTTAGCTATATGTTCAGATGAAAACACACAGAACAGAAGAAAAAATGTGGCCAAGAAAAGATAGAGAAGGGATCTTGGAGACTAAGAGTCTTTTGGACCCATTCCACTCAAAGAAAAAAGAAAACACCTTCACCTTACGAAGTCAAGGCGCCATCCATCGAAACCAATATCATTCCGAAGCCAATTTAACCAATCCTTTATGTCGTTTCTGACGAAGTCCTTTGAATGATCAATATTGGGTGCTGCATGGAATATATCCCCTACACACAGCATTAACAGCAGTTAAGTTGGTAAGCTCAGCCTCGAACACTAGTGCATATTTGCCATCATCATGAGGTTGTCATTCTATATGACTAATCTTATCCCAGAAATCCCACAATGATCACGGAGTGGTAAATAGCATGTTTTTGTTCAACTAGGAACCCTTTTACCTAAACTAAGTTCATTAAATCAAAACAATCATTAGCTGTATTGAAGCTCAACTAGCGAGATAATGTCTCACAAACTCACACCCTTTCCATTTTAATCTTAAGAATGATAAAAATGATAGAGCTTTTGCTCACTACCCAACAAATAAAGAAAAAGAAAGTACCACTTGAAGGATTTCCTTGGCCTTGAAAATGTGGATCATCACAAACAATTGCGTCAGGCCCCCAAGCAAGTTTCCCACCAAAAATGTTCCAAATTCCGTTTGGACTCTGAAATCAGCAAGAATGCCGGTTTTACCAAGAGGGAAGACAACATATATGACTAATCAAGTTTGCAACATGAAATTGTGCTAAATGAAGGTGTTACAGAATGATTGTACTGTCATAAACAAACTACCATTAAGTTTCAAAATCAATTAACGAAACAGGAAATTTATAGTTTACCTGTTTATGAGCGCATCTATGATTTAGGACAACATCTCCCAAGGCCTGTTCACAGGAAACAAATATTACTACTTGAACACAACTATTCACAAGCAATAATCAAACAAAAAAGAAATGCAGCAAATATCCCTACCACATATGCGCAACATAATTCAGAATCATATTAATCCACTTTCCAAAAAAAAAATTCTTTTCCGAGCCTATGACCAACCAAATGCTTTTTCTGGAACAATTTTCACTTTTTGAAAAAGAGAACAAACGAGAACCCATTAAATGGTTCATAAGTCGGCCTTTGATGCCTAAGATTAAACCATTCAGATTAAAGATCAAACATATACCAGATGATCGTGTTTGATTGAATACATACCAGAAGATTTTGAGAATGAAATTCCTTAATGCAGTGTTTAAGTTCATCCACAGAACCATATGCTGAGTTCAAATTGTAGAGGTCAGAAGGCATATAACCTGCATGTCAATTCATATTGGTTACAAATTCTGTACAAAAATTATTGAAGATCCCCAAACCTACGCAAATCATGTTTTAGTGCTAGGAAATATACTCATGCAGGTTCAAAATATACAGTCCCCCAGATAAACACACACATACAGGTGGTATGTTGACTGAATTTCAAACAGATATTTTGGGATTATAAAGTTGGCGTACAGCTGTAGAATATTCTGTGTTATTATTATGTTCCTTATTTAGATAGGAGTTAAATGTGTTAGAATCAGGAATAGTTGTTAGATTAATTGTATAGGTTGACTTTCCTAGAATAGATTGTTTACTATGTATAAATATTCCCTTTGAGATGAATGAAGTAATACAATTCAGCCAAATTATCAATTTGGTATCAGAGCAGAGAGAGACAATTCCGCTGCTGTTTCTCTCTTTTCTCAGCTGAAACCCTAGCCTCCTCCTTTCTCTTCTTTCATCTCTTCTACATCATGACTGAGAAAGCAAACATGATTATTCCTGACAGAAAGAAGCCATCCACGGTGACTGTTCACGAGACTTCCTTTCCAACAATTTCTGTTAAGTTGGATGGTACTAATTATCGTGTTTGGTCTCAAATTATGGAGATGCATATTGCTGGTAGAAGGAAGAAGGGATATATCACTAGAAGGAAGGCTGCAACTGCAGAAAACGACCCCAGCTACGATGAATGAGAGGCTGAAGACACGCTGGTCAAATCCTGGCTTATCAATTCCATGACCGAGAAGCTGATGGCACATGTTGTGCAATATGGAACGGCTAAGGAGGTTTGGGATGCAGTCAGGAGGAGCTATCTTGACGTCTCAGATTCTTCTCAAGTACACGAACTAAGGAAGAAATCATTCCAATCAAGGCAAGGAGGTTGTCCTCTTGGAGATTATTACAACGAACTGAACTCCATATTCTTGGAACTTGATTACCGCAGGCCAAATGATATGGGATGCCTAACTGATATTGAGAAACTGGGGAAACGTACTGGTGAGGATCGTGTTTATGTGTTTCTCGCGGGTCTTGATCACAATCTGGATCAAGTGAGTGCTTGGATCTTGGCTGCTTCTCCTATACCAAGTCTAGAGGAAGCATATTCGCAGGTCCGTCGTGAGGCACAAAGGCAGGCCACTATGGGATTAGAAGATCATCCTGAGGCTTCGGCAATGGCTGTCCAGAAGAACAATACACGACCAACACTTTTTTGCACTCACTGCAATAGCACCAAGCACACAATAGATGTTTGATGGAAGAAGCATGGCTATCCGGAGTGGTTCAAATTGAAACAAGCTGAAAAGAAGAACAAGAAATCAGCCCAGGTTGCTCATAATGACACTCCTTTATCTACTACTGCTTCTGCATCTCAGGTTTCTCGTGTATCTCCTCAAGAGGGTAATTCTGGATCAGCCTTTGTTTCTGCTATTTCTAACACTTGGTTTATTGATTCAGGGGCCACTGATCATATGACTAGTAACCCTTCACTACTTGACACTCTAATGCCTTCTATTGTTAAGTCTGTTTAGGTTCCTAACGGGGCTCCTATGCCTGTTTCTGGGGCTGGGACAATCTTACGAAGATAACGATTGGCACTGGTAAGGAGAGAAGAGGTCTCTAGTACTTGGAGGGGACAAGGGAGTTACAATCTGAATCTGACCATGTTTTCTAGGTGACAAGAGAGACACCCAATAAAAACAAAATTCTTCTATGGCATTGTAGATTGGGTCATCCATCTTTTCCTTATCTAGAACGCTTATTTCCTAAGTTGTTTCAAAATGTTTCAGTTTCTAGTTTACGGTGTGAACAATGCATTTATGCAAAGAATCATCGTGTAACCTTTAAAATGAGTTTCAATAAAAGCCAGCTTCCTTTTACCCAAGTTTTTACAGATGTGTGGGGTCCTTTCTCCACTCCTTCTACTTTGGGTCATAGGTATTTTGTGTATTTTATTGATGACTGCACTCGTGTGAGTTGGGTTTATTTGCTGAAAACGAAGGATGAAGTAATAAAAATTATTCCTCAATTTTCAAAAATGATTGTCGCACAATTTAACACACAGGTTAAGGTTTTTCATTCGGACAATGGTCGTGAGTTTGTTAATCACTCCCTTGCTGAATTTTTCAAAGAAAATGGCATCCTCCACCAGACAACCTGTACATATACACCCCAACAGAACGGCATAGCAGAGCGTAAAAATCGCCACATTCTTGAAGTGGCACGAGCTTTATGCTTTACTATGCGTCTTCCAAAACTTTTCTGGGCTGATGCTGTTATGACTGCTGTTTTCCTTATCAACCGTATGCATGCTCGTGTCATTAACTATCAAACTCCTTTGCGTATGTTATCTCATTTTCACTCTATTCCTTCTGCCTTAAGTCTTTGTCCTAAAGTTTTTGGTTGTGTCTGTTTTGTTCATATTCACTCACACCAAAGAGACAAACTTGATCCTCGTGCTCTTAAATGTGTCTTTCTAGGCTACTCTACCTCTCAAAAGGGCTATAAATGCTACCACCCTTCTACAGGAAAATACTATGTTTCCATGGATATTCAATTCTGTGAACGTGAGTCTTATTTTTCTGCGGATGTGTCTCTAGTTCCTCTTCAGGGGGAGATTAGTAGTAAGGAAGAGGAAAAATTATGGCTCGGAAAAAAAAGATTTTGGATTTCAAGAAGTCAGGGGGAGGACTCAGCTAAAGATTCAGCTGAACCCCGAGAGAGAATAGAGAGACCAGATGATTTGGTTTTCAAAAAGGTTTATACAAGGAGGAACAAGGATGTTGCTGTTATATCCCCTCCAAGCTCCAATATTCCTCTCAATGATACTATCATGCCATCGGATGACTCTTCTGAGACAAATCTTGAGGTACATTCTTCTTCACCCTCTTTGATTCCCGAAATTCCTATCTTGAATCCTCAGGTTGAAGAACAAGGTAGGAGATGCCCTCTTCGTGAACGACAAGCACCTGATAGGTTTGGTTTCTCAAAATCATCCTCTAATGTCGTCTATCCTATCACTGATTTTGTGTCATATCATCGTCTATCTAAGACTAATCTTGCATTTGCCCTTCAGTTATCCTCTGTATCTATTCCTAGTCATTTTCAGGAAGCCCTTGAAAACCCCAAGTGGAAATCAGCTATGATAGAAGAAATGACGGCTCTCCAGAAAAATTCTACTTGGAAGATGGTCAAGCTTCCTAGGGATAAGAAGACTGTAGGGTGTAAGTGGGTGTTTTCTATAAAGTACAAGTCAGATGGGACAATTGACAGGTACAAAGCTAGAATGGTCACCAAGGGGTACACCCAGACTTATGGAATCGACTATCAAGAGACCTTTGCTCCCGTGGCTAAAATGAATATTGTTAGAATTATATTGTCTCTTGCGGTTAATCTAGATTGGCCGTTAAGGCAGTTTGATGTGAAGAATGCCTTTTTAGATGGTGATCTTTTGGAAGAGGTATATATGGATCCCCCTCCTAGGTTTACATCAAAAGGAGGTGAAGTATGCAAGTTGAAGAAGGCTCTGTATGGATTGAAACAGTCGCCAAGGGCATGGTTTGGCAGATTGAGCTACTCTATGAAAGAGTATGGTTTTAAGCAAGCTATGGCGGATCACACTCTATTTTATAAGAGAGATGGGGATGATATTACCTTGCTTATTGTTTATGTTGATGACATGATAGTCACAGGTAGTAACCCCAGTAAAATAGAGAAGCTTCGGAGCTACTTGTCTAAGGAGTTCGAAATGAAGGACTTGGGGGCTCTAAAATATTTTTTGGGCATTGAAGTATCTCGATCTAAGCATGGTCTCTTCCTTTCTCAACGGAAGTATGCGTTAGATCTCTTGTCCGAAACTGGGAACTCAACTTGTCAACCTGTTGATACACCTATTGAGATGAATCATGACTTAAGTATTTACCTTGACCAGATTCCAGCAAACAAGGAGAGATATAAGAGGCTGCTGGGAAAGTTGATTTATCTAACTCACACTAGACCTGACTTATCTTATGCAGTTAGTGTTGTAAGTCAGATCATGCACAATCCAAGTGACCAACACATGGGTGCAGCGAATCGTATTTTAGCTTATCTTAAGTCTTCCCCAGGCAAAGGTATTATGTTCACCAAACATGGTCATCTGGACATTGTGGGTTATACATATTCAGATTTTGCGATCTAAACTAGATGGAAAGTCTACATCAGGTTATGTATCATTTGTTGGGGCCAATCTAGTGTCTTGGAGAAGCAAAAAGCAGAATGTGGTTGTCATTGTCTAGTGCAGAAGTTGAATATCGTGCCCTTCATCATGGAACCACGGAGCTCACCTGGCTGAACATTCTCCTCAGCGAACTCGAGTTTGGTTCGAAGCAGCCTATGACCCTCTTCTGTGATAACATGACAACTATTGAAATCGCAAATAACCCAATGCAGCACGATCGGACTAAACATGTTGAGCTGGACAGGAACTACATCAAAGATAATCTAGACTCTGGGAAGATAAAGGTTCCTTACATTAAAAGGGTAGATCAGCTAGCTCATGTGATGACTCATGTTGTCCCTAGTGGTCCATTCTATACAGCACTATCCAAGTTAGGCATGTGTGATATCTATGCACCAACTTGAGGGGAGTGTTGGCGTACAACTGTAGAATATTTTGTGTTATTATTATGTTCCTTATTTAGATAGGAGTTACTGTGTTAGAATCAGGAATAGCTGTTAGATTAATTGTATAGGTTGACTTTCCTAGAATAGATTATTTACTATGTATAAATATTCCCTTTGAGATGAATGAAGTAATACAATTCAGCCAAATTATCCATTATATGCATACATTGTTAATAGCACGTAAACAATATAATTGCTACCAGAATGATTATATGCATACATGGGATTTCTAGAAAAGCATTAGTCTTGGTAATATTTAATTTTGATGATGAGGCAGACAAGGACTAAACAAAATGGACATGGAAGATGAACCTTGAGGAGCAACAGACTCTGTTGGTGGTGGGAGCCACACTGACGTTACCCCAATTTTAGATAAATCAGCAGCTTTAGGAGCTAAGTCCAAGTACCACTGCCTTCTCCAGCTTTCCCAATTGAAGCCTTGAAACTTCAAAAGCAAAAGAGAAGAGTCATTAGAGGTGACCATCTATGAAATGCATCTTTTTCTCCTGTCAAATAATCAAAGATAACCTCTACTTTATCACAATTAAGAGAGTAGGCATATGAAAGGAGCAAAATCCTCAGTTGGAATGAATATCATCCAAATCCCAAGTTCAAAGACAGTCTTGCATAACCAATCTTACTACAATTAAGATAGCATATTGACATTTCAATCGTATGGTATCAACATACATACCACAATCTCACGTCCCGTTCCAGTTCCTGGCTCTGCATTGAAGTCAATGCACAATTTCAAGTCAAATATTGGCTTTGTTTGGCACACAAGCTTCCTCATTAGCATGAAGTGACTTTAAGAGTACAAGAAAGCTAACCTAACTTTGTTTGTTCTGGGGTCTTCTGCCATTGTATAGTCTTCCGCTGAAGAACATTCTCTAGATCTTTCCGCTTCTTCTCTATTGTTTCTTTCTCAAACACATGCTCAATAAGTGAATCACCCTCCTTTGGCTTTTCTTGAGCTATAGACCATACTTCATTAGGTTTGGGTAAGTTCAAAGATCTGAACTTTGAACTCGAGGCTTCAGCTACATCAATCTTTCTTGGTGGGAACCTGGGACGGATAGTACGAATCTTCCTTGCCATCCAATGAGGTATCTCTCTGCGAGGGCCATCGCTTAAAAGTTTCCATTTCTGTGAATCGTCATTTTTCAAAAGGTCTATCCGTCCACCATTAACAACATAAACGGAATCTTCATCCCCTTCACCTAGTGGTCTTTCCTTCAATAATAACGATTCTGCCATTTCTGCCCTCTGTCTCCACATCTTTGTAGTTGCTTCAGATGCCTTTAGTGATCTTTGCAGTGCTTCGCATCTTCTCAAGTAGGCATCATCTTTCGAACGTGCCATTTCTTTGGCAGCTCCAATAGCATCCCTAATGCTTTGCAACTCAGCCTTAAAAGCCTTCGAAGAAGCCTTCTTTCTTTCTGATGAATCTTTCTTCATTTTCTCCATCAAAGACATAATTTCCTCCTCTTTCTGTATTGTATTTTTCCTGCTTGACTCCTGAAATTCAAGCAATGCTTTCTCAGCTTCATTAGCTCGTAGCTCAAATGCATTTGCATGTGCATGAGCCTTTTCCAACTCTAACTTCAACCTATCAACATCACTTCTTGTAAGCAGTAACTGAGATTCTAAATCAGTTACGGCACCCTGTAACATAATATTTTTTGACTGGAGGGAAGCAAGTTCATCCAGTGGACTCATACCTTCAGTAAACTCCAATACTGCTTTTGTTGCATGCTCACCAGCTTTTTCTGCAACATCCAGTGCTTTCTGTATGGCATATTTTGACTGCTCCACAATTAACAATAAACTACCTTCATTCGCTTCCCTAATTTGTTTTTCTATCTGATAAGATGCTTCAGCTGCCATAGTTTCTGCAGCTGAAACTCTCAACTGAGCATCTTCTAGTATGTGAGAAGTGGCCTGCTGGAAAGCAATTTCTGCCAACTTTTCTACTTGTACTGCAAGTTCAACAGCGTCTTGTTTTGCAAGGACTAACTTTGATTCCAAGCTGAACTTCTCCTCAGCTGATTCCTGCAGCTTTTGGTTGAGCAAAGACTTGGCTGACTCAAATTCTGCAATAGCTAATTCCTTGTCCTGCATTATAGTAGCAACATATTCCTGTTGTTTTGCCTCAGAAGATGCCAACTCTTCAAGCAATTGATTTCGATCATTCTCAATGGTTTCTTGTCTAGCTTCGGCCTCAGAAAGAGCCTTTCTAGCTGCCATTAATTCATTTTCTTCTATATTCACCACTTCATTTCTTTCGGAAGTGTCAGCCACGTCTGTAAAAGTGTCACTGGAATCATCCTGTCATAGAAATCAAAATCCATGAGTCACATTTCCCAACTGCTTGCTACTTACCCCATTAGCTTCGTTTAAAGCTTAGCCGCTTGTAGTATCCTTAACTTGGGCTGGGGTTACCACTTTTCAGAAGATCATTGGATAAGTTCAATTCTAATTGTAAAAGTTAAAACTATTGATAAAAGCTGTGATTACTAAGCAAATAAATATATTATTCCTTTAGCACCAAGAGATATACCATGCTTGAACAAATACTTGTTCTTGATCTACATAGCCAATGCGGTGTGCAGATCCTGCAAGAATTTCATTCCGGTCATGATGTAAACTCAAACTTCAAAGAACAGATAGCATTTTCCACCACGTACAAAGGAAACACAGTCAAAATTTACCAAACAAAATGAAATAAGAAATGTTCAAAGGATCATCATTTACACACTTTTTTCTACTTGAAGTAGTTCTGAAGACAATAGGACGCCGGCCCAGGCATAAATTCCTATCATATTGGGAATGTGCACCTGAATATGCAATGGGGCAGTGGTGAATGATCCCAACTGCCATGTCAGGCAATGAAATGGTACCCATCTTTCCTGTAAGGAAATCAAAATTTTGACTTAACACAATAGGCACACAAAAAACAGTTACAATAAAGAAATGATCTTCTCCCTTAAAACCCAAAACTCTATAATTCCAGTTCCACAATATTTCAATTAGAATTATGACACCAACAATTCAAGCAATGCTAACCCAGAAACCCAACCCAACTCATCAAACAACGGAGCATTTACAAACCCAGATGAATGTACACATTAAGGATCATATCAAACACTTCCTTAGCGTATTTGATCCATTTTTCTTATAAATTTCTGAAATTTATATAATTAGAGAAGAAATCAAAAATAATAATTAATGTTTAGATATCTGACCTGATGGCTGATGGCAAATGACGAAGCTAATCTGGAGGAAGCTGAAGAGAGCCCATGATTTAGGTTGGGATTGTGAAAGAAATAAAGAAAAAAATAATGTGGGAATTGTAATGTGGTGGATTTGGATGCAAGACAGAGCAGAGAAATAGGCGATGGAAATGTAATGGCGCGGGGACTGGTGCTCGCTTTTTTATGTGCCGTGAAAGTGGCAACGGAAAACGCCTTTAAGTGAAAGCTCTTTGCCTCTTGGGACTTTATAATTGACCGTGATTTTAATGACTAAAATGCCCTTAATAATATTGCATAGTATCTCATTTTTTTTTATCCGTACTTCTTTTTATTCAACGATATTTTTTAATTAATAATATGCGGGAGACCATGAGAGGATTTCATTATATACATTGAGTATCGCCCTCTCCTTTTTATGAGAGTCAAATTCAAGACTTACAATATAACGTGTAAGAGAGAAATAACACTAGAAGAATGAATTATTTATACATTATCTTATGATGACATCTTTTTGAAAATCGAATCTAAGACCTATTACACTTGTTTTAATACGGCATTGATGGAGTGGTATACATTTTGTATTGATCTCGCTTTTTATGAAACTAGAATTCAAGACCTCCTACGTTATAGCGAAGAAAAATATCACTAAATTGAAGCACTAATGTGAGTAAAAAATTCATATTAGAGTGCAAACGAAAAGTGCATCCACGTTATTAACATGGCTATGCCTATATTTGCCAAAATATCTCTTTCTTAAAAAAAAATTGACATAAAACTAATTTTTGCTTAAGTCGAAAGTGGTTGTTTAAGTGTCTCCACCACAATTTTAGTTAAATATTAAAATTATGACCAGATAAATCAAACACTATTAAGGTTATTTAGCAAAATAAATGGTCCAATCATCAAACAAATTTGTTGGATTATAACAAAGGTAAAACAAGGGAAAAACAAGAAGGTTCAAAGTAAAAGATTTTATTATATAAAATAATATTTTTTTTAAGAATTCCTTTCTGAAAGAGTTTTTCTAGAATTTAAAATTTTAAACTTGTTAAATTATTATTTGTTTGATAAAAAATTAAATTAAATTAATTTTATTGAAGAAAAATTATTAATGGCACTTGAGTCATTTCAAAAGTTTAGCTCTCACACTCACGGGTTGTCACACTCTCGCACGGGCCCACCTGTAAAAGGCATACATCTTTCGATCACTAATTTTGTACACTTGGCATTTGACCTTTGTTATCAAAAGAATTGACTTTGATATTTTTTTATATTAACAAAAATGAAATTTCATTATTATAAAAAAATAATAAATCGTATTGTTAATATTAAACTTAAAATTAAATTAACAAGCCAATATCTAATGCTAACAAAATTTCAAAGCAAACCCACAAAATCCTAAAACAACCTTATCAAAATTTTTTATTTGTCTTATTATCTTCAAGGAAAAAGGTTGTCATAGACATCTATGTCATTATCCTTTATTTTATTATATGTACCATAAGTATTAATATTGGTATTTATTTAGAACAGTGAAATAAGTAACATATTAATTCTTATACTGAAAGCATTATTTTTTTTCTTCTTCCCCAAAAAAGAATACTCACGGTAACTATTCGAGCAGCGAGCGTATTGTGCAATATAATAGAGAAGTAAAAATTTATCACAACTGTATAGATAATATTCGCTAAGTTGAATTAGAAGATTGTTCAATAGGTAAAACACAACTACTATTACTGCATGTTTAGTTGTGCTTCTTCTAAAGTATTTTAGTGTTTTTTTTCGTAAAAATATTTGTTTTTGTAGCTCATTTACGAATTATTCATATAAAATAAAATAAGTTAGATTAAGAGTCAATTTAATAAACATCTGACTTTTTGAAATAAAGTATATCACCACTTATATATTTTCACTATTTCACCATTTGATGTCATATTGAACACAATATATTGTATCCAAAACCAAAACGACTTTGAGGCCAACTCGTGATAATTATCGACATGGTTTCCTAGTTTTATTAGGGATCTCTCATTTACAAAATCCTATTCATTCTTTGCTTCTCCCTTAATTTTCTCCTCAAAAAAATTCTATTGGGTTTAGATTGCAGGTTTTCTAACTTCATTAGAGATCTCTAACTCATAAATTTACATCTCAAATCTCAATTCTTGGTTTTCTATTTTCTAAACCCTATGCTCTTCTCCGTAGGCATATTTTTAGTTGGAGCTAGTTAGCAATATTAAAAGGATATTCGATCTCGAGTGCATATTTGCTGGATTCGCTGCTCAAATTTTTCCAGTTATATATCAGGGAAAATTCGGAGGCAAGTTTTGTAAATGGTAAGATCATGCACAATCTGTATCTTTCCATAAATATTGTCGTATAAAAAAATTAAGGTTTGGATTCGATTTTAAAAAAAAAAAACGAGGTCAATAACAAAACATATACGTAATTTCTCTTTTAATATTGTTGTATTAAGAAAAAATTATGAATAGAAAAAAGGGGGATATGAGGCATATTATTAACGGCATTTTAGTCCTTAAAATCACGGTCTTGTATAATTATAATATAGTCTGAAGAGGCAAGAGCTTTCACTGCTTTGTTCTGTCTCGCATCCAAATCCGTGGCATTACAATTCAAACTTAAGGGGACGTATTAAATTCAGATTTATACAAATAATTGTATAATTTTTTAAAATGATCGAGTTTTACAGATTTATTGATTTTCATAAACTTTTACAGAGTTAATAACGAAATTATATAGAGTTACGTGACAGAGTTTTGCAGAGTCATACTGAGTTTTATATATTGTGATTGAGTTTTGCAAAATATGATATTGAGTTATATAATTTGATATATATTTTTTGAAGAATTTTATAATCAAATCATAATTATTTTTTTACTAAAAATTCTCTGACTAAAATTTAAAAAAAAATTCTAATAATATAAAAATAATTACAAAAATCTAAAACTTCTAACGATTTAAGAGACTATAGCTGTTAGGCATCATGCATGCTTTTGAATTTTTTTTATTCATTTTATTTATATTTTTATTTTTTTCTTCAAATAGTTAATAAATTCATGTAAAATTTGTTCTATTTAATTACTTATAATTCCTATAGAGAATAATATATGATAATAGATATCGGTATGAGACTTGAATTTTATTGAGTCTATTGAAAAATAAAAAAATTATAAATTATATTTTAAACCTAGTCTGCAGAAATCAGAGGGGGTGAGGCTAAACAATTCATAAACTTTGCTAAAGCATAATTTACACTAAAATGTTTGTCAGACTCTATAAAACTCTTCCATTTAATGAAAGTCTATAATATTCATTGATATTTTGAATACACCTAAACTTTTATGGAGTTATGAAATGTCACAATTGAATACACCTCAACTTTTAATGACTTTATAAATCTCTATAAAAGTATAGATTGAATACCTTCAAACTTTTACCAACTCTATAAAAGTCCTAATTGAATACATCTAATTAAACTTTTAGAGATATTTAAACTCTATGAAATTCTCAATTGAATACACCCTAATCATGGGGTATCTTCAGCTTCTTATCAGATTAGCATCATCGTTTGCCTAAGCCATTAGATAAGATATCTCAACATTAATAATTATTTATTATTTACTCTCTAATTATATATATATATATATATATATATATATATATGGGCGCAAAATTAGTCCGAATTCAATGTCTTTTTTTATGTAAAATAAATATGTTTTCAGTATAAGAGAATTAGACATAAAAGAAAAAGTAATGATAGGCATTATTAAAAATATTTTTAAAATTAATCCAGAAACAAAGAGTTCTTTGTAACAAACAAGTCTTAGAGAATATATAAATGTATAGCTGTACCTAATTGCTCTTCTGAATAAGAATAATGTACATCAAGCTCCTATAGTATAATGAGTTTGTTTCTTTTTATGCAAGCTACATCAACTTCACCTTTTACATCAACCTGAAATTTTTTTTTTTTATCATAATTAGAAAAAAGAGGACTTGGATTGGGCCACTGGGTCCGGAGCCTGTTCATATAATTTTTTTTTAAGAGTTAATTTTTGAATGAGGAATTCATGATTTAATAATAATAAAAAAGAAATATAAAGGAAATGAATTCTTTATCATATGAAGTGCATTAGTAGTACACACATGTAATGTGTGTCTTTTGTATATTAGAAGAATAAAAAGTTTGATATTATTGTATAGAAAACTCACAATATTTATAAAGAAAAACTCACAATGAATCTAAGCTTGTTTCTAAAATATTGGCGGAAATTAAAAAAGTATGTGAAACATGTACTCTCTAGAGGAAATTAACTCGTAAGACTATGTTGATCGATATTGCATGAATAATCAATCGTTGGCCGTTAAGGGTTGAAGCCGGTATAAGCGATTACAGGGTCCCACCTGAACCTTCTCTCTCCCAGCTTTTGGTTGTTGAAGCTTCAGTTGAGGGATACCCACCTTCATGCATGAAGCAAGAATTCGAAGCCAAGTTTGGCCTTCATATTGATCACTCGACCATTGGATATCTCATAGAAGCATTTTTCTAAAGTTGTCTCTGGTTCACATGAATAGGAAAGTTCACTGTCGGTCTGAGCAGATGGCGGGCAAAAGAAGTCACTGACTTATACGACCAGTGCCGGTAACTAGAGGTCAATGAATGTTGTTGAAGGTTGAGAACCCTGCAAAAGCTGTGGCTGCCATGGGAATTAATGCTCTTTTGAACGTTTACCGGATAAAATTTCTTTTTATATTTAAACATTTGTATTGTTATGTTTATTAAATATGTTATATTGTTAAAGTAATATATTGTTTTTATTAAAATTTTACTTATGAAATACGGAATTAATTTAGTAGATGCATGTGAATAATTATTTGGAAAAATTAATAAGCTTCTAATTATGAGCTTAAGACCTTAAACACACATAACCGCACACACAGAAAAAAAGAGCAAAGTTATATTAGCCACACAAGTTGGTAAAAAACATAGTAAACCATAGAAGAGGTGGCATGGCATGGAGTCGCCACATGCAAAAATGCATAGGTGGGTTTGTCACAACATGTAACATATTAATTATCATATTATTGAAATTTCAGTAAAATATTAAAATAAAAAAATTTGATAATCACAACAAAGGAAAAAATATTTATATGATGCATTAAGAGTAATATTGTCAAGCTTTTTTCTTTGGGTGTTAATTTTTGAATGAGGAATTAATGATTTAATAAAAAAAAGAAATATAAAGGAAATGAATTGTTTATCATATGAAGTGCATTAATAATATACACATGTAATGTGTGTCTTTTGTATATTAGAAGAATAAAAAGTTTGATATTATTGTATAGAAAACTCACAATATTTATATTAAAAAAAAAAACTCACAATTAATCTAAGCTCGTTCTTAAAATGTTGGAGGAAATTAACTCGTGGGACTTGTTCAGTCATTATTTATGCATCATTTTGATATCTTTATATGCATCTCTTACATGTCTTTTGAACGATTTCGTGCCATCAATAGTATAAAATTATCAATCTTGTGAGACTTGTGTAAATTTAGAAAGATAGGTAAATTCTGAGAAGAACGCGAAAAGAATGACTCAAATCGGAGTTTAGATGAAGGAGATGTCCTCATTTCAATATCAGGTCCTGAACTGAGTCATGAGTGCGCCATTGCGCCTATTTTGAGTCTTTGGCCAAGAACCTCATATCATGTCATCCGGGTCCCAAACCTGTGTCTCATGACATCAAGCTCATGTCCTAGAAGTGTCAAGGTCATGCCAGGACATGCCGAGTACATGTCCCAAGAACTTCCCATCCGAGCCCAGCCTCTGCGCTTAAACCCTAGTTCCTGTTCCGCCAGCGGTGGATCAAAGTTCCTCCTCTGCGCTAAGCCTGACAACATGTGCACCTAGCCTGAGCGAAGATGCGCTTCTATTATGCTCATGGTGTGCCTCAATAGCGCAGTCCCAGACCCCTATGACGAAGACATTCCAAGGGCCAAGTTCTAAGTTCCAGCGTCTGACTCTAAGTTCCAGCGTTTGACCGTAGGAAGACCGCGGGATGCCCGCGGCCAGCTTGTGTTCCCACTTGCCAGCTTGCATTCACATTCCTAACCATGTTCTGATTGGTTCTAATAGATTTTAGGGACTTTGTAATTGATTAGAAGTACAATAACTATTCTAGAACATTCTAGGCTAGGGTTTTTAATACTAATCCTTATAGGACAAGGTTTTCCCTTTGTCTATAAAAGGGAGCCTTTGTTAAGTGTTTTAGGGAGAATATTTTTCACACATTATTAGGAGAGCATTATTTCGGAGATCTAGACACCCTAGCCTCAATTTACATTGTTATTCAGTTCAAAGTAAACAGTTTCTTATTTTCTGCACTTTTTGGGCGTGGAGCTTGGAGAGGAAGGCCTTGCCGAGTTTCTGCTGTGCACCATTGTTCATCAGCGTTTTTTACTCTAAACTTTTATTTCATTGCAATTTACTTATGAATTCAATTATTTATGTTTCAATTTCCGTTATGAGTGAGTAGCTCCTTTCAGAATTATGGTTGTTTGAAGCCCTAGCCATATTAGCTCGTTAAGTAGATTTTTATTTTTGTTCTTAATTGCTATGCATGCTGAATAACTCTGATTACTGCTTTAACTACCATTCTTTTATGTTTATAAGATTAGCTACCTTGTTTGCATAAATTATTGATGGAATTGCTTGAGTGACCGTCATATCATCATGTGATTCATTAGCTTCAAGAGGTTGAGGTTAAGAAACAATCTTGTAATCGGAATTCATAACAACCTAGGAATGCATTTCACTTTTCTAGGCTAATGTGGTGTCATTAAATTCTCTTAGTACTTCATGCGTCATCTTAACTGGTAAGTGATAGACGTTCTAGGCATATGCCCTATCTAAAACATTCTAAGTAAGATAGAATAATATATGTTTAGTGTACCAACGCCAGGACCTAGGCATGGGCACCTAATTCAAAATTGCATAGTAATTAGGTTAAGATAATATGGTTAAGAGTTATAATTGGTTAGAGTGGATAGTAAGCCTTAATTCGTCTTAGTTAACAACCTTTCATTCTTGCATTGTCATTTTTTGCACTTTTATTTACTTGTTTTTAATTTTCAATTCTCAAATCATAAACCCCGCCTTGGTGTGTGTGTGTGTGTTTTTTTCTATAAGTTAACAAATCTGAACTTAATTGGCTTAATCGTTGAACAAGTCCTCGAGGGATCGACCTTTGCTTGTCATTATACTATCTCCATCGATTTTGTGCACTTGCAAAATTATACATAGTAGAAATAAAGTTCATGTAACAACCCGGATTTTCAATTATTGGATTTAAGTAAATTATTTATGTAAAATGACGATTTTACCCTTGCTTATTAAGGGGCGTGAAAGTCAAATTTTGCTTCGAGACATTTTTGGTGGTGTTTTGGATACCGTTGCGTAGGTCTCGAACTCACGAGTTCGTAGATAGGCGGCATGCGGAAAACGGAGTTCGTGGACGAAAGTTATGGGTCTATACGTGTAAGGGCAGTTTGGTAATTTGCCATAGAGGGGAGATATTTTTAACCACCCCCCCCCCCCCCCCCCCCCCCCCCCCCCAAATCAGACTAATCTGATCCACCTCATTTCATCTTCATCTCATTATCATCTCTCTGTGAAACACCCAAAACCATCGAACCCGTGTGCGAAAACTTACCCAAAAACCCACAAAGTCAACTTTTGATTCAAGGCTCGAACTTCTAGTTTTGATCAACTAATCGTATTCTACTCCTTCCCACGATCACAACCGTACCAACCATCGAAGGAGAGGACCACGGGGGAAGCCGAACCGAGTGTAGGAAGTTTTGGATCTTTCGATCGATTTTCCGGCTAGCACAGGTACGTGTTTGATGTTTTAAGGTCATATTTGGGTTCCTGGGTTCGAGTAGATAGATTTAGACGTAAAATTTGTGAAAAATGGTTGAGTTTTGAGGAAGTTGTAAAGCTTGAAGTTTCAGCCGGAAATGGAGAATTCCGGCGGAAACCAGACGGCGGCGCCGGCATCCGATCGTCTTCTCCGGCGAGTCGCCGGTGACCGGTCAGGTCTAGTAAATTAGTCGGGTCGAGCGATCGGTTGGGTCGAGTTGAACCGGTCGGGTCGAGTGAACCGATCGGGTTAAGTGAACCGGTCGGGTCGAGTGAACCGATCGGGTTAAGTGAACCGGTCGGGTCGAGTTAGACCGGATCAGGCCGAGTTTGGCCGGGTTGGACCGGTCCAGGTGCGTGGGTACTATAGCAGGCGCATGACCGGCGCGTGAGGGCGCGTGGCGGCGCGTGGGGTCGAGTCTGAGGTCACGGTGATGCGTGGCAGCTAGTTTTTGACGTTTCGGACCTGTTGGCGCAGGTTTTGGGTCGATCGGACTTCGTTTAGGGGTTGTTTTGGGCGTTTTAAAGTTGCTGCATTTTCTAGGCCAGCATAGTTAGACCTCCCGGGGTTTAGGGGGTTTATATTTAAGGTTCTTATTATTAGCTGGTAATCCCGATTATTAATTTGGACAGGCAATACTGCTCCAGGAACTTCAAGGGAGCGTACAGTTCGGGATTGAGCTTGCTTCAACAGGTTTGTGAGTGGACTTTTGGTTTCTAAACTATAATACATGCATCAATGTATCTTTGATTTAAAATACTGTTATGTATGGGTGCAATGAATTTCTGGAATTTAGAAATGATGCTGGACACATGTTTTCCAATATTTCAGTGAAAGTGTGTTTTGAGAAATGGCCTGGTTTTTGTACTTGATTTTGATATCGTTTTGAAGTGGTAACTATTTGAGCATGTGATTTGGGGTTTAGACCCGTAATTATGATATTATTGGTTTTGGCCATAAAATGATATTTCAAAGAATTTGGCTTAGGCCAAGAAACAAAGATTTCGAAGTATGGATTTGGTTCACTGGTTCCTGTCCCGATGGTTACTGTTGCTCTGACTGGTGTTGAGGGGTCTTGCTCCGCTGGTTGTTGAGGGCTCGGACTTTGGTGTTGAGGGGTCTTGCTCCGCCGGGTCGCGAGACTGTCTATGCATAATACAGATAGTACAGAGAATTGTTGTACAGATTTTAACACATCTCAAGGGATACCCTGGTGTGTTGTGGATATGTCGGGAACAGTGAATTTGAAATATTATGTGTCCAGATTGAATTAAATGAATTTTAAACTCCTTTGAAGAAAATTTTCAAACCAAACTGTAGATCACGAGGTATTTTCATTATACAGATTTTATGTGAGTCCAACTAAGTGGTTTTAAAGAGAAATGGAAATTTTGGTGATTTACATATAATGTTTTTATATCATAAACTGCTTTATGTGATGCATGCATGGTTTTATAAATGGAGGGGGAAAAAGGTAATATTTCCTTGGAAAACGATTTATAAATGATTATTTTTGTCCATTCACAACTTTTGTGTTTAAAACCCCTTCAGGCTGTTGAGTAGAGTTGACGCGAACACTGATCTCGAGGCAGAGGCATTAGTACTTCGACTGCGCTGTGTAGTTATATTTGAGTAGGATATCTAAATTTTACTCTTAATCCTACTTAAACGCTCTGATATTATATTGTATTTGATTGGTCATTAATTACGGGTATTATTGAGTGCTTGAATCCCTTGTCTAACAAGTGGAAGTATTTATTATTATTATATTTTGTAAGGATTGAAGGGTATTTTGGGAACCTTTTCTTAGGTTGTCAGACGGGATCAGGGTTCTTCCCGGGTTTCGAGGGGAAATTCGGAACAGGTCCTGACAGTTCATAATTATTATGTTCAGTATTTCTTCTAGTAGGACTCTATTCATCAATACTGCACTGATAAAAAATGGGCCTCGGAGCCATAGGGTGGTCAGTCGCCTAGAGAGCGAGTTTTCCCTCCAAAGTTCGTTGGTTGTTAAGGGTTGAAGCTGTTATAAGCGATTAAGGTCTTACTTATAGCTTCTCTCTCAATTTTTTTTACTAAAAGCTGTTATAAGCGATTTCAATGAATGCTGTTGAAGGTCAAGAACTCTGCAAAAGTTGCGGCTGCCATGGGAATCAAGAACTCTGCAAAAGCTGTGGCTGCCATGGGAATTAATGCTCTCTTGGGAACATTCTATGTCTTCTCTTTGCTCTCCTATATGTGGATTCTTCATCGATACTCCCATATTTGGGTTTCTTGGATCAAGTTACAGAGTAACCAATTGACAGTACCATATCTGCCATGACGGGCAATTAAAGTCCAACGGGCAGGCCCAAGCCTACTACCATGGCGGACGATGAAACTTCAACCGGAGCCGGCCCAAGCCTAAGGTGAATAAGGCCTAGAGTTTGGGCCTCTAGGTGAAAGGCCTTAAATTTGAAAGATGCATAACCTATGTATAAATTCAATTATAAAAACAAATCCATTATAAGTTTATTTGAGGCCTAAAAAATATAATTTGAATAGAATATAATAGTCCAAAAGTACCAAATCAACACAAACTTTTAAAACAAAGCTTATCTATGTAGGTACGATATCTTGTTCCTGATTGGTCGAGTCTTGGATAAATTTCCGGAACTTTGGAGGGTCATATCTCAGTCCAATTGAAAATTTCAACTAATCTATAAAGTTTTTACGTCACAGCACCGAAACCCCAGAAGTGATGCAAAGCTTTGAATCTGCCCCACCACTAAGCAGAGTATCACCTTTCCAGCAGTCAGCGCATAGAACCTGAGTTACAGAAAATATCACCATATTATCAAACAGTTAAATTTCTTTAGAACAATGGCAAAAAAGTAGAAAAAGAACAGAGAAAGAATAATGCTATACCTTATCTTCGTGTGAATTAATGACGAATAAGGGCCACTGCACGAGAAACACTAGTATTAAGTAACAAATTTATCTAAATCACATTTTGCAGCATGCAAAACCATTGCTAGAATGACCAAAAATAAGAAAGCCATTGCTAGACCGAAGAAACAAGGAGACATTACAGCAGTTCTCAAATCCCACAGCATAACTTTTCCATCATAAGATGCTGAGACTATATGATTTGGAGACTTCTCATGCCACTTGCATGCCGTAACCCAAGAAGTGTGAGATGAGAAATTATATATAGGAGCAGAAGTTCCTACAAGAATAATAATTTTTATATCAGATGTGTGTGTGTGTGAGAGAGAGAGAGAGAGCGAGAGGATCTCGTCTCAAACCTGGTTTACGAGGATCCCATATCCTAAGAATGGGGTCGGAGCCACCAGCAGCAACAAGAGCAGAACCTTTGCCTCCAACTTATAGTAATCTAGTGCAGTTTAACTTTATTGTAATAAATTTTAGTGTATGAAATTTCAAGAATGAAATCGGTTGCAATTATGATTTGTTTCAATGGAAAATGGTTGAGGTCTGGAAAGAAGTACATGTATGAAATGGGCGATATGAAAGGCATTATAGTGACCTAACATCCATTGTTATTGAATGAGTTGCGAGTCCAAAAGCCTTCATTTGAGTTTTCATTTATAGTGGGTGTGGAAGTAAACACCCCCAACTGTCATTTAATGTGAAAGTACACAATATGGGTGGAAGCTGCCAACCCTTTTTGCCATCCTAGTATGAGGATAAAACCATAGTAATTTAAAAAAAAAATCAATTCTCAGTGCCATGACTTTGAGGACACTACCTGACTATGATGACACTGCACTGATTATGAGGACACTACCTGACTATAAGGACAGAAAAGAGTATACTTGGATGAAAATTCCAGACCAAAACATCCAATTCACTGAACTCTGACTATGAGGATAGAAAAAAACATACTTTGATGAAAATTCCAGAACAAAATATCCAATTCATTGAACTGACTATGAGGACACTACCTGATTAGGAGGATAGAAAAAAACATACTTTGGTGAAAATTCCAAACCAAAACATTCAATTCACTGAACTGACTATGAGGACACTATCTGAATATGAGGATAGAAAAGAGCATACTTTGATGAAAATTCCAGACAAACAATTCACTAAACTGACCATAAGGACACTACCTGACTATGAAGGCAAAAAAGAACCTACTTTGATGAAAATTCCAGACCAAAACATCCAAGTATAAAAAAAATGCAATTGTCACACACTAGTAACCTTGTCATCAACGGGGTAACATAACCTGTTGTTCTGATTTCCATTCATTACAACCTCTTATCGTCATCTACAATCCCTTCGAAAGGAGGCTGCCCAACTCAAGGAAATGCTGCTCCAAATTGAGAACCATGTGTCTCTTTGTGAGGCTGAGACATCAGAGCAAAAGACTTGAGCAATTGAGGGATCAAAGGACATGATTGAGTCAACAAAAAGATTGCAGGCCGCAGCTCAGAAAAACGAAGCAAGAAAGGAACTTTGTCATCAAAGGGAAGTAACAAAATGCAGCAAAGGCAGCATTTGAAGAAGCAAGGGTTAGGCTCCGATAGTAACTAGTATGTGGAGATGCTTTGCTTGGAGCTTGTATTTCCAGATCATGTTTAGTGTATCATTCACGAGGGTTCATGTTTTGTAAATTATGCTGCTTGCTGATTGTATTAAAGAACTTAACTCCCTCATGTTTTGTAAATTTTTCTACTTGCTAATTGTATTAAAGAATCTTAACCATATATCCTTATGTAAATCATGCTGCTTGCTAATTGTATTAAAGAATCTTAAGCATACTTTGAAGAAAATTCCAGACCAAAACATCCAAGAGGACACTATCTGACTATGAGGACACTACCTGACTATAAGGATACTACCTGACTATAAGGACAGAAAACAAGCATACTTTGAAGAACATTCCCGACCAAAACATCCAAAGAGGACACTATCTGACTATGAGGACACTACCTGACTATGAGGACAGAAAACAAGCATACTTTGAAGAAAATTCTAGACCAAAACATTCAAGAGGACACTATTTGACTATGAGAACACTACATGACCATGAGGACACTACCTGAATATGAGGACAGAAAACAAGCATGCTTTGGAGAAAATTCCAAACCAAAACATGTCAGGACCCGTCCCGAATTTCCCCTCGAAACCCGGGAAGAACCCTGATCCCGTCTAATAACCTAAGAAAAGGTTCCCAAAATACCCTTCAATCCTTACAAATTATAATAACAATAATAAATTCTTCCTCTTGTCAGACAAGGGACTTAAGCACTCAATAATTCCCGTAATTAATGACCAATCAAATACAATATAATATCAGAGCGTCTAAGTAGGATCAAGAGTAAAATTTAGATATCCTACTCAAATATAACTACACAGCGCAGTCGAAGTACTAATGCCTCAGCCTCGAGATCAGTGTTCGCGTCAACTCTACTCAACTGCCTGAAGGGGGTTTAAACACAAAAGTTGTGAGTGGACAAAAATAATCATTTATAAATTCCTTTTCGAGAAAATACGTTTCTTCCCCTCCATTTATAAAATCATGCATGCATAACATAAAACAATTTATCATACTAAAACATTATATGTAAATCACCAAAATTTCCATTTCTCTTTAAAACCACTTAGTTGGACTCACATGAAATATGAATAATGAAAATACCTCATGATCCAAAGTTTGGTTTGAAAACTCTCTTCAAAAGAGTTTAAAATCATTTAAATCAATCTGGACACATAATATCTCAAATTCATTTAATTCCATCTGGACGCATAATGTCTCAAATTCACTGTTCCCAACATATCCACAACAACACACCAGGGTATCCCTTGAGATGTGTTAAAATCTGTACAACAATTCTATGTACAATATGTACAATCTGTACTATGCATAGACAGCTTCGCAACCTGGCGGAGCAAGGCCCCTCAACACCAAGGTCCGAACCCTCAACAACCAGCGGAGCAAGACCCCTCAACACCGGTCAGAGCAACAGTAACCATCGGGACGGGAACCAGTGAACCAAATCCATACTTTGAAATATTTATTTCTCGGCCTAAGCCAAATTCTTTGCAATATCATTTTTATGGCCAAAATCAATAAAATCATAATTACGGGTCTCAACCCAAATCACATACTCAAATAGTTACCACTTCAAAACGATATCAAAATCAAGTACAAAAACCAGGCCATTTCTCAAAACACACTTTCACTGAAATATTGGAAAACATGTGTCCAGCATCATTTCTAAAATTCCAGAAATTCATTGCAACCATACATAACAGTATTTAAATCAAAGATACATTTATACATGCATTAAAGTTTATAAACCAAAAGTTCACTCACAAACCTGTCGAAGCAAGCTCAATCCCGAACTGTACGCTCCCCTGAAGTTCCTGGAGCAGTATCGCCTGTCCAAATTAATAATCGAGATTACCAGCTAATAATAAGAACCTTAAATATAAACCCCCTAAACCCCGGGAGTCTAACTATGCTGGCCTAAAAACGCAGCAACTTTAAAACGTCCGAAACAACCGCTAAACGACGTCCGATCGACTCAAAACCTGCGCCAACAGGTTCGAAACGTCAAAAACTACTTGTCACGCGCCATCGTGACCTCAGACTCGGCCCCACGCGCCGCCAAGTGCCGACGGAAGGTCAGAACACGCGTCGGTCACGCGCCTGCTACAGTACCCACGCGCCTGGACCGGTCCTCCCGGTCCAACTCGGCCTGACCCGGTCCAACTCGACCCGACCGGTCACCCGACCCGACCGATTTACTCGACCCGACCGGTCACCGGCGACTCGCCGGAGAAGACGACCGGCTGCCGGCGCCGCCGTCTGGTTTCCGCCGGAATCCTCCATTTCCGGCCGAAACTTCAAGCTTTCCTAACTTCCTATGCTAGATTTATGTCTAAATCTATCTACTCGAACCCAGGAATCCAAATATGACCTCAAAACCACAAACACGTACCTGTGCAAGCCGAAAAATCGATCGGAAGGTCCGAAACTTCCTATCCTCGGTTCGGCTTCCTCCGTGGTCCTCTGCTTCGATGGTTGGTACGGTTGTGATCGTGGGAAGGAGTAGAATACGATTAGTTGATCAAAACTGGAAGTTGGAGCCTTGAATCAAAAGTTGACTTTGTGGGTGTTTGGGTGAATTTTCGCACACGGGTTCAATGTTTTGTGTTTATGTTTGTCACAGAGAGAGAGTGAGATGAGTGATAATGAAGATAAAGATGAAAATGAAATGAAGATGAGACAATGATTGGGTTAAAATATCTACCCTAAGTCAAAAATTACCAAAATGCCCTTGCACATCTAGACCCATAACTTCCGTCCACGAACTCCGTTTTTCACGTGCCGCCTGTCTACGAACTCGTGAGTTCGAGACCTACGCAACGGTATCTAAAACACCACCAAAAGTGTCTCGAAAAAAAAATTGACTTCCATGCCCTTTGCCAACCAAGGGTAAAATCGTCATTTTACATAAATAATTTACTTAAATCCAATAATTGAAATTCCGGGTTGTTACAATCTACCTCCCTTAAGAAATTTCGTCCTCGAAATTCAACTCTACCCTTGGAACAAATAAGGATACTGCGTCCGCATTAGTTCCTCGGTTTCCCACGTGGCTTCCTCCACGTTATGATTCCTCCACAACACTTTAACTAGAGGAATACTCTTTCTGCGCAATACCTTTTCTTTCCAATCCAAAATTTGCACCTGTTTCTCCTCAAAGGTCAAATCATCCTTCAGCTCAAGTGGCTGCTCTCCCAATACGTGAGATTCATCAAACAGATATTTCCGGAGCAAAGATACATGAAAAACATTATGAACTATGGATAATTCCGATGGTAAAGCAAGACGATATGCCACTGGTCCTATCCTCTCCAAAATCTCATACGGACCAATGTAGCGAGGACTCAGTTTTCCTCGTCTACCAAAACGTACCACTCCCTTCCAAGGAGTTAGTTTCAAGAACACCCAATCACCTACCTCAAACTCAAGGTCTCTGGTTCTACGGTCTGCATAGCTCTTCTGGTGATCCTGAGCTGTCTTCAACCTTTGTCTGATGATCCTTATCTTTTCCTCAGTCGTATCAACAAACTCTGGTGTTAACAGTTTCCTTTCACCCACTTCGTTCCAGCATAACGGTGTCCTGCACTGCCTCCCATACAGTGCCTCGAAAGGAGACATCCCAATACTCGACTGATAACTATTATTATAAGCAAATTCCATCAGAGCCAGGTGTGAATCCCAGTTCCCTTTAAACTGTAGTACACAAGCTCTCATCATATCCTCCAAAACCTGGATTGTCCTCTCAGACTGACCATCCGTCTGAGGATGAAAAGCTGTACTAAAATGCAAGGTAGTGCCAAAAGCCTTCTGCAAACTCCGCCAAAACCTGGAGGTAAATCTAGGATCCCTATCCAAAACAATTGACTCTAGAGTCCCATGTAGTCGTATGATCTCATCAATGAACAATTTAGCATACCGACTCATCCGAAAATCTTCCCGCACTGGCAAGAAATGTGCAGACTTCGTGAGTCTATCAACAATTACCCATATCCCATCATGTCCCTTCTGTGTCCTTGGAAGTTTATACACAAAATTCATCGTAATGTGATCCCACTTCCATTCCGGAATAGGTAATGGTTGAAGTGCCCCATATGGTTTCTGCCTCTCTGCTTTCACTTGCTGACACGTCAGGCATCTACTCAAAAACTCAGCAATTTCCCTTTTCATCCCAGTCCACCAATAGTATTTCCTTAGGGTATGATACATCTTGGTACCTCCTGAGTGCATAGCGTAAGCCGAACTATGAGCCTCATCAAGAATTTCCCTTTTTAGTTCCAGCTCATTCGGTACGCATAATCGGCCATCCCTAACCAAGGCTCCATCATCCCTAAACGCATAGTCCTGCCTGTTTCCAGCCTCCAACTCCATCTTGATAATGCACAATGTAGGATCCTGGAGTTGAGCCTCAATAATCCGATCAATCAGAACAGGCCTCACATGGAAACTAGCCAATAAAGCCCCCTGGCTATCCATGTCCAGTACTATCCCTGCTCTACGGAACTCTACCAGTAACGGTAGGTAGACTGTATGCAAATGGGCCAAAGAACCCATGGATTTCATGCTCAATGCATCCGCCACAACATTGGCTTTCCCTGGATGGTACTCTATAGTACAATCATAATCCTTTATTAGCTCAAGCCATCTTCTCTACCTCAGATTCAGGTCCTTTTGGGTGAACAAGTACTTTAAACTCTTATGGTCGGTGAAGATCCGACACGTCTCCCCGTACAAATAATGTCGCCAGATTTTCAATGCATGCACCACTGCAGCTAACACCAAATCATGTGTGGGGTAATTCAACTCATGGGGTTTAAGTTGTCTAGAAGCATACGCTATCACCTTTCCATGCTGCATCAACACACAACCTATACCCCTCAATGAGGCATCACTATACACCTCGAATCCCCCAGTATCATCAGGAAGGGTCAATACTGGAGCAGAAGTCAACCTCATCTTCAGCTCCTGAAATCCCTGTTCACAATCAGCTCCCCAGTCAAACTTGACTCCTTTCCTCGTCAACCGAGTCAACGGCCCTGCTATCGTAGAAAATCCTTCTACAAACCGTCGATAATATCCTGCCAAACCCAGAAAACTCCTCACCTCTGTCACTGTCCTCGGTTGCTCCCAGTTTGCCACTGCCTCAACCTTTTGGGGATCTACGCTGATACCCTCAGCCGAAATCACATGACCTAAGAATCCAACTTCGGTCAACCAAAACTGGCATTTACTGAACTTGGCAAACAAATGCTTTTTCCTAAGCATATTCAGCACCAACCTTAAGTGTTTCTCATGTGCCTTAGCACTCCCCGAATACACCAAGATGTCATCGATGAACACAATCACAAACCGATCCAAATACTTTTGAAACACCCTGTTCATCAAATCCATGAATGCTGATGGGGCATTAGTCAACCCGAAAGGCATCACCAGGAACTCATAATGACCATAACGAGTCCTGAAAGGTGTTTTCTCAACATCCCCTTCTCTGATCCTCAACTGATGGTACCCGGATCGAAGGTCAATTTTCGAAAAATATCTTGCCCCCTTAAGTTGATCAAACAAATCATCTATCCTTGGCAAAGGATACTTATTCCGCACCGTAGCCCTGTTTAGCTTCCGGTAGTCGATAAACAATCTCATACCACCATCCTTTTTCCTCACAAATAACACTGGTGCACCCCAAGGTGAAACACTTGGGCGAATAAATCCCATATTCACCAAATCCTACAACTGAGTCTTCAATTCTCGCTATTCTGTCGGTGCCATTCTATACGGTGCCTGTGAGATAGGTTGAGTACCTGGTAAAAGCTCTATGGTGAACTCAATCTCCCGGTGAGGTGGCAATCCCGGAAGATCATCTGGAAACACATCAGAGAACTCACTCACCACTGGAAACAATAATAAATACTTCATCTTGTCAGACAAGGTACTTAAGCACTCAATAATTCATGCAATTAATGACCAATCAAATGCAATATAATATCAGAGCGTCTAAGTAGGGTCAAGAGTAAAATTTAGATATCCTACTCAAATATAACTACACAGCGCAGTCGAAGTACTAATGCCTCAGCCTCGATATCAGTGTTCGCGTCAACTCTACTCAACTGCCTGAAGGGGGTTTAAACACAAAAGTTGTGAGTGGACAAAAATAATCATTTATAAATTCCTTTTCGAGAAAATACGTTTCTTCCCCTCCATTTATAAAATCATGCATGCATAACATAAAACAATTTATCATACTAAAACATTATATGTAAATCACCAAAATTTCCATTTCTCTCTAAAACCACTTAGTTGGACTCACATGAAATCTGTATAATGAAAATACCTCGTGATCCAAAGTTATGTTTGAAAACTCTCTTCAAAAGAGTTTAAAATCATTTAAATCAATTTGGACACATAATATCTCAAATTCATTTAATTCCATCTGGACGCATAATGTCTCAAATTCATTGTTCCCGACATATCCACAACAACACACCAGGGTATCCCTTGAGATGTGTTAAAATCTGTACAACAATTCTCTGTACAATATGTACAATCTGTACTATGCATAGACAGCTTCGCAACCTGGCGGAGCAAGGCCCCTCAACACCAAGGTCCGAACCCTCAACAACCAGCGGAGCAAGACCCCTCAACACCGGTCAGAGCAACAGTAACCATCGGGACGGGAACCAGTGAACCAAATCCATACTTTGAAATATTTGTTTCTCGGCCTAAGCCAAATTCTTTGCAATATCATTTTTATGGCCAAAATCAATAAAATCATAATTACGGGTCTCAACCCAAATCACATACTCAAATAGTTACCACTTCAAAACGATATCAAAATCAAGTACAAAAACCAGGCCATTTCTCAAAACACACTTTCACTGAAATATTGGAAAACATGTGTCCAACATCATTTCTAAAATTCCAGAAATTCATTGCAACCATACATAACAGTATTTAAATCAAAGATACATTTATGCATGCATTAAAGTTTATAAACCAAAAGTCCACTCACAAACCTGTCGAAGCAAGCTCAATCCCGAACTGTACGCTCCCCTGAAGTTCCTGGAGCAGTATCGCCTGTCCAAATTAATAATCGAGAATACCAGCTAATAATAAGAACCTTAAATATAAACCCCCTAAACCCCGGGAGTCTAACTATGCTGGCCTAGAAAACGCAGTAACTTTAAAACGTCCGAAACAACCCCTAAACGACGTCCGATCGACTCAAAACCTGCGCCAACAGGTCCGAAACGTCAAAAACTACTTGTCACGCCCCACCGTGACCTCAGACTCGGCCCCACGCGCCACCACGCACCGACGGAAGGTCGGAACACACGCCCACGCGCCCTCACGCGCCGGTCACGCACCTGCTACAGTACCCACGCGCTTGGACCGGTCCAACCCGGTCCAACTCGGCCTGACCCGGTCCAACTCGACCCGATCGGTTCAACTCGACCCGACTGGTCACCCGACCCGATCGGTTTACTCGACCCGACCGGTCACCGGCGACTCGCCGGAGAAGACGACCGGCTGCCGGCGCCGCCGTCTGGTTTCCGCCGGAATCCTCCATTTCCGGCCGAAACTTCAAGCTTTCCTAACTTCCTCAAAACTCAACCATTTTTCACAAATTGTATGTCTAAATCTATCTACTCGAACCCAGGAATCCAAATATGACCTCAAAACCACACACACGTACCTGTGCTAGCCGAAATATCGATCGGAAGGTCCGAAACTTCCTATCCTTGGTTCGGCTTCCTCCGTGGTCCTCTCCTTCGATGGTTGGTACGGTTGTGATCGTGGGAAGGAGTAGAATACGATTAGTTGATCAAAATTGGAAGTTGGAGCCTTGAATCAAAAGTTGACTTTGTGGGTGTTTGGGTGAATTTTCGCACATGGGTTCAATGTTTTGTGTTTATGTTTGTCACAGAGAGAGACTGAGATGAGTGATAATGAAGATAAAGATGAAAATGAAATGAAGATGAGACAATGATTGGGTTAAAATATCTACCCCAAGTCAAAAATTACCAATATGCCCTTACACATCTAGACCCATAACTTCCGTCCACGAACTCCGTTTTCCGCGTGCCGCCTGTCTACGAACTCGTGAGTTCGAGACCTACGCAACGGTATCCAAAACACCACCAAAAGTGTCTCGAAACAAAATTTGACTTCCATGCCCTTTACCGACCAAGGGTAAAATCGTCATTTTACATAAATAATTTACTTAAATCCAATAATTGAAATTCCGGGTTGTTACAACATTCAAGTGGACACTACCTGACTATGAGGACACTACCTGACTATGAGGACACTAACTGACTATAAGGACAGAAAATAGCATACTTTGATGAAATTTTCATAAATTTATAAAAACCTCACTGCCCAACAAATGCAACAATCATAGGCCTGAGAATAGAGCATAATTTGTTGAAAATTTAAGAACAAAACATCCAAAATATCATTAACTAATACATCCAAAATTTAAAAACAAAACATCCAAAACATCATTACCAAAACATCCAAAACATCCAAAACATCACAGACTAATATGCAATTCTTTCACATACCAAAACATCATTACCAAAACATCCAAAACATCACAGACTAATATGCAATTCTTTCACATACCAAAACATCATTACCAAAACATCCAAAACATCACAGACTAATATGCAATTCTTTCACATACCAAAACATCATTAACTAATACTTTGTAGCATGGTACCTAATCGCATTAACTTCAAAACACATACAAAAACATCATCAAATAATATTGTGTTGGTTAAACAAGGCTACCAATACGCCTCCCTTCGCAAGGTTTCAACTGCCAATTTCAACCTGAATGAAGGCACTTGACCCAGGTCATCTATGTGAAGGAGATATCCAAAACAAGTGGCCTCAAACTGAGGCAATGCATCCGCGCCGAGTTCATTCTTGATTAGTTAAAGGCATCACCTTGTTTGACAAAGGCATTGTACCTTTGTTGTGAATATCTGGTCCTCCGGAATTAGTAGGTGGTAATTCATACTCATGACCTGCACAATCAATCAATCAACATATGAGGACACTACCTGACCTTGAGGACAGAAAAGAGCATACTTTTATGAAAATTCCATACCGAAACATCCAATTCTCACAGCACTGACTATGAGGACACTACTTGACTATGAGGACACTGCATTGACTATGAGGACAAAAAAGAGCATATTTTGATGAAAGTTCTAGACTACAACATCCAAATATCAAAAAATGCAATTGTCACATATCAAACAATGCGATTGTCAGATATTCAACTAAAATTTCAGTTTACAAGAATGAAATCTGCAACCAAGAAAGGGAGATTAGTAAAATCTGCAGCATACTCATTCTCAATTTAGGCTTGTAAGTATTTCTTTCAACATGAACAATCATAAGGGTGTCGATCAACTAATATTACAGTTTACAAGAATGAAAACACAACTAATACTCAGATAAACCATTACGCATCATTTTCCTCATATAGGGAACAAAAGTAGAAGTGAGATTGATTTAGAAAGGGATTGATTTAGAAGTGAGATTAATGTGGAAGTAGAATGAATCAGAAGTTCAATCTACAAGTTCAGTATTAGGAGTAAAACTTATTTTTCTTTTCTACAAAAACCACTGGGATTTATTTAGAACACACCTAGTTAGGATTCATACATTTTCTTCATCATGCATGTAGTCTTTATCCCATAAATCATCACCCAACCCACAAATCCATAGAAAAATTCATGAACCCAAAACTCCATTAAGAATAAAAACATTGAATCTAATCACAAAGCCCATTCTTGAATCTAAGCCTCATCTCTCAACATGGTCTATGCAAAAGGCTCTTCCTTTACAGACAATAACTACAAAATCAAACAATTTGCAAGCATAGGTGGTAAAAAACACTACTCAAATCTCAAACTTCGAGACTCAATAATCAATCTATAACTAAAACTTATCAGAAAATAACTTTCAAAAATCAATTTTTTTTCCACCAAACATCAGCTAAACGCATGTGATTTTACCCTTTCTTCACCATCAATGGAAGCAAACTTGCAGACATGAGAAAGAAACATGAAACATTTAAGGGAAACCCATTACCTTGATGAGAAAAATAGAAAGAAATCTAATTGATAAGCGGCCCTCACTTTCAAGCAGCCCTACTGGAGAAAACAACTGAATATGCAAAAAAAATAAGAGATGAGATATATTTTTGTTCCAACACCATAGCGAGTATAATAAGAAAGTTTCGGATTGACCATGATCAGAGAGAAATTCTCGAAAGTTCAAGACTTTAAAAAAAGATATTTTAAATCCAAGAAATTTTTTATGAGCACTAACTTAAACCAACTAGATTGGAAAATCCAATTCTATTTACCATCCAAATTAAAGTTAAAAGCTATAAAAAAAACACCAAAACTTCTTGTCTGGTAATATGCATGAAGCCCACTTTCATATCGGATTGCGATTAAAAATATAACCAAAACTCCACCTGAATATTGCGAGCACTGACGACGGTGAAGGAGGATAGGGGTAGGCCCGCCTTGTGCAAGCAAGTCGATTGGAGGTGGTCTCGCAGCCTGGGTCGGCCAAAAACATCGTTGGCGACGGTGATGTTTTCTGGGTTTCTCTGCCTCGAATCTCCCTCTACGGTGAGCTTGAAGTCGATGGCTGACTGGGACGGCTTCGTCTCAACGAGGGGAAGGGTTTGGTGTCGTTGGCGAGGGTTGGGTTGGTCGGAAGTGGGCACGGCGGTTGTGGTTGCTGTTCATGGCCGCTGTTTACCTAGAAGGAGATGAAGTCAGGGAGAGAGAAGAGAGATAGGCAGGAGAGAGTGTGGAAATTGGGTTGAATGTTTCTCGGAGGTTGCAATTGTTTCGTGAATGGGTCGCAGTTGGAATCCACGAAGATTTGGGGTTTAGGGTTTCATGTAACAACCCGGAATTTCAATTATTGGATTTACGTAAATTATTTATGTAAAATGACGATTTTACCCTTGCTTGTTAAGGGGCGTGAAAGTCAAATTTTGTTTCGAAATATTTTCGGTGGTGTTTTGGATACCGTTACGTAGGTCTCGAACTCATGAGTTCGTAGACAGGCGGCACACAGGAAACGGAGTTCGTGGACGAAAGTTACGGGTCTATATTGATAGGGGTATTTTGGTAATTTTTGACTTGGGTAGATATTTTTTTAACCCCCCCAAATCAGATATTATCTGATCCACCACATTTCATCTTCATCTTATCATCATCTCACTCTCTCACTCTCTCACTCTGTGACAAACACTCCCAAATCCGGCTAGCACAGGTACGTGTTTGTGGTTTGGAGCTCATATTTGGATTCCTGGGTTCGAGTAGATAGATTTAGACATAACATTTGTGAAAAATGGTTGAGTTTTGAGGAAGTTAGGAAAGCTTGAAGTTTCGGCCGGAAATGGAGGATTCCGGCAAAAACAATACGGCGGCGCCGGCAGCCGGTCGTCTTCTCCGGCGAGTCGCCGGTGACAGGTCGGGTCGAGTAAATCGGTCGGGTCGGGAGATCGGTCAGGTCGAGTGAACCGGTCGGGTCGAGTGAACGGTTGGGTCGAGTGAACCGGTCTGGTCAAGTGAACCGGTCGGGTCGAGTTGGACCGAGTCAGGCCGAGTTGGACCGGGTTGGACCGGTCCAGGCGCATGGGTACTGTAGCAGGCGCGTGACCGGCGCGTAAGGGCGCGTGGTGGCGCGTGTTCCGACCTTCCGTCGTCGCGTGGCGACGCGTGGGGCCGAGTCTGAGGTCACGGTGATGCGTGACAGCTAGTTTTTGACGTTTCGGACCTGTTGGCGCAGGTTTTGAGTAGATCGGACGTCGTTTAGGGGTTATTTTGGGCATTTTAAAGTTGCTGCGTTTTCTAGGCCAGCATAGTTAAACTCCCGGGGTTTAGGGGGTTTATATTTAAGGTTCTTATTATTAGCTGGTAATCCCGATTATTAATTTGGACAGGCGATACTACTCCAGCAACTTAAGGGGAGCGTATAGTTCTGGATTGAGCTTGCTTCAACAGGTTTGTGAGTGGACTTTTGGTTTATAAACTATAATGCATGCATAAATGTATCTTTGATTTAAATACTGTCATGTATGGGTGCAATGAATTTCTGGATTTTAGAAATGATGCTGGACACAAGTTTTCGAATATTTCAGTGAAAGTGTGTTTTGAGAAATGACCTGGTTTTTGTACTTGATTTTGATATCGTTTTGAAGTGGTAACTATTTGAGCATGTGATTTGGGTTTAGACCCATAATTATGATTTATTGATTTTGGCCATAAAATGATATTGCAAAGAATTTGGCTTAGGCCGAGAAACAAAGATTTCGAAGTATGGATTTGGTTCACTGGTTCCTGTCCCGATGGTTACTGTTGCTCTGACTGGTGTTGAGGGGTCTTGCTCCGCTGGTTGTTGAGGGTTCGGACCTTGGTGTTGAGGGGCCTTGCTCCGCCAGGTGGCGAAGCTGTCTATGCATAGTACAGATAGTACAGAGAGTTGTACAGATTTTAACACATCTCAAGGGATACCCTGGTGTGTTGTGGATATGTCGGAAACAGTGAATTTGAGATATTATGTGTCCAGATTGATTTAAATGATTTTAAACTCTTTTGAAGAGAGTTTTCAAACTAAACTTTGGATCACGAGGTATTTCATTATACAGATTTTATGTGAGTCCAATTAAGTGGTTTTAAAGAGAAATGGGAATTTTTGGTGATCTACATATAATGTTTTAGTATCATAAATTGTTTTATGTTATGCATGCATGATTTTATAAATGGAGGGGAAGGAAGGTATTTCTTGGAAAACAATTTATAAATGATTATTTTTGTCCACTCACAACTTTTGTGTTTAAACCCCCTTCAGGCAGTTGAGTAGAGTTGACGCGAACACTGATCTCGAGGCAGAGGCATTAGTACTTCGACTGCGCTGTGTAATTATATTTGAGTAGGATATCTAAATTTTACTCTTGATCCTACTTAGACGCTCTGATATTATATTGTATTTGATTGGTCATTAATTACGGGAATTATTGAGTGCTTGAATCCCTTGTCTGACAAGTGGAAGTATTTATTATTATTATATTTTGTAAGGATTGAAGGGTATTTTGGGAACCTTTCCTTAGGTTGTCAGACGGGATCAAAGTTCTTCCCGGGTTTCGAGGGGAAATTCGGGACGGGTCCTGACAATTGGTATCAGAGCACTAGGTTAAATTCTTGTAGACTGTACACTACGTGCACAATTATTTTGGTATTTATGAGTTATAGTTATTTTCAGTGTAATGCCTCCTAGACGCGAGTTCCGTCAACCGTCGGAAAATATTGGGGACACACCTGAACCTGGAGTGGAGCTTGATATGAGGCAAACACTGGAACAATTGGGTCACACGTTGACTTCTGTACTTCAGAGTAGGGCTGCTACTGAAGGTTCGGACATCGAAAAAGCCCAGAGATTAGGGGCTACAATATTTATGGGCGACTCTAGCCCAGATGATGCAGCATAGTGGATTACTCGTTTAGAGAGAGTGTTCTCGGTTATGAGATGTCCTCAGGGGACAGGGTGTTGTTAGCCACTTTTCTGCTAGGTGGTTCCGCTTATCATTGGTGGAACGCATTAGAGCTATCAGGCTGGGAGGTCAGTACAATTACCTGGGCAACTTTTCGGGAGAAGTTCCTGGAGCAATTTTATCCTTGCTCGTACCGAGATGCCAGGGAGGCTGAGTTCTTGCACCTACAGCAGGGAGATATGACAGTGGCTCAGTATGAGCAGAAATTCATAGAGTTGGCTCGTTTTTCACCAGCTCTAGTGGCAACCGAGAGGGACAGACGACGCAGATTTGAAAATGGGCTGAGGGGCGAACTTCGGTCAGCGGTAACGGCTGCAGCCCATACTTCATTGAGAGAAGCGTCTGACGCTGCAGCTCGTGTAGAGTTGAGCATGGGTGTGCCAGTCCAGCAGCAGTTTAGGGGTTCCAAGCGACACCGGGATCACTGGGATATTGGAGCCTCTAGTCAGGGACCGTCCAAGAGAGGCAGTTTCAGCTCTGGATCTACTGGGGGTGAGGGATCCGGATCAGGCAGTGGCGGAGCCAAACAGGCACCGTATAGAATGGCACCAGCAGAATTGCGAGAGTTGAAGACTCAGTTGCAGGATTTGGTGAATATGGGATTTATTCGCCCAAGTGTTTCACCTTGGGGTGCACCAATGTTATTTGTGAGGAAAAAGGATAGTGGTCTGAGATTTTGTATCGACTACCGGAAGCTAAACAGGGCTACGGTGCGGAATAAGTATCATTTGCCAAGGATTGATGATTTGTTTGATCAACTTAAGGGGGCAAGATATTTTTCGAAAATTGACCTTCGATCCGGGTACCATCACTTGAGGATCAGAGAAGGGGATGTTCAGAAAACAGCTTTCAAGACTCGTTATGGTCATTATGAGTTCCTGGTGATGCCCTTCGGGTTGACCAATGCCCCAACAACATTTATGGATTTGATGAACAGGGTGTTTCAAAAGTATTTGGATCGGTTTGTGATTGTGTTCATCGATGACATCTTGGTGTATTCGAGGAGTGCTAAGGCACATGAGAAACACTTAAGGTTGGTGCTGAATATGCTTAGGAAAAAGCATTTGTTTGCCAAGTTTAGTAAATGCCAGTTTTGGTTGACCGAAGTTGGATTCTTAGGTGCGTGACCGGCGCGTGAGGGCGCGTGGGCGTGTGTTCCGACCTTCCGTCGGTGCGTGGTGGCGCGTGGGGCCGAGTCTGAGGTCACGGTGGGGCGTGACAAGTAGTTTTTGACGTTTCGGACCTGTTGGCGCAGGTTTTGAGTCGATCGGACGTCGTTTAGGGGTTGTTTCGGACGTTTTAAAGTTACTGCGTTTTCTAGGCCAGCATAGTTAGACTCCCGGGGTTTAGGGGGTTTATATTTAAGGTTCTTATTATTAGCTGGTAATCTCGATTATTAATTTGGACAGGCGATACTGCTCCAGGAACTTCAGGGGAGCGTACAGTTCGGGATTGAGCTTGCTTCGACAGGTTTGTGAGTGGACTTTTGGTTTATAAACTTTAATGCATGCATAAATGTATCTTTGATTTAAATACTGTTATGTATGGTTGCAATGAATTTCTGGAATTTTAGAAATGATGCTGGACACATGTTTTCCAATATTTCAGTGAAAGTGTGTTTTGAGAAATGGCCTGGTTTTTGTACTTGATTTTGATATCGTTTTGAAGTGGTAACTATTTGAGTATGTGATTTGGGTTGAGACCCGTAATTATGATTTTATTGATTTTGGCCATAAAAATGATATTGCAAAGAATTTGGCTTAGGCCGAGAAACAAATATTTCAAAGTATGGATTTGGTTCACTGGTTCCCGTCCCGATGGTTACTGTTGCTCTGACCGGTGTTGAGGGGTCTTGCTTCGCTGGTTGTTGAGGGTTCGGACCTTGGTGTTGAGGGGCCTTGCTCCGCCAGGTTGCGAAGCTGTCTATGCATAGTACAGATTGTACATATTGTACAGAGAATTGTTGTACAGATTTTAACACATCTCAAGGGATACCCTGGTGTGTTGTTGTGGATATGTCGGGAACAATGAATTTGAGACATTATGCGTCCAGATGGAATTAAATAAATTTGAGATATTATGTGTCCAAATTGATTTAAATGATTTTAAACTCTTTTGAAGAGAGTTTTCAAACATAACTTTGGATCACGAGGTATTTTCATTATACAGATTTCATGTGAGTCCAACTAAGTGGTTTTAGAGAGAAATGGAAATTTTGGTGATTTACATATAATGTTTTAGTATGATAAATTGTTTTATGTTATGCATGCATGATTTTATAAATGGAGGGGAAGAAACGTATTTTCTCGAAAAGGAATTTATAAATGATTATTTTTGTCCACTCACAACTTTTGTGTTTAAACCCCCTTCAGGCAGTTGAGTAGAGTTGACGCGAACACTGATATCGAGGCTGAGGCATTAGTACTTCGACTGCGCTGTGTAGTTATATTTGAGTAGGATATCTAAATTTTACTCTTGACCCTACTTAGACGCTCTGATATTATATTGCATTTGATTGGTCATTAATTGCATGAATTATTGAGTGCTTAAGTACCTTGTCTGACAAGATGAAGTATTTATTATTGTTTCCAGTGGTGAGTGAGTTCTCTGATGTGTTTCCAGATGATCTTCCGGGATTGCCACCTCACTGGGAGATTGAGTTCACCATAGAGCTTTTACCAGGTACTCAACCTATCTCACAGGCACCGTATAGAATGGCACCGACAGAATAGCGAGAATTGAAGACTCAGTTGTAGGATTTGGTGAATATGGGATTTATTCGCCCAAGTGTTTCACCTTGGGGTGCACCAGTGTTATTTGTGAGGAAAAAGGATGGTGGTATGAGATTGTTTATCGACTACCGGAAGCTAAATAGGGCTACGGTGCGGAATAAGTATCCTTTGCCAAGGATAGATGATTTGTTTGATCAACTTAAGGGGGCAAGATATTTTTCGAAAATTGACCTTCGATCCGGGTACCATCAGTTGAGGATCAGAGAAGGGGATGTTGAGAAAACACCTTTCAGGACTCGTTATGGTCATTATGAGTTCCTGGTGATGCCTTTCGGGTTGACTAATGCCCCATCAGCATTCATGGATTTGATGAACAGGGTGTTTCAAAAGTATTTGGATCGGTTTGTGATTGTGTTCATCGATGACATCTTGGTGTATTCGGGGAGTGCTAAGGCACATGAGAAACACTTAAGGTTGGTGCTGAATATGCTTAGGAAAAAGCATTTGTTTGCCAAGTTTAGTAAATGCCAGTTTTGGTTGACCGAAGTTGGATTCTTAGGTCATGTGATTTCGGCTGAGGGTATCAGCGTAGATCCCCAAAAGGTTGAGGCAGTGGCAAACTGGGAGCAACCGAGGACAGTGACAGAGGTGAGGAGTTTTCTGGGTTTGGCAGGATATTATCGACGGTTTGTAGAATGATTTTCTACGATAGCAGGGCCATTGACTCGGTTGACTAGGAAATGAGTCAAATTTGACTGGGGAGCTGATTGTGAACAGGGATTTCAGGAGCTGAAGAGGAGGTTGACTTCTGCTCCAGTATTGACCCTTCCTGATGATACTGGGGGATTCGAGGTGTATAGTGATGCATCATTGCGGGGTATAGGCTGCGTGTTGATGCAACATGGAAAGGTGATAGCGTATGCTTCTAGAAAACTTAAACCCCATGAGTTGAATTACCCCACACATGATTTGGAGTTAGCTGTAGTGGTGCATGCATTGAAAATCTGGCGACATTATTTGTACGGGGAGACGTGTCGGATCTTCACCGACCATAAGAGTTTAAAGTACTTGTTCACCCAAAAGGACCTGAATCTGAGGCAGAGAAGATGGCTTGAGCTAATAAAGGATTATGATTGTACTATAGAGTATCATCCAGGGAAAGCCAATGTTGTGGCGGATGCATTGAGCAGGAAATCCATGGGTTCTTTGGCCCATTTGCATACAGTCTACCTACCGTTACTGGTAGAGTTCCGTAGAGCAAGGATAGTACTGGACATGGATAGCCAGGGGGCTTTATTGGCTAGTTTCCATGTGAGGCTTGTTCTGATTGATCAGATTATTGAGGCTCAACTCCAGGATCCTACATTGTGCATTATCAGGATGCAGTTGGAGGCTGGAAACAGGTAGGACTATGCGCTTAGGGATGATGGAGCCTTGGTTAGGGATGGCCGATTATGCGTACCGAATGAGCTGGAACTAAAAAGGGAAATTCTTGATGAGGCTCATAGTTTGATTTACGCTATGCATCCAGGAGGTACCAAGATGTATCATACCCTAAGGAAATACTATTGGTGGACTGGGATGAAAAGGGAAATTGCTGAGTTTGTGAGTAGATGCCTGACGTGTCAGCAAGTGAAAGCAGAGAGGCAGAAACCATATGGGGCACTTCAACCATTACCTATTCCGGAATGGAAGTGGGATCACATTACGATGGATTTTGTGTATAAACTTCCAAGGACACAGAAGGGACATGATGGGATATGGGTAATTGTTGATAGACTCACGAAGTCTGCACATTTCTTGCCAGTGCGGGAAGATTTTCAGATGAGTCGGTATGCCAAATTGTTCATTGATGAGATCATACGACTACATGGGACTCCAGAGTCAATTGTTTCGGATAGGGATCCTAGATTTACCTCCAGGTTTTGGCGGAGTTTGCAGAAGGCTTTTGGCACTACCTTGCATTTTAGTACAGCTTTTCATCCTCAGACGGATGGTCAGTCTGAGAGGACAATCCAGGTTTTGGAGGATATGATGAGAGCTTGTGTACTACAGTTTAAAGGGAACTGGGATTCACACCTGGCTCTGATGGAATTTGCTTATAATAATAGTTATCAGTCGAGTATTGGGATGTCTCCTTTCGAGGCACTGTATGGGAGGCAGTGCAGGACACCGTTATGCTGGAACGAAGTGGGTGAAAGGATTAACACCAGAGTTGGTTGATACGACTGAGGAAAAGATAAGGATCATTAGAGAAAGGTTGAAGACAGCTCAGGATCGCCAGAAGAGCTATGTAGACCGTAGAACCAGAGACCTTGAGTTTGAGGTAGGTGACTGGGTGTTCTTGAAACTATCTCCTTGGAAAGGAGTGGTACGTTTTGGTAGACGAGGAAAACTGAGTCCTCGCTACATTGGTCCGTATGAGATTTTGGAGAGGATAGGACCAGTGGCATATCGTCTTGCTTTACCATCGGAATTATCCAGAGTTCATAATGTTTTTCATGTATCTTTGCTCCGGAAATATCTGTTTGATGAATCTCACGTATTGGGAGAGCAGCCACTTGAGCTAAAGGATGATTTGACCTTTGAGGAGCAACCGGTGCAAATTTTGGATTGGAAAGAGAAGGTATTGCGCAGAAAGAGTATTCCTCTAGTTAAAGTGTTATGGAGGAATCATAACGTGGAGGAAGCCACGTGGGAAACTGAGGAACTAATGCGGGCGCAGTATCCTTATTTGTTCCAAGGGTAGAGTTGAATTTCGAGGAAGAAATTTCTTAAGGGGGGTAGATTGTAACAAACCGGAATTTCAATGATTGGATTTACATAAATTATTTATGTAAAATGACGATTTTACCCTTGCTTGTTAAGGGGCGTGAAAGTCAAATTTTGTTTTGAAACATTTTCGGTGGTGTTTTGGATACCGTTGCTTAGGTCTCGAACTCACGAGTTCGTAGACAGGCGGCACACAGGAAACAGAGTTCGTGGACGAAAGTTACGGGTCTATATTGATAGGGGTATTTTGGTAATTTTTGACTTGGGTAGATATTTTTTTAACCCCCCAAATCAGATATTATCTGATCCACCTCATTTCATCTTCATCTTATCATCATCTCACTCTCTCACTCTCTCACTCTGTGACAAACACTCCCAAACACCGAACCCGTGCGAAAACTCACCCAAAACCCATAAATTCCAACTTTTGATTCAAGGCTCCAACTTCAAGTTTTGATCAACTAATCGTATTCTACTCCTTCCCACGATCACAACCGTACCAACCATCGAGGGAGAGGACCACGGGGGAAGCTGAACCGAGTGTAGGAAGTTTCGGATCTTCCGATCGATTTTTCGGCTAGTACAGGTATGTGTTTGTGGTTTTGAGGTCATATTTGGATTCCTGGGTTCGAGTAGATAGATTTAGACATAAAATTTGTGAAAAATGGTTGAGTTTTGAGGAAGTTAGGAAAGCTTGAACTTTCGGCCGAAAATGGAGGATTCCGACGGAAACCAGACGGCACCGGCAGCCGGTCGTCTTCTCCGGCGAGTCGCCGGTGATCGGTCGGGTCGAGTAAACCGGTCGGGTCGGGTGACCAGTCGGGTCGAGTGAACCGGTCGAGTCGAGTGAACCGGTCGGGTCGAGTGAACTGGTCGGGTCGAGTTGGACCTAGTCAGGCCGAGTTGGACCGGATTGGACCGATCCAGGCGCGTGGATACTATAGCAGGCGCGTGACCGGCGCGTAAGGGCGCGTGGTGGCGCGTGTTCCGACCTTCCGTCGGCGCGTGGCGGCGCGTGGGGCCGAGTCTGAGGTCACGGTGACGCATGACAGCTAGTTTTTGACGTTTCGGACCTGTTGGCGCAGGTTTTGAGTTGATCGAACGTCGTTTAGGGGTTGTTTTGGGCATTTTAAAGTTGCTGCGTTTTCTAGGCCAGCATAGTTAAACTCCCGGGGTTTAGGGGGTTTATATTTAAGGTTCTTATTATTAGCTGGTAATCCCGATTATTAATTTGGACATGCGATACTGCTCCAGGAACTTCAGGGGAGCGTACAGTTCGAGATTGAGCTTGCTTCAACAGGTTTGTGAGTGGACTTTTGGTTTATAAACTATAATGCATGCATAAATGTATCTTTGATTTAAATACTGTCATGTATGGGTGCAATGAATTTCTGGATTTTAGAAATGATGCTGGACACAAGTTTTCGAATATTTCAGTGAAAGTGTGTTTTGAGAAATGGCTTGGTTTTTGTACTTGATTTTGATATCGTTTTGAAGTGGTAACTATTTGAGCATGTGATTTGGGTTTAGACCCATAATTATGATTTATTGATTTTGGCCATAAAATAATATTGCAAAGAATTTGGCTTAGGCCGAGAAACAAAGATTTCGAAGTATGGATTTGGTTCACTGGTTCCTGTCCCGATGGTTACTGTTGCTCTGACTGGTGTTGAGGGGTCTTGCTCCGCTGGTTGTTGAGGGTTCGGACCTTGGTGTTGAGGGGCCTTGCTCCGCCAGGTGGCGAAGCTGTCTATGCATAGTACAGATAGTACAGAGAGTTGTACAGATTTTAACACATCTCAAGGGATACCCTGGTGTGTTGTGGATATGTCGGGAACAGTGAATTTGAGATATTATGTGTCCAGATTGATTTAAATGATTTTAAACTCTTTTGAAGAGAGTTTTCAAACTAAACTTTGGATCACGAGGTATTTTCATTATACAGATTTTATGTGAGTCCAATTAAGTGGTTTTAAAGAGAAATGGGAATTTTTGGTGATCTACATATAATGTTTTAGTATCATAAATTGTTTTATGTTATGCATGCATGATTTTATAAATGGAGGGGAAGGAAGGTATTTCTTGGAAAACAATTTATAAATGATTATTTTTGTCCACTCACAACTTTTGTGTTTAAACCCCCTTCAGGCAGTTGAGTAGAGTTGACGCGAACACTGATCTCGAGGCAGAGGCATTAGTACTTCGACTGCGCTGTGTAATTATATTTGAGTAGGATATCTAAATTTTACTCTTGATCCTACTTAGACGCTATGATATTATATTGTATTTGATTGATCATTAATTACGGGAATTATTGAGTGCTTGAATCCCTTGTCTGACAAGTGGAAGTATTTATTATTATTATATTTTGTAAGGATTGAAGGGTATTTTGGGAACCTTTCCTTAGGTTGTCAGACGGGATCAGGGTTCTTCCCGAGTTTCGAGGGGAAATTCGGGACGGGTCCTGACATTTCAATTTCGTGCGAGGCTGCAATTCGCAGTAGGAGATTTCGCAAGTTGGGTTTGGTGGTAGGTTTGACTTCTCTTAGTTAGTTACTATAAGATTACTATCCCCTTTATATAATTTTTATTTTTGTAAACACATTTTTGAGTGTTTTATTTTTGAATAAATTTGTGGAGAGTGTTCCATTTCCATCAATTTCCCTTTAATAATTGTATTTTATAGTCACCCACCTATTAGTCTTGTCCAAAGAAAGTGACTAAATTTGGACATTTTGCTCAACTTTGTAGTTCAAATGCTGAAAATTTTTATTTTACACTTCGTTTGTTGTGTGTAGAAAAAAAAAATTGGATCTTTTGTAGTAACCAAACGAGTAAACTAACTTAGGTAAGTTAAAAAGATAGAACATTTAGAAATTTAACTACGGAGTTAATTATAGAGGAATATATATAGAGTTAAAATCAAGGGATACTTATGTTTAATTCTGATGGTTATAATGGTTATGGTTATAATTAAAGTGATGTGGGCCTTTAGATGAATGGTTATAATTAAAGTGATGTGGATGCTCTTATATCTTAAAATGATGTGGATTTTAACTGAATTAAAATTCTTTTGGTTTGAAAAATAAAAACTTAAAAACTATAATTGGAAATTTGACAAAAAAATAATAATTGGAAAGAAAAAGGTAAACGCCTCCATCCTCCATGAGCTTCTTCTTCTTTCGTTAGAGCCAGCCTCAATTATCCATCTTCTTCTACAATCTCCATAAAAAATAAAACATAAATCAAATTTGTTGAATTTTGAATTTGATTTCAATCTCAATAACTTATTCAAAACAAAAGCTAGATTAGAAATTATACTGGTAAAATCGATTAACATGAAGATTTTCTAAACCTGGTTTTTTCTTCTAATATAGTGATAACAAAAAATGATTATTTTGTAATCTAGTTATTGTTTTTGAATCACAGTAATTTAGGTTAAATCGAATTCAAATTCACATATGCTTCATATAGTGGATCGATCTGCAGGTATGACAATAGAGAAGATGAAATGAAAAAGGGGATTTGTTAAGATAGAAATATCCACCATGATAATTAAGTTCTAAGACAAGATCTTGAATTTATTTGTCATTTTGTTATCTATTAAGATGAAGATTGTAGAAGATCATCATAATATGGTGTAGGGTAAGAGAAATGGAGGCTGCCGTATAAAAAAGGAAGAAGAAGATGGAGGGTGGAGGAACTCCACGAAGAAGAAGATGGGGGGATGGAGGAATAATGGAGGCCGAAGCCGTTTTTTTTTTTTTTTTCTTACCAATTTTTTTTTCTTAGGGTTTTATTTTAATTTTAATAAAAAAAAATAGAAAAAACAAATTAATTTAAAGAAAATAACAAGTTTTTGTTTGATAAAAGAAATTATTAATTAAAATCCATGTACTCTAAACATTAATGAAGTTCATCATCACTTCTAATTAGCTATTTAATTGACACCAAATTTAAATGTCCAAAAAGAATATAAATTCAGATGTAAACATAAATGTCCATTGATCATAATATAAATATATATATATATAAGAGTAGGTAAAAAAATTCAAATACAAAAAGAAAAGGTAATAAACCAACAAGAATTCGGAAAAAAAAAAAAAGGAAACCAGAGAGATTAGATGGGGAAAGGGAAAAGTCACGCGAGACCTTTTCCTCGTGGGCTTTACGTCTTTGTGCAAGTGGCAACCTCTTACAAAGGTGAGGTCCAAAGGCACAAGTCTTGCTCGCCTACTTTGCTTATACTAGTACTACGATGTAATGAAATTCTTCTTGATTATATCGGAGAAAGTTCGGAGACAAGTCCTTTAAATGGTAAGATCATACCGAATTTGTATCTTTCCACAAATATCATTGTATAAAAAAAGATTAAGATTTGGATTCGACTTTCAAAAATAACGAAGTCAATAACATAACATATTTGAAAAAAAAAATAACAAAACATATAAGTAATCTCTTCTTTTAATAGTATTGTCTTAAGAAAAAAATTACGAATAGAGAAAAGGGAGATACTTGGCATATTATTAATGGCATTTTAGTCGTTAAAATTACGGTCATGTATAATTATAATTCATTTTATTTATTTTTATATCCATTTTATCCTTTAAATAGGTAGCGGAAACAAATAATCATTATTGATCCTAAATTTAAATTTGGAATATTGAAGACTTTCTATTTTATCAGGAATCTTATTCTGACTAAGATTATATGCATTAAACAAAACAAAATTATCAAAATTAAGAAAATATATATTAAATCCAAATAATCATATGGAAAACAATTACTATATAGAAAAATAATAATTTATTGTAAGTGCAAAAGAGATGTAACTATTTCACGCCCCCCACCCCCAAATATTTTACCATAACTATAGGCTTATTTACCTACTACATGGGAGATAAACGTAGTGTACCTAAAAACCCAAATTTTTTATCTGAACGGTAGGCAAAAAAACATATATACTTTTATTTACCTACTATATAGGAAATAAACACAATGTACCTAAAATATAGAAATACATTTCATTCTAACCTATTATATAGGATATAAACGTAGTGTCCTAAAAATCCAGAAATTTTACCTGAACTATATGCAAAAAAAACATATATACTTTTATTTACCTACTATATGGGAGATAAACATAGTGTATCTAAATAGGGCACCATATTATCCATATACCAGAGCTAGCTTGTCGACATTGCCCGTGGCTAGTGCTCACTCTCTCTTCTTCCAATTGTTCTTCAATTCTCTGTCTTTATTTATCTTCTTATAGAGGATTAATTCAATCAGATTGATAATTTAAATTTCAAAAACTGATAATTAATATATGATAATTGATCCAAAAAATTAGGTATATTTTAGTATTTTCTTTTTAAATATTATAATATGTATTAAAAGGGTAAAAGAGGTAGTAAAAAAATAAAATAGGATAAAATGTTGTTGTGGATTTACAATAATCAGTTTAGTGGATTACTTTAAATGTTGGTCATTAAAAATGGACTAATATATAATTAATTCTTATATATTTATATACATATATATAAGTATATATATGGGCGCAAAATTAATTTAAATTTAATGTATTTTGAATATAAAAATAGATATATTTTTTTTGCACTAAATTGAGTCCCAATATATGTGAAAGGTGCCATGTTACTAATCTTACATGAATATTAATAAAAAGAAAAAAAATAAAAATGTCAGTTAACCACACTAGACCCCATCGATTTATACACCAAAATCCAATTGCACATTTATTTGCAATAATATTATGGGTACCACCTAAAATCTCACTTTTTGTATTCTACTACATGTGGCCCAAGACGTGGTAATCCTACGTCAACCTTTTTTAATTATCTATTCCAAAAATAAATTTAAAATCAAACATAAAAAGTTAAAAATAAAAAATAAATAAGACAAAATATATTTGTTGATGTTTTCATAATTTTTTCATAAACTCTAAGATTTTCATTTTGCATCAAATCGTCTCATTCCCAAAAAATCATAAACTCTAACAATTTAACCGTTCTTCCCTCCGTTTAATAGTAGATTTTAGGGGCACCAAAAAATCCTTTTGAATTTTTTGAGACATAGCAGATCTTGTGAATATTTAAGTGACATTGATTACCATGGGTTTAAGTCTTTAAAAGAGGAGAAGAACAGTTGAATTCTTAGGGTCCGTTTGGAAACATGGATTTGGATTTGAAATCCCTTCATTTCAAATCCCATTGTTTGGCAAGCTAATTATTTGTGTGAGGATTTGAAATCATTGTTTGGCAAACTATTATTTGTAAGCATTTGAATTGAGGATTTCAAATAAGTAATTTCACTATACAAATTTAAAATAATATTAATTATAATCCAATCAACTGTCAATTTCATCACCAAAATCATATTAAACCAGACAAGCATCAACATTGTTGTTAGCTAATTCTTTCTTACAACTACATAAAACACCATAAGATAAAGCATCTCAATAATATTCAAACAAAATAATCAAATATTAAATAAGGCATCCTACAAAGTTCTATAATCAAATATTAAATAGGAGCTCTTCTAGCTTGATCATTTGCATGATATCCCAATTCTCATCACTGCTCTTAAAACAACATGAAACTGTCTACTCACAATTTCTCCTAAGCGACCATAGATAGCTTTGATTGCACTATTTTTAAGGCCGTGTCCCAAAATATGCAAGAATAATGCAACAATTTCTTTGATTGTGACATTTCTAGTAACCATCAATCCACCTTAATCCCTCAAAGTGTCACATAACTTCTCAAACGATCATGATTTCATTCGTAATTGATGAAAACAAGTAGGCTCATTTTCTAAAGTTCTCATCCAAAGCTTCCTCCTGTGATCTTTCCCACTAAATACACTTCTTGAAGGCTCTTTTGCAATATACATCCTACGTTGTGTGTCCACCAATTTCTGCCACAAGACAACTTATAACCAAAAAAATAATCTCCACTATTTTTTCCCTAGTTAGCTTCCCTTCCATCCTCCTCTTTTTTTTTTGGATTATCATGTCTCTCCCACCACTATCCATGAGGAATACTATCCAGCACTACAAATTAAAGGAAAATGCAATAGCAGCAACAAGGTAGAATATCCAGGTATAGCTTACGGTCAATTTTCAGGACTTGGACACAGTTGCACCATTCTTCCTTGCAAACTTGGTCAAAAGAAGTTGCACCAGTAAAAAAGAACATATAAGTTTCTGATACAGAAAGTAACATCTTTGGTTTATACAGTAGACCATGATCTCTACATTAGTAGACCGCATAAAAAGCAAATTGGCATGGCAGATTGAGTACTATTAGGAGACCCCTAGGCTTCAAAAGAGCCTCAGTTCTACAATAATAAATGCATGCTGGTGTCTTCACTATTAAACTAATTTCTGTGGACTTGTGGCCATTTGGATAGTGTTAAAGTAACCATGGACCAAAGAACTTGATCAATAAGCATGTGAGCAGTAGGAGTATACGGCGCATGAATAAAAGAGATATCCAGAGCCCAAGATGGCATACGGGCATGCAATCCAACATGCACACATCACAAAGAAGGCATAAACATAATTGGAAGCCAAATTTCTATTGAAAAGCAATGCTTGAAAGCTCAAATATTTCAGGCCAAAGTAAAAAACGAATCCCGAATATCTAAAAAACAAGGCAGACATACATAGGGCAAGAAGTAAAACAATTAACCTGATCTACATAAAGCTGACTAACCTGCACAGGGCAAGAAGTAAAACAATTAAACATCTACAGTACCATAATGGTTTAAATACTTAAACTAGTCTCATAGAACAGAAAGAGCAATCAATGATTTTTCGATTTTAGTAAAATCCAGAGTCATATCCAAAACACACAATGTGGTACCTTACTCTGACCTTCATCTCACAAAATCCTTCACTATACTAGCTATTTATGCAACCTTACTAAATATCTCCTCAACTTTACACAAATTATTATCATATTTGAATTTGAACCCACGATCTATTTGGTAGTTTCAAAAAAATTTCAGCTTCAAATTTAGCAGAAGCAATAAGGCATTCAACAGAGATAGCACCCACTTTGGCAGTTACATACATAGTAATAACGAATTGATAGTTCCACACAAAAGAGGTACCACGGAGGCTTGGACATCCAATCAATACACAACCACATGATGGAATTAAATTCACTGTAAACCTAAAGCCAACAAATCAGACGGAAAACTCTCTATTCAACAACTATAACCCAATTTCTTCAACATCAACAAGAGAATGAAATTTCAAAGAATACGCAAAATTACCAGTCTATGCCATGTCTAGAAACTTATACGAGGTTGCTTCAAAGAATACCCAAAATTTCAAACCGACCACAACCCAAAAGTTTCAGAACACCCAAAATTTCAATTTTATTGAGCTTTCTATATAGTCCTAATTGGAACCCAAAAGTAAAATCAACAACTAAAATTACAAAAATAGAAAGCTATGTTACCTGAGGATTTGAAGAAGATAGATGTTGAAGGAGAACGAGATAGAGAGAAACTGAAGTTTAGATTAGAGGATTCGCGGGGAGAGCCATGGAACTTGGCTAGGTCGAACGGTGGAGGCGAACGATGGAGGCGAACGACGGAGGCAAAGGATGAAGGCGAACGAAGGAGAACACAGAAGACAGATGCGGGTGAAGGCGAATGAATGGAGGTGTGTGTTCGTGGAAGAGAACAAGGAAGACAGACGTGGAGGGAGGTAGGGATTTATCAATGACTACCTCAAAAAAGGATTTGAAATCCCTATGTTTTAGTGTTTGAAATCACCTATGGATTTGGCGGAAATCCAAATCTATCATTTAAATTTTTATCCAAACAGTCAAATTCGGATTTAGAGGCCAATATCCAAATTCAAGTCCACAATTATCCAAACGGGCCCTTAGGGTTTATATTTTTAGGGAAGAAGATGATTTGATGCATAATGAAATTCTTAAAGTTTATGTTTTTTTGAAAATGAGACAATTTGATGCAAAATGAAATTCTTAGGATTTATGAAACAATTTTTTGTTTTATTTATTTTGTTTTATTTTTTTACTTTTTATTTTATGTTGAGATAGGTAATTAAAAAATGATGATGTGGATTACTATGTCGTGTGTCATATGTAGTGAGATATATAAAGTGGGATTTTAGGTGGTACCCATAGCATTATTGTTTTTTTTTGTACATCGCCATCAAATCCAAAACCCATCCAGACCTATACCGCCACCAAATCCAAAACCCATCAAGACCTACATCAGAGTGATAAAATGTTATGAACTGTATAAAGAACGCAAGAATTGGGAGAACCGTCTTATTGAATTGACACAACTAAGTAGGTTTTTAAATAACCTTACAAGATACTTGAAACATAAAAAACGCAGCCCACGTTTAATAGCCCTAATAACGTGGTAGAAGCCTAAGGATTAGGTAAACACAACAACACGCCATAGAAACTAGGGGTTATTAACAGAGCAGTAACTTACTGCCAAACTAGACTCGAATTGCTAAATAACACTAACTTTAACATCCTCCCTTAAACTGAATTGCTATTGCAATTCAGTTTACACCTGGAATCGAACAAACACCCATTAGACCACGCATCTTCAAGAATGTATCAAGCTTTAAAGGTTTTGTCATTATATCTGCAACTTGCTCATGGGTATGACAATGAACCATCTCCACAATTCCATTCTGCGTGAGCACACGAAGAAAATGAAAATGAAATCTATGTGTTTACTGGGACCATGCATCACTGGATTCCTGGAAGGCTTAATTGCTAAACTGTTATCACAATACACTCTAGTGGAATCATGTTGAACATGATTGAGTTCCTTCAACATCCTTCTTAACCATACTGCTTGACAGGCACATGAAGCTCCTGCAATGAACTCAGCTTCAGTGGTGGACAAGGTGACTACATGTTTTTTCTTCGAGGACCATGACACTGCTCCCGAGCTTAACATAAACAAGTATCCTGAAGTGCTTTTCTATCTTCTAGATCCCCAACATAATCATTATTTGTGTAGGCAATCAATTCCTTATTTCCTCCCTTCTTGTAGAACAACCGAAAAGGAATTGTACCTTTCAAATAACTCAACACCCTTTTTGCAGCTACCAAATGAAGTTCAGTACGAGATTCCATGTATCTGCTGATGAGGCTCACTACAAACATAACATCAGGTTGAGTGGTAGTAAAGTACATGAGAATCCCCACAATCTGCTTATATAGAGTACTATCTATTTTCACTCCATCTTCATCTTTCACCAGCTTGAATCCAGGAACAATAGGATTGTGAACCGGATTGCACCCTTCCATTTTGAACCTCTCCAATACCTCCTGAGTATATTTCTTATGATTAATAAAGATATATACCGTCTGATCCTTGCATCACTTCAATACCAATAAAGTATCTCATTTTACCAAGATCCGTCATATCGAACTCATCCATCATAGACTGCTTGAACTTAGCAAGCATAAGCTCATCATTCCCAGTAAATATGAGATCATCAACATAGAGGCAAACAATTAAAATTTTACCTCTAGCTGCTACTTTGATGAACAAAGTATGTTCATAGGGACACTTCTTGAAGCCTTTATTCACGAAATAGGTCTCTATGTGACTGTACCAATATCGAGAGGCTTGTTTAAGGCCATATAGAGCCTTCTTCATTTTGTACACCTTCTGCTCATTACCCTTTCGTTCATAACCAGGAGGATGTTCAACAAAAACATCTTCACTTAGTTCACCATGCAAGAAGGCTAATTTCACATTCAACTGATAGATTGTCCACTCATTCTGAGCTGCAAGTGCAATCACCAGTAGAATTGTATCTAACCGAGCTACATGTGCAAATACTTCACCATAATCCACTCCATGTTGTTGAGTGTATCCCTTTACTACTAGTCGAGCCTTGTATTTATCCACTTCTCCATTCTCATTGAGCTTAGTCTTGTAAACCCACTTTACCCCAATCCTCTTTCCTCCACCAGGTAATTCTGTCAGTTCCCATGTATTATTTCTCTCTATAGCTTCTATCTCTGAATCCATTGATTTCCTCCACTTTGCACTTTTCACGGCATTTGCATATGAAGTAGGATCATTGTGTGCAAACATAGCTAGTTGAGCCATGTCTTTTTCTGCAGAAAAACCTTCTCCACTTTCATAATCCCTCATCCATATGGGCGCCCTCCTGATTCTTCCTTCATTAGAGCTAGTTGAACTTTCTTCTGTTCACTCACTTGAAACATCATGCCCCATTTCTTCTTCTGAATTGCCACTGAGATCAGTTGCGACTTCTTCATTGTCATCATCTAAATAAGCTATGATCGCTTCTTCATCATTCTTCCCCCTGTCCAGATTAATTAAGATTGCTTATGTGTGACTTTCGTCCCAGTCCCAGCTTTTATCTTCTTCAAACACCACATCCATGCTCACTATTATTATACAAGAAACTGGATCATACAATATGAACCAACCTCTGTTGGGCCCCGCCTTAGGTGCCGTGGAACTTGCCCTACTTAATTGATTGAAAATGCGGGGTGCGAGGGTGGCAGGGACTATGAATGCTAGATGTGCTCAATTAGATGTGAAGACTGTTGTGTGGTATGTACTTATGAGAGAGAGAAGAAAAGCTTACCGAGGAGATCAGGAATGAGGCTCCGATCGACGGCATTCCAGATATGCCTTCGACTCCTCACTGACTCCAAGTATAACACATCACAGACTTTTTTCATCAAGCTTCGTCCTTTTATTATTTGGAATATGAGCCTAGGATACACAACCAAACACTCTAAAGTAATCAACTGATGGTCCGCCCCAGGCTTCTTCCGGAGTCATGTTTCTTACTGCAAGAGTTGGACTTCTATTCAGAACATGAACAGTCCAATTGACTGCCTCAGGCCAAAAAGTCTTTGGGATCTTCTTCTCTAAAAGCATGTTTCGAACTAAATTCATAACAGTTCAATTTTTACTCTCTACAACACCATTTTGTTGTGGTGTGTATGCAGCTGTTGTGATATAAATTCTCCTCCTCAATCAATGCGAAGACTTCTTATATATGAACTAGTTTCTTTCTCAACTCGACTCTTATAATATTGAAAAGTGACAAAAGCTTCTGATTTCTCTACCAAGAAATAAACCCAAGTTTTACGACTAAAATCATCATGAAATTAATCAAGTACCTTTACTTTCTGTTGGAAATGGGAGTGATTGGTCCGCATATGTCAGCATGCACTAGTTGGAGAATCTGAGATGCCCTCCATGTGCTCTTCTGTGGAAATTGATCTCTCTAATGCTTCCCCACCAAGCAATTTTCACACACTTTTGAAGGAGCATTAAGATGTGGTAGTCCACTCACCCATTTTTTCCTACTGAAGAAGCTTCAAACCATTGAAGCATAAATGTCCATATCTACAATGCTAGAGTCGAGCTGGATCTTCTATAAGAGAGTTGAAGTAGGTTTGTTCTACTGGCTAAGACTGAGCAAGCAAAACAAACATACTATTGGTGAACATTGCAGTCTCCATGATCAATCCTCTCTCAGGATGATAAATCTTACATTTTCCATGTTGTATGAGAATGGCAATCCACTTCTCTTGCAGCTGACCAATGCTTAACAAGTTATTCTTCAGGTCTAGGACATAGAACACCCCAGTGATTACCTGTATAATTCCAGTCACTTGCATCCGAATGTTGCCTTTCCCCATCACAACCATCCTTGAATTGTTGCCCAACTTCACAGACTCTCTGAAGCTTTCATCAAAATCAGAGAAAAGCTCATTCTTGCTACACATGTGATTACTGCAACCTAAGTTGAAAAACCATAACTCTTCGTTGCTAGCTTTCTTGACATCCACATAGGCCATCAATAGTATTTCTTCATTAGTCTCTGCGTAGTTAGCCCTTGTCTGTCTCTCCTTCTTTGGACATTCATATTGAAAATGTCCAAGTTCATGGTAGTTGTAGCACTCAATGGTAGACTTATCAAAGCCTTGTCTACCTCTTCCTCTTCCCCTTCCTCTATATCCGCCACGACCTCGTCCGTGTCCTCCTGATTGATCTTCATGAGTAACCTTTAAAGCTTGTTCCTCCACAACATGGCCATTCATACGTTGTTCATTTACCAGAAGGCTACTTTGCAGCTCATCAATAGACAATTCGTCTAGATCATGAGACTTCTCAATAGAACACACAACATAATCGAATTTGGGAGTCATAGATCTCAGGATATTCTCAATGACAGCAACATCCCCCATTTTCTAACCATGAATCCTCATCTTGTTGGCTATAGTGAGGGTTCGAGCAAAGTATTCATTCATAGATTCCCCTACTTTTATGTGAAGAACTTCAAATTCCTTTCGAAGAGCTTGTAATTGCGCACATTTTACTCGTGTCGTCCCTTGGTACTTCTGTTTCAAGGAATCCCAAATTTCTTTTGATGTGTCTTTGGTCAGGATGGTCTGTAGGATTGATCGATCAATTGCTTGGATAGTTCTTGGTCTTCAAGTCTTTCAATTTGTGATCTTCAATCACTTTCTTCTGTCCTTCAGTGAGATCAACACCTTCTGCTACTGTAGGAATCCCACTTTCCACCAAGCTCCAATATTCCTTCGAACACAGGAAATTCTCCATGAGCATACTCCAGTGATCCTAGTGTCCATCAAACCTCGAGATCGCTGGTTGCACAAAATTGCTTTCAGCCGCCATATTCTTACTACTATACGTATAGAAGACTGCAGCTTCGCAAGTGTTAATCAGGCCTCATGAGGAGGCTCTGATACCAAATGTTAGGAACTGTATAAAGAACGCAAGAATTGGGAGAATCGTCTTATTGAATTAACACAACTAAGTTGGCTTTTAAATTGCCTTATAAGATACTTGAAACAGAAAAAATGCAGCCCACGTTTAACAGCCCTAATAACGTGGTAGAAGCCTAAGGAATAGGTAAACACAGCAGCACGCCCCTAGAAACTAGGGGTTGTTAACAGAGCAGTAAATTTAAGCACCGAATAATACTTATATAAAACTAATACGAATATCTTGGAAATTGATTCTTCTCCCACTATTTTTATTTCGAGAGCCTTAAATACGGGTATATTCACGAAAATATCGCGGATATTTCTTCCCCCTATTTTTATGTCGAGACCCCAAAATACAGATATATCGACGAAACTTCCACGGATATTGCGGATATTTTCATCCATGACTATAAGTACACCGTACATGTTTTTATTGTCCACAGATGCGCCTCATAGTGCCTCAAAGATGATACAATATACTTATAGTGCATTTATAGTCTTTTAGAGTCCCTTTAGTAACCATGACGAATAATGTGTAAAACCGAGAAAAAATAAGATGCATAATTTTCACTACAAAAAAATACCCAAAATTGAAACCTGCTTAGCTGATGATGATTTAGTTAAACATATAATTGTAAGCCATAGTTAGCTCAAATCCATATCCACCAAGACAAGGAAGAAGAACCACCACTTTTTTCTTTTCTTTTTTTGGGCCAAGAAGAATCACCTTAATGTCTCTGAGTCTTCTCTTTTCGATTTGGGTATTTGTTCTTATTTTTCTTTCTTCCATTAATGGGGAATAGAGGAGAAAGAGAGAAGAGACACTAGAGGGTGATGTAGAGAGATTAAAGGTTTTTCAATATGGAGATTTAGGTTTTGAGAGAGATGAAAATTTTAGGTTTGCAATGACCTCATGGCTCATAGAACAAAGAGGAGAAAGATTCTGTTTCTTAGATTGGTTTGATTTTCGAAGACTGTGAGGAATTGAAATGGGTTTCTCAAATTGAGATTGTAAGTTTGGAAAGAATTAGGTCTGAGACAAAGGAAGAAGATGATTGCAGAGAATTAGACTTTTAAGGCAATGAGATATGGGAGAGAAGAGAGAGAGCGAGAGCTTTCGATGAAAAAAAGGAGAAAATGAGTTAGGGGCACTATGGGGTGAACATAAATAACTAGTGGCTATTTATACGTGGGATAGCTGAATTGTTTTCAAGATAATGGTATTTTTGAAAAAAACATCTCAGGCTAGAGCTAAAGCTGGTAATTTCCCAATATTCAATATAACTTAAACTTAACTTTCTTTAATTACAAAGGTTTCCCCACTTTATTATTTCCAAATTTTCAATGTGACCCCATAATTTAATTTTTCATTAATTTAACCGAACCTCTCTTTCTTCTCCACCATCTCAACCCTCTCTCTTTCTTCTCCGGAAAGACAAGTTTTCCTTAGTGGAGCTCCATTTCAATAAAAGTTTCAACACCACTTTGCATTTTCTTGTGGAGAAACAATGGACTGACTAATTGAACGAATGATTTCAAGAATGGATAAGCCCAGTAATTTTCCCGAGAAACAAACAACAAACAACATCATGGGGGACGTAGGAGGAGCTTCTCCTCGCCTGCGCCGTCCACCGCTTCGGCACCAAGATAGAGTTTTTTCAAACCGATAAATAGGTTTTTTTTTTTAAATGGATAAAAAAAAAAAATTTTTAATTATAAAGGGTAATAGATAATAGCTTTTTTTTTCATAGGTGAATTAAATTTTTTGAGAGATTTTTTAAAATGGCTTCATGTGTAAATTTTGATTAAAAATATGCATAAAATTTCATTTCGTTAGGGAGCTGAATCACTGGACTTAATGAACAAACTACACCTACAAAACTAGACCTATATCTCATCACATCTCTTTAACAAACAAACTGATCGAAGATAAAAGAGTCCAATATATATTTAATAAAACATCTAACTTTTTGAAATAAAATATCACCACGTATTTTCACCATTTGAGGTCATATTTAACACAATATATATTATATCCAAAACCAAAACGACTTTGAGGCCAACTCATGAGTATAATTATCGGCATGGTTTCCTAGTTTTATTAGACATCTCTTATTTACAAAATTCTATTGATTCTTTTCTTCTTCCTTTTCTTTTCTAAAAAATTCTATTAGGTTTAGAATGCAGGTTTTCTAATTTCATTAGAGATCTCGCACTCATAAATTTACATATTCAAGTTCTTGTTTTTTTTTTGTTTTTTTTTTCTAAACCCTATGCTCTTCTCCAAAGCTATATATATTTTTGGTCCAAGCTCGTTAGCAATATTAAAAGGATATTCAATCTCGAGTTTATATATAGCTTGCTACCTCCCGTCGATGGAGCAGTTGACTCATGAGGTTGTTCTTTTTCTTCTTTGTTGTTTTATGATCATAATGACATTCATAAATTTGTTCATAATATGGAGATGTTTGTGGCGACTCATAAACTGGCTCTCCATCTTCATTCCAAGGAACTTTTACTTTTCTCTTTCTTGGCAAACAAGATAGAAACTGGTTGGATTTTTCCAGTTATATTCACATTCTGCCGCCTTTCGATAATGTTTTTTTTTTATAGGTAAATAGTATAATTCAAAAAAAAATTAGAACTATAAGTTTACAAGGGGTATATATATACCCCAGGAGAAAGCAAGAACTATCTTAAGCACACTAAAAAACAAACCCGTAAACAAAGAGTCCAAGACTCAATCTAAATCACATGTTAAAATGAAAGCCTTTCGATAATGTTGTTGTCAATTGCACTCAAGCTGATCATGAAGATGAGGTCATTCATCATCAAAACTATGATCTTATTTTCCAAGCACAAACAAAATTATTCGAAATTCGATGAACTCCAGGAAGATATCATGGAACTGATGATTCTACAGCAGCTGCCCACAATGGACCGTCTCCAGTGTCGTTTAGTATGCCGATCTTGGCGAGCCTCCGTGGATAAATACACGGCGGCGTTCACGGTGGCTCATGCTCCGCCCTCATCGCTTCTCTATCCAAGATCCTTGCTTTTTCAATGTGATTGAATCGAAAAACTACAAATCAATTTGCCCATTTACAAAAAGACGAGACTGCCTCCATCGCATCTCTATCCAAGATCCATGCTTTTTCGACGTGAGTGAAATGAAAATGTACAAATCAATTTGCCATTTTGCCCATATACAAAAAGACGCGACTGCGTTGGGTCAGTTGACGGGTGGTTGATTATGGCTGACAGTGCTTCGTGGCGGCCGTAGGGTTTTATAGTAAAACCCTATTCATGGTCCTGTGTCAACTACTTCTTCTTGGATCCGATGTCCCGTGTTCGAATGGCGCTCCCGTCACTGAATAAACAAGTTTCCTTGGAGGATAAGAAAGTGGTAGCCTCCCCGGAGCCAACAAACCCACATTGTGTGGCGGCCGGTCTTTGTTCACAAGCCGGAATTTGGCAATTTGCAGGCCGTCTGATCAATCATAGACCCTCATCGATCATGGACAAGGGGAAACAACAACTTTTTGCGACATTGAAATAATGGATGGAAAATTATATGCGGCAACAAAACAAGAATTGGAGTTTCTAACGGTGTTTTACATCATATTAGATGTGAATAATGGAGGATTATGTGGTTATAAGTGTGAAAAGTTGTTTGTTATGGTGAACCCTAGTCATCATCTTCCTCCTTATGTTATAGTACCCAATATAACATTAAATGATGGAGGTGCCTATACTAGGATGTGTGGTCACAACATTTATCTAGCAAAAGATTCTAAATAGAAGGAGTTGCTTCTGATTTTTCGGCGCAAGATTTCAATGAAGTCACAAGGTCGTCTCCTTGGCATGTGATTATAGGTGAAAAGGTTAATGTCGACCTTGCACCGGTGAGTAAGTGGTTTCGAGTGTGGAAGATGGAGCTCTGTGGAAGTAAAATATTGAGTGGGTGGAGTTTGATGATCTTGGTGATCGGATTTTGTTTCTGAGTGAGACTGCCAACATTTTCATCAATAGTAAGAGTAAGAGTTAGAGTAGAGTTGAAAAGAACTCCATCTCTTATGCTTTCGATAATCTTTCCTTCAAAACAGGGCGCCATTTTGGGGTGCTGTCTTTGACGAACCAGAGCATATGTTTGATTTATATCGACAGAAAACATATGGAGTACAAGATTGCACACTCGCCTGTTTGGTTCATCCCAAATCTTCGGTCGCCCTAGTTAGGGTTTAAATTTTAATTTTATAGAAGTGATAATCATGATTAAGTTGTTATTATTAATTATATATTTATCTTCTGGTTGTTTAGGTTGCATTTAATTTAATTCCCATTCAAATATGTGATTTTCTAGGTGTAGACGTCCATTTTTAAAGTACCAACAAATTAAACACCTAATAATAAGATAAAGAAAATTGAGTCGTTCATTGGGTTGCCGATCTTAAAAAATTAAGGTGACAGTGGATGCGGGTTTGACGCACAAGGGTGTGGGGTGGGAATTGGTAAAAGTTTTATTTTTGTTGTTTTCATATTTTTAAAATTTTCTTTTCTTTAATTTGTTTTTAAGTTTTTTTTTTAAGAGGAGTATGAATTTATCTTTGTAAGAATGGTTAAAATTAACAAATAACGACTAATTTGGCATGTTTGATCGAATTTGAAGGCCTACTATTAAATATAATAACTTAATTCGTGAATCGAAATGAAACTTATTGAAGTATAATTTAAAGAGCATTTGAGCTACTAGCCGGAAAAAATATAAAGGATATGAATTGTATTTAAACATGTATTGTGTGTCTTTTGTAAATCATAAGCATGAAAAGGTACACAAGTGCTTTCTAACCATGTGCTTAGTCAGTTTGATCATGTGAATCTTGGTTGTCCAATGGTCTTTCAGCTGTAATTTTTATTTTCTTTTGTATTAAAAAAAATTACTTTCTAACTATCTTTTCGTATTGACAATTTTTTTGGGTGTTTTTTATGCCTCAAAACTTAATTAATTAGATTTCCATTATTTTCAAATTCGACTCACTTGTTCCAAATTCGAATTTATCACAGTAATTGTAGAATTTGCATATAATATTTTATTATAAGGCTTTTGAAAACAATTTAACACCTGAATTCATTTAGAAAAACAATCCCAATTTGTATTAGAAGAGGGCTTTTGAATGTTCACCGGATAAAATTTCTTTTTACATTTGAACATTTGTACATTTGTATTGTTATATTTATTAAATACATTATATTGTTAAAGTAATATATTGCTTTTGTAAAAGAATTTGCTTATGAAATACGGAATTCATTTGGTAGATGCATGTGAATAATTATTTGGAAGAATTAATAAGCTGCTAATTACGAGCTTAAGACCTTAAACACATTTAACCGCACACACAAAAAAGAGCAAAGATATATTACCCACACAAGTTGGTAAAAAAAATTAATAAACCATAGAAGAGGTGGCACGGCATGGAGTCACCGCAAGCAAAATACGCAGTGGGTTGCTGTTTCTCACAGTCGCAACATGTAACATACTATGATATTATTGGAAGTTCAGTAAAATATTAATTAAAAAAAAAATTGATATCGAAAAAAGATTTATATTGAGAGTGATATTGTCGAAGTATTTTTTTTTTCGGGAGTTAATTTTTGAATGAGGAATTAATGATTTAATTAAAAAAGGAAATATAAAGGAAATGAATTGTTTATCATAGAAGTGTATTAATAATATTGATCAAGAATTGGAAGCCAAGTTTGGCCTTCATATTGATCACTCGACCATGGGATATGAGAAGGTCAGTGATCTCATAGAAGACATTTTTCCAAAGTTGTCACTGGTTCGCGTGAATAGGAAAGCTCATCGTCGGTCTGAGCAGAAGAGTCACTTACTGTGTGAGTACTGTAATTAGTAATCATGTTTCTATGTACACTGATTTAATACTCTGTGGGTATGAGTTTCTGAATTCAACTTTCTGTCACAATCTGATGTTCTTTGTATTATCTGTAACTTCTAGTATTAGTGGAATATACATTGTGTATTGATTTCGTTCTTTATGAGACTATAATTGAAGACTTTATATTATATAACGAAGAAAAATATTAATAAATCGTAGTACCAATGGGAGTAAGAAATTCATATCACATCCACCTTAATTAACATGAGTATGCCTCTATTTGCCAAAATACCTCTTTTTAAAAAATGAAATAAAATTAATTTTTGCTCAATTCGAAATAGATTGTTTAATTGTCTCTACCACAATTTTAGTTAAATATTAAAATTATGGTCAGATAAATCAAACTCTAGGTTATTTAGCAAAATAAATGGTCCAATCATCATACAAATTTGCAGGATTGTAACAAAGTTAGAAAAAGGGAAAAGCAAGAAGGTTCAAAGTAAGATAATTAATTATATAAGGTTAATTTTTATTTTCAGAATTCCTTTCTGAATGAGCTTTTCTATAATTTTAAACTTTAAATTGTTAAATTAATTTCTTTTGATAATTTTTTTTTTAATTAATTTTGTTGGTCGACATGAATGAAATTATCGAATCAATAGTTATAAATCATGTGCCTTGGCTCAGAAGACATCAAAGGTAAGATACAAGCACACACCACCAAAAATATAAATCACCCAGAATTAAAAGATGAAGCATGCAATCGTACATGCATAAAGAAGTAAAATTTGTTGCTAATTCCTAAAAACATTGTATGCCTTGGACTGAAAAATGGCTCCGAATCTACATATCTCCCGGTCACGAGACACTCAAGCACCTAAAAAAAAATTACAATGCCCCGTCTCACCACCATTTCCAGAACATCATGATAAATGTAGAGATAGATTGCTTTGAGAATGTGTCAAGCTATGCAAGCACTTCCATCTTAATCTTCTGCTTATAGCTGGAAACAAGGGCAAAAGTACCAAATCAACACAAACTTTTAAAACAAAGCACATCTACGTAGGTACGATTTCTTGTTCCTGATTAGTCAAGTCTTGGATAAATTTCCGGAACTTCGGAGGGCCATATCTCATTCCAATTGAAATTTTCAACTAATCTATAAAGTTTTTACCTCACAGCACAGAAACCCCAGAAGTGATGCAAAGCTTTGAATCTGCCCCACCACTAAGCAGAGTATCACCTTTCCACCAGTCAGCACATAGAACCTGAGTTACAGAAAATATCACCATATTATTAAACATTTAAATTTCTTTAGAACAATGGCAAAAGAGGAGAAAAAGAACAGAGAAAGAATAATGCTATACCTTATCTTCGTGTGAATTAATGACGAATAAGGGCCACTGCACGAGAAATACTAGTATTAAGTAACAAATTTATCTAAATCACATTTTGCAGCATGCAAAACCATAGCTAGAATGACCAAAAATAAGAAAACCATTGCTAGACCGAAGAAACAAGGAGACATTACAGCAGTTCTCAAATCCCACAGCATAACTTTTCCATCATAAGATGCTGAGACTATATGATTTGGAGACGTCTCATGCCACTTGCATGCCGTAACCCAAGAAGTGTGAGATGAGAAATTATATATAGGAGCAGAAGTTCCTACAAGAATAATAAATTTTATATCAGATGTGTGTGTGTGTGTGTGTGTGAGAGGGAGAGAGAGAGAGAAAGAGCGAGTGAGAGAGAGAGAGAGAGAGAGAGAGAGAGAGAGAGAAAGAGCGAGAGAGAGAGAGAGAGGATCTTGTCTCAAACCTGGTTTACGAGGATCCCATATCCTAAGAATGGGGTCGGAGCCACCAGCAGCAACAAGAGCAGAACCTTCGCCTCCAACATCAAGGCAGTTGAGGGCTTTACCACAGAGCTGTGCAGCAGGAGAACGTTACCATTTAAATTTGAAAGAAATCGGGGAAAGGAAATGCTAGGACTTTGTTCTGTTGCATGTGACTTGTAATGAATGCCATTCAAAAAATACAAGCATGGTTATGGAAAAGACTTCAGACAACATAGAGCAAAGAGAAAACTATTTGCACTTACTATGCTATCGTGTTTGTCTTTCACAAGGTCCCATATCCTAATAGAATGGTCCCATGATGCCGAATAGATTGTTTCACGTTCCGGCCACTTAAGAGAAGATACGCATTGTGTATGGCCCACTAGAGAAGAAACAGGCTCCCCCTGAATGTGATGTTATCATTAATCAAAAACTTTAACTTGCAAGGGAAGAAAATCTGGCTCAATAACATCTTAGGATAAGAAACATTTAGGAAAAGTTGTTAAGAAAAAAACAAAAGATGGATGCAATAGTCTTTTAGGTCTCTCTGAATAGAAAAATCTGCATTTATATCTGGTTCAATAACTCTTGAAGAAACCAAAATGAAGTTAGCAATCCCCTTCAAGGGATTTAATTAAAATCCACCATCCCCCTTCGAAGGAAGGACTCTTTCCATTACTATCACCAGGAAACCATCAATACTGATGGAAAATTTGCAATTGATAACTAACCGTTATATTCTAATGCAATTTGTGAGGACTCAAAGAAGTATATACAGTGTACATCCTGAGTTGAACATTTAATAAGCCCCTCCCGCATCGTCAATTATGTCACCCCGAAAATTTAACCTCTATATATGTATCAATACATGGAGAGAAAATACCTCACACTGAGATTCCTTAGATTGACCAGTTTTTCTCTTCTTAGTTGACACAGTATCACCTTCTGAGTCAGGCTCATTTGTCTGCCATAAATTGATTGTGCAATCCCAAGAGCCTGAACAGATCTAAGTATACGTAAACAAAAAAACAGAGGTAAGTGAGAAATTTAACGTCAAAGCCCAATCTCACATATACTACTATCAATATATATATATGCATATACTGGAATTAGAAGTAGACAAGACCATGTCTCCAGAGGTGTGAGCGGCAACACTTTGAACAGCTGCATTATGTCCACGCAGAATTTTGTATGCCCTTATCTTCAAAGGTTTTTTTCTGGTCTCTTCTGCATTGAACTTCCCCAAAAAATGAACACAAATATTAGTAAACACGTCAGAATACCACTAAAGAAACAGAAAGCTCATCCAATTACCTTCCACAGCCTCAGTGTCCGATCTTTCGAAGCAGTAGCTACGGTAACAGTTTCCTCATCTGAAATAAATAAATAGATAAATAACTGCTCAAGCAATGGTGATGAAATATGGAGATTTTAGAAATTGCACTAGGTAAACATTGAAGTATTCCCTATAACATAAAAGATTTTCACCATCCAAAAGGAAAAAAATAAGGATGCAATCATAAACTGGTCCTCAGAAGCCTAGACCTAAAATCCTAAGCACTTGGCAGTACCAATTGACGTTGAGTAAAAATTACAAATACTTATGGCCACCTTCTTGACTGATTATGCTAACAGAAGAAATCGGTTCACTGTGTCCTTCCAATATATGAGTACATGCTCCAACACCTTTCCATACCCTAATAGAAGATCATATTCAAGAAAACAAATATCAAGCTTCCTTATCAGCATAATATAATAAACACATAAGAAATCCCAATGTATGCAAATCAGTAGAAAACTTCTTAGTAGTAGTACAATTACCTTGCCAAACCATCATAGCACCCTGTCAAAATAAACCTGCAATAAACACAAATTACAGATGTTTCAGAAATTAGGATAACGTTTTAAATAAACTTCATCCCTATTGCACCATGACGCAAGATATGTGATAATGTGAAGATTTCTAACAAATAACAAACATAATGAGAAATGAAAATTCAATGTTTCCTCCAAAGATTTGGGAGTTGGAGTGAAACTTCTACTTTCCAAGCTAGCTATACCGTGCTCCTCATTTTATAAAAGGGCCTTACTGCAAGTCCCAGCTCAAATAAATTAATCCCACTTCAATTTTTCTTAGTCACAGATATATCCATATCATTGAGTTACATACTGCACTAGCATCATGCGATCAAGAAATTTAATTGAAAGGTATAACTCAAGTCATGCCGGATAACAGTTGAAGAAAAATAAGGAGCACTTAATTAGTCATATAACTCTGTGAAGAAATGAAGAACACGTTAGAAACTATTATGTGCATACCTGGGACTAGAACCGTCAACAGCACTGACCCAGTCATCATGTAAAGCAGGTTCTTCTTCTTTGCGTGGGACTATAGCTCGAATGTACTCAATGTCCAATATTTTCTCCTGTACTAGTCATTAACCTTTAGTTAGCTATATTAACTAAAAACTCAAAAAGTGGCAAGAGTAACAATGATGACAATAACTTCCCAGAAGCCACCTCATTCTAACAACACCCCTCCACATATGATTAACGAAAGAAGGACCTTCCGAACTTAACACTATTTAAAAATGGACCAAAAAACAAACCTAACTTCTGAACTCCACCTGTAAATTTAAAAGCGATTCAACAGTCAAAGTATATATATATATTTAGAGTTGTGATATCCAAAAACATAATATTAAGACTCGCATTGTGGCTAGCTGGAGTAATTTAAACAATTATTACTTAGAAGAAAAAGAAATAGTAATTTTGAAGTAGAAAAGGGGGGACAAGTACCGCAGAAATGCCCTTTGCAAGAAGGAAGTTTTGAAGGGACATCCGAACTAGCTCGCCATCGATAAGAAAATCAAACGGCTCCAATTCCCAGTCAGGATTTCCTAATCATAATCACCAATCGAATCAAGATTTGGACTTTTATTGCAAGCACTAAAGTAGTATACTTTTCCCTCAGTTTCTAGGTAGCCAATCAGAATAACAATGGAGAAACCGAAAACACGTGTGAGGTATATCAGGGTTTACCTGTTTTGATAAGATTGTTGACGATGGTGGAGAGGCCCAATCGGGTGAGATTGGAGGGGACGGAAATGGAGGAATTTGGAACTTTGAAGGGGCTGTCGAGTTTCGTGATGAAGCGCACATGGACCAGCCTCGACGCGTCCCCTGAATTTTCTTCTGTATCCATCTCTTAGCTTCTCTGGGTCAAAGAGAAGGACGAAGGAGAGGTTTGAGAGATTGAAGAAGATGGGTGCTGTGTTTGGGGTTTAAGACCAAAGGCGTGTAAGGCAACTAGGGTTTAAGATGAATGTGCAAAACGCACCGTGTTGGCATTTTATATCAAACAGTTTCAGTTTTTTTTTTTTTCCAATATGTAACAACATCCCTTATAAAAAACACTACATTGTTTGGTACGCCGTATTATACTGATTATTTCAGTCGAATAAACTAATATGTCCACCGGATAGATTGACTATTTAGTTAGACGTTTGGTGCTCTACTGGATTAAAATACCGACTATATTATACTGGCCAAATTAACACATAAATATAACTCCTCGATACAGTCGAAGTAAAAGTATAACTCCTCTCCATATTCAAAGTAAGTCCAACATCATTGCCAGATTCAAACTGAAAGTTCATCACTATTCCCAAATACAAAGTGAAAACAAATTTACAGAAACCTGCAAAAGTTAAGGATTTGGTTCACGAAGCTGATCGATTTCTCCAAAAACCCACGATGATGGATCGATAATGGTTTATGCTGTAATAAAAAAATTTGAACCCCCAACAGACATCGAAATGCAAGAGTTTCTAGCAACCAACTTGGAATCTCAAAGTGCATGGATACTACAGGTAGCCGATAGGAATTGATATTTTGATTTCTGGTGGAGAATTGTACACATTTGGATTTGTTCTCAATTGGTTTTTAGAATTTGAATTATTGGGGAGAAAATTTGGGTTTAATTGGTTTGCTAGATTGGATTCCAAAAGGAGGAGTTACCCATTTGAGGACGACGATGAGGAAGATGGGAGACGATGACGATGAGGAAGATGGGAGATGAATAAACGATGACAATGAGAAGATGGGAGACGATGACAATGAGAAGATTGAAGACAATGACGATGAGGAAGAGCATAACACATAAAACGAATGGAGAAGGCTTCACGTAAGATGTTTGAGGACCGACTAAATTAAACGAAGGTTTTGGTACGCATTCTGTTATACAATGTGGATTGGATAAGTGGTGTGGATCCGCTAAAATAATCCGACGGCTATTTAGTACAATAATATACCAAACACCTTTTACGTATTAAATAACTTATACGACACCTTATACGGCCTACCAAACGTGGCTTAATAAGTTAGTCTAATATAAAAGGCGTGTTTACTTAGGGGAATGAGAAACAAATAAAGGCAATAATTTCCATTACGGAATACTTCTGCATTTACTTGCAAAATTAGTTTTTTTTAACAGATGGATCATCTCACATGAAATCCTTAATATCATTACCCCAAAATGGGTAATGAGATTAACTAGGGGAGGTGTTAATGACTCCCATTACCCATTTTAATTTTTTATGTATCAAAATTGCCCTACAACTTTTAAAATAATTACAAAGTTTAGCCACAATAAATTTACGCGTACCGTAATTTTCTTCTAAATGCTTCAATACTCCGACGACTTAATCCTTCAATTCTCCAGACATTCTTCTTACTCCATATGCTGTTTTTGCTCCAAGGTAAGTACATTATTTTTGTTTTTTCTTCTTCTTCTACTCTTCTTCATAGCTCACCATGGTTGAGGTTAATATCGACATATTGTTTTTAGGGCTGCGGGAAAACCCTCCACTGTTACTCTGCAATTGGTTATTGATAGGGTCCGTTCTCGTCTTTGTTCCATTAAATTTCCTTTGTCTCCTGCTAATTTACATACTGCGCATAATTGGTCTATACCCTGCTAGCTAGGGCTGTGTTTTTTATTGTCCCGCTTGTGGCTGGGTCATTTTCTTTCTGTTTGGCGTTGTTGCATTGATGCTGCTGTGTGTGGCTTTGTTGCATCTCTGTATGAACTCTCTGAGTTCCCCTAAGGCTTCTTGCCTTTTTTGTTAATATATTGTAATTTATGAAAAACAAAGAGAAACTATAGTGATATAACTCTAATTGCTATCATACAAATCAGAGAGTGATGATAATTACTTCAATTAGTGATTGAGGTGAGGATGTTGTGAGCTTGTGATTCCGTGGTTTATCTGACTGTTGAAACAAAACAAAAAATTAAATAATTCAGTAATTCAATCTTGTGTGCTAAATAAGGGCATTTTAGTAATCAATTAATTTTTATTCCGATTCATAAAGATTAATAATGAAAATCATTCCCATTAATATTCCGATTCTATATAGTTAAAACAACTCCATGGGAATGATTACTCACTTCTCCGATTACCCACTTCTCTGATTGTCTGCTTTTCCGATTAGCCACTATTCTCATTCCTGGTAAGTAAATGTGCCCTAAGCATGTTTATTATTTCTCACAAATAAAAAGTGCTTCTCTGGAAAATGCTTTTATATTTACTTTTCTATCAATTATTATAAGAAACAATTTTGATTTTAAAAAAACGCGTTTAGCCATTTCACAAGAACAACAAAAAAGCCCTTGGAACTAAAGAAATGGAGAGATAAATACAACATCGGAAGGTAGTAGCATATAAGATTCCATGTGATTAATGGGGTGTATTCAATTGAAACTTTCATAGAGTTTAAATTTCTGAAAAAATTTAGATGTATTCAATTAGAACTTTTAGAGAGTTAGTAAAAGTTTGAGGGTATTAAAAGTTGAGGTGTATTCAATCATGACATTTCATAACTCTATAAAAGTTTAGTTGTTTTCAAAATATCAATGAATATTGTAGACATCATTAAATGGAATAGTTTAATGGAATTTGACAAACTTGTTAAGTTTTAGTAAAATTTATGATTTGTCTAGCCTCCATTTCTACGGACAAGACTTAAAATATAATTTGTGATTTTTATATTTTTCAATATACTCAATAAAATTCAAGTTGATCTCCTATCGATATCTATTATCATATCTTATTATTTATAGGAATTATAAGTAATTAAATAAAACAAATTTTACATAAATTTATTTTTAGTTTGAAGAAAAAAATAAAAAATTACTTAAATGAATAAAAAAAAATTCAAACGTATGCATGATGCCTATCGGCCATAGTCTCTCAATCTCATTATCGTTAGAAGTTTTATATTTTTGTAATTATTTTTGTAGTATTAAAAATATATATATATTTTTAATTTTAGTTAGAGAATTTTTATCAAAAAAATAATTATGATTTGATTATAAAATTCTTCAAAAATATATATATCAAATTATATAATAATCTAATTTTCTGCAAAATTCAATCACAATATACAAAACTTAGTATGACTCTAAAAAACTTTGTCACGTAACTTTATATAATTCTGTTATTAACTTTGTAAAAGATTATGAAAATCAATAAATCTGTAAAACTCAATCACTTCAAAAAACTCTGAAATTTTGATAAAAAAAAAAAACTCTGCAATTATCTGTATAAATCTGAATTCAATACACCCCCAATTGTTCAAATAACCTAATTACACTTATCTAATTAACAAAAAAAAATTACACTTATCTAAAACAAGAATACAATACACACATTTTTCATTTGATCATAACCAAAAAAAAAAAAAGCCAGACTACAAAAAAAAAAGGGAAAATTGTTGCCAGCGTCCCTAAACCTTCCACATATTTTAGCTATCGTTCCTAAACTTTATTATTAGTAAACGTCCATAAATTATGTCTAAACGTGCAAGGATAGTCATTCCGTTAAATTTCTCAATGATTTCGGTTAAGAATAAGGGTAAAATTATCCTATCATGTTTTTTTTAAACAAAAAATTGTTGAAAAAAATTAACGGAATGATTGTTCTTGCACATTTAGACATAGTTTAGGGACATCTGCTATTAATAATAAACGGAAATTGATGGCTTTAGAATTGACTCCACAAATTTATTCAAAAATAGAACACTCATAAAACTTATTGAAAAATAGAAACTATATAAAGGGGATGGTAACCTTGTAGTAACCAAGACTCATACTTGGTGTGAAATTAGAAGATAGGGCAAGGGAGCTGGTGAAATCTCTCTCATCTTCCTCATCTTCAAGGAGGTGGTCTCATTCGTGGAGGTTGGTCTCAATCCTAGGTTTGAATTTTGTTAAGGTGGATGAACCACAAATATTGGGCATTCAAGAAATTAGAGCAAATAACCAAATTTCATTCCAAGTTAGCAAAGCAAATCTTTGTTGCATCGTTCTCTCATCTTCCTCTCCAGAACGGCGTTCAAGGGGGTGGTTCTTCATCCGCAGAGGTTGGTCTCAATCCTATGTTTGATTTTTGTTAAGGTGGATGAACCACAAGTGTTGGGCATTCAAGAAATTAAAGCAAATAACCAATTGGGGAGTGAGGAAGATGTATTTTGAGGTGTGAGGTCAGGAAGATGATTGGGTAGAAGGCCATAGAAGCCAGGGCGAATTTGTAGATCTAGTCTTATAGTGCCCCCACTAGTTTAGATCTAGTCTTATAGTTCGGTAGTGTCCTCATAGTCAGGGTAATGAGAATTTCAGACCAAAACATCAAATTCTCAGTGCCCAAAAAAAGCAATTATCACTGTACTGACTATGAGGACACTACCTGACTATAAGGACAGAAACAAGCATAGATTGATGAAAAATTCAGACCAAAACATCCAATTCTCACTTCCCAAAAAAAAAACAATTCTCATTACCCTGACTATGATAACACTATCGGACTATGAGACTAGATCTAAACCAGTGGGGCACTATAAGACTAAATTTATGTTGCTATTATCCACCTTTGTTTCTATCTCACCTGTTCGGGACAAGTAGCCACCACCATTGGTTGAATAATCCCGAGTCGCCAGAGAGGGAGGGTTCGATTTCGTGGGAGAGAGCCCTGGAGGATTTGATTTCGTGGGAGGAGGGGAGGTTCGATCTCGTGGGAGGGAGGGAGGGAGGAAGGGTTCGAAAGAGGGAGGGAGAGTTCAATTTCATGAGAGAGACGAAGGGTTCAATCTCGTGGGAGGGAGGGAGGGTTCGATCTCGTGGAGAGGAAGGGAGGGCTCGATCCCACCTATTCAAGAAAGGAAGATGAGAGGAAGATAGAAGATGAGCCATAAGATTAAGACCACCTCCTTGAAGATGAGGAAGATGAGAGAAATTTCACCAACTCGCTTGCCCTCTCTTTTAATTTCATACCAAGTATGAGTCTTGGTTACTACAAGGTTACCATCCCCTTTATATAGTCTCTATTTTTACAATAAGTTTTATGAGTGTTCTATTTTTTAATAAATTTGTAGAACCAATTCAATAGCCATCAATTTCCCTATAATAAAGTTTAGAACAATAACTAAAATGAGTGTAAAATACAGAGACACTGACAACCATTTTCCCTAAGAAAAAACTATACCACTATGGCTAATATTGCATTTTCCATTAATCCTATAATTTATCAATAACTTTTTTGCCCAACTTCCCCATCATTAGCAGAGGGTAAGGTCAACAAACTCTGCAACAGTCCCCTCAACAGCGATCATTCCGAGCAAACGCTGCGATTAGGTTTGCGACCGAGGCGGGACTATCAACATGAGGGAGATGACCGGATTCCGGTATTAGCCGCATGATTGCAGACGGAAGTTCACACCGTAGCCTCTGCATTACGATTACAACTTGGTAAAGTACAAACCATTGCGCTAAAATGCTCACATATGCTCACATAAACTTTACACTTAATTGTACCATTCAGCTCAAAACTGACCAGTATTTGTTTGTAGCTGATAATCTGATCTTGCTCACTGCAAATTACAAGTACTTTCTGCTTCACCTGAAAAATAAGATGAGTAGATTTCAGACCGCGGTTTCTTACGCATCCAGACTTGACTTAATGGAGATCGGTTACCTTAAGATTGCGGTTAGGGGAGATGTTATAATGAGGACCTAAGAATGAGGGTTTAAAGTGAGGAATTCACTTTATAATGAGGACCTAAGAATGAGGGTTTAAGGTGAGGAATTCACTTTATAACCGTCGCAAATTCATCCAACGTCTCAAATCGAATATTAAATTTATAGCCGTCAAATTCATCTAATGTCTCAAATTGAATATTGAATTTATAATCGTCAAATTCATCCAACGACTCAAATTTGACAGCTATTGAATCCCTCATCTTAAACTCTCATTATAAGGTCCACATTATAGCTACACCCTCGGGCGTGAGTAGTGTACCAGTTTAATTTGGGAAATCACATTGTAGCCACCACTAATCATAAAACTGACTGTTGAATCTTTCCACCAAGGCAACAGACAGTGTAACCGGCCGACCTTCATAAGACATGATCTCTATTAGGGCTATTATCTTTCAATTACACCTACTTAATCAAGATAAATACGAGAAGATAAAAGTTTCAACAAAGCATTAAACAAATTAATGTTCCTTGTAATGACCTGAGTGAATGTGAAAAAGATAATCTTACATTAGTCCAATCGAAGGTTGTAGCTAATGAAATACCATTGAAGGCGATCAGATTTGCGTAAAACCGTAGAGGTAGGCTCTTCAATAAGGAAACCTGGTGAATAAAATGATCACAACATTAAGCAAGTTCATCAGTCAAAGAGAGTTTCATGCTTGACATATGTATGCAATGCTATTTTAACACCGTCCTTCGAAACATCATCAGGTTTAATGACATAAAACTGGAAGTCAAACTCCAGCATTTAGTTCCACAAAATCATGAAAACGAAAAACCCACCCCGGCGTAGGCTACTGCTTTAGGTAATTTTGCCATGTCTCCGGTGCCTTCTGCATAGACACTTGCATTGATTAAAACCAGCTTTTCAACCTGTGAAATAAAAAATAAAATTCAGCTAACATCATTAAGTAAATAACAAACCAAAGTGTGAAGGCAGCGAAGTTAAGACACAAGTTTTCCGAGGTACTTACAGCTACCGGATAGTGGACTGCAAAATCAATTGCAACCGAACCACCTAGGCTTGGTCCAACTAATACCATTGGCCTTCTGATGTAGGACTTCCAAAACTATAATTCATATGCGAAAACAAGTTATAGCTCCAACCTCAAATAGTCAGGTAATTAGACTTCAATTTCACAACAGATATGATAAAAAATGTAAACAACCTTCGACTAAGTAATTAACATATCGAAATTAATAAATCGTTTAGATATTTGTGTATATATAGATACCTGATAGAGGTGATGCCGCTTGGATGCAGCATTACATGGTGGACGCCTTTCTAGTGCAGATAAGGAAGGATTAAATCGAAGAATACAAACTGAAAGATGCCAGAATCCAATCAAACCGAAAAAATATAACGAAGAAAAGACGGTGAATGAACCTAAATCAGAGAAGCCCCACCCAAGAACATCAACAGCCCAAGCCTCCAACCCAGCCTCTTCAAGCAGGGGGTATGTGCACCTCCATTCTAAACATGAACTAATAGACACAAAACACGACGAAACATGTTTAGGAGGACTTCGATCACATTGCAACGGTCAATTTGCGAGCATTACAAAATGCAAACCTGTCAAAGCAATGGAGGAGGACCACGGGATTGATCTCACTTTGTTTTACAGGTCTTACACAACTACTCATAATACAACTTTCCCATGACTCAATCTGTAATTGTAGCATGCTTCTGACATTAGTCACGCAATGCAAGAATGATAAAGATCCCCACATTTAGGCTACTATATTACTAGAAAATGCACTATAAATAATTAGATAAAGGGATTTGTACGTAAGTCGTAACTACCAAGAGTACACATACACGACATTAGCATAACAAAACCTCCAAATAACACGTATAAAGTAGTTACTTACAAATCCAATTCATCATCAACTTCTTCCTCTTTTTCATTTTCTTGTTTGTTTTTAGATTTAGTTTTTATGTGTTTTTTTTTTATCAATAGTTTTTATGTTGTTTATATACTTGATATAAAATTTAACAAATTGCTGCAAAATGACTAAAGCACCCCATCCTTTCCGGCCACATGGATGCTATTCTGGATATGGATGGGAAGTAAGGCGAAGTCATGTTTTGAATATAAAATGAGACGAAATAGTTTATTACAGGTGCATTTTTAAGTAAAAAGCCAAAACATTATATTAAAATTCAAAATGAAAACCGAAAAAATAAGTAGAGTATATTAAAGTTCAAGGAGCCCACCATCCCAAAGTGGCTAAAAGGACTATATCCTTTTAGTTTGTTGACATCAAATAATCATGCCATATACAATATATACACTTATTCAAGGCACACATCACCTTCAACACAAAGACAACTGAAAAGGTAAAATGAAGAACCCTTTTATTAGAATAAGCAAGCTGTCAATTTTGTCTGAAAAAAAATTTGTGCGTGAGTTTCACGGCTTAATAATCTGACCAAAATATCGATTGTTTTGATTTACCGAATCAAAAATTCTTATTATTTGGAAAAATCAGTAATTAACCAAAAGGAACGAGCACATACACCAATTTTATTTTTTTTAATCAGATTCATGTAACGATTTGCATAAAAAGAAATCAAACTCACGTAAACCACCGTGAAACAACGCGGAGAAAGATGAAAAGAAATGAGTGGGTTAGCAAAACCTGTACAGGGAGCCTCTCCATCCTTTGAGCCAAGTTTCGGGCAAATGGGTCTCTAATTTTCTCGACCTCCTTTGGAAGAAATGATGGAAACCCAGGTGCACCGCTCAAATTACTGATTACACCCCTGCCGATCATCAGATGCACACCCCCCAAGCTTCCACATTTCTTTCCCATTGTTGCACCCGCCACCACCAGCAGAGGTGGCGACGACTGCGGCGAAGCACAACCCCACATCAGAGCCATCATTCTCGTTATTCTCTTGATCTTAATAAGGCTGAGCAAAATTTAATGGGTAGCTGAAAGCTGAGAACGTGGAGATTTTTAAACCGACAACAAGCAGAGTGATTTCTAGTTGTCAAATTGCGGGCTTGACATCTCACAATAATGGTGGCCTTTATTTAAATTTTCTCGCAGTGCTGACGACGCCCCACAGTTACTAAGCACAAAAATTAAAGCATGTGGTGAGGTTTATTTTTCACTGTGGTGAACATAAAACAAAAACAAACAGAAAAACGAAATATTTTTGTAAAATTGTTGCCACCGTCCTTAAATTTTACACTAATTTTAACTATTATCCAAATATTTCATTATTAGTAGCAGACGTCACTAAATTTTACACTAATTTTAGTTCTCGTCTATGAATTTCATTATTACTAGCAGACGTCCCTGAATTATGCATAAATGTGCATTGACAGTCATTCCGTTAAAATTCTTAACTATTTCGGTTAAAAATAAGGGTAAAATTATTTTTTTAAGTCTGTTTATACAATTTTCTCCACTCAACAAAAATAAAGCCCAAAGTTTATCCTTATAAACACACTTGAAAAGATAATTTACCCTTATTTTTAACAGAAATAGTTATGAATTTTAACGGAAGGACTGTCAATGCACATTTAGGCATAGTTTAGGGACGTTTGCTATTAATAATGAAATTCATTGACGATAGCTAATTAGTGTAAAATTCAGTGACGTCTGCTACTAATAATGAAATTCATGGACGATAGTTAAAATTAATGAAAAATTCAAGGACGGTGGTAATAATTTTCCAAAAAAATTAATATGATACAGGGTTTTACTAAGGGAAGTATGCGACAATGGTAACGTGGATCAGTGCCCACCTATACTAATTAGTCTATTCTCACCATAAAAGAAAATGTGTTCTTTGTTTTGGTGTTAGATTAATCAATTTAGGGAAATAATGTGGATATTAAGTTTTTATATTGGATTTTGAATATTGAGTGATGTGGTAGTTTTTTAAAGGATTTTTAATTATTAGACCCTTATTTGATATGGTCTTATTTATTTAGCTCAAGCTCATAAAATTGTTTTTAAAAAGCCCTCGACTTTATAGTAGTACTGAATTGCCAATTGAAAATAGTCATATTTACCTATAAGTCACTGAATTAATCAGCCAACCCACATGTAACTGCAATTGTTTGTTACACTGTAAAAACAGTTGCAGTGTCGTATCTCTCATAGTTGCAGTGTCAAAATTCGCGCAAATTGATACTCTCATCAGAACTATTATTATTTCCTAGAAGTATAATCTTCAATGTGCTAATTTTATATAAATAAATTTATTAAATTTGATAAATATTAAAATGAAATTTCCATTATTATTCCAAAACACACTACTCCAAAACTCACTGCAACTATTATTCAAAGAAAACAAACCAAAGAAGAATCAGGTTAGATAAATATTAAAACTAAATTTGACCATTATTATTACAAAACGCACTGCAACTCCAAAACGCATTACAAGTCCAAAATGCGATGACAACCGTTGCAGTGTTTATAATAGTTGCAGTGTTGATAACTTCCCTTCGATAACACAAGTTGCAGTGTTGATAACTTCACTTCGATAACACTAGTTGCAGTGTTGATAATAGTTGCAATGTTGATAACTTCACTTTGATAACACAAGTTGCAACGTTGACAACAGTTGCAGTGTTGATAATCGTTGAAGTGTTGATAACTTCACTTTTATGAAAGCAATTACAATTTTAATAATAGTTGCAGTATTGAAAATAGTTGCAACTATCGATAACAATTGCAATGCCCAATACTAATTGCAAAAATTGATAACAGTTGCAGTCCTCATGCAATCTTTAGATGATAACGGTTGCAGTCCTCGTGTGATCTCCGTATGATGACAATTGCAGTCCTTGTACGATCTCTAGATGATCACAGTTGCAGTGTTCGATAATAGTTACAATCCTCGTGCAATCTCCAGATGTGTCCTCGTGCTCAGGCTCATTTCCTATTTCTACCTCATCTTCACCTACAAAATAGTACAGATTTTGAAAAATACAAACCCTAGGGTTCCAATTCCAAACAATCGTCATTTAAAATGAAATTTTAACCAAATCAGAAATACTAGAAGAAAAAGAAACCTAATGAAAAGTAAAGCATGAAATGTGGGAAGAGAAATCGTACAAACCTGGTTTTTTCTTTTTTAAGATTCAAGAGAGAAGAGGAAAGGGGAGATGAAAGGCTCTAACATATTTATATGAGCTTATGCTCTCAGCCAAGTCCATCTTCAAATCTTTTTCGTTCTCGCTCGATCTCTCTCGCTCTCTTTCTCTCTTTATTTTCATTCAACAAACACAAAACTCGTTAAATATATAAGAATGGTAGATTATTAATTAGTTTGAATAAAATATTAATATCTTATTTAAACAAGGTCTAAACAAAAACAGTTTGTAACAAATAAGGACTTAACTAAGAGTCCTATAAACTTGAACCCCTAAGGACAATCAGAAGTCTAAGTAAGGGTGTTTTAAACATTTAATAATTTTTAAATTTGAGTATTAGTCTGATTTGCTTTTAAGTTTAGTGTTCAGATTCTACTGGTTGTCTCTTGTAGCTATTTGAGAGCGTAATGGGTGCTTGTGGCTTGATATCGACTTTATGTGAACGCCGAGATCCCATGGGGGTAGGAATTGTCCGACACCAATGTGTATGGAGATGCCTCGTGTAATGTAAAAAAAAAATTATGGTCGTTTTTTATATTTTGTGAATAAAAATGGGGCAAAATAAATATGGAGATGCCTCGTGTAATGTAAAAAAAAAATTATGGTCGTTTTTTATATTTTGTGAATAAAAATGGGGCAAAATAAAAATAAATTAAATGTTTCTACATATTAATTTTCAAGATTAAGATATCATAAATTTTAAAAACTTGTGTTATGACATAACTGATAAATGTGGGAGTGAAAAAAGTTTATATTTTAACATACCAAATATGAGAGCAAGTTTCATACAATGTTACAATGTTACATTAGGCGCCCTCTATGGAGTGGAATGGTAAATAAATGTAACATTGGATATCAAGGGAGGAGATTACATAACTTGAGTATCGATTTTGTTTTTTATAAGTGTCGAATTCAAGTTCACCCATTACACACTACATAAAAATTTCACTCGATCAAAATACTAGTGGTATCACTTCATGTTACTTATGAAAAATAAAACATGTTTTTTGTTGACAATATTAAAAGTATATATATTGGATATCAACATTATTTATGAGTATTGCATACGATATGAGACTAAAACCTCATATTCCACAGTAAATAAAAATAACACTAAATTAATACTACAAGTGGCTATGAAAAACAAAACATAGGTGTTGCAAAATTCTGAGAGTTTGGTTGTAAGTTCACCCCCACAAGGCCACAACACCTATGGTTTCATTACCTTTTATTATAAAGGGGTGTCCACATTTATTACAATATTTTGATTAGATTAAAAACATTATGGTTGGTTTGGACTTTTGTATTTGTGATTATATAGGATCTACTTGGAAGGTCTCACTAACCTAGATTAGCCTAAACTACTCTAAATAATAATTCTAACTAATATTTGGTAAAGCCACTTAGTGCTAAGACCTAGTGGTATTCCTATCTACTTGTTATGTGGGAGATTTCGGGTTCTACTCTCGTCGGTGAGGTCGATACTCAATGTTTATATAATATAATCTCCCTGCCCCAATATCCTTGTATTAAAAACTCATGTTTGGTAAATGGTATGTTTATTAAATTGGACTATCCAACTCAAATTAATCAAGGATATTCAGATAAGGAATTATACATGAATTGATATCAAGTCAAATTTAAAACATCTTACCGCACAATATGTACTATTAAACCAATAATACTATTCTAAAAAAAAATGAATAATACTAAACGCAATTAAACAACGTCCTTAACTATGGATAAAATACAAAATTATGCTCACCTCACATTCCCTCTGATTCTCTCTACTCAATTCAATGAGAGATATTGGTTGAAATAAAAATGGAGAGAAGATACTAGAAAAGAAATTACAAACTTAGAAAAAAAATTGGCAAAACAACCTTAATAAAAAGATGTGACTGGAGAGAGAGAGCAAGTAAAAATGTGGAGTAAAAAAAAAAGCTTTAGATTCTAGCTAAAATAATTTCGTATGCCGCATCTATCTCAAACCCTTCCGATCAAATTCCGAGAATTTTGTGAATTTTTTGGATTTTTTTTGGAAAAAGTATGAGTTTATGTGAACACTTCGTCACTAAAGGTTGAAACTCTTTTAGCAATGAAAAATTCAGATGAATAGCGTCGCAAGAAGTATTCATACCTTTCTAGCGACGAAATATTCAAACATATTCATACTTTTTCCAGAAAATAAAAAAGAAATCCAGAAAAATTCCAAAAAATTCTCTTAACACTTCAGAACAATTTCAGACCTTCTAATACGTCAATAAACATCCAGAAAATTCCCTTAACACTAAGATTCCGATCAATGACAATTGCTCCCATTTTCTTCTCTCTCCTCCAATTTTCCTCTTATCCTTCTTCTCTTTCTTGTGCTTATTCAATTCAACTTTTGTTTTTCTTTTATTTTGAATAAATAGCTTTAAAATTTAAAATTAATTTATTATTCTTTTTGCCATGTGACATCTATTTGTCACTAATTTAAATTAAATAGCGGGTTTTATTTGTTCACATTAGCATTTAATAGAAATATTAACTAAATAATTAACAGATAGATCATATTGTCATGTATTGAAGAGTTATAATTGCAACATTTAAAAAATTACATATGAATTTGTTACCATATGTTGACCACATGGTGTAATGTGTAATTGGAGATGACGTTGAATATAAAAGAGGAGGACAAATGTTTACGACAAAGAAAAGAAAAAAAAACGCAAGAAAAAGAAGACCAAGAACTCGAACAAAAAAGAAAGAGAAAGAAAAGAAAGAAACCAAATTTAATAGCTGGTAAATCTTTTTCTGCGTGAAAACGTAAACCAAAATCAGCAATGACAGAGGACAATGGCGCTAGGGTTTCCTCCGATGGTTCCAATGATGCCTCACAAACAAGGCAAAGGTATCGTCACTCTTATTCGGCTAAAACCCTAATTCTTCTTCCAAATTTAATTCATATTTTTTATTTCTTAAAACGCCATACTTTTCTCTCGATTTCGTCTTCTGCTTCAAAATTTGATGTTCTGGGCTTTGTTTAAGGATGTAATAAGGTGGGAAGGGTGTTTGAAGTTTTCTTCTTTTTCCTTGGGAGTTCGTACATTTTAGTAGCTTTGGTGATACTGTGTGAGCTTTGCACCGGGAAAGTTTGACTATCAATGTGTTTGCATATTCTGGAGGAAACAATTTGACAAATTTGAAATGTGCCTTATTTTCGCTTTTTCTTGAAATGTGAAGTTTAAAGATGGAAGGGGGAAACTTGAAATTTGAAGGTTATTACTTGAAATTGTTGGACTTGATGATTGGCTTACTGCTAAAGTTGTACGGCCAGGATTGTATTCTAAACCGTAATTTTGATAGCTCAAGAAAAGTTACTGAAGAAAGTTTAGCTTGAGCTTGTACATGATACTGTTATTTTGTATTCTAAATCATCTGTTCCACCAAATAATATTAAGTTTATTAACCTTTAGCACTTGCTATAGGAAGAAAAGAAAGTGGGATCAACCTGCAGCATCCTTTGTGTCTGCTGGGTTGGCAGTGCCTGGGTCTCTCCCAGTGGGAAGCATGGGATTGCATGGCGGGATTACATTTCCTGGTGTAACTCCAGTGGGTGCTGCTCTTTCAATGAATCCACTTGTGGCTAGCAGTCCAACCATACCTCAAGCGTATCAGGTACCACAGCAGACTGCCACGGTCATCCAGAAATTAATGCAAGTGAGTTACCTTTCCTGGTTCTGTTTACTCAGTTATGGTTTGAAAGGACCTATTATGCTTGAATTGTTCTGCATTTAGTTGAGAATTTTGCATATGAAGATTGGCAGTGTGCATAAATTGAAGCTTCTGCCAACCATTTATAATTCATTATTTGGGACATATGTGGTGTTTAGCCGACATATGTCTTGGTTTTCAATTTGGATCCACTTCTGAACTAATTGTTATTTTCTTTATCATATTTCAGTTGATATTAAAATTGACTTGTTTCAAATTTTTTCTTTTGTTGAATGATTTTCAATTTAGCCAAAGATCCAAGATGAGTTAATAGCACGGGAAATTTTTATTAATGATGCAGAGTCTTCTGTTCGTTACAAGCTGACAAAACGCCAAACACAAGAGGAGGTGCAATTTTCTTTTTTTTCAAAAGCCTGTATTTTCTAGGAGATAATGGATGGTTCTTTTATTTGAGACTGATGTTGTATATTACTTGCAGATCCAAAGGTGCAGTGGTGCTGTAGTGATAACAAGGTTTGTTGGCATTCAAGGGCAATACTAGTTTTGTTTTTGCTAATGAGTCATGTGTGTAATTTATGTACTTCATTGTCTTTACAGAGGGAAGTATCGCCCACCAAATGCATCACAGGATGGTGAAAAGCCATTATATCTTCATATTTCTTCAGGGGCTCATGTAAGTAAATTAGCTTCATCTTTGTGACTTTGTAACATAAGCTTCTATTGAAAACCTTTTTCTGTTGATGTGACTGCTTATAATGGTTGTTGTATTTTTTATAATAAAGGGTGCAATAGATTTGGTTGTGCGTCAGAATTTCTTTTGCCATTCATGATTTAGTTTTTTTCTCAAAATCTGTGGCATCATCATATGGAAAAAAACTTTTAACTTATCCTAATGTTGTCAATTGTGAAGATTAGATAGTTAAACAAGGGTCATTATTGTAGTAAATCATGGATGATATCACCTTTCAAGAAAGTCCACCTACATAGCTATCTGTCAAAGTGTTCATCTTTATAGAAATTTTCATGGAGGAATTTAGATTTTCTTACATTGTAATCATGGCTTGCAGTTAAAAGATACAGCTGAACGGATTTTAGCAGTGGACCGTGCAGCTGCCATGGTTGAAGAAATGCTGAAACAGGGTCAGAATCCAAGTTTGGGCAACGGGATGATGGTATGGTCTCATCAAATGTCAGCTTTGGTATGGAGTGGATAAATGATAGCATAAATTCTCTAATTTAATCTTGTTACTCAGGCACCAAGCACATGTGTTTATCTGGGTTTTGAAGCAGATCCATCATGGAACATTGCTGCTCGTATACGTGGGCCAAATGTGAGTTTGTTTTTTCTCCCCTCTTCCATGTTTTTTTATCAGTAACCTTAAGTTTTGGGGATTTAGCAGGGTCTTGTGTCTTCTTTCTAGTCAATAATTTTCAACTCTTTGTCCATTTATTCTCATCCCCTCCCCCCTCCTCCTCCTCCTCACCCCTCTCCCCTCTGTGGTATGTGTACAGGGTTACGTTGTGGATTTGTAACTCTATGTTTGTCAGTGTAGAGGTGTCATGCTGAAATTGCCATATGTTTTTATTATATATAATTTCTTATTAATTCGTCTCTTTTTAAGTTTTTTGTTTGAAAGTTTATTTTGCACTTGATGAATATAAGTGATTCTAATGTTTGAAGCTTTCTCTGACATCTCCATACAATTGGGAGAAATTGTTTTTGTGTTGGTGGTGGTTCGGTTTTGTACATGCAGGACCAGTATATAAATCACATTATGAATGAAACAGGAGCCAATGTCTCACTCAGAGGGTGTGGTTCAGGAAATATTGAGAGTGTACACAGCGAAGGTAATGCAGAATCGTCAAGGGCGTTTTTTAGTCTTTAGGCATATAGGGTTTTAGTATTTTAATATTTAAATGTTTTTATTAGAGGCAGAGTCCGAAAGCTTAGTTAGCCTAATTCTAAAGGGACTAGGATTAGTTTTCCTGTTTCTTTAAGTATTAGATTTATTTTCCTGATTTATGTCTAGCAAGATTCTTTCCTATTTTATTAGGTATAGAACTTTATATAAACTAACATTGTAAACCCTAGAAGGGAGAGTTTGATATTGAATAAAAATTGTGGAGCTTTGCTTCTCTTCAGGTTTGTGTGATGCAACAAACCCTAGGTGCGATGCCTAAGGATCTCTAGGTGCGATGCCTAGAACTAGGAGTGATTCCTAGAAATCTACTGGTGTGATATCAGTAGAATCTATCCAATTTTGGGTGTGAAACCCCTGGAGTGATTCCAGACCTTATCTTCTAAGTTTTATTCTTGTGTTTTCTAGATTTTGCTTCCGCTAAGTTACTTTTTTTTATTACGTGGTTCCGTCCTACATCAGAAGGTATCACCTTTGGTATGTAGTATGAACTTATTGCAGGCATATTGATCCAGCATATTATTTGGTCATTGTTACCCATTTTCTCTTATTTCTTGCAGAAGGACAACTGCCATTGCATTTATTCTTGTCGAGTAATAATTCAAAAAGTCTCGAAGATGCAAAGCTTCTGGCTGAAAATCTTTTGGATACAATCAGTGTAGAATGTGGTGTCTCCAGGTAATTAGATTTTCAATTGATCCAAGTCATAGCATGGTTAGAAGTGTTCTAACTTCTGGCCGAGTGTGACAAGGATTAAGTGTAACATTCTTTTCGGGACATGAAAAGTCTGGTATGGCTTACCTGTTTTGCAAACCTCTTATTATTTAATCTATTAGAAATGTTCGTAATCTGATTCCTGTAAAACCTCTGTTACACCCATCATATTGAATATAAATGATAGTAACTTTGAGATTAAGTTTCCACTGGTTTTCTCATTGCATGAATATCCAGTTCCATTGACTAATTTGGCTTGTGTTGTGGCTTGTAATTGGGTATGGTAGATAACTTGTTGCCATTTTCTGTCATAGGGTTTCATCATCTAAGGTTTATAGTGCTGTTCCACCCCCACAGCAGGTATATAGTGCTGTTCCACCACTGCATCAGTTATTGGCTGGAGGGCTGGGTTCTGGAAGTGAGGTAAAACCAATTACAAGTTTGGCATCTCCAACTGTAGGTGCTACACCAGCTCTGCCTGTTTCCTCTGTTGGAACCCCTGGTTTCACTACAGTCTTTTCTCAAGGGACTGTATCTCAACCTGGAGGATTGTTAAACTTTGCACAATCTCAGGAAAACATTGATGGTTATCCCCAACCTCTTTTACCTAGCGGAACAAGCTACAATGGATATGGCGGGATATATCCTCAGGTTACACCTTTGCAACAAGTTGCTCTGGCCCTTAGACAGGCATCTTCCCCTAACACTTCTGCAGTTGGTCCCACAACATCAGCGCCAAGCACTGAACGAAAGTTTAGTGTTAACTCCAGTTCTGGTTCTGAGAAGGAGAAACGACAGAGGCGGAAGTTTCAGGAGTTACCAGTTGCTCCTGCAAAATTCCATCAGGTACCAGTGCATGCTCCATGGTTGTTTTTTATTTCTCAATAGTTGTGAGATGTAAGAGAGGTCAGCACGCGTACACTTCACTGGCACTTTAAACACCTTATTGAAATATAGAATTTAATGCACACATCCTTCCTAGAGCTACCTCATCATGCGGTCGGAACCACCTATATTTCAGTCCTCTTCCAAGGTCATCCTTGCAAAATGGCATCCATCATGAAAAACTTATGGTCATTTAAGTGTGCAAAAAAAAATAACACAGTTCTTTATATAAACAGAAATTAAAATGCTGGTAATCAGATAGATAAAATATTCTCTGATTGAGCGTTGCATGGATAGTCCTTGAACGAACCTAAAGAAAGAATGATTCTGAACAATGGATTGCAGCCCAGAAATAGGATGCCTTTACTTTGAAAAATATAAGGGCATTGTTGAGAGACCCTCTGCACGTGTATCTATAAACTAATAGACTTGTGGGCTATAATTATAGATAATTCAGAAAAGAAGGTATTGCTGTATGAATTTTCGCAAGACTGGAAAATAAGGGGCCTTTTCTCTTTCTTTACTTTCCCTAAGATTGGTTGTCATGAAATGAATCGTATTTTATGTTGGATATTTTTTTTCTTTGGGTTGAAAGCTACTTCAGCCTTCATTAGTTAAGAAAATGAAGACAATTTGTGCTGACAGAAAAAACCTTTCTAGATTGTTCAGTCTTCGTGTGTTTGGTTTCTAACCAGAAACACCAAAATGCCTGGGTTGACCTTGTTAAGTCAAGCTAAGGTAGCTTGCTTGGCTTGTTAACTGTCTGTTTAATGTATGCTAGCTTGGATGTGGTAGAGAATATCTTGACATTACTGTGATCTTTGGGTAACCTTCCTATCAACTTGGCCAAAGATACCAGAACTGACCATAGTATTATTTTTCATGCATATATTTACTTTTAAGTCTAATTGTTGTGTTTTCTTCCGCCTATATGTATCATTTTGGTAGATGGACTATGCAGCTAACGTTGTGATTGAATGAGGGGATTACCAACTACCATGGCATTTAGGCTACACTAGTAAGAAATGCACTACAAAAAATTAGATGGAGGGATTTGAAGTGACTAGATGCACTTAGATTCCTTGTTACTCAGAATTCCCTCGTCCAATCATGCGTAAAATGTTTGATTTTTTTACTTTTAAGTGTCTTTTGTCTTGACTGCAATGTAATTGAATCTTGTACTGACTTTCAGTGCTCACTATTCCAGGTATTTTCTCTGACCTTCTATGAGGCTAACATGCCGATACTGGACTCTATTGGGCCACTGGTTTGTATTTTTCACAGGGTATTCAATTTTGGAGGTGTCATTGGGGGCTGTCTCTTGTGGCTTTGGAGCTTTATTCCGCAGACAACCTAGAATCATGTTTAGTTTGATCTTATATCTCAGCCTTTTAGGTCAAGTTAGAAGAACATATTTTTTGCTTTCTGTTTGTGATAAATCATTGCAGTGGTAGATGTCTATATTTCTTGATCAGAAGCCTTATTGGGCTGTCACCAGCAGCATGCACAGCCAAACTCTTAGAGAAGGGGTATTGTCACTTAGTGTCTTTCCACTTCCGTCGTTCATGAACAAACACTTCGCCTAAGCCAGCTTCACTTGTTTCTCCCTAGAACTCCATGGGTTTAATGATTCAAGAATTTGAATATGCAATATTCCCCCACTGATGCTTTATTCCAGTTGCATCGCCAAGAAATAGCATTCGTATTGATGGTTGAACCTCTTTGCTAGTACAAAATTTGGCTTTAGATGCTTGTTGGTGCCACTTATGGAATTTGGTTTATCCTTGCTCCTGTGAGAGCATAATTTTTTGTTTACTGCATGGTCACTTGCCTTGGTATCTTGTCTACCTTTATGAACTTAGCCCTATCTTTAAAAGGTAGATGCATTATTTTTTACTATGCAAAAAGCCAAGTGAAAATTCTTACACATGTGAAATTGTGAGGATGACATCTGCAGCTTTATGCTATCTAAAAATCAACAATGTATTGACTTGTTTGATTATATGAATCCTTTGTCTCTACGAACTTAAGTTTCCTTTATGGAGTGTCTTCCATTTCCAGCTTTATCAGATGTTACTGAAGGGACATAGAGTGTCTTACCTTTGTATCTATATGGTTTTTATTTTGTAGATAAATTAATTTCTCAGTTGCAGCTATCAGTATCTAATCTTTAGGTTATTACTTGACTTTATTACGTTAAACCTCCATTTTTTGGTTATTGAGCTGGTAGTTTTCCTTTTGGTTTCTTTTCCCCCTAACTGACTGCAGGAACTGGAAATGTTAAAGCCAATTGAACTGTCGGCAGATTCAGTTGTGAGAAATGTATCCAGTATGCCAGCTCCAAAGAAATTGGTCCAGTCCCCATCAAATGGAATGCCACCGCCCCCACCTAGAACCATGCCTCCACCTCCACCAAAATTTACCTCATCAACACAGGCCGTTAAAGTGATTGGCAAGACCAATGTTCTGAACAAAACAAAACCTGATGTCCCTGGTAAGCTCAAAGACTTGCTCTTTGTTTTTCCATTTGCATTACTTGTGCTATAATGTTGATGGGAAGGCACGAAAGGTTATTTGTGTGTGTTGGGAAGTTGGGTGGTTGGAAAATTGTTTGTAATTTTATAAATATTTGAAACTTTTCGGTTATGTCAGATACTTTGGTCAAGCTCATGGAATATGGTGAAGATGATGATGACTCTGAGGAAACTAATGAAGAATTACCTACTAGCAACTCTGGTTCAGCAACAGCTCGAAAACCTTTCTGGGCCTTATGAGTTGTTGGTTAACATAAGCTGGTCAGTTATGGGCAACAAACTAATGGCTCCTGTTTGGAGTTTCGGAAAATACATGCAAATGAATGCGCTCATGGACCACCACATGGTGTGGGACATTGCGTGAGAAAAGCTATAGGCAGTGGATTTTTGCTGGTTTTGTGGTGCCCTTGGCTGTCATCGGGCTCTTTCCTGCAGAACAAAGGGTAGAGCAATGTTGTATTCTAGTATAGGTGTAGATTAGTAGTAGTTTCTGTATTGTAGTTTAACTGGTAGTTTTCATTCGTTTAACCAGCTAGTGTGTGTAAAATTAACTGCCGACGGTTATATAAGAATCAGTCAGATCGAAGATACGGATTGATAAAGCCTTTACGATTGCCATTTCAGTGTTGTATTTGCCTCTAACTTGAACCATTTCTGTGCAAGACAATGTAGTTTGGAAATAAATTTTTAGAAAGGCATTTTCAGATTGCCCTTGAAGTTTCTTTTCTTCGTTGAATGCCTTTTTGATTTTTGGCATTCCTTAGTTGAAAAAGAAAGGTGCATTGTAATGACTTGGGAACAGAAATGAGTAGATTTTACTAGGTACAATACTTGTCCAAGATCACTTGTATGGGGTCTTTTGACAGGCTTAACCTGGCCTTAGGGTTTCTTCTCTTCTCAGCCACAAAGTGATAGACAAGGCAGCTCTTGATTCAGTGTCTTACATTAATTCTCTTACAACTTGTATCAAAAGAAAAATTATCTCTAGCAACTTACATTTGCATTGATGACACTTCCAACAAAAACACACTTTTCCGGTGACCTATTCGAGAGATTATTATATAGAAACGCGTCACGAATTACATTGCATCCAGTTTTCATGATGTTATTATATGAGTTAATATTATTAATATTATACTCCATAAACAAGAAATATAAACCGGCCACTCATATTATAGAAAGTGCATTGAATGCCTCCCGAAATCTTGTACAATGTCATTTAATAATTTCCCAACGAACATGAAATCAAAGTGAATCTGGTCCGTCCAAGTCCTTATCGATTGCCAAATTCATTTAAGCTGGCCAGCAATTGAAATGCACCCCATTGCCCTATGCCTTATAAGTTAAGACCACATGTTTGCGACTCCTTTTTGACAATTCATCTGCATAACCAGACCGCTTCTTGCCTCAACTTCAGATATATAGCCCTTGCCAACCAAGGTAACGATTTGATTACGACTCGAGATTGCTCTCAGTTGTCAACCGTTGATGTAAAGCACGTCCGAATGAATCAATTGCTGGTTACCCGAATGCATCAATGGCCAGAAGTCGCCTACTTGTCCGCATAGGCGATTGATAGCTGTCGTTGAAATGGTGGTATCAAGATCACAACTTTCTGGGGTCCTTGACTTGGTATTGACCTATAGGGGCCAAATCTTGTGACATGCTACCATAATTCGAGTTGCAACAGCAGCTGAAAAATGTGGACTAAAATCACAGTATCCAATCACCCTACAAATCTTGACAAACTTGTGCACCATTACGTTGGATATGTTGCTCAAATCACATATGCATCTCAGAACTTCAAAAAAATCAGAGAAATTGATTAACCAAAGGCACATCAAGTTGTACATGAAATTCTGCATATTACAGAGATCACAAAAATGAACATACTTCATCACATTACATTACACACATGAACCTACTGAGGCAGAGAATCCCCATTTAATTTCATGGGGGATTCTAACCTGTTAAAACAATCAAAACATACATGAGCAGAGAGGAACACAAAATAAAAGCCTTCGCTCCGTAGTAAATAATAACAGGAAAGTTTAACCTAATCTGGTGTCACCTCCTGCTGGAACTTTGTAATGATTTTGGTGATCCCTCAAACAGATCCAGAAGGTAGTTCTGCAAATCATCAGCACTATACTTGATGAGCTTGTCGCTTATGTCATTGGTATGTCTTCCCACGAATGTCCGGTAAGCTTGGACTACATTCAGGGATGCTGAGATTTGCACGTCTTCTCGAAGCTGAGGATCTGGGATCAACCATGTTGTTTGGCTCTTGTAAATGTCCTCAAAGGCAAGATAAAAGCTTCGGAGCCTTTCCTTAAGGAGGGTTTTCGAGATAGAATTTGAACCGGGGTTCTGAATGCCCTCCTCTTTCAGTAAAGAAAGGATTGAATTCCAACTAGCTCTTTGGTAGTTCATTGCATGATGCTGAACTTTCCTGTTGCACTTCCTCATCCATCCGTCTCCAAAAATGAGCCTCAGTTCATCTCCCTTAACCTTCTGAACCATGTAACGAAGATTGTTCATCAAAAATATGTGTTGCAAGGAAACATCTTTGTATAACCTAGACTTCTCATCAAGGTTGCATTCCACAGTTGAAGAAAGTGATCGGCAGCGGTGAGCCATTGGGGAAATGCTGCCTGAAGAATCAATGCCTTTGCTCTCCTCGTCTGTGGTTGGACTCGCGTCAGGAGACAGTGAAACAGAATAACCTTCATCACTGTTGTCGAGGAGAAAATTAAGCGTGTCTCCATAGTCTGTAAGAGTCCTCAAGTAATTCATCACATATTTGGTGAGAGGGTGAATTCCTCCTCCAGCAACAGGGTTAATTGACTGGTTTGATGCAATGGCATTCTCGAATTCACTCAATGTTGCCTTCACAGAATCACCAAGTCTCATCAGAACCTCATGACACTCAATTCTTACCGAAGAACCAGCCTCATCTGCGTATAAACCATTTATATCTGGAAGAAGATCAGCAAGCACCTCATACATGTCAAGAATGCGAAACAACTTTTCAGGCTGGTGAGGGCCAATAGACATGGCTTCTCCAAAATTCAGGAGCTGCAGCATTGAAGCCTTTGATGACTCAACAAAACAATCTAAATAAACCGGTCCAAGCTCCCCAAATATCTGATCACTGAGCGATCTCTCACTAGCAAGATAAACCCTCACAAAGATCTTCATAGCCCATACCCATCTTCTAATCTTGGAATTCAAGCAACCCCACTCCATCTTCAGCACATCCTCAATGCTCAGTTTCTGGATTTCAAGAATCGAGAGGCACTCATCCAAGGCATCCCTTCGGATGATGGTATAAGCTTGGATACATTCCTGATCATAATTGGAATTAAACATCATATTTGCAATGCCTCTGAGCTCAGGAACAACATCTGGATGAACCAAATCGATGATGACTTCCTCAGATGCCCTGCTAACACTATCTCTTTGAAGGGAATCAACTGAATCATCCCCGAACGAGATTATTGAGCTGCCATCAGTAATATCCTCTTCACTTGAACGAAAAGACATGTGCTCGGGTTCAAAGGGTTGCCTGTTCTGAACAAGCATGTACTTGAACTCTTCCTCTAGCCTGGCCATTGCTGTTTGAAGAACATCATGAGCTCTATGCAAAAGCTCATACTCTTCATCCTCCTTATTCAAACCCATACCCTCTAATCTTTCGATGAATCTTCGCACCTCCTCCACAGCTTTCATATACTCCAGAGACTCGTTTGGGCTTGAATCCCATATCATAGACTGATCTGCCTCCCAACTCATGACTCTCTCCTGAATCGAATTAAGGCGATCTTCGATCTCACTAGTTGTCTCACCCTTTTTCTCACTCAGTGAGATCATGGTGGACAATTGGTTGCCAAGATCAGCCAAAATTTCCCTTTCACCATCTGTAAGTTTCTTCTTTGACCCCAATGCCCTTGCTATGTTTTTTGCTGCAGAAATTAAATCATCCCCCCCTTCCATTTCCGGATACACAGATTTATAATCCCCCATAGCCGAATTGGACCAACAAATCAAACTCAAAACCTTCTTGGATCAACAGCAAGAGCTGAACCCAACCAAAACCTCCTATTCCCAAAAATCAGGAAAGTAAACGAAACCCTTTTACCCTCTTGCTTTAACAAACCAAAATCAATGCTTTTTGTATCGACTGCAACAGTGCCTGTTGAAAACTGGCAAAGAGACCTAAAATGAGGTGGGAATCCAAAAGGGTTTGGAAGATAAGAAAAGTCCTGTCAATTGTGAAGCAAAAGACCATTCTTTATACTTAACTCGTCAAATAAGAAAAAAAGACCAATCTTTTCAAAAGTAGGTCATGAGTGACAATCACCATAAACAATTAGGTAAAGCAAAGCAACCCAAAGTTGAATAGAAAAGCTGCAATGCACTAAGGGCAATAGCAGAGAAAAAACCCTACCTCTTTTGAGTCTCCAAACTTTTTGCAGTCTCCAAGCTCGCAAAATACACACAAAAAGCAAACCCAAGAGACCCAGAGGCTCCAAATCAAAACGATGAGTGAGACAAAAAGCGCTCAAATGAAGCTCCAGACAGAACCCAGAAACCTCCAAAGAAAAGCCAGAGACTTGAAGATCTAAGCAGTCCAAACGAAGACTGTGAGACCCAAAAAAGCAAGAAAATTTATCGGTTAGGAATCTGGGTTCAATTTGTGCAAGTTTTCTAATTTCTAGGCTTCAAGTTTCGAACTTTATGGGCTTTATTTTTCTTGGTTGCCAGTTTGACCTCGCCAGTTTGACCTTGTCGGCTTTAGTCCACCGTCAACACAGACTACGATGCATACAAAGTATATTATTATATACCACTACGTATCTCAAAATGGAATATGTGACGTATTTGTTTCCAATTATTTACCAACATCTTGCAAATATAATGTTTATTTAGTTTTGAATTTGAAAAATAATAAAAAATATCACTCTTATAGAGTGATATCCACTATTCATGTGTGCAGTGCTCACAACTGGAACCGTCCATTCACATGTTTCGATTCTATTTTAACAATTTGCACGCACCAAAGTTCTTGTGTTTGAAAAAATTGCACAAACCAAAATCCTTAATTTAATAGTCTTTTTTAAAGTTCAGATTTCATCTTCCCGGAAGATCTTAATTTTAATTCTTTTAATAACTGATTAATTATGTGGCTTAATTCAATCTTTCTCTTTCCGTTGTAGTCAATTTTTCATTAATTTAAAGTGAGGTTCAATGTAGATATAGACATAGTCAGATTGTGAATGTCATTATATGCTCTCGATTTTACTAAAATTTAAAATTATCGATCAATAATTTAGATTAAATTAAAATAATAAATTGCTCATATTCACTTATCTACTAATAACTTCTTTACTTAATAATGGCAAGAATGTTAAAAGATTTTGTATATGAATTATATATATGTAGCAATGATTAACATTATTTGGGGAAAAATGAGAGATTACAGCAAAGTAGGATATATTGAAGACTAATTTTATTCTTTACGAGAATTTAATCCGAATAATTTGAATAATTAAAAAAAATTAATAAGAAGAAGCAATGAGTTTTTGTTCTATGGTTGGGTATTATTCTAGGCGCTTGATATTTTTCTCTATGTTTGACTTTCAAGGAAAAATTGAGTGTTTAAAATTAAAATTAGAAATGAATTTTTGTTCTATGGTTGGGTATTATTCTAGGCGCTTGATATTTTTTTCTATGTTTGACTTTCAAGGAGAATTTGAGTGTTTAAAATTAAAATTACAGTATCAATAAGTAATTTGCCAACAAAATCCCTAATAATAGGATTGAAGAATGTTGAAACATGTTTATAATATACCAACATCGGGTGCTCAATCATTTTTCTCTATATTTGAATTTCGTCTCAAATTTAAGAAATTAAAAGTATAAATGGGTCACAATATTACTGATTTAGTAGTATTCCTTCTTATTGTGAAACAGAAGGTCTCAAGTTTCGAATTGATTCTTATAAAGAATAAAATCGATACCCAATATATATATATATATATATATCTTATATATCGTTCCTCAATATTATGGTATAAACAAAATTTTAAATAATAAATATTATAAAAAATGAAATTGATAACTAATATATATATATATATATTATTATCTTCATATGTCCCATCATTTACCTTTTTCAATTTCATCATACAAAACAAAAACTATATATTTACAAAAAGTTTGTCAATGATATTATTTTATTACAATATATTGAGAGGGGACAAGGAGGTTGATCAACCATACTCTCCAGTAAAACAAACCAAATTGCCCACCCCCTAAAAAGTACAAATAATTTGTAATTGTTCAAGACCAAAGTCGATCCAAAATTCCAAAACGGTTTATGAATTCCTATTTTGAAAGTAATTTTCAAAAAATGAAATAAGAAAACTTATCCCCGGCTGTCAATAGACCATAGCTCTATAAACATATGGTTCACAATTGTCATCGTCTTTATTTTTAGGAAAATTTGAAGCAATGGTCCCTCAATTTAACCCCTAATGATAGAAATCGTCCATAAACTTCATTATTGGTTTTTTTGGTCTAAACTTTACCATAATAGTTAATTTAGTCCTTAAGTTTAAAAATCTCACGGATTCTGTGAGAAAATTGCACGTGCAAGGCATGTGAGGGAAAAGCTGAGGGCACATGAGACATTTCAGGGCCTGAACTGAAACGTCTCTCTTCTTTCATTCGAAACCCAGAAGGCAAACACACTGATCTCTCTCGACTAGGCGAAATGGCTTAGGAAATGGAGAGAATGAGAGCGTAACGGTGGAGGCAATAGGGTTAATAGGGTTCGATTATGCTATGGTAGGTGTTGCATGTGGTTTTTAACTTGGATTTAGGTGATAATTTGGGTGGGTCATCGAAAACTCGTTTCTGGGTTGAGGACGAATAGGGTTCAATTTCGGTGGTTCTTCTCATGGCGGTGAGTCTGTTTCGATGTGAAGGTGTGACGCCTAAGTATGGTAAGTGTTTAAAACTGAAAATTTTGGTTGTTATTGGTTTGGGTTGTTGTATTAGAGTTTGATTTTTGTTGGTATTCTTTTCGGTTGTTCACTCTGACCTTCACTATTATAATCAATCTTACCTTCATGTTTTGTCACCCTCATGGTGGCGTTGCTACTAAGAGCAAGAGATGAAAAAAATATGGGCTTTTGGGTCAGGCACAAACCTCTATTTTGGAGGGAGAAACCCAGAAAAAAATAGAGACATATTGTTGATATGGTTGAGTTTTTAGACTTGGTTTTTATGTCCAATATATATATATATATGTTTTTTCTTTAGCTTTAGTGTTGACCATTTAGCCTAAAACCTTATGTATAAATATGATTTTTGTGATGGTGTGCTTTATATAATGTGCCTTCATCATGTACAAACTATTGCAATATGGAATTGACATGAGTTTTTTAAATTGGCAGAGAGTAGAGACTTTTGCACTCTGGAATTCAACCATTTTGGATTGATGGAAATGGGAAGTTACAAAGGAGGAAAGGTATGTTATCTTGATAGGTGTGTTCATGACTACTTGTCATTGTTGGATTTAAAGAAGTATGGTATAGAACTAGGATATGAAGTGGACATTACTTAGAGACAAACAAGTTTGAAAATATTTTATAGGGTGGTTGGTAAGGATGGTGAAACAACAATGAAGAAGGTTGTAGATGATAGGTGTATCTATGGGTTGGCAAATAGCATGTCAGATGATAGGGTTATTGTTCTGTATTTCCATGATCCTACTGATAAGAACACCATTTTGAATGAAGACTTTGATGTATATTGGGCCAGTTTGGGTGTTGATGATGTCAAAGGTGATGCTGAAGATGAAGATGGTCTTAATGCAGAGGTGGAACCTGATAATGCAGAAGAGGAAGATGGTGCAAATGATGAAGAGGATAATGATTTTTTTGAAGACTTTGATTATGGGATTAGTGGCAATGAATTGGACCATGAAGGACCCGAAGATGAAACTGACAGAGGCAACAAAGTACCTGGTTTGCAGGATCAGGCAGCAGGCAATAAAGAGGGCACTGCAATAGACCCAGATTAGGTCCCCTCTACGAATCTAGGAGGGGAGATATCTTCAGATGGTGAAGACAATCAGACTCTCCAATCTGGCAATGACAATGAAGATGCAGAACAAACAAGGAGGAAGAGGTCCAGAAAGAAAGACTGGAATTTGCCTTCTGTGAAGCAATATAGGCTAGCAACAGATCTCAGAAACCCAGAATTCAGATTGGGCATGAAATTTGCCAATAGAAATGAATTGAAGGAAGCTGTAAAGGAGTATGCCATTGTTCATGGGAAGAAAGTCGTTCTAATAAAGAATGAGAGTTAGAGGAAAGTGTGTAGGGAACGAGCAACATTCCCCTTTTGTTATACTAGGTTCCAAGATTGATAAAGATCTGGAGACATTTGCAATCAAGACTCTACATTTAGAGCATGAATGTTCAAGGGTTGATAAGATCAAGTATGCTAATTCCAAATGGATGTCAGAGAGACTTGCAAATAAGTTCAAGAGAACTCCAAACTGGGATGTGAGTGATTTTCAAGGAGAGGTCTGAGAGCAGTATAAGTTGAATGTTACTAGGAATCAAGTTTACAGAGCTAGGAGATTGTCCAAAGTTATAGTGGAAGGCAACTACAAAGAGCAATATGCCAAGTTACGGGACTATGCTGCAAATTTGAAATCTGCAAACAAGGATAATACAATGGTTATTAAAACTGAGTTGCAGGGTGATCAACCTGTTTTCTAGAGGATTTATGTGTGTTTGGGTGGATGTAAGAAGGGATTTTTGGAGGGATGTAGGGCTGTAATTGGTTTGGATGGCTGTCATTTGAAAGGACCCTTCCCAAGATAGATTTTGACAGCTATTGGTGTGGATGGGAACAATGGAATGTTCCCAATTGCTTATGCTATTGTGGAGATTGAATCGAAGGGTTCTTGGAAGTGGTTTCTTGAAATATTGAAGAATGATTTGAAGATCGAAAATGAGAATGCTTGGGTTTTCATCAGTGACAAGAAGAAAGGTTTAATACTTGCCCTTGAAAGTAGGTTTCCAACTATTGAGCATAGGATGTGTGTAAGGCATCTATACAACAACTTTAGGGCAATTCTTTCAGGCCTTACATTGAAGCAGATTTTGTGGGTAGCAACTAGGGAAACTAACATACCATGGTTTGAAGCAGAGATGGTGAAAATGAAGCAGATAAATGAAGCAGATTAGCAGTGGCTTGCAAATAGGCCACTGCAAATAGGCCTACAAAGAATTGGAGTAGGTCTCATTTTCGAACAATTTTTAAGTGTGATTTGTTGCTGAATAATTTGTGTGAAAGATTTAATGCCTGCATCCTAGAAGCTACAGAGAAGGCCATTTTGACATGCCTTGAGAAGATAAGGACTTATGTGATGTTGGGGATGGCTAATAGAAGGATTGTAGGTAGAGGTTGGAGGCATCCAGTTGGTCCTAGGGTGTTCAAGATATTGGAGCAGAACAAGCTTGGTCAGAGCCAGTGTATTCCTAGGTTGGCAGGGGAGGGTATATACCAAGTGATTCATATGTATGGTGCTGAATTTGATGTGGATTTGATAAAGAAGACTTGTCCATGTAGAAGACGGAATTTTTGTGGAATTCCTTGCTCACATGCAATTTCGTGCATTTTGGATGCACAACGTAACATTTATGACTATGTTGATGATTGCTATAAGCAGGAGACATATTTGAAGGCTTACAATCCAATGGTGTACCCGATGCCCTCCTCAGACCAATGGGAGAAAACAAACTTGGCTGCCATACTGCCTCCGGCTTACAGGCAACAACCTGGAAGACCAAAAAAGATAAGAAGAAAAGAAGTTGTTGAGATTGAAGCACCTGCTCCAGTTCCTCCTAACCCTATTCCACCAAACTACAATCCACCTCCAGCTAAATTGAGGAAAATATGGGTTAAGATGAGATGCTCTATATGTGGCCAAGAAGGTCATAATAAAATAGGGCACCAAGGAGCTGCTTAAGTTCCCTCTCAAGTATGATATTAACCACATCACATCAAATATGAAGTTCATATCTACATTTGAAACATTTACGACTTTGTTACTTCATAATGCTTTCTAGGACCAACCTGTCAGCACAACTGGAGGGAGAGGAAGAGGAAGAGGTAGACCAAGAGGGACATCAAGGATGGATAGAGCAACTTCATCATAGCCAGTCACACCAAGTGCTGCATCATCAGAGCCAGTCCAAGCATCAGAGCCAGTTAGTGCATCTGCTCCCCAATCTTCATTACAGCCAATCACAGCATGTGATGCCCGTGTTTCAAGATTGAATGTTCAATCTAAGATGCATAGACCAAAGAAAGTAAGTGCATGTTTGATTATGGCTGTGTTAGGATTGTATGCATCTTGATTATGGTTGTGTTAGGATTGTATGCATCTTGATTATGGTTGTGTTAAGATTGTATGCATCTTGATTATGGCAGTGTTAAGATTGTATGCATCTTGATTATGACTTTTTAAAGATTGTATGCATGTTTGATTATCGATGTGTTAGGATTTTGATGTCTTGGAATACTCTGGAAGTGATTAAGATTGGTCTGTGTAAACTATGGTCTTGGAATACTCTGTGATTAATTAAGATTGGTTTATGTGCTCAAGTGATAGATTTGAAATATGTTGTGTATACTATGTCTTGGAATACTCAGTGATAGATTTAAGATTGGTTTGTGTGCTCATGTGATAGATTTAAGATTGGTATGTGTACGGTCTTGGACATCTGCTCAAGTGATTGGAAATCTGCTATGTGTGCTTAAAACTGCCATTTTCTATTATATTAGGGAGCAACATCTTCACAACCAGTCCAAGCACCACTGGCAGTTGATGGATTTGCTCCCCAATATGCTATACATCCACACACACCATCTAAGGTCCAAGCATCATCGCAACCTATGTTAAGGACATCTCCCTGATTGAATGTTCAAGCTAAGATGCGTAAACCATGGAAAATATGAAGGTTTTTGCATTGTAATCTCTTGAGATTGTAATCTCTTACTTTTTAAAGCTTTTGCATTGTAATCTCTTACTTTTGAAAGATTTTGCTTTGTAATCTCTTGAGATTGTAATCTCTTACTTTTGAAAGCTTCAAAAGCTTTTGCATTGTAATATATTGAGATTGTAATCTCTTACTTTTGAAAGCTTTTGCATTGTAATATATTGAGATTGTAATCTCTTACTTTTGAAAGATTTTCATTGTAATCTATTGAGATTGTAATCTCTTACTTTTGAAAGCTTTTGCATTGTAATCTCTTGAGATTGTAATCTATTGCTTTTGGAATTGAACACTTTGGTGCTACTTTTGGTTTTTCTTCAATGAAGTCGTGGAAATGTTAAAGAATGGTGCTACTTTTAGTGTTGCATGAATAATTTGGTGCAAGTAAATGCAAGTCATTGGAACTTCAAGTAAGTGCAAGTAATACACCTAACTAATACAAGCTTCCATTCCATAAGTCTTTCATAAAACACATAACTAATACACCACAAACAACAACACAAAACAACAAACATCAAGAACAACAACACAACACTAATTGACCTTTGAAATTGCTTTCAAATGCCTTCTACGTCGGTCACAGTCACCAACTTCACCACCAATATGAATAGAAATAGCACTGATCAATCATTATTTATGCATCATTTTGATGTCTTTATATGCCTATCTTACATGTCTTTTGAATGATTTCATGCCATCAATAGTAGACAATGATCAATCTTGTGAGACTTGTGCAGATTTGGAAAGATAGGTAAATTCTGAGAAGAACACAAAAAGAATGACTCAAATCGGAGTTCAGATGAAGGAGATGTCCTCATTCCAATATCAGGTCCTGAACTGGGTCCTGAGTGCGCCAGTGCGCCTATTTTGGATCCTTGGCCAAGTACCTCAGATCATGCCATCTAGGTCCCAAATATGTGTCTCATGACATCAAGTTCATGTCCTAGAAGTGTCAAGGTCATGCCAAGTGTCAGGACCCGTCCCGAATTTCCCCTCGAAACCCGGGAAGAACCCTGATCCCGTCTGAAAACCTAAGGAAAGGTTCCCAAATACCCTTCAATCCTTAGAAATTAAAATAATAATAAATACTTTCACTTGTCAGACAAGGGATTTAAGCACTTAAAATTCCCGTAAGTAATTACCAACCAAATACAACATAATATCAGAGCGTCTAAGTAGGATCAAGATACAAATTAGATATCCTACTCAAGTACAACTACACAGCGCAGCCGAGAGTGCTAATGCCTCTGCCTCGAGATAATGTCCGTGTCAACTTTACTGCCTGAATGGGGGTTTAAACACAAAAGTTGTGAGTGGACAAAAATAATCGTTTATAAATCATTTTCCAAGGAATATTACCTTTTTCCCCCTCCATTTATAAAACTATGCATGCATCACATAAACAGTTCATGTTCTAAAAACATCATCTTTAAATCACCAGCATTTCCCTTTCTCTTTAAAACCACTCAGTAGGACTCACACAAAATCCATATAAGGAAAACACATTGTGATCCACAATCTGGTTTGAAAATCATCCTCAAAGGAATTCAAAATCATTTAATTCAACCTAGACACATAATATCTCAAATCCACTGTTCCCGACACATCCACTAGCCACCAGGGTATCCCTTGGGGTGTGCTAGTCCTGTATCACAACTCCCTGTACTATGCTATCACATCAGTCGGCCTATCTCTCGACTAGCATATCATATCATTAGCCAGTATAACCTACGGCTATCATATTGCATCAGTCGGCCTATCTCTCGACTAGCATATCATATCATTAGCCAGTATAACCTACGGCTATCATATTGCATCAGTCGGCCTATCTCTCGACTAGCATATCCTATCATTAGCCAGTATAACCTACGGCTATCATATTGCATAAGTCGGCCTATCTCTCGACTAGCATATCCCTAGCCACCAGGGTATCTCTTGGGGTGTACTAGTCCTGTACTATGCATAGACAGTCTCGCGACCCGACGGAGTCAAAACTCTACAATGCCAGAGTCGGAGCACTCAACAAACTAACGGAGCAAAACTCTCGACGCTAGTCGGAGAATCAATCACCAATTATCTTGGAGGTTCACCGAGTTCACTGCTAATAACGGATCCTCGGCCCGAGTCCTAGCCTCCCTCAAATCAGAGTTTATCTTGGAGGTTCACCGGGTTCACCGCTAATAACGGATCCTCATCCCGGGTCCTAGCCTCCCCCACATATAACCAAATCTGATAAACTCATACAACAGGGTCAAAACCCAAATCATTGACTCAATAATTCCCACGTCAAAACGTTATAAAAAATGAGTCCAAAAACCATGATATTTCTCAAATCATACTTTAATCGAAGTAGTGGAAAACATGTGTCTAGTAATCATTTCTAAAATCCAGAAATTGAATGCCACAATACATAACAGTATTTACACAAAGATATTTTGATGCATGCATTTCAGTTTATAAAACCAAAGTACACTCACAAACCTGTTCAAGCTAGCTCAATCCCGTCTCGCTCGTTCCTCTGAGGTTCCCGGAACAATATCGCCTGTCAAAAACAACAATCGGGATTACCGGCTAGTAATAAGACTCTTATATAACAACTTCCTAATCTCGGGAAGTCTACCCTTGCTGTTTCTAGAAATCACAGCAACTTCGGACACTCAAATCGACCTCTAAACGATGTCCGAACAACCTGAAACCTGTACCAACAGATTCAGAACGTCGAAAACTAGTTACCACGCGCTGCCGTGACGTCAGCCTCGGCCCCACGCGCCGCCGGAAGGTCGGCACACGCGCCCACGCGCCTGCTATAGTGTTCATGCGCCTGGATCGGTCCAACCCGATCTGACTCAACCTGACCCGGTCCAACTCGACCAGACCGGTTCGCTCAACTCGACCGGTTCAACTTGACCCGACCGGTTCAACTCGACCCGACCGGTTACTGGTGACTCACCGGAGAAGACGACCGGACTGTCGTCGCCGTCGCTGGAGGCTGGCCGGAGAAGATGACCGGACCGCCACCTCCGCCGCCGTCTGGTTCGCCGGAATCCGCCATTTTCGACCGAAATTCCAAGCTTTACAACTTCCTCAAAACTCAACCGTTTTACACAAATTTTACGTCTAAATCTATCTACTCAAACCCAGGAATCCAAATATAACCTCAAAACATCAAACACGTACCTGTATAAGCCGAAAAATCGATCCAAAGATCCGAAACTTCCTTTACTCGGTTCGGCTTCCACCGTGGTCCTCTCCTTCGATGGTTGGTAAGGTTGTGATCGTGGGAAGGAGTAGAACACGATTAGTTGATCCAAATGGGAAGTTAAAGCCTTGAATCCAACGTTGACTTTTGGTTTCTCTTCGGGTAAGTTTCGCACGGGTTGGGTTCGAAGTGGTTTTGTGTTTGTCTGTCCCAGAGAGAAAATGAGAGATAGAGATGGAAAGAAGATGTAAAATAATTGAGGTTAAAATATCTCCCCTCCATGGCAAATTACCAAAATGCCCTTGCACATCTAGACCCATAACTTCCGTCCACGAACTCCATTTTCCGCGTGCCGTCTATCTACGAACTCGTGAGTTCGAGACCTACGCAACGGTATCCAAAACACCACCAAAAGTGTCTCGAAACAAAACTTGATTTTTAAGCCCTTTACCAACCAAGGGTAAAATCGTCATTTTACAAAAATAATTGCATAAACCCAATAATTAAAATTCCAGGTTGTTACACCAGGACATGTCGAGTACATGTCCCAAGAAATTCCCATATGAGCCCAGCCTCTGCGCCTAAACCTTGGTTCCTGTTACGCCAGCGATGGATCAAAGTCCTCCTTTGCGCTAAGCCTGACAACCTATACGCCTAGCCTGAGCGAAGATGCGTTTCTACTATGCTCATGGTGTGCCTCAAAAGCGCAGCCCATACCCCTATGACGAAGACATTCCAAGGGCCAAGTTCTAAGTTCCAGCGTCTGACCGCGGGAAGATCGCGGGCTGCCCGCGGCCAGCTTGTGTTCCCACTTGCCAGCTTGCATTCACACTCCCAACTATGTTCTGATTGGTTCTAATAGATTTTAGGGACTTTGTAATTAATTAGAAGTACAATAACTATTCTAGAACATTCTAGGATAGAGTTTTTAATACTAATCCTTATAGGACAAGGTTTTCCCTTTGTCTATAAAAGGGAGCCTTTGTTCAGTGTTTTAGAGGACCATAGTTTTAGAGATAATATTTTACACACAGCTATTAGGAGAGTATTATTTCGGAGATCTAGACACCTTAGCCTCAATTTACATTGTAATTCAATTCAAAGTAAACTGTTTCTTATTGTCTGCACTTTTTGGGCGTGGAACTTGGAGAAGAAGGCATTGCCGAGTCTCTGCTGTGCACCATTGTTCATCATCGTTCTTTACTCTAAACTTTTATTTCATTGCAATTTACTTATGAATTCAATTATTTCTGTTTCAATTTCAGTTATGAGTGAGTAGTTCCTTTCAGGATTAGGGCTGCTTGAAGCCCTAGCCATGTTAGCTTGTTAAGTAGATTTTATTCTTGTTCTTAATTGCTATGCATGCTGAATAACTCTGAGTATAATCAGATTGCTATCGCCCATGAAGACCAGGAAAAGACTACATTCACGTGCCCCTATCGCACATTTGCCTACAAAATGATGCCTCTTGGTCTTTGTAACGCCCCAGCCACCTTTCAACGCTGCATGATGAGCATCTTCTCTGACATGGTGGAGGATATAATTGAGGTATTCATGGACAACTTCTCTGTATTTGGCCATTCATTCGAACTGTGCTTAGCAAACTTATCCTGAGTAATAGAACGCTGCCAAGAAAGTAACTTAGTGCTTAATTGGGAAAAATGCCACTTCATGGTCCAGCAAGGAATTGTCTTGGGCCATGTGATCTCTAGCCATGGAATTGAGGTGGACAAGGCTAAGTTGGACATATTGGAAAGACTTATGTACCCTACAACAATCAAGGAGGTTCGATCTTTCTTAGGACATGCCGATTTTTATCAAAGCTTCATTCAAGACTTCTCAAAAACCACAAGGATGTTATGCAGTCTCCTAGCTAAAGAGGCCGTATTTGACTTCAACAAGGTCTGTCGTGAGGCATTCAATACACTAAAAGCAAAGCTCACAGCATCCCTCGTCATTATGCCACCGAATTGGGACTTACCTTTCGAACTTATGTGTGATGTTTCGGACTTCGCTGTAGAAGTTGTTCTAGGATAGCGTGTCAACAAGCTTCCTCACGTCATCTACTATGCCAGTCGAACCCTGAATGACGCCCAATTGAACTACTCCTCCACTAAGAAAGAGCTCCTTGCTGTTATTTTCATTCTTAAGAAGTTCATATCATACTTGATTCAGACCAAGGTCATCATCTACACCGATCATGCGGCCTTGAAGTACCTACTCACTAAGAAGGACGCCAAGCCAAGGTTGCTGCGATGGATGCTACTTCTCCAAGAGTTTGACCTCGAAATTCGAGATAAAAAGGGAAGTGAAAACATAGTGGCTGATCATATGAGCCGCTTGATATATGGATCCAACGAAGAGGCTGACCAATTGCCGCTCCTGGAGACATTCCCAGATGAACAACTCTTCGCACTCCAAGAAATCGATCCATGGTACGCTGATCTCATTAATTACCTTGTCACTAAATAATTTCCTTCCTCTTTAAGCAGGTATCAAAAGGACAAGCTAGCTAAACAGGCTAAGTACTACATCTGGGACGAGCCCTACTTATGGAAGCATTGTCCTGATCAAATTATTCGACGATGCATTCCCGAAGCTGAGATGGAATCTGTCCTGACATTTTGCCATAGCTTGGCGTGTGGAGGCCATTTCGGAGCTAAGAAAACGGCACTCAAGGTCCTTCAAAGCGGATTCTATTGGCCTACATTATTTAAGAATGCATACGAGTTTGTACTCACTTGTGACAGATGCCAACGGCAAGGTAACATAGGCCCTCGAAATCAAATGCCATTAAACCCTATCCTTATGGTTGAGATCTTTGACGTATGGGGCATTGATTTCATGGGACCTTTTCCGAACTCTTTTGGAAATCCCTATATTCTATTAGATGTCGATTATGTGTCTAAATGGGTGGAAGCAATTCCCACAAAAACTAATGATGCCAAAGTAGTTGTGAGCTTTTTGCAGAGTCACATCTTAGCTAGGTTCGGAGCGCCTAGGGCAATCATCAGCGATGAGGGAGCGCACTTCTGTAATCGTTCGTTTGAAGCTTTAATAAAGAAGTATGGTGTAACCCACAAGGTCTCAACACCTTATCACCCGCAAACGAGTGGCCAAGTTGAAGTTTCCAATCGAGAAGTAAAGGCTATATTGGAGAAAGCAGTGAGCCCTGGCCGCAAGGATTGGTCCTGCAGATTGAACGATGCATTGTGGGCCTATAGGACATCATACAAGACCCCGATTGGCATGTCTTCTTTCAGGCTTGTTTTCGGAAAAGGATGTCATCTACCAGTGGAATTGGAGCATAGAACATTTTGGGCAATTAAGAAGATGAACATGAATATCGATGATGCTGGAGTAAACAGAAAGTTGCAGCTAAGTGAATTAGAAGAGCTTCGAAATGTGGCCTACGAAAGTGCTCGGATTTACAAGGAAAAGACCGAAGTTTTTCATGACAAGCACATTCAGCCCAAGGACTTTCAAATCGGACATAAAGTCCTCCTCTTTGATTCTCGGCTCAAATTATTTGCAGGTAAGTTGTGTTCGAGATGGACTGGACCATTCATTGTTACTAACATTTTTCCTCATGGTGCAGTTGACATCCAAAACCCGAATAGGACGACTCCGTTCAAAATAAATGGCCATCGCCTCAAACACTACTTCGAGGCTATTCCCAATCCAGGCCCAGCCGACCCTGCAACCCAGCATGCGCCAAATGCCTAGCATGCCAGCCCCGTCTTGCCTAGACGTTAAATAAAGCGCTCCTAGGAGGCAGCCTAGCCTGGTTTGTCTTTCTCTCTTCCTTTGCTGTTTCTGCCCGTTATATCTCTCAAACTTTTCTACTGTTGTCATGCTTACTGTTTATCTATCCCATTGAGGACAATGTTCAGTTTAGGTTTGGGGGTGTGGATTTAAATTTTTGCATATAGAAACAAGTAGGTTTGGGGGTGATACACGGCCAGGACTTTTGAATTTTCAGCCTTAGTTTTTTTTGTGTTTAGTTAGTTACTTAATTTTTTTCTTTTGAATAGTATGATAACTTGTTAATAGGGATGTATATGCTAAGTTAACTGTCTTAGCCTTACTAAGAGTCGCCATGGTTAAGTAGTTCATAATCTGCACTTCACAATGCCATGTTTTAAGTGATTAAGTGAACGAAATAACTGAATTTGAGTGAACCTTAGAAAATTAGTGGAGACTACCCTGTGAGATCTTTGAGCCTAATTGCCATTCTTTCTGAGGGATATACTTGTTTCTACTCTTAAATACTCATCACTTTTGTTCTTAATTGTTGATCTCATTACATCATTTTGCATTGAATTTTAAAGAACTAACATCATTTAGATATTCTTGATCTAATGTGTGGTTCGCCATAAGAAGTGATGTAGGCAATGTAGGCTTTAACCTCTAAAGGCTTTATCCCACCCTATTGTATGCTCCCTAATCCAACTTTGAAGCCAAACACTCAGCCTTTTCTTTCATCACCCAAAGTATAACCTAACCCAAAATACTTATCCATTCATCACAGCCATGCCCTATAACCTCAGTTTGTGCTAAGGTTGCCGTAAATGAGATTCATGGTGAGAATGAGAGGAGAAATAAGATGTTGCCCAATTCAAAGGACATTGGGGTCAATTCAAAGTTCAAAAGTTTAAAGAAAAGCTTTACAAGTTGCAAGCTGCACGAAAGTTTGAGGAAATCATTGCATGAACTTGGTTCAATTCAATTCAAAGAAGAAAAAAAATAAAGAAAACAAAAGAAAGAACAGAAAAAAAAACGTTCAAATCAAAAGAAAGAAAAAAAAAGGGAAAAAAAAAGTAAATTAAGCCAAGTGAGCCAAGAGCCTCAAAATAATCCATCAAGAAAGCACAATGTCGTGGGCCTTAAGAAAGAATTCAGTTCAGAAATTCCAAGTTCAAGTCATGACTTCTCATGCCTTGGCACATCTCATGTTCTTTGAATCTCATCCTTCCTTGCTAAACCCCTAAGCTTAGCCCCGTTACAACCTACGAAAGAAGACCTAACTGATCTTATGGACAATCATGCTGATGATTAAGGTACGTATCTATGTTCTTAAAGTTCAATTCCTTTGATGAGATCTTTATTTCCATAAAGTGCTATTCTTCATTATTACTCATATGTGATTAAATTTGAATTTCATAACATAAACTCTTCACATATGCTTGAAAAGAGTGAAAGCCTAGGATTCTTGTGCGAATTGAGAGTTGCCTAGTGAGGATTAGAGTCAAGGCGAAATCTTTCTAGGGCACTTAGATGAAGTTGTTCTCAAGCATGATCACTCGAAATATTGGCACTTATACACGTACACCTTCACATGACACTCACGGCTATGGCATTCCTTTTAGTTCTGCAAAGCATGTCTAGTTACTTTGATTCTTATTAGCTTGTTAAAAGTACTATCTCTAGCATCTTAATTGTTTAAGTACAACGTTTGTGGGTATCGTGCTGCTATAACCCTCAGGAGACAAAACTCCTCCTACTAGGTGAACCTAGGAGTTTAAATGTTCTATCTTAACTAAGAACGAGTATTTTCATGTTGTTAAAGTTTGTTTTGCTCAGGGACTAGCAAAAGATAGGTTTGGGGGTATTTGATCAGTCATTATTTATGCATCATTTTGATGTCTTTATATGCCTTTCTTACATTTCTTTTGAATGATTTCGTGCCATCAATAGTAGAAAATGATCAATCTTGTGAGACTTGTGCAGATTTGGAAAGATAGGTAAATTCTGAGAAGAACGCAAAAAGAATGACTCAAATTAGAGTTCAGATGAAGGAGATATCCTCATTCCAATATCAGGTTCTGAATTGGGTCATGAGTGCGCCAGTGCGCTTATTTTGGGTCCTTGGCCAAGTACCTCAGATCATGCCATCCGGGTCCCAAACCTGTGTCTCATGACATTAAGTTCATGTCCTAGAAGTGCCAAGGTCATGTCGAGTACATGTCTCAAGAACTTCCCATCCGAGCCTAGCCTCTGCGCCTAAACCTTGGTTCCTGCTCCGCCATCGATGGATCAAAGTCCTCCTCTGCGCTAAGCCTAACAACCTATACGCCTAGCCTGAGCGAAGATGCACTTCTACTATGCTCATGGTGTGCCTAAAAAACGCAGCCCCATACCCCTATGACGAAGACATTCCAAGGGCCAAGTTCTAAGTTCCAGCGTCTGACCGCGGGAAGACCGCGGGTTGCCCGTGGCCAACTTGTGTTCCCACTTGCCAGCTTGCATTCACACTCCCAACTATGTTCTGATTGGTTCTAATAGATTTTAGGGACTTTTTAATTAATTAGAAGCACAATAACTATTCTAGAACATTCTAGGATAGGGTTTTTAATATCAATCCTTATAGGACAAGGTTTTCCCTTTGTCTATAAAAGGGAGCCTTTGTTCAGTGTTTTAGAGGACCATAGTTTTAGAGATAATATTTTACACACAGATTATTAGGAGAGTATTATTTCGGAGATCTAGACACCTTAACCTCAATTTACATTGTAATTCAATTCAAAGTAAATTGTTTCTTATTTTCTGCACTTTTTGGGCGTGGAACTTGGAGAAAAAGGCATTGCCGAGTCTCTGCTGTGCACCATTGTTCATCAACGTTCTTTACTCTAAACTTTTATTTCATTGCAATTTACTTATGAATTCAATTATTTATGTTTCAATTTCAGTTATGAGTAAGTAGTTCCTTTCAGGATTAGGGATGCTTGAAGCCCTAGCCATGTTAGCTTGTTAAGTAGATTTTATTCTTGTTCTTAATTGCTATGCATGTTGAATAACTCTGATTACTGTTTTAACTACCATTCTTTTATGTTTATAAGATTAGCTACCTTGTTTGCATAAATTATTGATGGAATTGCTTGAGTGACCGTCATATCATCCTGTGATTTATTAGCTTCAAGATGTTGAGGTTAATAAACAATCTTGTAATCGGAATTCATGACAACCTAGAAATACATCCCACTCTTCTAGGCTAGTGTGGTGTTATTAAATTCTCTTAGTACTTCATACGTTATCTTAACTGGCAGGTGATAGACGTTCTAGGCATATGCCCTGTCTAAAACATGCTAAGTAAGAGAGAATGATATATGTTTAGTGTACCAACGCCAGGACCTAAGCAAGGTCACCTAATTCAGAATTGCATAGTAATTAGGTCAAGATAATCTGATTAAGAGCTATAATTGGTTAGAGTGGATAGTAAGCCTTAATTCGCCTTAGTTAACAAACAATCAACCTTTCATTCTTGCATTCTTGCATTGTTATTTTCTGCACTTTGATTTACTTGTCTTTAATTTTCAACTCTCAATCATAAACAACCCCCCACCCCCCATCCCTTGGCGTGTGTGTGTGTGTGTGGTTTTCTTTAAGCAAACAAATTTAAACTTAATTGGGTTAATCGTTGAACAAGTCTTCGAGGGATTGACCTTTGCTTGTCATTATACTATCTCCATCGATTTTGTGCACTTGCAAAGTTATACTTAGTAGAAATAAAGTTCATAATTATTGTGTTCAGTATTTCTTCTATCAAGCACCACCAACCATGACATAAGCAATCCTCCACAAATTTTTTTCTCTCTTTCTTCATATCCGAAGGTCCGAATTCCCAAATTCGTTGCTTCCTTCCTTAATTCTCCATTTTGGCACTCCAATTCCTTCTTTTCATGTTCCAAAATTCGTAATTTTTCTTCTAATTGCATCTTCTCTTCTTGCAGTATACTGGCCTCATTTTTCATTCCTCTTAATCTCCTAAGCTATCCTGGAAGAACCTCATTTCCTCTTGGGCAAGTTTCTTTGTCCACCCACTCCCAAAAATGCCATCTCTCCTTCTTGTTCTGATTATTTTGTCATACCCAATGTCAATATTAGAACAAAACAACACACAAACAACAAATTTAAACCACGTCTTTTTACCCCGATTGTTCTCACAAGCTTCAAACCGTCTTCTAGGATTCAGATCAGTCCATGAAGTGTGGGGTTTAATCCAACCACCACACTTGCATTGCTTCAATGTCGTGAAGTTCCTCTTTCCATTTGATGAAGATGACGCTGACATTTCCAACTGGTGGCCTTTTATTCTTCTTTTTCTTTCTTCTTTCTTCTTTCTTCTTGTTTTTTTTTCTTGTTCCTCTCTTCTCTTTCGTTTAGGTCAGAGAGGGAGACTATATAAGCCCCCAATTTTTTAAATCAATTTGGCGCCAAAATACACATTCTCTGCTGCTACATTGTTTCTTGGTGCCAAACACACCAAAAAGGACAGTTTTGCCCCTCAATTTAACGCTTTTCGTTGGAGAATGTAACGGAGAACTAAAGTAACTATTATGGTAAAGTTCAGGGACCAAAAAAACCAATATTGAAGTTTATGGACGATTTCTAACATTAGGATTAAATTGAGGAACTATTGCTCCAAATTTTCCTTATTTTTATGTAATTTTCGTTTAGTCAAACAAAATATCTTATTCTTTATAAATTTTTATTTTAAAATGTTAATTTCTAGAAGTAGTCTCTTTCCAATAGGAAATTTCTTTCTCCAAACTAAACTAACAAAACTTAGATGTTAAGTTGAAGTCCACGCTAATAAAACAAAGAAGAAATTTCAAGTTCGATTAGAGTATGAATACCTTGAATATATCTACGTGAAGTTCAATGGTTTAAATCTCACAAAATTAACAAATTAATGACCTATAATTTGTGTGTTTAGTTCAAATCTCACATGTTGATATTGTTATGATCAAGAAAGAAAAAAAGTCTAAGCCAACCTCGAGATTCATGAATTTAATTATAAAGTCAATCCAAATCAAGACTTTTCTAGTGCTAGCCCAAGTTAATCACAATAACAAACTTGTTAAACAGTTTGGACTTTCGTTCGTAGATGACAATGATCGATGTATCTACGTGAAATTCAATACCTAACAATTAGATTATTCAGCAATTGAGTCTAAATCATTTCCTGACAATCGTTGTATTAAAAAAGGCTTTCTTTCAAGTAAAAATATTTTAAAAAGAAAATTTCCAAGAACTTGCTATTGATCGAACTTCAATCATCTATGATCATTATTCTTCAAAAAAATAAATCATCTATGATCATCGCAAATCGACACCATAAATACGAAACAACAATCAATTCATGGAGTTTTTACACTTGGGTCTAATTAACAAGTCATAATTAAACTAGATATGGACCATATGGTAGTGGGTTATCCCACTAAATGAAGAAGCAAACAAACTCACAAATTACATACTAAGAACTTTCCTCAGGTGCTCGTCTCGGCGAATCAGTACACCATAGAATTTTCGACAAATGAAACCCTTCTTCATTTCAGGCCATTTTCGTGAGCCTAAGACACAATCAATGCAAACTCTCTCTTTCTCTACCTCTACTTGTTTCTCAACACTAGGTGACACAATTTTCTGGTCTAGCTAGGACAATCAATTACAACAATTCAGAAGACTTAATTTAATTGGTATTAAAATGGCAAGGAATTTTCCCTTTTCATGTCTTTTTCTGTATCTCCTTTTTTTTTTCATTTTTTTTTCAAATTTTTCTTGAGGACTTTGGAAGAGGCTTCCCTTGAATAAATGATTTGAAGAGCTCAAGAGCTGCCCTTGGCTTGAAAAGTGGGACTTCATGACCTGCTCCTCTCACTGTTGCAAATGTCAACCCTTCATAAACCTCTGTCCACCCTCCCACCTTCATCACAATCATAATCATAAAATTAGAATAATATCGGGCTATGGTTACTTCAGGCTGAAGTGTAGCTCCTTTGAAAAATAACGTCGGTTCAATCGGGATTATTTTACTCACCTGCTTCTTGGTATACCAGGGGTACCATGGAATTTTTGTAGCTAATTTGAGCTGTGCAAGTGAGTACCTAGTAGCAGTAACTGGCACCACTGAATCCACATCTCCACTACACAAATAGCATCACCTCAATTAGGAACATAAATTTCACTAATTAATATAATTAACTAATTAATTTAATTTTACCTGAAAACCCAAATCCTCAAGCCTGCAGCTATCATGTCCCTGTAAATAGGAAGAACCGAAACATCTGTGTCGTTCCAATTTCGATTTAAAACCTCACTGCATTGTACATCATCACCATCAAATAACACAAATCAACGGTTGTTAATTAACTAAATTGGATCATAACCATCTGATTAGTATATGTATATGTATATGTATATGTATATGTATTATATATATGTATATGTATACGTATATTTTAATTAATCTGAGTTGCATTGCATTGATCACCTGCACGCAGTCCACTTATAAGGAATTTTGGTCACGTTCGCATGAAGGGCTTTCTGTACATCTGGCCTATTGTAGTAAAGTTCAGCATATTTTTCCGTACAAGGATCATATCCCGATATTCGCCACACCCGCTGTGAAAATAAAAGTCAGCTATTGCAGTTTAATTTGTCATTATTTTATATCATTTTTATGTAAATGAAATTTCGGGTTCTACCGGTCTATGAGGCAGATGCATATTAGCCTGCCTCGTAGACGTGAAGCTGCCGTCGGAGTTGTTGCATGGCGGCGCGTAAATGTTGTACTGGTCAATGTTTCCGAATTCTTTATCCATGGCGTAGCTATACAGCGATTCACATTGGTCGGAGTTCTTCTGCCGGCGAAAATCGCATGTGTTGATCAGCTGCCGGTAGGTCTTGTCGGAGATCATGGCGTGGCTCCACCAATATGTCACCGTCCCTAGGTTATCATAGTAGTTGTCTGTCACTGCATTCCCCACCTGCATTTTACGGTTTTCAAAATATTTGTCGTTAGTTATAAACGGAAGGTCTCAAATTCAACTCTATGAAGAAAATATAACGAAAATATAAGTACCATTATTCCTTTGAGATTGATTGGGTGCTTAGAGTGTGAATTGTAGGTCAAAATTGCTTTGGCCAGCTGAGGGACATAATGGCCGGCATAGCTCTCTCCGGTGAGATATACTTCACGGTTTTTGTATCTCGGGAATCGATCCAACCATCGGATTAAAAATTCCAATGAGTCCCTTGCTGAATCATAACCATCTTATTAGTCAGAAGAGATAGTACACATGATAATATATCGTTTTAACCAATTTAATTACGCATAAATCAGTTATTTTGTCTTTATTAATCAAGGCAAGAAAAAAAGTGGCAATAATTGAACAGGTGTCTGTATATATAATCCATGTGTTATATTATAGCTGGCTGGCCGACTAGGACCAGAAAATCATTATGATTATAATTAATAAGGCAGTTAGCTAGTCTTCATCAACATATGTGTGGTACCTATCTAGTGCCTACTCAATCAATAATCATAAGCAACCATGCTTAAAATTTAATAGCACACATTGTAGTGGCAGTAATTAGTAAAATAAAATAGTTACCGGTGCGGCGGTCGCCGGTATCAAAGAGATCGGCGGAGCGGTTGCTGTAGGAGAAGCCGACGCCGGCCGGAGTTTCCAAGAACAAGAGGTTGGCGATGGTGTTCCATGAGAACTTGTTCAAGTTTAGCCCTGAAGCACTCTTGTTTATTCTAAATGGTCCTATCTCTTCCGATGCACCATATGCCACAGAAGAGCAACCAGGGCCTATATATATAAATATCATCACAAAACATTCACAATTGAGAAAAATAAGAGATAAATTTCGGGGGGGCATGTTCGATAGACCATATTAATATTAGTTCACATTCTAAATTAATCGTTTCTAATGTAAATAGGACCTACTAATACAAATAAGTCTGTATATATTAAAGATGATTTACACTATGATTCGCCTAGTATTTTTCAATATACAAACAATGTATCATCACTTAAATTACGTACAAGAGATTCGAACTCAAATGTAGAGAGACAGACGCATAATTTGGTGTGATTGGTATTTGAATTCTGATTACGGATTAGTAAATGTGTCGCTAGGGTTGTAGAGGGCTCAAAGCACATAGCTAGGTAGCTAGCTACTCCAAGTTTGCATTAATGGTGCCCCAGTAGATACTGACAAGGAGGCAACAAACAACTGCAAATGGCTATGGCTTAATAATTGAAGTTTGTTTTTGGTTACTCGATCTCTAAGCATTAAAGAGGAGAGAGTGCATGTGTGTGTATTTTGTGTTATGGTTGCTCTTCTTATCCATGGGATGATGAGAGCTTGGGGAAGTAAAAGTTTCTGGTAGTTAGGTCATCATTTTTGGCCATGGCTGGTAGGCCATTCTGTGGGCTCTCCTTCTTTTACCTTTCCCCTTCTTTTAGCTCAGTTATTCTGTTTTCAATAAAACTTGAAGGCAAACCACCTCATCAAATGGGTGTTTTGATTCACAAAACAAAATTAAGCATGTTCATAAAACTTACTACATGTATATACACACTGATTTATTTTTTTTCAAAGATTTTTCGACAAACGTTGGTGTTAGACAAATCTCTCATCTCCTAATGAGATACTAGATTAATTCTATGGGCGATACTCAATTCAGGACTTATAAATGGTGTCTCAAATAAATTCAGAACTACAAAAGCAAATACGGGAATCAAAACTTACTTGAGGGAACGAGTTTTACTACACCACCTAAACCATCTCAAACGGTAATCAGTTGACTTTAATATAGACTTAATTAGGATGACGTTAGTTAGCTCACTTCCTAAAATATTATGACAAGAAATTAATATATATATATATATATAGATATAACAGTGTGTATAGTAACAATGTAAGCCCAATAAACACAAATTAAAGTAAATAAATAAATAAATATATATATATATATATTGATATGATTTTTCATATGCAATTAAGTGAAAATATGAGTTGATTATGTACCTCCATTGAGCCAAACAACAAGAGGTTTTGAGAAGGGATCATGGGCAGCCTCAGTGAGCCAGTAAAAGAGGGCTCTACCAACTTGATGATGCACAGTGACATACCCAGAGAACTGCTGAAACTCAACCTTGGGCTGCCCAGGAAGTTCCAAAATCCTATCAGCTTCTTCTTCTTCATTCTTCACTCCTCCTCCATGGCAGCTTATTGGACTACTCAGCAGCCCAACAACCAAAAGAAAGATTAGGAGATTGTTCATCTTTGTTTTGGCCATGTCCATAATTTTCACCATGGCCAAAATGAAGAAGAAGAAGCAGAAGAAGAGAAAGAAAGAGAACAAAAAAAAAAAAAATTATTGTTGTAGTCGTTCCTCTTCCTAGTTGTGTGTATTTGATGGGAAGTAAGACTGTAAGACTCTGCTATGTTCAGTATGGATTAAATAGGAGAGAGAGAGAGAGGGAGAGGGTCTGATAGAGGAAAGACAGGTTTTGACTATCCTAACCTAATAAATTTGTTAAAATGAATGTATTTTATTTTTACTTTTTAGTTTAGTTTGTCTATATTCGATAAGCGGGTTTAGGGTTATTGGAGGAGCTGGTTGTGGAAGTCTTCCTTTCTGTGGGATTATCAATTAAGTTCAATGGCTCTTTCTTTGGGCATGCCGCCCTGTTGGGTGATTGGAGTTTGAAAAGATTAGCTGATTGAGTCACAATAATAACCTTGATGGTGCCTAAGGATTTTCTAATTGTTTTAGTTGAGTATGATTTCATCCGGATTAATTTGGTGTTTGCCAAAAATAATCACTCGAGGAATTTTATGATCGTCGTGAAACTATTGTGATTTAGTTTAGTTTACTTTATTCTCATAAGAACAAAAAAACCTACTTACATCCCCCAAAAAATGAACATACGTACTCGTTCTCTCATCATTGATTATTAAATTTTTCTTCTATATGTGCATTTGAGAATCGAAAGTGTCATAGTTTTTGAAGTAGAATATCGTTTGCTTATATACAGCAAGATCAAGGACACCCTTGCAAATATACCTAGATTTTGGTCAAAACCAGCTGTCCTTCGGAAAATAATTATTGATATATATATATATATATATATTATAGTTTTTTGAGATTTTACTTTATAGTATTAAGTTCAATATAACATTATTTTCAAGCGATTTTGTCGTTAACCGGAAAAATCTATGATTTTTTGTGGTCATGTCAACATAGATGTGATAATTAGTAGATGAAGGGGTTGTCTTAATCTGCCTTAATTACAAGAGGAATGGGATCACATGGATTTCGCATGCCCATGAAACGACAGTCCCTTTAATCCTCCATTAATTCCTCTTGTATTCATATACCACACGAGAGACGACTTTGACTACCCTACCTCTTTCTTCATTGGCCTTACATTCTCTCCATTTTTTAAAATTGTTTTTCTCCTTCTTCCTTTTTTTTTTGTGATTTCTTTGGATAACATTTAATATGTGCTCATTCTAATCACAGATTTTTTAGTTATTTAAAAATATAATGATTTGGCACATATCTAAGGTAGTTGTGCAATAATATTTAATGTCTTTTTCTTTTTAATGCTAAGAATCTCCAAGTAAGTAAGAAAGATAATGATAATAAGTACTTTCTAATAACGTTTTTTGTTCTCCCTAAAAAAAAACATTTTTGTTGCAGTTCTTGCTTGCTTGAAAAAACTTGCACTAATTATACTATAGGTTCAATTTTCAAATACTCATTTTGAAATGCGTACTATATATCGTCTTCTACACATAACAATCTTTCACGCCGACATTGTAAATGGGCATGGCTAATTATACTATAGGTTCAATTTTCAAATACTCATTTTGAAATGCGTACTATATATCGTCATCTACACATAACAATCTTTCACGCCGACATTGTAAATGGGCATGGCTAATTACCGGAGCCCACCTCGCCGATCATCCCTCAAACTAGTTTCTTTTAGGAACCCTCAAATTAAACTTTTGAATAAAACTTCATGTTTTGTGTTAAGTGCAAGAAACCCTAATATATGTAGAGCGAGAGAGTTTTTTTTTCTTTTTCTTTTTAAATGGTCGATCAAATTGGTATAGAGAATTTTTGTGGTGCACAAGTTATATATTCAATTGCTAATTAATCTTAATCTTTTAATCTAAACGACTAAAAAGATTGAAAGTGTAATTTTTAAAATTCGATGTATACTTAATTATAGTGCAGTATAGAAAATTTTAGCCGTATAATCTCTATTAGTATAAAGTCAGGAGAGTCAAAATGCTTCATAAAAAATTTCTAACTAAAATATCATTTTAATTATTTAATAATTAAGGATATAATATATTAAAATCAAATATTAATTTATGAATTAAAAAATAATAATAATAGTTAATGGAAGAAGTGAGTAGTAAAAAAAAAGAATAGTAGACTCATGTAGTTACTTTTTTTATTTTTGTTTCAAAAAAATTTAAAATTAATATTACAAAAATAAAAAAATAAATAACACACATGTTAGCGGGTGGTAAGAATCTAGCATAAATAAAGGGACTTTATTAATGTACGACCCTCCTTACGGGCACGCGAGGGTGGTTTCATTGATTTCTAAAAATAGGAGGTGTGTGTGGGCAATGGGCGTGGCAGATGATGATAGAAGCTCTTTCGAATTTTTGCATTGCATTTCCCAAAGGTTGTGAAATAACACGTGCTTCAACCTCCACTATTTTGTATCCAACCAAATTTGGCACTCTCCTTCTTAAAACCATCATAACCTCCTCCAATATCTATCTCCACAATCATTATCATTATATATAATTCATATAATATATATATATATATATATATATATATATTGTAAACAATGTCATGTAAATTAAATCTCAGGAAAATTAAATAGCAGCTCCATACGTCGTGGTTATCCATGCATATATATCAAGTCGCTTTCTCGGGGACAGCGTAGGTGCCCTTGTGTGAAATTTAGGGAATCAAAAAGTTTGAGAAAAATTGAACTCACGATCTATTAAACAATACATAAACAAAATCGCCTTAACCACCAAACTACTCAAACGAATTCGATCATTATAATTTATATTTCTATGTGCTTAATTAGCAGGGTTTTCATCAAAATATAAGCTTAATTCATGTGTATATATATATATATATATATGGTTTTTTTTTTGGGTACTTATATACAGTTTGTATGCTGACCTTTTGGTAAGCTTGAGAAGGAGTACTTTAGAAGATTCTACGCTTGAAATTTCTGAAGATGTACGTAGGGTTCTGCATGCCTGATGACTTGCCTTATCTTCTCTTAAGATTCTTTGTTCTTAAACTTTTAAACTTATATGAAAATGTGACATATTCCTTTTTTTTTCTTTGTTTAAAGAAATGAGATATATTCGTTTAATTTGAATCATCGTTTATAATATCATGTATTTATTTTTTTATTATGCGATTTAAAGAAAAAGATAGAAATAAATATATAAAAATTTGCAATTAAATTGCATGGCAGATTTTCTCATGAAATATTTGGGACAACTTGTGGAAACGATTAAGACATCTAATATTTATATATATATATATATATATATATATATGAATTACGAAATAAAATTATAGAAATACTAGTGATCATATATATAAATATAAAATATAAAATTTGCATGTCAGTGAATAGTATCTATCGGAGCTGGTATAGTAGGGTTAGAAGAAAAGAGGTGAGAAATAATGATGGTATTTATGAGATATGTAATAGAGAGTGATGAGCAGAGCAGGGACTCAGGGAGTGGTTGGAAGGCCTTCAACTCTGCGAAGTAATTATTGAAATTGATGAAAAAGAAATATTGAAATTGAAAAGAGCAACAAATAAAGAACCAGCTAGTGATAGTTTTCAAACAAATAAATGAAGAACCAGAGATGAAGCAAACTGAGAGAGATTGCGATCGAGTCGATCACTTTCAGTTAGTCAATGCTTTGCTTTCATAATATATATTTCCTCTCTCTCTCTCTCCCACCACTCAAAGCTCGCTGCAGAAACCTTGAAACGATCATATCGATCTATAGTGTTTTTCAAAAGGTGTTTCACTTTACCATGGGTAGAAATTTCGTCGTTATAATGATAGGTAATTAGTTTCTGGGTCGTTTCAATCGGTATATTATTGATATGTTGTATGTTGATTGTTTTCAAATACGACAATGAACTAGATTCGTGTTAGTACTTGCATTTCACTTCTAGAGGTATCTCATCGTTCTATTCTTTCGATTTATTGAATTGTCCTTATACATATCTTATAATTAGAACTGTTCAATATTAATTCTCTAAATCATCAAATCAAATGTCATATCCGCAAAATAATCAATAAGATTGGCGATCGTCCAATCATTTATATTTATCAAATAACTCAAGGATAATGGTACAATTTAGATAATTAATTATGTCGATCTGTATATTTAGTTGATACATATGAATAATTTAATTATCTCAAATTTAATTTATTTTGTTTTATAAATTATCTTCAAATTAAAATTTAAGAGTTGAATAATTTCAATTATGATATATATATATATATATATATATATATAAAATTTTGATAAATTGAAAAAATGAAATCGAGGAGATACCCCATTCAATGTGATGCAAATATTATCGTAATTCGAATTTTCTTACTGCTTGTAACGGCAGTAACTTTTTATTAGCCTATGAGAACACGGCAGTTAAAATCAGAGTATATATGACACATATTGCAATATCTATTGATTCTCTGATTCAATTACTCAAAAGGTTCGCATATCTCTGAGTCTGTGGTATGAGGATTTGGATTTTGGAAGAAAGGAGTGAAGGTAGCAGATCAACGGTCAATGACTTTGGGTCCCACTGATCCTTGTTACATCATCCACGTGTAGCGCTCTCAATGGCCTGCAGCTATAATCACACGCGTACTCCGTTTATGCCCAATATCGACGAACGATGATCCATCATTCTGGTTCATCCACAGCGAACTTTACTGAAACATGCAGTCTAGACTCTAGAGATCATCATCATCATTCATCAGCTATACCTCATAGCATTCATGTCTTCTTTATAGGGTTGATGGTCTTCTCCAATTGTCTGTTATAAACAAAAAAAATAAACCCATAACATCAATATTTAATATACGTCATAATTTCGTTGCTCGATATCATTGTATCCAAAAAAAATTATACATTTTTCAAAATACGAATTCATGATTTAAATTTGACGTGAACTTACTAACAAATATCATCAAATTTGACGAAACTTTCATTTGGTTTTATGATAACTCCCACATTGGAATATTTTAATTATTATTTCTCTTATTATTGTTTATTGCATCAAACTATAAGGTAAATATATTTTTATAAAATATATATTGTGCTTTATAAACTAATAAAGTTCAACAAAATTAAACAAAAAATCAAAAATATAAACTGAAATAAACAATAAATACCAGTAATTTAGGTGGGTAGGAATCAGTTTATAGGAGTTTGAATTGTTCGACACTCCTACAACAGTGAATTCAATAGATGCAAGTTCTTATTTTAAGAATATGGATAGCCGCTATTTTTTTATTTATTTTACACTTTCAATTTACTTGTTTTTATTTCTATATCTCATTTCTCAAATACAAAAACTTTAGGATAAACTATAAAAAAAAATACCTAAACTATATGGGTCATTTTAAGTTTATACCCGAACTATGAAAATTTTCATCTAGGTACCCAAACTATCAAAACACAACATCTAGGTTGAAAGAAATCATGGATCCTTATTCAATTGAGGTTAGGTTAGTGTATCAATGGAGTTTAGGTGAGAATGTTAGTGATGAGGGAATAAGGTTAACGGGTCAAACAAGAGAATGAACAGAGGGAAAGTTGTGAGAGTAAGTTTGATAATTTTCATTATGTAAAACAAAATACATTGAATAACTCTCCCACTCACTTTCTCACTTTATATACTACACACTAATACATTGACTTAACAACAATACAATTACTTAATATTGCTAACATCCCCCCTCAATCTCATGTGGAGAGGCTCCATCATGAGATTGGGACATCAACACTTTACAATGATAACAAAGAGCAACACTAGCACAAGGCACAATCTGATCAATATGGTGAGCTGAAAAGACAAAGAGAAGTCCTGAAGAGTGCCACTGCCATAAGAGACGTAACCGCAACCATAAGCCATCCAGATACCCAAACATGCCTAGGATAACCGTGAAAACTAGCACAAGGTACAATATGTCAATAAGAAGCAGGCACAAAACCCAGTAGACAGCAGAAGGAGGTCCAATGCAAAAACAAAATACAATCAGTGGAGTATGATCAGAGCAGACTGCAGAGTTGCCACCATAAGGCTCTCACGGTTCAATCAGTATACTCCAAGAGATACAAGCCATATCGTCCAATCTACATAGACACAAACACATCAGCCAACTATCCATTCTAGTACAATTTGACAAACATTATCTCAGGTCAGACCAAAATACACAACAACTCAACGCCATAGCAACAATCTGACTGCCAGCCCAAAATATACAAACACTATAACCACGATTGCTAGCCCAAAACAATCCAATGCAGTTCAGACCAGACGACAGTAGCTCAGCACAACTCAGACAGAGTAAGGCAGCTCATCCCAGAATGCAGCTACAAATCAATAACTCATCTCATACACAAATCAATATAACTTAGACACTAAGCAATAGCTCATCTCAGAATACATCACCACAGAGTAATCACAATCACAGCAGCACAACTCACACTTCACAACAACATCAAAATACAATTACCAGGAAACACCAGCCTCACAGCAGAAGATAAGAGGCATATGGGGCCAAAACACAGTAGAAAACTGAACAGATATTCTCCAGCATACTCAGACATAAGCCAATCCAAGACAATTTGACAGAACACGATATGGCAATCCAGACAAAAAAAAAATACAACAGCTCATCTCATATTAGAATTCAGCAGCAAAGACCAAAATTATAACTCAACTCAAACCAATTGCATCAGCACATTACAAGCATCAGATCATTAGCAGAAACCAGAATGCAATCACTCAACTCAAATAAGATAACTCAGCTCATTTCCACACTACTTAGCTCATAATATAGTAGTCAAATGCACCAGCAGAATTTGAGAATCAGACAAAGAAAAATTTCAGAGTGAAGAACGAAGCAGATTGAAGATCGAAGTGGAGAAGCAAGATCGAAGAACAAGAAGAGTCAAGAGCGAGTGCAAGAATCAGATTGAAGAGGACATCGAAAATAGAAGAATCAGATAGAAGAAGCAGGCCAAATTCGCACAAGACAAGGCTCACAATATTCACGTGTTTAATCAAGAAATGGAGTATCGAAAGAAGGGAGCAAGAAGATCGAAAAGAGGATCGAAAAAAGATTGAGGAAAAAACCTGAGCTCGAGGATTGAACCTCCATACCAGACAGAAAGTAGAAATTGAAGATCGAAGAATAATTGCAATGCAATGCAATTCAAAATCAGAGAGTGAAGACACATTCAATTCAGAAAGCGAAGAAGAAATTTGTGAGAGACGAAGAATCAAGAATCGAAGAAAAAAGAATCAAGATTAAGATCGATAAAAGACTTAGCTGGGAGATTTTAGGAATCAAGATCGAATAATCTGAAGAAGCAGAATGAAGAAACTGAGGTAGAGAAAGAACCTGAGAAAACTGAAATTCAGAATCGAAGAAGCCTGAGATAACCGAAAATATGAGCTGGGACAACTGAACTCCAAGGTCGAAGAAGTCTGAGAAGTTGAAGAATCTGAGAAGACGAAGCCACCGCAGTCGAATAGCTGAACGAAGAGGAAGAGCATTTCAATTGCAATCGCCAAATTTCTTTGAAACAAGGACCGAAGTGTGAGCTGCAAAGGTTGAAGAGATGGAAAAAAAAAAAAAACCAGAGCTGCTCGCATAATCAATAGCACAAATTTTCTCTGCAAAACTGGAGAAGAAGTCGAGACTGAAACAGAACTTGAAGAATGCAGGAAATCGCAGCCGCAATTTATCGGAGAACACGAACCCGTCGCAAGAAAGCAAGATCGAAGCATAGGAAATCACAGATGAGCAGGTCTGATGACGATTCACGATCGATGTCAAGAATTAGAAAATCTAGGTCAAAACCTGTACCAATTTCAATCGAACAAGTCTCCAGTGCATAATCGCAGAGAGAGCCGAGACTTGAATCAGAAATTGAAGATATTGATAGCTGACCAACATCGAAGCAGCAAGAATCAAGAATTGAAAACGAGTCGAGGATTCGTCGAGGATTCGTGGATTGCAAGATTCACTGGAATCGAAGAACAAAGAGGACTCCATTGCCATGGAAGCAGCAGAAACTTCGATCGAACAGAGGCAAGATCGAAGCAGAAATCTCGTCAATGCAAGAATCTTCCATTCATGAAATCGAAGCAGTCTCAAGATGAAAAGACCGAAGCAAGAAATAGCAGACGAAAAGCAACATCGAATGTGAATTGCAGCGGAACCAGAACTTGAATCAGAAAATTTAGGTCAAACATGTACCAATTTCAATTGAACAAAAAATTAGGAAAATTGAAAACAAATTTAGGAAAAGAAGAATATGATCAAGAGCAATGACCTTTGCAGCTCTGATACCATGAAAGAAATCATGGATCCTTATTCAATTGAGGTTAGGTTAGTGTATCAATGGAGTTTAGGTGAGAATGTTAGTGATGAGGGAATAAGGTTCACGGGTCAAACAAGAGAATGAACAGAGGGAAAGTTGTGAGAGTAAGTTTGGTAATTTTCATTATGTAAAACACAATACATTGATAACTCTCACACTCACTTTCTCACTTTATATACTACACACTAATACATTGACTTAACAACAATACAATTACTTAATATTGCTAACATTGGTACCCACCGTTAGCAATCTGTTAAAAAAATATGTTAAGTGCCTAAGTTGCATTTGTGGAGTCTTTTTTTATGCTAACATGGAGGCCATGTAGACAAAAAAAAAATATATATTTATTTGTTAAAATATAAAAAAAAAATTAAATTCCAAAATCCATCCAAATCCATAATATCATCCCCGTAGGACCTTCCTCCCCGACCATCCAAATCCACGACGACGTCGTTCTGCATCACCACCCCCGCGCCCTCCGCCACTGCAAGTATTTCTATGCCCTATAATCTCGCCTCCGACATTACCACCGTCAACTTCCATTGCATGATGTGTGTCCAGGGGCCGAAGAGTTTCAGATTCACCGGGGTCATTCAGGTAATCTTCAAAGCCAAAATCATCCAATCTTCCGGTCATAGCCTCCAAACCCAACATACATGAAGGAATTGGTCCAGCATGTCTCTATTCCTTAAATATAATTTCTTGTACCAGAATTTCTCTATCCACCTAACAAAAATTCCATAAATTCAAAACCCTAGGCTCTCAAAATCGCCCGTTTTCTCTCTTTGTTGCCATTGTTATATAGATAAAATCATAAAAATTAAAATCAATTTGGTGCTCTATTGTCTTTAGCGAATAAAATTGAAACTTGAAAGATTCTGATTGGCTGTTGTCTGAGAACGCAATCGTCATTGTTGATGGTGGTTCGGGAAAGTGGGTCGGCAGAATTGACATTGGACTATCTTGAGCTCGACATGTGGAGGTTTAGGCTGCCGGAGTTAACCCGGCTGGAGTTGGCTAGTGCTCTTTTTGTCGAGATCAGAAACTAGGTCGCTTTGATGCCTATGATTAGCTTAATGGATCGTGGGTTGTCGTCGTTGGGGACTCGCAGGCGAGGCTTGTGGCACTTCATTGTTGAGCTTGGTTTTGGATTCTGGGCATATGGAGAAGGTTAATAGATATCTGTTTGAGAGGAAAATGATTATTAATTAGATTGTGGTGGGTGAGATTGGGATGAAATTGGATTTCATCAGGCTCCTTATAGTGTGATTTTAACCAATCTAGTGGCTCATTTCAAGAGAAATCGCTACTACCCAGATGTGATGGTGATGGGTTCTGTCTCTCTCTTGGTGGGAGAAGAACAAAGAGGACGGTGAAGACGGAGGAGGAGGAAATGGGTCATCGCTCTCGGTGCTGGGGAGGGAGGGTTTTGATTTTGGTTTTGTTTTTGTTTATTTATTTATTTTTGTTTATTTATTTTAAAATTTTATTATTTACTTTTAATATATTTAATTTTGTTTTGTCTACATGGCGCCATGTCAACATAAAAAAGGACCCTATAAATGCCACTCAGGCACTTAATAGATTTTTTTAACAGATTGCTAATAATGGGTACCTAGATCTTGTGTTTTGATTGTTTGGGTACCTAGATGAAAATTTTCATAATTCGGGTATAAACTTAAAATGATCCCTATAATTTGAGTACTTTTATGTAGTTTATCCTAAATTTTTTAAATTAGGACATCAAAATTAAACTATCATGACTTTCAATCATAAAACTCAAATATCAAGTTCATTAATCAATATATCAAAATTAAATTATCATATATGACTTTCAATCATTAAATTCAAATTTTCTGCTCTAATTTAACGATATTTTTAACTTATAAGAATAAAATTCAAACTTTTCGTCTAACTATAAAAAACCTAAATATCCAAAATTAAATTGCTTTTGGCATGTCATAATATAAGGTGTACTTTACATATTCAATATCATAATCATACTTTGGAATGAAGTTTTGACTACATGGTGTTCAAGTGTTTGACTAAATAATATATTTCTTGAAATTAGTCCCTCATATATATATATATATATGATCTTATCCTACATGTTCATCATGAAATGATCCTAACTTTATTTGATTGCATCTTACTACTCCTGTCTAAAGTAGAGCTAGTAGGGTACCGGTTCTAGAACCTTCAAAGGCAAACAACAATCCTTTTTTCTCTTTTCCAATGATGATTTTGATATACATGTAATTATGATTTTGTAGGGTGCCTAAAAATAAATTAATATTTTTGTTTGAATAAGTGATTTGATTTGCAAAAAAAAAAAAAAATAGTTTATTGCAATGGAAGGAAATTCTTTTGGAGTATTTTGTGGTCAATGATAACTCACACTCCGAACGGGAATTAATCCGACGACCCTTCAAATATGAAAACGCCTCGTGGTATTTATCAAAAACGATTAAAAGTATATTGCATTGATGAGCCATATATGCCTAACCACTATACTCCATCGGCCAGCTCTGAAAGATAATTAGGGTCATAATTAATTACCGGTGTGCAATTAGATTATCAGGCCCTATCATCACCATTAAGCTTAGTTAATTATGGTATGACACTATGAGTATAGATGCATAATTATTTAAGTTAATATAAGCCTGAGGTCCCTCAGCTTCGGACAAAAAAAAAATCCGTCAATTATGTATAAGAACGTGATATTTTAATTTATAAATATATATTTATACTTTAAAGAGAAAATATAAATTCAACTGTATAAAAAAGATATATATATATATATATATTACGAGATAATTAATATATAGTTAAAACCATTCTTAAAAGAAGAAAAAAGAGAGGGTTAATCCCAAATGTAATTATGTAAATCAAGGATGCACTCGTGTCCATATAGAAAACTATTATTAATATATTTTTATAGTGAAAAATAGCGTCCCTACTATGAGCTAGTGATGATTTTGGCGTCGGTCATAGGTCAAATAAGGAGGGCATGCAACAACTATAAACTAATTAGGGTAAGCTTCTTTGCTTCTGGATGAAGAAGGAGAAATATGCTATAAAAAGGTCACTACCTTGTCTTACTTATATACTTCATGTTATTTTCTTAATAATTAATGTTTAATTTAACTTCTTTTTGACAAAAGCTCATTAAAAAATGACAAAAAAATTATGTTTGAAAAAAAAATTAAGAATATATATTTTTGTGAGTATTTTTTGTTGAAGAAGATATTTATAGATAAGCTAAATAGTGGCCAAAGTCCTGAACGTACTTTATCTAAATATTTAGATTTTTGTGATGTATAGGTGATCACTTTGTTGGAAGTTGGGTTTGGATTGAAGGTTGTGGGTTTTGAAGTCTTGATGCAACGGTCTTTTCCTAGATGGGCTAACGAGGAAGCAAATAGACATTTAGCTACCTTCAAAGTAGGCGTACCACTAGTAAAGACTGCTACTAGACAGTTAGAAATAGGTTTAGTTGCGGTCCAAGAACCTTTCTTTTAATAAAGTGATTGTGAGGCTAGCGGTGTCATGACCCGTCCCAGATTTCCCCTCGAAACCCGAGAAGGACCTTGATCCCGTCTGACAACCTAAGGAAAAGTTTCCAAAATACCCTTCAATCCTTACGAATATAATATGAGATTTCTGCCTAAATCTTCGGCAGAATCTCCTCTTAGGGACTTAAATAACTGGTTTCCACCTGTCAGACAAGGGATTAAAAGCACTCCAAATTCCAATAGACAATAACCATCCCAAAATATATCATATCAGAGCGTCTAGGTAGGATAAATAATACAAAATTAGATATCCTACTCAAATTTAGGTTCAAAGCGCAGTTGTAAAGCCATAATGCCTCCGCCTCGTAAGAAATGCCCGCGTCAACTCAACTCAACAGCCTGGAGGGGATTTAAAACACAAAGTTGTTAGTGGACCAAAAATAATCATTTATAAATCATTTTTCGAGGAAAACTTACCTTTTTCCCCCTCCACGAATAAAATCATGCAATGCATCATATAAAACAGTTTATGATAGTAAACATCATTTAATTCGACCTGAACACATAATATCTCAAATTCACTGTTCCCGACAAATCCACTACACACCAGGGTATCCCTTGAGATGTGTAAAAATCTGTGTTACTTGGCCTCGACCACAATCTCTGCAAAATCACCTTTTATATTAGAGGTTCACCGGGTTCACCGCCAACAGCGGATCCTAGCCCCGGCTCCTGGGCCCCCTCAAATCGGTATTGTTTATATTGGAGGTTCACCGGTTTCACCGCCAACAACAGATCCTAGCCCCGGCTCCTGGCCCCCCTCAAAATAGTATTGGATCCAAAATCAAGTATTTTATAATCACAAATACGGTTTCAACTCAAAATCATGGACTCAAATAATTACCACGTCAAAACAATATCAAAACCGAATCCAACAACCATACCATTTCTCACAATACACTTTCACTGAAATATTTGAAAAACAAATGTCCAGCAATCATTTATAAATTCCAGGAAATCATTGCACCTATACATAACAGTATTTAAATCAAAGATACATTTATGCATGCATTATAGTTTATAAACCAAAAGTCCACTCACAAACCTGTCGAAGCAAGCTCAATCCCGAATTGTACGCTCCCCTGAAGTTCCTGGAGCAGGGTCGCCTATGTAAGCTGGAAAATCAATCGGAAGATCCGAAACTTCCTATACTCGGTTCGGCTTCCCCCGTGGTCCTCTCCTTCGATGGATGGTACGGTTGTGATCATGGGAAGGAGTAGAATACGATTTGTGGATCAAAAATGGAAGTTAAAGCCTTGAATCAAAAGTTGACTTTGTGGGTTTTGGGGTGTTTTTGTGTCACGGGTTCGATGGTGTTTTTGTTTCACACAGAGAGAGAGATGATAATGAGATGAAGATGAAAATGAAGTGAAGATGTAATTGAAGATGTAAAATGATTGAGGTTAAAATATCTTCTCCCAAGCCAAAATTACCAAAATGCCCTTGAACATATGGACCCAAAATTTTCGTACACGAACTCCATTTTTCGCGTGCCGCTTGTCTACGAACTCGTGAGTTCGAGACCTACGTAACGGTATCCAAAACACCACCTAAAATGTTCCGAAACAAAACTTGATTTCCAAGCCCTTACCCGACCAAGGGTAAAATCGTCATTTTACATAAATAATTTACGTAAATCCAATTATTGAAATTCCGGGTTGTTACAAGAGGGCAAATTGCTTACGCTGTTCTTTTTTATGCCTTCTTCTTAATCTATCCAAGGATTTTAATAAAAAAATTTCTAGTTTAGTCAAAGTTCAGTTTATGTTGGTTCCGATTTGTTCATGTTAGTAGCTTGTTGTTGGTTAGAAGCAGTTAGGTGCACGAGTTTCCTTAAGTCGGGATGATAGTATTGGACCAAAATACATAAGCAATTTTATGACTTGCAAAAGCCGCAAAATGCAATGGTTAATATATTCCAAATACTTGAAATTCCTCTTAAGAAAATCCGTTGAAATGTAAAGTAAATGAAATATTAATACTGAAAGGTAAATGCGTAGGTATTAAATACAATAAACAAAGTACAAGTGCTTGAAAGTAAATATTTCTTTCACAATCAAGCCTCGTTGAGGGGCACGATCTTCTAGAAATCATCAACTAAAATGAACATCAGTTGGAATCATGCCATGGTTTGGCAGAGTATTCTTAAGACGGTTAGACGTCAGGGGTTGAGTGTATGATGCCTCAAGGATTGAAGTAGTTGGGATGAGGTGAGTGTTTGGGGTTCCTCAAAGACTGAATTGAGCAACAGTCGGGATGAGGGAAAGCTTTGAGTTCCTAGTCGGGAACTGACAAAAAGAGATTGAGAGAAGAGACTAAATCTCGATTCTAGATCAGAGAAGCAGGTTGTGCCTAAATGGGCGAGCCTTTGAACAAATAAGCTTTTGAGGGTTTGCTTTGTTTTGAAATTGATTAGTTTGATCAATTTTTTTGTTTGATTGATTGATTGATTGTCCTTTGAGAAGAATGCTTCTTCTCCTTTTTATAGGCGGTTGGGGAGTTGACTTGGCTTGCCAGGTAGACTTCTACAGGATCCGCACTGCAGTTGCTTGTCTCGAACATCCCCCTTGCCTTCAGACACGTTCGACGTCTTCAGAACCAACTTCTCCATGTCTCCATGTCTCCATATCTCCAAGTGGGTATTTTGGGCTGGGCTATGCGTTTTGGGCTTTTAATTCTTTTAGCTCCTTGCTTCAGCCCAAAATGGAATTTTCGGGTGTGAACACCTCCCATGAAATATAATTCGCAACATTAATTACCTATATTTTTCATCATATATTGTTGCTTATTTCTTCCTCATAATTAAAAACGTTTTTTTTTTTCCTTTCTTTCTTTTCTGTTCCATCTGATTCACTTTTTTTTTTATCAAGATCGATATCATTATATATCATAAAGAAATGGTACAACCATACCATCAAATTCAAGCTAAGACAGCAAGACCCACAAGCCAATATGGCAATACTAACGCGAATAAAGCCGCACTAACAACCCTTATCCCTGAAATTATTCAAAATTACAAATCAAACCCACAAAGCCCAAAACCCTAATAGCGCCTATAACCCTAAACAAACTACCTCCACTAAAAGAAACAGCCATCGTCGTCAAACTCATCTCATAGGGTCTTGAAGAACTTGTAGAGCATGACGGATCTGATGAAGGCTTGATCTCCAGCGATCCAATTACACATAACAGCAAATAAAGAACAAAGAGTCCTAATCTAACTACTGTGACCAAATCTAATGGGAGATATTACGGCAAACTCCTCCAACAGTAAGATAGAACAAGATTTAGGGAAAATAAGAAATTTTAAAGGAAGATTTTGGGTAAGGGGGTGGATTGAAAAAATAGCAAAATAACATGATGGGTACTCAAATCTAATTCACTTTTGTATTTGAGTTCGAATTAATGTTTTTCTTCCTCCTAATATTTTTGACAAAAATAGTTTTTCTTGTTAATTAATTAAGGGGTCCATTTGACATGATAATAACAGTTTGATTTTTTTGTTGGATTTAGACGAAAATAGAATAATGCTCCTAATTAAGTCTGTTTATATACGTAAACACTAGCACTACTTGTTAGTTCAGTGGTATTTTTACCTACTATATTGGGGGAAGTCTCAAGTTCGACACTCGTAGAGTAAGGTTGTTACACAATGTAAATATTTTCCTCCCCTATATCATTGTATACAAAACTAGTTGTGTACATGAATTGAAAGAACTTAAACAACCTTTATTTTTATCAAATTTAAATTAGCGAGAAAAAAAATACTTAACTAGATAGACAACCCCTAAAAGTATTGAATGAGTGTCAGAGCCTCCCCAATGGACCAACTAAAGGTGCTCTTAGTCAAATTTTGAGGAAGATGTGCAAACTTCCTTCTTCAACCATGCTAGGTATCAAGCTCCTAGAATAGAGAAATCACTGGAAACTCCTAAATATGAGGAGGGAGAAGAGCTCTTAGTGATTCTTCAAAATTAGTTAAAGTGTAGCCAAGTTTAACCACATTAGTTAAAGTGGACGTGCTCTTCTAAAAAAAATAAAAAAATATAGGTATAATCATATTAGTTATAATAAATATATTTATTGCAATTCTTGACGTTGTGTCCATGTCAGACCCCTCTTAATAATTTATATTAATTTAAAGTAAAATATTACTCATGTCATAAAGAAAATTTTGCGTTGTGCCCTCAAACCCAAAAAGGAAACAATTAATTTGTTTTCTTGAACTAACGACTTTATTTTGAATCTGAACAAGTTGAACAAGCCCAATCTTCTCATTTCGACCGTTGCAAATTTTCCAATATCTATTTCCTCATTTCAAACGGTAACCAAAATCCTCCCTCCTCTCAATATTAAAATCCCACAAGAATCTTTACACTTTTTTCAATTCAACTTTGTGCTCCATTTCTCTCTTTCTTCTTCTTCAATGGAGAACCTGCCAGAAATGCCTCCTAAAACCCCAACTCAACCAGAGATGATGAACTTCTCCGATTCCGAGTGCAAAACACCACCGCCGCTACCGCCAACGCCACTCCAAGACAAGGATGAAAACTCTCAAAACTCCGGCATCGATTTACGCAAAACCGCCACCCCGGATCGCCTTAAAGTCCCCAAGGCATATAAGTACCCAGAAAGGTATCAAATCTTCCACATATATCATAAAGATTCTTGCTTTAATCAATTTGTCTACTTTTTTTTTATTCAAAATTTGTTAAACTTAACTTGTAGGTATACAAGCCCAACTGATCTGATGATATCCCCTGTCACAAAAGGCCTTCTTGCCAGAAACAGGAAGGGGGTTGCTCTCTTGCCACCCAGCAAAAATCTCCTCAAGCCCCAAGCTCAAGGTATTAAATTAAATTAATTTAATTTAAATTCATAACAAAACTTCATTTGGGTGATAACAATTATTAGCAATGATTTGGTTGCTGCAGATTCTGGGCTGTTTCAGAATTGAAACTTGGATGCAATAATTGAAAGGCTCTGAGGCTCTTTTGGGACTTCATTTTTTCAGCTGCCTATTTCTTTTGTTAATTTCTTTGAGGTTTTGAAAATTGGTGATGTGATCTTTGTCAGTGGTTTAATTGATGCATTTATTGATATTGTTGTGAATGAATAATGATTTTCTTCATCACTCTTCAACCACAGAAGTGAATATGAATGATTTTGTACTTGCCTTTTGACTATTCTAAGATATTTTGGTTGAAATGCTAATTGGACTTGCTCGAAATAGAGTCCCAAATTCCATGGATTTTGTTTTTTTTGGATAATTAATTCCATGGATTTTGTTGATATCTCATTGTTTTACCTCATAAATTTACGTTAAGCTTAAGCATATTTGTGATAACAATCAATGTATAGGTTTACTTTTAGAGTAAATTCCATCTGTATTTTGGGGGTATATGTATACTTTTAGAGTAAATTCCATATGTATTGTGGGGCTCTAAACGCAATATTTCTTTGAAGCTACGAACTTATGTGACAAGAAAGAACACTAGAAATGCTAATTGGATTTGTTCGAAACTGAATCATTAAACGAATTTTGCTGATATCCTCCTTTTCTTCCGAAAAAAAGGAAGGGAAAGGATCTTCTTCAGTGGATCCCTCTTGTTTCTATTTGGAAGTTGTTTTTATTTCTACATTTGTTTCTTCCTCACTTTTCCCCCGTTTCTGTTTCTGAAGTTTCTTTGAGTTTCTTAGTAAGAATGAGTGACGGTATTCGGCCTAAAATAAAAATTAAACCCCTACTACACTTGCGACCATAAATCAATGTAGTTGCTCTCTCTTGAGTAAATTCCGTCAGCATTTTAACACTCTTTCGACCTAAAAAAACCCGAAATTTCTTTGAGCTACAAACTCAATTATGTTTACCAGGCAGCATTATTGGCCAATGTCAAGCAAAGACAGATAATTTCATTCTTCCATATAATTGATGAAGATGGAGTTTTAGGACTTGCTTGAATAGTTGAATGATTTGGTCACTCCAGACGAACCTCATACCATTGAACTGATCCGACATTGCCATGGATTTCAAGCTCACAAACAGACCTAACCAGATAAGAAACAGCATCATCCATGGTTTCAAACCTTGCTAGGTCGGGAGGAAGGTTGTTGGCCGGCCAGTTTTCAAGCCACCCTTTCAACTTGGCCCTCAACTCATCCTCTGTCACAAACTTTTCATCCTCCCCTGGTTCCAGCAACACATAAGTTTCACTGTTGTGATAGATCCTTCTCCTCCTCACCGCCAAAACCTGACCCAAAAAAACTCGATACATTAATTACAAGAAAACACGATTCTTTGAATCATAAATCTTAATTGTTACCTTAACCGCTTCTCTTCGATCACTTCTTGTTTTAAACAGTTTAAGATGGTCTGAAGAAGTCATGTACTCAGTTATGTCTGGTGACATCATCTGGTGAACTAATGGAGCTCTATGTTGGTGCTCTCTTGCTGCTTTGCCTGCACACATATATATTGCTGTTAGTGAAGCTATAGAATGCTAAATTTGCTAAAATGGTGGTTGATTAAACAGCAAGAAAGTTTCAAAGACATAATAATTTTTTGTTTATAAAAATTTTAAAACTCAAATAATTTCATCTCCTCGAGTTCAAATCCCCCACCTTGCATATATATTAATTTGAAGTAGAATATCGCTTTCAAAAACATAAAAATAGAACAGAGAGCTTACAGTCAGCAGACAGAGCTCCGCCATGGAATAGCTGTTTCGTCAACGTTCCGTAGACCGGAGCCAATTTGCCTGAAAATTTCAGCATCTTGGTGAGTCTAACCAAAAATGTATGAGCTGTGTAAAATTTGCAGATAACATGATTGAACTGAGCCTCTGGTGCCTTAAACTTGCCACCCTCACTTTTCAATATATTGTCAAGTCTGCCATCCATCCCTCATTTTATATTTGGGCTTGATGTACCCAAGCCCATGATTTAAAATAGGCCAGGATCGTAACTGGCCCAAGTTCTAGATCATCATCTTCCTCTTCCCGCGTGAGCCAGTTCGTTGCTTCTGATCGTTATTTTCTCAGAAAAAAAGAGAAATAGGTCCACTCAGTTAGTCAGGTAATCAGTTAGTAGAAATGGTTACTTAGTTTCACATAACAAAGTAATATGGAAACCTCCGAGGTTGTCTCCTTCCCTGCCCTTTTTAGCTCCTTAATGTCTCTCATCAAAAACCAAACTTTGTTCATTCCCATCCCAATCCCAATCTCAAACCCTAATTATAGCTCTCTTTCTTTTAAAGGTTCCATTTTTTTTTTGGTTGTTTTCAAAAGAGCTTCTGGGTTTGGTTTGATTCTTGAAGCCGATGATTAAAGAAACTCCTTTTTTATTCAGAATGTCCATCATTTTGCTGCTCCATTAATAGGTCAGCCCGTTGCTCAAACCCCAGTTTCCAGATTCTAAATATTTAATTTAATCTCTAGGGTTTTGAAACTTGATACTATACAATGCATTATTTAATTTTTAGTAATACCAATATTCTAGTTTTAATCTTGTAAATTGCGTGATGACATCCACTCTATCCAATGTGGCTATGCATATGTTCCTAGAATATCAGAGATTTTTTCATTTATCCCAAACCCGAAATGTTAAATGTTATATGATTTGATGTTATATGTGAAAGAATTTGGTTGAGTTCATATATGATTATTGGAATGTTGCATTTGGTCCTCCAGTTGTTTGAATAAAGTCAAGTAGTCACATTGTGCACAAATAGGCGGTTAATTTCTGTTTGATTTTGTTCTTTCGATGATGCAGTTTGTTACCAATTGGATTCAAGGGGATTTTAAGGAATTGGTGAATAATAAAGTCATGGGAGATAGTGGGCATCACAAGGTACATTTTGAGCCTGATGTGGTTAAATACTACCGAAATTCAAGCTTCCCGTCATCTTCATCTTCAGAATCTTCATCATTGTCATCATCACCACCTTCATCATTGGATTCATATACCGGTGACAAAGACGCTAGTCCCCCGTACCTGACGAAAATCCCGAGCATGGATTCTCTAGGGCCTGTAACATCCCCAGAGGCTTCGTGTTTGCCGACTCCTTCCTGGAGCATGCAAAGTGGATCATCTGCACAATCATCGGTGCAATCTGCGCAGGGTCAGGCGATAGCGAGGCCGCCAGGCTATGATCCCAGTCGAATCCCAGCTAATATCTTCTCTAGCAAACCCGCAGCAGGCACGGATTGGAGTGTTGCTTCGAATGAATCGTTGTTTAGTCTTCATTTCGGGAACAACAGTTTGTCAAGGGATCAATTTTCCATGCTGCAAAAATCGGGAGAGCTTTATAAATCCGGGGAGCTTTACAAATCTGGAGAACTGACCCGGATTGAGGAACTCTTTCACATTCCAGCTCCACTTGCCACGGTTACTGAAAGGGAGAGTGCTAAAAGTAAGATTCAGCATGTGGAGAAAGAGATTGTTGAAATTAAGAGTGCAAATGTGGAGAAAGAGAAGGAGAAGCATGATGAAAGCATGAGTTTGAATTTGGATAAGGACTCAGTAGGAACAGAAGCATCTGATGACTCTGAAACTGCAGATTCAAAAGATGTTGCCAAAAATAATACCAAGGAGTCGGATCAGGCGCCTCATTTTGAGATCCGGAATTCTGCTGTTTCTTGCCGTTCTGATGACAGCAATCACAGTTGCAAATCATTCGCGTTTCCACTGTAAGCCATGTTACTTAATTTACTGAAAGCAAATAGCATCAATGTTTCGGTCTAGCTAATAAATGAATGTAGCAACCAATTTTAGTATTCCACTGATAGTTTTTTCGGTGTTTCAGTTTGTCAGGAAATGACGTTGAAAGAACTGCTAGTAGTCCAAAAATGGACGCGGTAAAGCGCCCGCCAGAGCTTTCAACACAGCAGGAGATGCATAGGAAGGAGGAGCCTGATACCACCGCCGATACACCAGTGAAGGCTACACCTCCACCTCCTCCGACGAAAACCAGTTGGTTCTCTTGCTTTCACTGTTGCTCGGCCTGTCGTTGAGACAAGGACTCATGTCAAAGGTTATTCATAGGTGGTCTGTTGTGTTGGATGGTCAAATCTTCGGAGTTTCATCGCTTGAGACTTGTGTTAATTCAGGACTTCGGCTAGGGTTCATGCCCGAGGGGAAGCCATATGGAAATGAGGAATCCATAAGAGTGAACAATTGAAGATGTACAAAAGGGTATCCTTCTGCTTCATTTGCATTTTATCTGTGGTTAAGAGCGGTCATCGTGCGTTCTGATAGTCGTTTGGAAACAAAAGTTTACGGTGGTGGAGAGAACGTCACTCCTAGGTCATGCTTGTGTAATGTAATGTTTACACGTTGATGAATTATGAATATATCAAATTGTTGGCTTTTGTTATGAGGTGAGGTGTGAACTTTTCTGTTTAGGTACGTGACAAAAGAGCTCAAGCAAATCCTGTCTCGATGCTTTTCAATAGAGTAAGCCATGCCACTATGATAATTATTTTTTTAAACTTAAAATAAAAGATTAAAAACTCCAATTATTATTTTTTTTTTGAGACTTGATTTTGAATATATTTTTTTAAATAAAGTAGAATGTCACTTATAACAAGTTTTATACTATTTATTAAAACTTGTAAATAGGCGAGAAGTTGGCTTGTGCTAAGTAGAGGAGGGTCTTCCCAATCATGGATAGTATATATGCACACAATAAGTGACCTAAACTCAGGATCTTTCCATGTTAGAGGGGACATAGAATCAGAAACTCGATTAGCGAGTTGATTATTTATAATTTATTATGCAACTAGAACTACGGTTTATTTAATAAGATTCATTTTTGTTGTGTAGTAGAAGGCTTCAAATCACAAATTCAATATATATATTCTTTCTCTTAATATCGGTGTATAAAATAAAACAAACAATCAATCCGACTATGATTCTTGAAGTATGGGATCTGACTATATGCGACACTTTTTGCAGTTTGGTAAGTACAATAATATCATCTCTGCCTTGGCATCAATTCTTACGTAAGACTAAAAGACCTACGCAAGTTTTAAGTGAAGATGCAAATGCTCCTAATTTTGTTATATATATATATATATAATGGTATTAGAGGAGGAATACATTATACGTATGTGGTATCGATTTTATCTTTATGAAAATCGAACTCAAGACCTTTAACATAATATTTTGGAGAAGAATATCATTAGATCATAGCACAAATATTCCTACTTAATTACTAATTAGATATGCTACTAGAATTAGTCTTATTATTCCAATATATAGTACAAAGTCTTGTATTCAACTCCCAAAAAAGATGAGATCGATATTATATATATATATATAATTCAATCCCCTCCAATATCCTTGTAACTAAATTACCAATTATATGAAAGTAGAACTTAAAACCATATTTATGATCTCTTATAAAACCTATAAAGTAATTCAATCATTTACACAAGCGCTTATGATCTCTTATAAAATCTGTCTTCTAGTAGAATAAGACTAATTCTCAGCGGAGCTCATAGAGGTTAAAAGTGTTCTTATACCCACTCATGCTTACGAATAACGTCCAACTTATCTTAAACTCTATACATGTCATTTGGACATCGAATAAGTAAATAACTACTCATATAATTTTTATGATTAGATATAAATTGTCAAGAGATTGCGATTTTTGACGTGGACTACTGAACCAAACAAAAAACCTATAAACTGTTAATTCCCCGTTTTCCATCTTAAGTAGCAGTAAGAGTCACAATCACAAAATTAAATCCCATAAAATCCCGTTAAATCATGGATATGTACGGTATGGGACTATGGGAGGACTATTAAAAAGGGGTGGTTAGCCGGCTGCTAAATCCCAGCAGCTAGTGGAGTACAGTCCATGCCACTAAAGCAGGAGCAAAGCTAGAGAGAGAGAGAGAGAGAGAGAGAGGGGGCACCCCCCAAAACCATCAAAAGGCCACTGGGCCCCACTCACCCTTCTGGAAGGACATCCTCACATGGACGCCTTTTCTTGCTGCCGCGTGTACTCAAGCTTGCAGGAATCTTTTTCTTTCTTTTTTCTTTTGACCTTTTTTCCTCACTCCTTAAGTCCTAACTACCAAGGAATTGTCCGGTTTTTGTTTGTTTTATTTTTTAGTGTTTATAAATATTTTAATAAATCAATATTGAAAGGATAATTATATATATTAAATATCAATATTAACGAAGTTACGTAGAAATATCGTTAAAATAATTGAAATCATTAACTAATCATCGATATCACTTGCTATTTAATTGATATAAACTTGAGCGACATAAGTTTTGTTTTGCATATTATCATTGTGGTCATTATATGTATATACACGAAGTAGGAATTGGAATTAGGGGTTGGTAAAAGCCTATTATACATAGAATAAGTGAGTTGGATGAACGGGAGAGTATCATTTTACTTAAATTTATTTTGTTTTTTGAATTTGAGGTGAGTGGAGCACACCTAGCTCATCCCTAAGTGTATTTATCTCACATTATAATTATTTATACACAAAATTTCTTATAATATGTGTTTTTTTTAGCATGGAATCATAACATTCATTTTAGAACTATTCGAGAGCCAAAATAATCAATATATAAAATGTGCTCTTTTTAACTTAAAACTTATATATCACTCAAAATATCGACTTTGTTATTCACGAAAGTTTTTCCATGAACACCAAGGCCTCGTTTGGTACGTCGTATTGTACTGACTATTTCAATCGGATAGATTAATCTGGTCACCGGATAGACTGACTATTTAGTCGGGCATTTGATGCTTTATCGGATTAAAATACCGATTATATTATATTGGTCGGATTACATTGTGTTAGTTGATAGGAAATATCTATATATCATAAATATTAATTATGTACATTATTATTATCTATTATTTATTTTAATTAATTATTGATATTATTATTTATTTAATAATTAATATTATTATTATTACTTTTCAAAATTACTAATAATCTGATTATTTAATACAGATAATTTCGAATATATTATTTTAGTGGGTATAAATTGTATAAAAATATTCAACTATATTAATTTATTTAATGACTAATTAATACGAATGATATTAAACATTGATTTTATAGCGTATTATCCGATCAAATTTTTTATAAGACAGATAAAAAGTAGCCAAAGTGCTTACTCTCGAATTGACTGAAGAGGTTGATGTATTGTTTGATCAGCTGTGAACCCCACTTGTCTACACTACCATGTATGTCCTGTAGACCCCAGCGCCACCATATACGACAAAACACCCGAAAATGTAAAGAATTTTACTTTTCTTGAAAAAAAGGAAAAAAAGGAAGAAAAGAAAAGAAAAGAAGAAGAGGAAGGAAGAAAACATGAAAATATGAAATAGAGAAAAGGAGAAAAGAAGAACGCGTTTTCTTCTCAGTTGAATGACTTGAACTCTCTCTCTCTTCCGTCTCCTTTACCCGTCTCTCTGTGCCTCTCTTTCCATCTTCAGGTACCAACAAAATTAGGGTTAGGGTTTCCATAAACCCTTTTACTCTTTCTGTGCAAGTCCAAGAAAGGGTTTTGGGGTTTTGATCTTTTGGGTTTCGAGGACCCTTTTCTCTGCTACACGATCGACATGAATTGCCCAATTTCCAAGAGGAGTCTACACTGTCTGAACAAATTCCAAATAAGGAAACTCGCTTGTTAGTTTCTATTGATTCGATTTGAATTCCAGGAAAGGAAAAGCAAGGGAATTTCCACTGTCCCCATCTCCCACTGCTACAAAGGTACATACAGTTTGTCAAATTTACCCAATTTCCGATTTTGATTTAGTTCAGAATTTTGGTTCTGAATTCCAGTCAAGCATTAGTAAAAGCTGTGATCTTTGGTTCCGTACAGGCGGCTGAGCTGCAAACCGGCGGGAGCCAAACGAAGGTGCTGGAAATGAAAATGGCCCTGTCAATTTGTTGATGCCGCCATAGCCTCCTAAGGAAGATATTCATGTAAGAGCAAGCAGCGGTCAAGCTACTGACAGTTGCAGTCAAAGTCTAGCTCAAAGGGTAAGAATTATGGATTCAATTTCATTCCTTCCAAATCATTTCAAGCTTTCTGCTGACATTGTGTGTGTATGTAATTTTTGCAGAGACCCACTTAGCTGAAACAGTTTAGAAGATGGGGTTTTCCCTTTCTTGCTCTTCAGTCATCAAAGGGAGGAGCTTTTTTCTAAGACCCACTTCGCTGGTGCTTGCTCTGAAGCTCGTTTTGCTTTTATGGGTCTTCTCCACCTCCCAGAACGGCGTCGCTCTTGGCGATTCTGACGAATCGGTTCTCCTTCAGCTCAAAAGCTCAGTCCTGGATCCGTCAGGCTTGCTTTCCACCTGGGATTATTCGGTCAATTCAGACCACTGTTCATGGTTCGGCGTCTTCTGCAACTCGGATTCTCGGGTGGTTTCACTCAACATTACTGGTAACGGCGGAGGCAGTGGAGGTAGATCGAAAAGTATTGCGTGCTTGGATTTTTCTCAGTTTCCGCTTTATGGATTCGGAATCAGAAGGAGTTGTTTGGGCAGTAGGGGAAAATTGGCTGGGAAGCTTCCCTCCGTGATTGGAAAGCTCACTGAGCTTAGGGTTCTGTCGCTACCCTTCAATGGTTTCGATGGTGAAATTCCTAGTGAAGTCTTGGGCTTGAAAATTTTGGAGGTTCTTGATCTCGAGGGCAATTTGATAACTGGGTCGCTGCCGAATCAGCTAAGTCCGAATTTACGGGTTCTTAATCTTGGGTTTAATATGATTGAAGGTGAGATACCGACCTCGTGGTCAAATTCTGTGAGCTTTGAGATCTTGAATTTGGCTGGGAATTTCGTAAATGGGACCATTCCGGGTTTCATTGGTGGGTTAAAGGCCGTGTATTTGTCCTACAATTCACTTAGTGGTGATGTTCCCGGTGAGATTGGAGACAATTGTGGGAAGCTTGAGCATCTTGATTTGGCGGGTAATTTCTTGTTTCACAAAATCCCCAGCAGTTTGGGGAATTGCAGTCAATTGAGGACTCTGTTGTTGTATTCAAATATGTTTGAAGAGGGTATTCCTGCTGAACTCGGCCTGCTTCAGGCGTTGGAGGTGTTGGATGTGTCGAGGAACAGCCTAAGTGGTTCATTACCTAGTGAGTTGGGGAATTGTTCTCAGTTGTCTGTCCTTGTGCTGTCGTCTATGTTTAATCCGACTCCTCGAGTCAATGATACAGTGGTGGGCTCTTTGTTGGAGCAGTTGAATTCTATGAATGATGACTTCAATTGCTTTCAAGGCACAATGCCTTGGGAAATTACCACCCTTCCAAAGCTAAAGATCTTGTGGGCGCCAAGGGCAAGTATTGAGGGCAGCTTCCCAAGCAACTGGGGCGGTTGTGAGTTCTTACAGATGATCAACTTGGGCCGGAACTATTTTACCGGTGAAATTCCTAGTGTGCTCAGTCGCTGCAGGAAGCTTGAATTTCTTGATGTGAGCTCTAACCGGCTTAGTGGGGAGCTAGTTAAGGATCTTCAGGTTCCTTGCATGGTTATGTTTGATGTCAGCGGAAACATCTTGTCCGGCTCATTACCTGAATATTCCAACACCACTTGTGCTTCAGTTTCTCCTTTGAAAGATTTTTCTTTCAAATATGATGATCTATCCTCGCCCTACCTAGCATTTTTTTCATCTAAAGCCCTTGTTGGAAACCCGTTGCCATTGCATCAAGAGGATGATGGTCTTACAGTAGTGCACAATTTTGGGCACAATAATTTTACTGGCACTTTGCAGTCACTACCTATTGCACCTGAAAGATTATGGAAGCAAACTCTTTATGCATTCCTTGTGGGAGAAAACAAGCTTACCGGAGGATTTCCAGGTAATCTATTTGGGAAGTGTGAGGGATTAGATTCATTGGCTGTTAATGTTAGCAACAACCAGTTATATGGTCAGATTCCTGGTGAAGTTGGCACAATGTGCAAATCTCTTAAATTTTTAGATGCATCTCGGAATCAGATCATTGGTCGAATTCCCCCTACCTTTGGGAAATTGGTGACCCTTGTTGCCCTGAACTTGAGTTGGAACATGTTGCAGGGTCAAATCCCGACCAGTCTTGGCCAGATAAAGGATCTGACGTTTCTATCCTTATCTGGTAATAACCTTACAGGTAACATTCCATCAAGTTTGGGGCAGCTTCACTCTTTAGAAGTGCTTGAGCTTTCTTCAAACTCTCTCACTGGTGAGATACCGAAAGATCTTGTGAACTTGAAAAACCTGGCTGTTCTTCTGCTCGTAAAAAATAATCTTTCCGGTCAGATTCCATCTGGTTTGGCGAAAGTGGCCACACTCGCATCTTTCAATGTGTCTTTCAATAACATTTCCGGTTCACTGCCTTTGAATAATAACCTGATCAAATGCAATGCTGCTATTGGAAATCCATATCTACATTCTTGCCCTATGTTTTCTCTCACACAGCCAGCTTCGGATTCTCAAGGAAGAGTTGGTGGGTCACAACCTTATGCTGTTTCACCAGTTGTAGCTCCAGCTTCGAGGGGTAACAGTTTCAGTTCAATTGAGATAGCATCCATTACATCTGCATCAGCCATTGTTTCAGTGCTTCTTGCTCTAGTTGTTTTGTTCTTCTATACACGGAAGTGGAATCCAAAGTCTGGAGCTTTAGGGTCTACCAGGAAGGAAGTTACAGTTTTCACAAACATCGGGGTCCCGTTGACCTTTGAGAATGTTGTGCGAGCTACTGGGAGTTTCAATGCTAGCAACTGCATTGGGAATGGAGGTTTTGGGGCAACTTACAAGGCAGAGATATCACCTGGAATCGTAGTTGCAATAAAACGGCTTGCAGTTGGAAGGTTCCAAGGAGTTCAACAGTTTCATGCAGAAATTAAGACCCTTGGAAGGCTACGCCATCCAAATCTTGTAACTTTGCTTGGTTATCATGCGAGTGATACAGAGATGTTCCTAATATATAATTATTTGGCAGGTGGAAATTTGGAAAAATTTATTCAGGAAAGGTCTACAAGGGCTGTGGATTGGAGGATACTCCACAAGATTGCTTTAGACATAGCCCGTGCACTTGCCTACCTGCATGACCAATGCGTACCACGTGTCCTCCATCGTGATGTCAAGCCCAGCAATATTTTGTTGGATGATGATTTTAATGCGTATCTCTCCGACTTTGGTTTGGCCAGACTTCTAGGAACTTCAGAAACCCATGCTACTACTGGAGTTGCCGGAACTTTTGGATACGTTGCCCCTGAATATGCAATGACATGCCGTGTTTCAGATAAGGCCGATGTGTATAGTTACGGGGTTGTGCTTCTGGAGTTACTCTCTGACAAGAAAGCTCTAGATCCCTCATTTTCTTCATATGGAAATGGTTTCAACATCGTTCAATGGTCATGTATGCTTCTTCGACAAGGCCGTGCAAAAGAATTCTTCACTGCTGGGCTGTGGGATGCCGGTCCCCATGATGATTTGGTTGAAGTTTTACACTTGGCAGTTGTGTGTACGGTAGACTCTCTCTCAACCAGGCCTACAATGAGGCAAGTTGTACGGCGGCTGAAGCAGCTTCAGCCTCCATCTTGTTAGCTGCCATACGAGGTTTGTACTATTGGTTAACATTAGTAGTTTATAGGAAGAGAGCGCCCCTGTAATATGCGCTTGTGCACTCAGTCTTTTCTAGAGACTGACCTTAGGTTGATTTCTAAACCTTAGTGATATCCACGTGTACATTGTAAAATAGTTCTGGCCCCAAATTTTTTTTTCCATGTTGTTTCTCAGATTAGGGGCCTTGCCAATGAATCTGCAGAAGAATGCAGATATTTCATTTCCCGGTCTTATACGTGTATATTCAGCTTCATTTGTTGTTCAATAAAACCTTGAGTGGATATATTTTCTGGAAGTGATTGGTCTAGTGAACTAAACTAATCATTTCAACCTCAAGATTTTCTTCGATGGAGGATTGTTATCCATGCAGATGATTAGAGCAGTTTCGGCACAAGGGGAAGCTGTTAGAGGTAAATTCCTCTTTTCTTATTGTTTTTGTTCTTAACTTATAACCATGTCTTCCAGTTCCAGCATGTACTGACAAGTGATAACTGGCATTTCTCGACTTTTGCAGGGAAAATATTTGGACTTTGCTTCTTGGCCAGACAACCAATAGGCAACTTCTTCATCCAGGCCGGAAAAGATTCGACTTTGTTGCAATCGCGCATTGAGATGCAGGTCCATCAACTCTCTGTTTCTCCAAGGCAGAGCGGGGCAAATTGAACCCGGGCGTAGCGACTTCAGCCACCATCTTCTTTAGCTGCCTGACGAGGCTTCTGCTGGTGAACATTTCTACTCACTAGAAACAAGAAAAATAGGTGTCATTTAATCTGACCTTACTTTGAGGCCGGCCTTTGGTTGATTTGTTAACTGTGAGACTACCCTTGTACTTGTTTTACTCTCTTTGTTCGGTTGTATAGCAATGAAAAAGTTATGTCTGATTGTGAGAGGTGATGAAAAAGGTCTGGTCTGATTGTGAGAGGTGTTGGAAAGATGATGTGATTCTAATTAGGTTCAGGGAGATTCTTTCCAGTTTATTGTTGGTGTTTTTGGCATCCCTGTCACTTTCTTTGGGTTGCTTGTAAGCAACTCCTTGAGCTTTCTAGTAATGTAAACAATCATGTTTTGATATCTTCAACCTAACTGGTAGTTAGGAACTAAACATTCGGCAACCAAACTTACTTGATCCAGCATCTCTGATTTCTGGAATTATCTTTGGACAAGAAAATTATACACATTAATGGCGAGGTCAAATTCAAAACACTCACTACACAGAAATTGGGGCCCCGTAAGATTAAATGCAGAGAACTGATTATTTTAGAGTGACAATAACAATCCTGAACACCAAATAAAACAACTTACCATATAAAAAATGCAAAATAACCGCTCCCCTAATAAAAATCATAGCCTTCCAAGTTCTAACCTGAGGCTTCATGTACCGAATACAATACAAGTGCCCGTCAGTCCATTGAATGGCGAAATTTTAATTGAATTTCGAAAGAAAAAAAAAAAGGGTAAAACGAACAATTAGAAATCCTGTCTACTTCCTCCCTGCTCACATATTCGGGTTTTGACATGGTCGACAAGGCCACTACAGCTACAAAAATGGAGTAGGGTTTACCACTATATGCTTCAAGGGGTGTGCCACGTCAATGCCACCAGCATGCTTCACGAACTCAGCTGGAGAGAGGAAGCTCCCATGGCAAACACATACTATCCTCACTTCCTCACCATTCTTGTACCTGTAAAGAAAGCCTTCTATTCTTTTCCCATTGGGTCCGTCCCCTATTGTAGAGACACAAGGCATACTTTCCAACACGTTTCTCACGATTTCGTTGGCGCCCTTATCAGGAAGGGTAAGTTTGTTATCGCAGTTATTTTCCATTTGGACTCTGTCAAACCGACCTGATCTTTCAGTTGTTAGCATCGGAGCGGTGGCCACCTGTTCCTTCTCACCCTTTGGCGAACCCTGAACATTGGCAATGCCATCGCTTCTTCCTTCGGTGCATTGGTGCACTCCTGCATTTCAAAAAGGTAAAACATACGAGATAAGATCATAAGGGCTTCCAACAGATTTCTTTCTACAAAATGAGAAAACTCGGTGAGAATACATCAAACGATCCATATCACATAATCAATGGAAATTCATAATTACATTTCTTCCTACATGTTTGAATCTTGCGCTCATTCATTAACCACAATCAGTTTTAAGGCGAGTGCCACGATGTAGTTCGCCGCTTCTTATATACATGTCAAGATAACATTCTCATTCAAGAACCCGATCTGCAGTTCCAAAACCTTCCTCCTAGATGCAAGTGCATAAGGAGCTTCAGGTGTCGGGGAAAGTAAGTGGTAAAGACGCATCTCTTTCTGAGAGTTGAATAGACCTTTATTCAATGTCAAAGGTGCCCAAACAAAGTCTCTAATGTGGGCATCCTAATCTCTTATTCACTTGACACAATCCGTAACAAGACCCTTTGAGAGCCTATCTAGGCCACATAACTTGAGAAGTTAGATCGGTTGCGACTCAACAGAACACCCAAGATACGAAACACATATGTGGAGCACATCAATTTACTATCTCAGACTAAGTTACACATGAACCCCGAACCACCGCCATTGGTTGGGAAGCAATTGAGAATAGTTTGTGGCTACCCAAATGCAAGTCACACCAATAATACAGAGTCTATTTCCTCACACAACAATGCCTTGTAGATGGATACTGAAAGCACAATTGGGACTAACATTCTTCAAAGGCAATAACCATAGGTTCAAGAACAAATTATTGTCCTACTCCAAAAATCTATTTCGAATCGAGCCATACATAACCTACAGAATTTTACTATCCAAATAATGTTCGAACTAAAATAAAATAAAATAAATCACACACACAACCATTGAAATTTAGAACCAATTATCTCAAATTGAAATGAGAATTACCTTGAGCAGCAGAAGCTTGGCTGTCGGATTCCGAAATCCCAAAAGAGCCACTCCTTCGAGAGCCAATTGTCCCCTGAGACGCCGCCGCTGGTGGTGGTGGGTTGGGACAATTTCCCTTCTCACCGCCGCCACCACCAGCGCCGCCAGATACCCAAGTGGGCATCCCCATAGCTCTAAACTCATCCACCACCTTCACAAACTGCTCTTGTCTCTGACTATAACGGCCATTCGCCGCCTCAACTCGCTTATCTTCCTCACAGCTCTCTTGGCTCCGATCTCTCGGCATCTTCAAATTCCTCAACTGCTTCTCCGACCTCTTCCTCTTCGCCTCCAACCTCCTCAAGCTCTGCAAATCCTTCCTCTTCCTCCACTCCGCCTCTGTTTCCGTCGGTAGCGAACACGTCCTCATCAGAGGCCCCGTACTCGGAGTCAACACACGACATGTCGTCTCCTCGTCTCTCGCAGGCGTCGAAGCGAAGTCAGGAATTGACGATGAGCGTTTCAGAGGAAGCAGCTTGGCTCTGGGGTCCACCCCAAACCGACCGTTCAACGACAGCCCCAGGCTTAGCTCAATCTCCTCGGAATCTTGCGCCGGCTCCTCGAAATTTCCCCGGAAATCGTTACCGGAAACAATTCTCCGAAGCAGATCGCTGGGGAAATTACTCACTTGCATCGCAAACACCTGCTGGGTTGCTCTGTTTCCGCCTTCCTCTGTTTTCGCCATTGAAATTTCGCAGAAAGACAGAATCCGAATCAAATTTTCTCAAATTCCGAGCTACTCAGATGAAATATTTGGACTTTTTATAACCAGGAAGTAGAATTCAGTAAAAAAAAAAATCGAAATTTCTGATATTTTTATATAAATCTTTCCATTGAAATATAGGATATTCCAATCCTACATTTTCCCGCACTTTCTCGGCGCTGACTCTCCATCGACGCAAAGAGAAAACGCAGCGTCGTCAGTTGCACCAGAGAAGAAAAACAATGAAACGCACATCAACGACAGCATTTCCGCAGAGAAACCAAAATTGACTGAGGAAGAGGATGATGAAATAAAAAAAATAGAACAGGGAAAAAAAATTGGTACTTTGGCTACAGCAGAAGGGCGGAATACCGAAAAAGCCCCTCAAAGTCGTATACGGGAGACATGTGGCGGACATGAAGAGCCCCGACAAGCACGTGGCTTATAGAGAGGCAGATCTGAGGGACACGCCGAACATGCGTCGCCAACACTGTGGTTCCACTGGATTGGCCTCCCAGGGGACACGTGCCGGTTTTGTAGTTGTGGAGGCATCGGAGTCCGCCACGTCGAGCCGCAATTTGCTCTATCCAGTACGCAATATCTATCCATCTCTAGGCGAGCTGGATTCCAGAGCTAGGAAAACTGATGTTCTGTGGGGACGCCACGTGGACGATGACTGGGGAGGCGGGTGAGAGTCCTTTCAATTCCCGCCTTCTCGTTCTCTTGTGTTTTGTCTGGGTCAATAATGGAATATTGTGGCGGCGACTCGCGAGTGTAGGGATTGGGGAGGTACTCGCTCTAGGGTGACGCTATTTAAGTAGAACTGGTTTAATTCTTTGGTTTTATTAGATTATCAAATTTGTTTAAGGACCATTAAATTGTATGGATGTGAGGTGAAGACTGAAGAGTGCTGTAAATTATTATCGAGACAAAAAATTCTTTAGTCTAATATGTGATTATATTATCCGTCTAATGTCAGAACAAATGACGTGAACACTATTTTATCAAAGACTTCCCCGGCATTTTTTATATCACCTTTTTTTTTTAAATAAAGGAAGATTATAGTCTTTGATTTAATGCCGTCGTTTATGTAAATTAAATTCTAAATTTTTTATTTTACTATCAATTTTGAATTTTACGAAAGTTGAATTTGAAACTTCCTAATGGATAATGGGTAAGAACACTACCAGATAGGTTGAAAAAAAAAATATCATCAAATTGTTATTATTAGTAAGTGAAAATAATTAAGTGTCAACTTCATCATTCTCGAGTCCACTAGTATTACTATAATTTAAATATATTGTTACTCACTCTAAATTGGTGTGGGAAGATCTCGAATTCAACAATTACAAAATGAGATTGATATCCGGTATATCTAAAATCTCTACTCTATATCCAAATATTAAAATAAACCTTTATCATTTTCGTATGTCGAATATAAAAATCTCACTAAACCAATTGATTATTAGTCCTAGTAGTTGAAAAGAAATTATTTATGTTTTGACATATAAAGGAGAGATGAGGTGTAAGGTGGAGCCCATGAGTAGCAAGAGGGCCAACTTGCAAATTACTTTTTGTTCCAACATCACTGTTGGCTGTGATTAAAGACCACGTGTCAACATGCAGCTAGGAAGGAGCACGTGTCCGTATGAGAATGGATAGGGACAGCGAAGCCAAGTTGCGGACAACGCGTACAGGAAGAAGATATCACACAGGATTCGCCCATGGGCAAAAGCGAAGTTGTCACTTCGCGTGTCGAACGCACGCGTCATGTCAGAAAGATTATTAAAAAGGACATATAATATATTGTAATAAAAAAACATATCATTTTTCTTTTGCTTGACCCTTTAAATAATTAAAAATTAAAAACTAAAATGATTGTATCTGAGAAAAATAAAAATCAAGATGATTCTCCAACATTAGGTAGAAGCCGAGTTTCCACGTCAGTTTCGGCCCAAGGGAACTTTTGCTTATAATTAAATTAGAAATATTAGTGTTTTTAACAAGCGAATTCCTACCAAGCAGAATAATATTATAAAGAATTGACTAGACTTAAATATTTTGTGTTTTACATTAAATTTCATATTTATATATTATTTTTCAAATTTTGTATTTAAGTATCGTCTTTAAAACGTTTCACTCATGTACCCCCGTTATATTTTCTGACGGTATTTTCGTTAACGGATAACATGATGCTTGTGGGGCACATCCAAAAACAAATCTTAAGGTAACTTTAGGCAAAATTAGTCAATGAGCTCTTGGTTATCTCCCCGCCCATATCTCCCGCCGAATTGTTGGGTGAGAGATCACTAAGGGCGAATTAAGTAATTTTGACTAAAGCCATTTTGAGATTCGTTTTTTAGTGGACTTCATATTCGCCACATTATCAAAAAGCAACATCACTATGAACGTTTGATTATCTCAATCCAGTTATCCCTGTTGTAACTTTTCTAACACCTTTAACTTCAAATTCCAAAGGTCTAAATGATCGATAAGCCATACTTTCACAGTTTGTATTCTCCACTCCAAAATGTCCTTTGGAAGTATGAGCTTCACGAATCCACTACGGTCTATTTATGTCTTCATGAATGCATAATTGTGTTCCTTTGTGCAGCATTATGTCCTTTTCCTTGTTAGGTGGAAGTCACATGTGGATGGGGCATGCAAAAAATATTTTAAAGAGTTTAGAATACTCAAATGCAAAATTTGAAAAATCATATACAATTCTAAAATTTGATATAAAATACAAAATACTAAGGTTCAACCAAACACGCTTATTCGAACCGTTGAGAACCCTAAAACAAGATTAAATTTTGCAGGGATTTGATTGCAGTTTTGAACTTTATTCTTTAGGCTCTACTTACAGATGAAAATCCAGGACAAGGAAGCAGGGACATTGAAGATGGAGACGAAACATATTCAAAACCTTAAACCAAACAATCAATGGTGAATCCATTCAAAATTAAAAGTATACCCGAAAAAATCCCATCTGTTTTACTCTTAGTATCTTCCGATTACAGCTACTAGGGCACTACACTAAGCTGATCCGAGAAAAAAAAAAAATAAGACTGCAACTACGCAAACCCCATCATAGTGATCTCAAAAGTTTCAGGTGAAACTACACGACGACCTGAAGTTTCGGAACAGTTACATCATGCCGAATTGAGACAAAAACTCTATAATGGTAAAATAATCCTAACCTACACAATATGCCTCTTCATCATCTCAATGTTACTCCATTTCAGATTCTTAGCTTTCTCAGAAGATATGACTAAAGTACTTACCAACACTTTCATCTTAAGGGCACCAACCATGAAACCAATTTTGTTAAAATACTCCACGAAAAAAGCTCTACGCATAGATTAGGGTTTATGCAGTTAAAACATTCTGCTTTGGTGCACTTGAACGGCCACCTCTCCCTCTCCCTGGCTGATAACCATCCCCGCCACGCCCAGCTGGACCCCTGCCTCGGCCTGAGAATTCACCCCTGTTCCCAAAATCGTTTCTACCAAAGCCCCGGCCACCTCCATAATTCCCACGGCCTCTGAAGCTGTCATCACGGATTCTGAAGCTGTCATTCCGGAACCCTCCCCTTCCGGAAGGAGGAAACCTGCCTCCTCTTCCACTGCTACCAACTGGATAAACATGAACCATGGAAGGAATCGACTTCAAAACAATAGTTATGGAACTTCTGTTTAACATTAATGACCATTTTCCCTTGCATTGCTTTTTAAATATCTTAAAACAACACATTCTAACTCCATGAATTGTACACTTCTACTTACCTCGAGTGGTAGTTCTCTTTATCTCTATGACAGCTTCAAGGCCACCAATAGTGATTGGTGACGCCTGAAACATTAAGTTTTCTCATTAGACACAACAGATATCCAATCAAATAACAGAAATAATATAACAAATAATGGTAAAAAACTATGACATCTCAATCTACATGGGCAAAGAGCTTAGAGCCATAGACTATCGTGCCATGAATATTGGTTACCCATCTACTAAGGTCAGAGAACATAAAACTTGAATCAACAGAATACAACAAGATATGCCCGATAAGAAGACAAAGGCAGAAAGAATACTCATATCCTATTCATATTGTTCAAATCAGACTGACTTTGATTTTGAGGGCAGAGAAATCGAAAGATGGAATCATAGAAATCAATAGCACAGCTGCATCCACATCCTATAGAAATTCACATTGCAATTAAAAATGGAAATTAAACATAAAATAGACCTACCTGAATCGCACTATTCATGGAACTTGAAGACAGAAACTCAACAAATCCGAAACAGTATCCCTGCAGCTGTACACACAAAATAATATGGAAGGGAGGACAAATATGTCAGAAAATCCAGATCTGAGCAGGTGACACATCTGGCATGCAAGACATTGGAGACTAACCTTCTTATTTCGGACTTGGATACCTCCTTGCTTTATTGGTCCAAATTTCTTGAATTCTTCGTCAAGCTGATCAGCAGTCACGTTGAAGGGCAAATTCCTTATGTAAATAGAATAGCCCTCAACTATAGAAAATGCATTTGTGTCATTATACAAACACAATTATAGGATTACTATTAGACAAAGGCAAATTAACAAAATATATTTAGTTCTATTAAGATTTTCAAATGGAAACTTGCAGCTATAAAGAGAAGAAATAAGTAGAAAAGACTTCAAAATCCGAGCATACCTTCCTCGTTAGTATCACTGCTCTCTAGTTTACTAGTGCTAGTTGGGGCTGATGCTTCAGGGACAGAAGCAGGTACAGCCGGCGCAGGCACATTATTCTCCACTTTCTTTGGAGCCACTCTTACGGTATTAGTAGGAACATAAACCTTATTTGGTCCTGGACTCCCTTTGGCAACTTTTACCTACAATAACTCACATGCTTCAATAACTACTATTCAAACCAAAATTTCAGACAAGGAAAATTTGTGTCCCGTAGCTCACAATTGATGCATATGACTTCTTCGGAGCATCCTCCTCAGCTGTAGTAGAACCTGGCTCGAATGTCACAAGGACATCGTTCCCATTTGAATAAGATGGGGATTCTGCATCAGATTCTTTTTCATTGGCTGATTGTCTCTCATGGTCTGTTTTGACATAAGCTTTCTCATTACCAATGTGCTCCACTTCAACTTGAGTAGTTTCCAGATCAGGTGCAGGAGGATCAGGAACATGAGCTGGCTCTGCAAACAAAAAATAGGACCTGTAACTAAGTTCCTGGGGCAATATAAAACTAGAGTACCAAAAAGGAACAGAAGGATGTATGATAGGATACCTGGATCTTGGCTCGAGAGGACTGCTGAGGCATCATTAACACCATTAACTGAATGGTTTTCAAGCAGTTCTACATCTTCTACAAACCTAAAGACATCATTCAATACAAAGAAGCCATTGTCTTGAGGGGCAAGAAAAAATGATTGGGCGAATTTCCTTTTCAAATTATCCTTGCCCGTTAAACATCCAGTAACCAACACAGTTACCCCTTCTTTATAAGACTTCTGAGCATCGGCAGTCTTTATTTCAGCCTTATATTCATTGTAATTTAGGGAAAGGATCATCTCATTGATTCCCTGCTCGAAGAAAAAATTTAGACAAAAAGTAAAACCCCTAGCCCTTGCAGTAAGAAATTCTCGTAAGGATTAATATGCAAAATATTTTTATTAGCCATTGATGAAAAGCTTCAAGATAACATGCTTGTTATTAATTAAAACAAAAATGGTAAAGAAGAAAAATATATGTACCATACATCGAGTTACAAAACAATATAGCCTTCCATTCAAGCTCACAATATGCTCCAGTGTAAAGTAGTCAAGTGATCAAGATGGGCCCACAAAACTAGTATTCAGACATCAACTATCCACTTTATGCATCTATCTAGGACACTTGATGAACAGAGTAAGATAAAACAATTTATGAATTCTCTTTATGAATCATGTGTCAGCCCTTAAGTAGGCAATCAATTGAAATTGTAGTGACTATATGATTCAGAGCATCACTGAGACTTACATTACCAGATCCCTGAGAATTTTAGAGCATGGCAGAACCATGCTGGACTGAACATTCAAATAAGTACTAAAAAATCCAAAAAGGCAACATATTAATTCAACCTAAAAAAGACCATGTGTAAATGTATGTCCTTCAAGTAGTTCTCTGTACCACAGAGTATCTTCAACATCAAACCTAAAAGAACTACTTATATGAATCACCAACACAAGTGTATTTATTTGATGTACCCTGTGATGGTTATAGCAGTGACAAAACATATTCCTTAATAAAAAGTAGGACCAAGTAATAGATCATCGGCCATGAAAACCCCAAAAACTTACTTGCATAGTAGTTACTGATGTCATCACACCATTGGAATCAGGCCGGCTTAGAACACTTGAATCCTGATAAAATCTATGAACCAGGCCTGGGTTATTGTGAAGAATATGGTAATACTGCTCAATGAAAGCATTTCCAACAAGTTGGGCACTAGGAGTTGGTGGATCAATTGCTGTCTGCAAGGCCATTCTGCTAAAGAAGAATAAACTCAGAAATAAAACACCACTAAACAATCCTTCAATGTCTCTTTAAACCAATAAATGGAACAGAATTAATTCAATACCTCGAGGTGCAAAGACTAATAGAAATTAAGAAACCCCAACAAAATCACACAAATAGCAATAGCCACATATAATCTATTTGATTTTACAAAGTCAAAGGAACTAAGAAGCTGCGATTAATCCCACAAGTAAAATAATAACTGCAAAAGAGACTGGGTATCAGCACCATGAGACGAGTCCAAGGTCTTAATGACAGTGCACAAAAACAAAACTAGGAGGAGCTAGAAATGCAAAATACTCCTTCCATATAAAGAAAACTTCAGACACAGGGTGAGAAAGGGAGAGCTGGTAACATAAAACAGCCACATTCTGAGAAAAACCCTAGAAGCAATAAATTAAAGGAAAATGATATTCAATAAAAACCACATAATCTGCTTTAGTGAGCAACTCATAGTACTGAATATTTAGGCAAATCCAAAAATTTGGTACAATAACATGAAAAAACTTAGATCCCCCTAAGCAACAGCACCACATTCCTTGGATTCATACCGAGCAAAGCTCAAAACCTAAACCCTAAACCAACCCCAAAACCACAAAATAAACAAAACCCATATCAGAAAATCAGAGATATTGACAAATCAACAAAAAACGAGCCCCAACATTCAGAGCCGGCGAGCCTAAAGTTACAAACTTTCATCAAATTAATTCATCGAGTACTATAAATTAAAATGCTTGGCCACACAAATAACAGTAAACATTGGAGCAGTAAATACGATTCAAATAAAAAAGAGAACAAATTTAGCTTTCGAAAGACGGACCAAAATTATACAACCTAAAAATTTGCACAGCAAATGAGCAGTGATTATAAGAATAATCAAAGAAATGAATGGGAATAATAAAGTATACCCTTTTATGGGGAATGTTGTATCGCTTTGCAAGAGACAGAGATTGGGGACGATGAGGATGGGCTTCTTCACCAACGAAGAGTGACTGTGAGAGAGACTGTGCGAGATGGAAAGACGAACAGTTAGCGCACGAAAGAGAATGCTAACAGAAACCCAACCCTGATGCAATTCACACACTAAGGAGTCCGTAGATTGGGTCAAGTAACATTTTTACACTTTCTCAAGTTTTTATTTTTATTTTTATTTTTAAAAGAGTTACGGTTTGACTAGAAAACGATTTTTGCTATCAACTAGTTAAAACTAACCGGATGATCTTGTGTTGCTACTTAGTATTATAATATAGTGATACTTCTTTATATAAGTTATGTGTGAGATCTCATGTTCGATTCTCGTAAATGGCGAAGTCGATACATACATATTCAATTTTTATAAAAAACGAAATTTATATCTAATGTGTATAATATTCTTTCTTCTGTATTGTTGTATGAAAAATTAAAAAAAACTTACAACCTTTATAATTCTTTCAAATTGGTGATGTGACATGTCTATTTTATATTAGTTGATAATTGATATGAAGTGTATTTGAAAGGGATGAGAAGTCATGTAGACAAATTAAATTATGAATTAATTAACAAAGAAATTATATTATGAATTTCTTCCAATCGTTTTTATAAGTAATAAATATTTCGTATTAGGTTATTTTCCAATCATGAGTTGTGGGACATCCTTACACCAACTTTAGTTGTGTGTCCTTAAAATCCAAGCTTTGTTTTGTTATGTTTGGTAACCAACCAAAATTCACATGTCTATGATACTTTTCTGGAATAAAAATCATAAAACAACATAGGAGGAACCTAAAACTTGATAACAAATTCTTATAAAAAAAAAAAAAAAAACTAGATAACAAATTAACAATGTGTCAATTGACTTGTATTGGAGGAAATTAGATTTCGCCCCACTAATATTTGATGCAACTTTTTTCATACTTCACCATTTTTGGAGTTATATTTGGTGAGTTGGATAACGGAATAAGTATTTTACGAATCTTTTTCTAGTATCTCACTCTTCCATAAGCATGTATCTTTTTCTAGTATCTCACTCTTCCATAAGCATGTTTTGTGAGTAGGATAGTGGAATAAGTAGGAGGATTGGATTCAATGAATCCAATCTCATGTTTCGATGTTAGAAAATGAAGGGAGCTGATTTTCATACTTTACTTTTTACATTCTACGCTCTATTTCTATATTAGATTACAATGAGAATAAAGTGGAAGACTGTAAACAATAGAATGTGAAAATCAACTCGTAAAATATATATAGATAAAATAAAAGATAATTCCACCATAATCTCATTATTTACAATTCATATTATTATAAAAAAATAAAACTATATAATGAATTACTCTAGTCCTAACAACCCATATGCCTATGTTTTCTCTTATCCTAGTCCCAAAGAAAAAACAAACTAAGGGGGAGGAGAGAGAAGATCATCTTAATATACTTGATGCAAATAGTTCCAGACCACGGAACACACTCTCCATTCGTTTGAGACATTCACTTTACGGATTAAAACAATCCGGACGGATGTGGCATAATCATCTAAGTGAATATTTGATCATGACGAGATGTGTGAATAATAAACTATGCCCATGCGTGTTTATTAAGAAAACAAGTTTCGGGTTCGCTATTGTGGTAGTTTATGTCGATGACATGAATATGATTGGTACTCCTGAAGATATCAAAGAAACTGGTAAGCACCTGAAGTTAGAATTTGAAATGAAAGATCTTAGGAGAACGAACTTATGTCTCGGCCTGGAGCTCGACCACCGTGCATATAGGATTTTAGTCCATCAATCGAATTACATCCAGAAGATGTTGAGACGCTTTAATGAGGATAAAGCGAAACCTTCAAGCACGCCCATGATCGTCCGTAGTCTAGATCCTAAGAAGGACTCGTTTCGTCCTACAGACGATAACAAAGCGATATTGACACCAAAAGTTCCATATCTACGTGCAATAGGCGCATTATTGTACTTGACTCAATGCACTAGATCGAACATTTCATTCGCAATGAACTTGCTAGCTAGATTTAGCTCTGCGCCAACACGCTGCCACTAGAATGGCATAAAAGATATTTTTCGATTCCTCAGAGGTACGGCGGATATGGGTTTATTATATCCCTATGCATCGAGGAATGGATCAAACCCTCTTGATCCTCGGAACGATGCACACCTTGTTGGGTATGCTGACGCGGGTTACCTATCAGAACCACACAAGGCGCGTTCCCAAACTGGTTATGTCTTTACAATTGGGAACACAACAATATCTTAGAGGTCTACGAAACAGACTCTTATTGCCACCTCTTCGAATCATGCAGAGATTCTAGCTCTTCACGAAGAAGTTTGTGAATGTATATGACTAAGAGCCATTACGGGGTATATTTGAAGTACTTGTGGACTGCATTCCACCAATAATGAACCGACGATTAACTATGAAGATAATGCTGAGCAGATGAAGACCAGTTTCATTAAAGTAGACAACACCAAGCATACTGCACCAAAGTTTTTCTTCAACCAATAGCAACAAGAGCATCAGAAGATTGAAATCAAGTCAATCCGATCTCAAGACAACCATGCAGACCTTTTTACCAAGTCATTACCGAAGGCCACACTCCAGCAGCATGTTCGAGGTATTGGCTTACTTAGACCGGCTGATCTACCTAGTCTGTAGTTTTCAGGGGGAGTCGATATCAGGGGGAGTATCCTGAAGCATACTCACTAGATCATCGTGTACTCTTTTGTCCTACGACCAGGGTTATTTTGTCCCATTGGGTTTTGTTACCTGACTAGGTTTTAATGAGGCACACTTTTGGTATGGTCACCCCATTAACACTGCATCTTGAAGATGTCACGATTCGACTCATATGCATTTGCTCATCTTTTCCCTTCGACCACGAGTTTTTCCCACTATGTTTGCCGGGCAAGGTTTTGGTTTAGCTACTCTAATGCATCATATCCCATATATGTACTATTTGCTCATTATCCAAAAGAGACGGCTTCATTTACCTCAGGAGGTTCTGATGCGACTACTCCGTATCCACGCGCGTTGCACTCTTTTTCCTTCGACCATGGTTGTTTTTGTCCCACAAGGTTTTTATTACTTGGAAAGGTTTTTTAACGAGGCAACACATAGGCATGCAACCGAACAACACTATTACATGAAATATCCAATGGGGAGTGTTATAAATAATTGTAATTATGTGGCTATTTCCATGTAAGGGTAGATAGGTCATATATCATATATCTCAAAACCCTAGCATATATAAGTTTATTGTTGGATTATTATGATTAATGCTATTCCATTATTCTGACAGCCTCCAAATAAACGTTCTTCTTTTTCTATATGAATCACTCAATTTCACAACATGCATCGTTTTCATGGGGAACATCCTTGTTCCATCTTTTTTATTAGCGAATTTGTCTTATACAATATGTTATAATCAAAACCATTCATCTTGTACGTAAATAATCATTTAAGAACATATATAATCAAATTGATTGGTTTTATAACAATGAAGACCTTACAATGAACTTTCCAGTTAGTTTATATGTGTGAATGATTAAACGATTCCTAATTTAATCAATTATAATTTTACAGAAATGATTTAGAAGATGGCCGATTATAATTATGATTTGGAAGTATTGTGAAAAAAAATGACTGATATTTTCAATGTGCTATTTTGTTTTTTTAGATTAAAAATATATATAATAGAGTAAGATATAGCTAGGGTTTAGTAAACTTACTGCAAACGTACGGGACTGCATGTAACGCAGTCAACTTCACATTGCTGAGGGCTGGCACTAGGACAACTATGCACCAGCCCATAGCAGTGAGGGTGCTTCTTGTTCTTGCATTTTACTCTAATTCCACCGGAGCTCTCTGATGACGGGGGAGGTGCAGGGTAGGTAGTAGGTGGTGTAGCAATAGGAGCGGTGGAGATGATGGGGTAGCAGTAGGAGGAGGTGGAGATGATGGGGTAGCAGTAGGAGGCCGCGGAGATGACGGGGTAGAACTAGGGGGTGGGCGTGGGGGTGGAGGGTAAGCCTTAGGAGGAGGAGGTGAATGAGGATAGGCCTATGGAGGAGGGGGTGAGTGTCTACGTCATGGCGGTGGTGGTGGAGGAGGCGGTGGTTGGGCTTTACAAACAGCTTTGCATTTCTTACAATCAGCAAAACAAGTGCGCAGGCAAGATTAGGGCAATAGAGATCTTAATTTGTGGTAAAACTCGTAGAATTTTTTGCCTTGGCATTTGACTTTCTTAAGCTTAGGCTTTTTAGAAGTTGCAGCCTCTGCCACAAGAAGCATGATCATGAGGACAACCAAAAACACACCTAATCGCACCATGGCTCGAGCCATTTGGTGCTAATAACAATGATTAAGGATTAATTTAATTGTGTGTTTGTGATTATGATTGCTATTGAGTTTGGCCTCTCCTTCTATATAGAGGTTTTAAAAGAAGATTTTATTTGCGTCAATTTTTTGTAGCAACGTGATTAAATTGTACGTAATGGTTCACTTTACTCTTTCATTCTACTTGTGTTGTCATCACATGGGCAGTCAAACTTAGATGTTAGGAATTAGCCCTAAAACTCATTGTTCGATATGCCTTTGTAATTAATACATGTATATATATATATATAGAATGAATGTCATAGTTTCTTTCTTAATATTTAAGAGATGAGAATCTAGCGGAATATGAATTTGGTGTCATTTCATAATTTCTACGTAAAGTAGATTAAATTTAGTGTTGTTTCTTGATCAACAATTACAAGGTGATAATATGACTATATAGATATTTTCTTTTGGTTGATTAGAAAGTCTTATTAGTTTTTCTTTGAACCATAATGAATATGATAGTAATGCTAACTATTTATTGAAGACAATGGCAAACGAAATACAATTAAAAGGGTGTTAAAATATCCAAACATATTACAAAATGAGTGATTATTAATGATTGACTAACAAAGCCAACCTATGAAGACCTAGTCAACGCAAAGATTAAGTACTAATAAATTGAGATGCCTCTTTGGGGTTTTACTTTGGCTGACCTATAAGCATTGCTCACACAAAAATCAATTGATGCGCATCATGCAAGCAAGAGCAAGAGGAGCAACGACTTTGTTCATTAATTGGGGTCCTTTGGGCGGCACACATTAACGCACATTGCAAGTTAGATGATAAGCTCAACTACAATCTCATGAGGTCGACGACTTACTTCATATGCGACGTCTTGACAATCAAAGGGACACAATTTTCCCGACCCAAACCGACCCGTGCCCAGCCCTAAGCGAGTGTAGTTCAAATGAATGTGGAACATAAACAGTGTTGGTCTAGCATCAGAATATCAATTATAACCAATGACTAATGCACTTCACCATGTCACATGTGATGCGATATAGGTTTTGTAAAGAAAAATGGCATTGATAGAAGTAATTTTTTCAATTACATTCAACATGTTCACAAATCTAGTTTGGCAGTTCACATTTTTGCTGTGGTTGTTTTAAGGTACATTCTTAACACGAACCATATCATCTAAGAGCACAGAGTTTCTCTAAAGTATGCTTACATCCTTCAAAAATTCCTGGAAATGGATTCCATTCTAAGTAGTACATGATTAAACTATGACTTGAAACCACATCGGGCATGCGGACAGATCCATTCCAGCAAAATGCAGAATGAAACTTGACCAAGAGAAGCATATCACAATACTCAACTGCCCGGCGAGCTAGTCCTCTTTCCTGGTCTCCATTCCCTGCTTCAGCGACTCCAACCTTTTCCTGCACAGCAAGTGATGCAGGTCAAAGATCACTAGCAACAATTGCAAATATGAGTAACAGATGATGGAGGATGATGGCTCGCCAACTATGAATTGATAGGAAAAAATAAAATTTAGAAAAGTGGATGAGTAACAGATTATAGTTTTCCTTTTTTCTGAAAGTTCAGAAAATCTACAAAAAGAAAAAGTAGAGACTACATCATTCATTCATTTACCTGATCTCATAGCTATCCAGTTTTCGAATGTACTTACAAACTCAGAATTAGTAGTGATACATATCCGAGGCAATTTATTTAAACAAACCAAATAAGTAGTTTACGAATCTAATTTTCTGGATTATTCTAGAGGGGAGCAATCAAGTCTTGGGAGTCAAAAAATCCTTTCGAGTTTTCTCATGAAAATGCAATTATTTGCTAGATAACATACTTGGTATCTGCTAGGCGACCATGCAAACTCCATCGCTGGCGAAAACCTTCTATGCCTTCAAGTCCACTAGCAAGAATCAAGCGCCTATAGAAGCAGAACGATTTTCAAAGATAATTAATGATTAAAAATCATATAAGTATTGGAGAAAGCAAGATACCAAAACAATAATGGTTCTAAAAGCAAAGGACAACAATACCAGTAACCCATAGCACTGGGTGACCAAAAGACAGTTCCAAGATATTTTCAATTATGAGTACAACTATCAAGCAAGGAGCTTCCAGTGCTTAATAGCTACTTCTACAGATGAATTCATTTCAGAACATACCTATCTAATGATGCGACCTCTTTTCCGAGTTGAGAAGCTCTTTCCTTTGCTTCATTGAAAGGCATTGATGACCCTAGTTTGCGCTCACTGTCCTCAAGTCGTTTCCTTAGTTCCCTATCCTGCAATTCAGTGTAAACAAAACCGCAACAGAAAAAATCAAATACTGAGTCATATCATACAAGAAATAAGCATTGAAGAGATACAGAAGAGAAAATTATAGTAAACATCTCACCCTTTTTTCAGCACACTGTTTATACATAACAAGCTCATCTTGGCAGAAGGGCTCAATATCATTGATTTGCAGACCTGCAGTATAAAGCATAATCCCTATAATACACTGCCTGCAAACAAAAATTTATGGTCCAAGCCAACAAGATAACGTCTATAAGTTATGCTGGAGTTGTTAACTGGAAAATACTAATCATCAAAGAAGCATCAGTGACAATTTTTCTAACAGTCAAGAAACTGATTCAGCTTATGTTTCATTTTATTTTGTAGGGACATCAAATGGGAATGAACCACTGGTTCAAACCATAATTAGCATATGCATGTATAAATTCACATTTAACATAGATTGGAGATAAACAGTTGATTTATGAATTTTACATGCATTGAATTTTGGGATAATTGAAAAGGATTACAACTACCCCCAATTCCAATTCCAGTTATTTTAAAGACTGAACAGAGTTATGGACCATACAGTATACACTATGCATGTGAAAAACTTTCTCGGAATTTTGAAAAAATAGATTCCTCAAAATTTATCCCTGAAGTAAAGCACAGAACTTACACAAAAATAGATTCCTCAATATCCCATCACACAAATCAACACCTTCAAGCACATGAGAAGCAATTTCTGGTGGAATAACTGGTGATGGTGGACCCGTCATTAAATCATCTCCAACCAAAATGGTTTCCTCCATAGTTGGTTGTGAATCGACTGAAAGGTAACAACAAAGTCTTGATTATAAGTCAGTTACAAAGTCAGATGATATACCTTTGGGTTCAATACTTTTAGTCATTCTCACCCACAGAAATAGGAAAGAAAAAAAGTTTTGTTACTTTAGATTGAGGTGTAAATTTCAAAGCAAGAGCTTGTTACTTCAGTGTAGGCAATAACTGGATAATTGCTAATCAGATAGTGGTAAAGACGTCAACACTCAAGAAGTAGCTGATTCTAAGCAATGAATTCCAAAACTCTTCATTAGTTCAAAACTTCAACATCGTGGAACAGCCCTTATAAATCATGCATTAATAAATTAATTTCAAAAATTAAAATTTTTATTACTGGAACAAGCCCTTGTAAATAAATATAAAAGTTCCTATCTTTTGTCTTCTAAACTTATTTCCAAGCCACAAGAACCACAATCTGTAAGCATCACATAAACCATGTAAAGTGAAGTATCAACATACCGCTACTTTTACAGATTTAAATCCATCACCAAAACAGATAAGAAAACTAAAAATTGTCAGAACGAACACGCATAAACCCCGAAGCAAGACAGCAAATTTTGCACATACCATCCATGGTTGCTCTATTGTTCTTAACCTTCTACGACCAAAAACCGATGCAACTTAAGTTCTGAAAGTCAGTCGAGCCTGGAAATCATAAAGCAAAAGCAAAAGCAAAAATAAGATGGAGGAGTTAGAATTAAGTATTTTATCAAATGCGGCATTTCATCAAACGCATTGAGGGCATTTGCCCGAAACCAACTGAAGTGGAGAATTTGGCATCAGCAAAACGGGTAAAGTACAAAGATTCTGCTATTAGAAAAAAATCAGATTCTTGATACCGTATGTGCTTAATTTTAACATAACGTGAAGTGTGAAGAAAGGGAGAGCAAAGAACCGGTTCCAGCGGAAATGGCCGCTCAGAACTTCGGATGATCAAGCTGCTGAGAATGGGAGGTTTGAATTGTTCAGTGGGCTGCATAAGTTAGTAAGGAAAGGAGGCTGGCCTCATGGGCCAAGAAAGCCCCAACCCCTATCCAGTTCTTTGGCTCTGGGCCTCTGAAGTTAGGGCCTACTACAGCATTTGATCTCAACATCTCCTATTACTTACTTTATTCAATATTATTGGGAGATTATATATATTGACACTACTAATTACGTGAGTTCAACCTGAAACATTGTACTAACTGTATTTTTTTCGTTATAACTAGGAAAAAGGTATATATATAGGACCACGATGTATTGCCGTTCGAAATCAAGATATTGGGACTAAATAATAGAATAAAATGTCACTAGACTATAACCAAGTAGATACTTGAAAAGTTTTAATCCACGTTTCCTTAAAAAAATAAAAAGAGAATTTAGCCTAATATGAGTTTTTTTTTTTAGAAAAAAAGATATTGGACTAAATGATGGGCTAGATGATGCACTAAATGATGGGCCAGCCAACAATACAACCAACAAGCCAAGATGACTTTTTTACCGAAAGCAACGACTATATGATATATGTGAATAAGAAATGACAGGCTACAGCCTAGGCTGCCCCCTGAAGAGATCCGTCCATGCCGGGTGAAATGGTGTCAACCAAATAAGTCCCATAAAATACCAAATACAATTGTTCGTTTAAAATTTATCAAGGGAATATCTCCGAACTATAGGGAATATCTCCGAAAATCAATAGTTTATGACTCCAGATCTTCAAGAGAGAGCAATTATGAAAATGTAGCAATAGACTTTGATCAATCATTTTTTCTGTCGTTAACGTTAAGGTGGAGACCTGAACCAAGAATTATCTTTCTTTATCATCAATCGAATAACTGTTCGAGACCCATGATTCTATTTTATCATCAATCCAATCACCAATCACCGTTCACGTTTTTTCTTTTTCTTATCAATGAATAGATTAGCATATGGTTTTCATTGACCGATGGATGAGTCATTTTGGTGGTTTAAATTTCTATTTCAAATGTATTAATGGCTTTGGTAGATAGGAATTTCTTATTTGGTTTTTAAATCTTTCTTTGAAATGAGAGAGGACAAGTTTCACCATGAAGCAGCACAAGGAAATTTAAGAATCATATTGGAGAACAAACATGTGACTAACAGTCACACTTGTGTCCCATTTCATGCCTTTCACCTAATTAACACATCCCATTCAGCATCTTAATTAATTGTAATAATTGGAAATGTTTCAATAATTATTTAGTTTTCAGTTTTATTTATTTATTTATTTTCCGTTTGAAAATGAGAAAAGAAGAATATATTTTGGTGTTGGAGGTAGAAGAAAAAAATAAATGAGAATGTAACAAAACAAAAACTTAAAAATGAAAACTAAATTAAAATAATTTTTATTTGTTTCTACAAAATTTCTTTCACATCCTTCCACTATCCTTCTTTCTATCATCTTTTTTTCTCATGTATTTCTCCTACATCCTTAGGACAAAAATGAAATATTAAATTATAGAATTATGAAACGGACTCTTAATTTCCATGTTAAAATCGAACCAAATATAAATTGAATTAAGTAGAATGTGAATGATTTTCAATCTAATTTGAATTCAAATATGAAGAAAAAAAACTATATATTATAAATTATAGTCGACTTAATTACATGTAGATCTACACTACGCATAGCTTTGAAAAGATATGACTTGTTTGGTAAAAAAAAAAAGAAAAAGAAAAGATGAGACTTGTATGCCAATCTTCCTAAAAGACAAGTGTGGTGCAAGCCATCTTGCTCTCCTTTAACATCTTCCACATTGACTGCTGATCTGGTGAATGAACAATCATCGTCTTGTTCAAATTCTGGGCATGCTCGAGGATATAAGTCGCAAACTGAACTCCATTCGATTCCTTGCACAACTATATGGTTTCCTACTTAATTAAGTTAAGGAATGAAAGAGCATTAAGTTTATTAATCATTTAGTAGCTAAAAGTTTGTCAATTTTCATTACAGTAACATGGCCAAGCAGGATTTACTTACTTACGAAGGGACCTATATAAACTTTTAAATTTTTTTTATATATTCTATAATCCTACCATTCAAATTTCGCCTTCGGTTTTAGTTGGTTTAGAAAATTGAGTGGATCTATCTCGACTTGATTTGGTTTTGATTCAATTTTGGTTGAATTTTTAGTAAACTGTATTATTCATATTAGGTTACCTCAACTCCAAGTAAGAAACCATAAGATCCGTTAGGCCTTTAATTAGGTTGTAATGGGGGTTCTGTCAAAGGTAGGGAAGAAAAGGTCCAAAGCATCTTCACTTACTTGAATTCTCGGAAACTTGATAGTACACTGTTTTATTAGGATTCTAGAATATCAAGTTTCCGAGAATTCGAATGAAGATACTTTGGGTCCTTTCTTGATCATGAAATTACGAACAATTTTTTTTTTTTAAGGTTAACAAAACTAGTACTATCAAGTTTAATATTGGGTGGAGGAAGAAACATGATTAATGATGACTTGGAACCAATACTGTAATGGACTAAATTAGTTATATTTGTTGTCTTCAAGTCAATATTATAATATTTGGGAGCTGATTTCCACATTTCATTTTTTATTTGTTTCACTCTAGTTTTTCTTTAAAAAGATAAAAGATAAAATCAGAAATGCAGTGCATCAAGTAAAAAATGAAGTGTAAAAATCAACTTTCTTACTATTTTAATTTCACCTTTTTCCTTTTGTTTAGGATTTGATGTATGATCATTTGCTTAAGTGTAAAAAAAAGTTGATCCATTGCTATAGTTTATAAAAAAAAATGATCCTTTGCTTTAGTTTCACCTCCAACCATCAAACCTCAAAGGGACGTCACCAATATTCACATATAAGAGTTTAATATTCATCATGGCACTTATTCAAACAAGTCAGCGAGTCTTAAAATTTGATGTATTGTGTGTGAATGCTTGATGGATACTTTGAATAAGGAACTTAAGATATATGTCGTTCTACTATGTGCTTTGATATATGGTATATTGAAGTTTGAGTCAATCGAGTCTGAATATTACTTGGAATGCACCTAGAACAAGTCAGCAAATCTTAAAATGCACCTAGAACTAAAATTTGCCTCACTTTGCACCAAGAACAGAAATTTCGTTACTTCCGTTGCACCATCCGTCAGTTTCTGTTACTAACGCCGTTAAAAATGGTGATGTGGCAGTAATATTACGAAAATTATAAGGGCAATTAAGATATTTGTTATATTAGCAAATCTTAAAATGCACCTAGAACTAAAATTTGCCTCACCAAGAACAGAAATTTCGTTACTTCCGTTGCACCATCCGTCAGTTTCTGTTACTAACGCCGTTAAAAATGGTGATGTGGCAGTAATATTACGAAAATTATAAGGGCAATTAAGATATTTGTTATATTTTAATAAATTTTATACTAAAATTATTTTTTAAAATTAAAACGAATAAAATTAATTACCTTTCCCCAACTCACCCGATCGTCTTCCTCTCTAGGCCACCGCCCACCCACCAACCCAATATTTTCTGCAAATACATCCGCTCCTCCACCTTACTCTCATCCTCTTCTCTCCTCCTCACTCTCCGCCGCCAACCTTGTTTACCCCGAGAGTCCCACCGACTCCCCAACCCAAAAGCTCGAAGGAGCTCTCCTCAACGAAGGGCACTGGCAGTCCCAAATTCAAACCCCAATTCTCACACAACATCACTCGAAATACTCAGCTGCCTTAAGAATCTCATCTATCTTAGCACCACTCAAAAAAGGAACAAAATTTCCAGATTTTTATTTATAAATCACATAGACCCAGAAGCCAACATCAACAGAAAAGCTCTAAAAGATCACATTTTTGTACAAAATTCAAAAACCCATAAGCTCAACCTCAAATTAGAACATTACAAAATGGTAAAAATGTAAAAAAATAAATAAAAAACAGGAAAAGAGACATTACCCAAATGAGAGAAGATGAGGGACAAAACGGGCATACCATTGAGAATGAGGTCTTTGCTCTAGAACATTCGCCATTAACACTCTCATAAACCCCCTTCCAGCGCCTTGGAATCAGGCCGAGATTCAAGTTCGAGAAGCTCCGATGCTCAGGTCAGACTCTGGTGTCGAATATTCCATGATAACGTAAGAGCCGTAGTTGGATTCAGACCAGGCCGCGCTGGTTTCTGAGGCCCAGAAATTGGGGGGAGCGAGTGTTGTGGAGAATCTGGCGACGGTCTTCGAGGACGGCAAGGACAAAAATGTGGTTAGATACGGAGGAGACTTGTTGAGGGGTGAATCTTTATCGAGAGACCAAATTAAGTGGAATTGGGTTAAACACATTTCCACTGAGGAGGAGTTGGGTTTGGGAGTAGTTGGAGATGTTGAGTGAGGACATGGAGACTGGTGTTGGTGTGCAGACAGCGCCCATGGTGGAGGACGGGAAGAGAGGAAGAGCGAGAGTAGATAAACCTAGTAGAGGGAGACGAGTGGGTTGGGGAAAGGTTTATTAGTTTTAATTTTTTTTAAAGAATTTTAATATAAAATTTAATAAAATATAGAAAATGTCTTAATTGTCTTTATAATTTTTTGTAATATTACTGACGCATCAGTATTTTTAACGACGTTAGTAACATAAACGGACAGATGGTGCAACGGAGATAACGGAATGCCTGTTCTAGGTGCAAAGTGAGGCAAATTTCAGTTCTAGGTGCATATTGAGACTCGCTAACTTATTCTGGGTACATTTTAAGTAATAAGCCTTTCCTTTGTAGTAGAGCACAAGAGTCATGCATATTTTCAGGTTTATTCACATACAATGGTGAATTCGTGCAAACAATAGAATCATAATAATTTGTTAAAATCTAAAAAATATTTGGGAAGATCTATATTTAAAAAAAGATATATTGTTTATATTTTAATAATTATAAATCTTGTGTTAGAAATAATTTTATAACGTTTCAAAAATAAGATTAATAGCGCTTTCAAACAAAAAGTAAATATTTCAAATTTCATTTTATAGCATGTTGATGCACAAATTGTACCAACTTAGAGGTGATATTTTGTCCACTCTGCGTATGCCACGTGCTCCTGTAAAAGAGGATAGATTGATCGTCGGTCAGGGGTGAGCACTGGTGTGGTGCCGGCCTAAAGGCTCTCCGACGCCCAAGTCAGTATGTAGGTATGTGTATGTAAAAGGTATGCGGTAAATAGTGGTTTTGACAAAGTAACAATAAATAGTGAATCTTAGTTAACTTTTTGGGAAATGTGCCTCCTTTTGTATTGATGTTTGAGGGAGGTTTGATGAATAGTTTCGATGTGGGATAAATGCACTTTTACTGACACGTGGCATCTGGATGGATAGTGGAGATGTGTCCACGTGTCAGTGAGTGGTTGACCCTTGTTTAAGGTTGATTGGTTGTGTGGGCTTGGGCCCATGTGGTATTTGAGCTTGTAGAGTAGGATTTGGGCTTTGTTTGTTGGACTTTGGGCTTGAGATATGTGGCCCATTGAGTCTGGTCCAATATGGTGCCAACAGAAGTCTCCCAAGTTCTTAACCGAGGTGGAATTTCTAAGTTGGGGACTTGTCATGTTTTCCAGACTCGGTGGGGAGATATACCTCTAGTCCCGTAAGTCCCCCAAGTGAGAGAGAACACCGAGTGAGTGGTCGGTATGTCATGTATGGACTAATGTGGTCGTACCACTTGGTGGAGTTGCATATGCTAACTATTGTTGAAGAGTTGAGTCATAGTGATTGGTCCTTAGGTGGGTCAGTCCCTATCCAGTGTCTGACTTGTTCGTTGGTGTTGTTGGTCGATCGGCGTAGTTGAGTAGGTGTCCAACTGATGCCTGATCGTGTTTACCCTGTGTTGAGTGTGGACAAGTCGTCCTTTGAGAGACCGGTCGGTGAGTGAATATCTAGTCGGTCTTAAAGTTGGGGAGGTGTCCCTTGATCTTCAGGTAGGGCGCGTGTGGCCACTACATATTGGACACGTGTCGCCTGTGGTGTGTTTGCATTTTATCGAGGTGACGTTTCATCTCCCCGACCTGGACCTCTATAAATAGTTGAGGTGTTTGCTTTCAACTTTCACTTTTCACTTTTCACTTTTCACTTTTGCGGAGCTGCTGTCAAAGTGAAAAGGCAATTTTCGACAAGAGATTTGCGGCGTATAGTGCGGTGGTGTGATTTCCGGTGAGCCAAGTCCGCCATGTAAAAACAAGGTCTGTTGTTTTTTCCTTTGTTGATTTGAATCAAAATTGTGTTTTTTGATGAACTGGTGGGCGAATGGTGGTTGGATCTGTGTAGGCATAGTGCTCGGTCGGTCATAGTTTTTTTTCCTTTTTCTGTCCTAGATTGTCATCATATCAGACTCAGATAGTAAAAATAATAAAGTGCAAGACTATGATGGGAATGCCGAGCCAGAGGTTGAGTCGGCGCAGTCAAGCGACTGGTCAGAGTTTGATGAGGATGAGCTGACCCAGCAAAAAGGTTTCTCAAGTGGGAAAGGTGGAAAGACTGCTCAGGTGCCTGACATGCTTGAAGAAGAGACCGAAAAGGAGAGGCAGATGAGGGCTTGGTTCGAGGGTGGGACCGACCAGACTAAAGTTGGTCCTAGTGGTAGGGATTTTGAGGAAATGGGGGATCAGTCAGAGAGGGAGAATGAGGCTTTATCAGCCTGTGCCTTGAAGATCAAGCGCGGTTGGCACAGTAGTGAGGTTATTATTGTGGGTAAGCCGAGTGGTAAAGTTCTCCCTAGAGATATGGTGAAGGCCGTGTCATTGAAGGAGGCTGAGGTTATAATGGATGAGCTAGTCAGTAGGGAGATACATACAGGGCTGGACAAGTGGCATGCCGGCTGGAATGTGCCCAAGGATGTGAAGTTCAGGGTAGTCCGAGCTCGTGAGACGCCGAGTGATCCTACACCGGGCTATGCGCCCTTCTACCCGGAGCTGTATATGCACGGTCTGAGGTTTCCCCTCCATCCCTGGTTGAGGATGATGGTGAAGAAGATGGGGGTGGCACTCGGTCAACTCAATCCCAATGTGTGGATTGTGTTGATCAGTCTATATGCTACGTTTAAGGTGGCAGGGAAGCCTGAGCTGACCTATGGCCAGGTCATGTACCTGTACGAGTTTGGTCAGCAACAATAAAGCAGGGGTTGGGTGCATGTTCAGTGCCCTGATAAGAAGGGGCGGGGTGAATTTGTTCACAGTGTGCCCTCCTCCCAAAAGACCTACAAGGCTAAGTTTGCCTTTGTCAGTAGGGCATGGGGTGGGGAGGGTATTCCTTCAAAGTTCCAGAAGCTCAACAACACTGGTCGGTCATCGTGTCAGGTGTTTTATTTTGTTTGTTTTTGTATTTTGTTGTTTGTTGTTATCTAACCATTGGTCTGTCTTGCAGTTGTTCTCCCTGCGTTGGTAAGTGGTGAGAGGGGTAAGCAGATTTGCCGTGAAGTGAGGAAGAATTGAATCCGACCGAGTAGAATCGATTTATTCTTCGATTGCCTTCCATTCTCCAAGAGTTCGGCTTAATTTCCTCAACATGTGAGTCCTTATAGCTTGGTGTAACTATGTAGGCCGACCGATTCGTTACTGAGGTGTGTGTGTTTTTTGCTTTCCAGTTATGCCTAAGGACGCACATAAGCGTGTTCTGAAGAACACTGGGGAGGTGAGGCAAGCCATCAATTAGAGGGTCCTGATTCCCAATGCTAGTGAGTCGGTGCCAGAAGTTAGTGGGACGGCTTCTGGTGCTGAGGGGTCAGTCTCTGGCCAGAAGAGGAAAGTGCCACCGACCGTTGGTGGTTCGTCCTCTAGGCCAAAACAGAGGATTGAGGGTCATGACCCGAGAGCTCAACATATGATTGCCTTCTTGGCTGAGAAGAAGAGGAAATTGAAGAAGGCTCTGGTCGATACAAAAACGGTGGTCATCGACCTTGGTGATGAGGTTGATGAGAAAGAGGCTATTAGGCCCACCAAGAAGGGTGTGAAGTCCCCAAAGAATACCTCAGAGTTGATTATCAACTCTGATGAGGTTCAGAGTGTTGTTAGGCTGGGCCAGAAAGGTGTGAGGCTCAACTATGATGAGGTTTAGTCGGATGTGGGGCCGATGAAGGAGGCCGACTGGAGGTTGATTGATGCCAACTAGCAGCTAGAGCCAAGGCATGAAGCCGACATGAGGTTCCAGGTCATTCAGAAGGCCGCTAAGATTTGATAGACCTCTTTCTCCACCTCGTCTCCCCGGTCGGAGCTTTACTGAGCTAGCTGACCACGATGGTATTGCTATGGGTTGGTTTACTGATCCTATCACATGGTCGGACGTCTCGGTCACTATGAAGGAGAAGATCCTGCCCATCATCAATGGTGTTACCATTGGGTCATCTATGGAGCTGTCGGAGCTGGATGGCTTGTCCGAGAGGAAGATGGTCGAGCGGATAAAGAAGTCTCTCCTGATTGCTGCCCACGTAAGTGTTTTCGGTTTATTTAACACTTGTGTTTTTTTTTGTAGTTTCCTTTTGTACTAGCATATTTGCTTGGTGTGCAGTCTTTTGGTGAGCTGTTCATCAATTACAGCTATGTCCAGAGGCGTGTGGTGGCTGCTGACAAGGAGAGGGCCAAGCTCAAAGAACAGCAGGCAGCCGTAGGCCGAAAGGCTCAGGAGGCCGAGCTGGCTCTGAAGGCCAAGGGCGATCTGGAGAGGAAGTTATCGACCGAGCATATGAAAGTGGAGGAGTAGGCTGTTCAGTTGGATCCGTACCGACATGATGCTGAGGTGGCTAGGGCGGCTGAGGTAGAGGCAGAGGCATAACAGCTGAATGTGGAGCTGGGTAGGGCGGAGGTTCAAAGGGATAACCTGGTGGCAGAGCTGGAGCGGCTAAAGACAACTAGAGAGGTAGATCGAGCTGAGATGGAGAAGTTGAAAATGAAAGTTTTGTCTGCTAGGTCAACTGGTGTGGCTGAGTTCCTGAAGTCCGAGGAGTATCAGAAAAGGTTGGACGACTTCGCTTCTACCTGTGAGTAGGCTATCTACCACAACCTTTACAAGTACAACGAAGGTATTTCGTTTGATACTACTCTCTAGCTCGGTATTCAAGTGACTCCATCAATGGTCGAGGAGGAAGAGGGGAAAGGAGGAAGGTGCTGAGCAAGAGGTTGAGTCGGCCGCTCCTAGTGATGAAGGGCAGACCAGTATGGTTGATCCCCCTCCGGTGGATGAAAAACAGCCCAGAAAAGCCGACCCTCATCCGGTTAATGAGGAACATACCAGTGCAGCATATCCGCCTCTGATAATTGAAGAGGCTAGCCAAGCCGAGCCCCGTCCTGAGGATGTTAGCCATGTTGATCCTTCAGCTGCTGATGAAGACACCATGTAAGTTGATCCTCATGCTGCTTAGTTAGTAGGATATTTTTTGTATTTTTGATATGGCCAACCTGAGTGTCGGTCGGTAATGTATTTTGTTTTTCTGAACAGGTAATTTTGGTAGACCATGGGGTCTTTGCCTTTATCAATATAATGAATATTTTTCTAAGTGTTGAATTGACCAAAAGTTGGTATGCCTCTACGTGTTTGCATGTATTGTATGAATGTATGCTCAAGTAGTTTAAGTAATTGTACGATGGGTATGTGTTGAGCGATTTTAAGCCCGATATGTTTTTAGCTAAGCCTTGTAGTAAGGTGTTTGCTTACCAAGTTCTTGGCTAAGGTGGTCTGCCTTGGTTGAGGACTTGTAAAAATGTACTAATACCTCAGTCGGCTGGGTGTACTACTATCAATCTCCCAAGTCCTCGGTCAAGGTAAGTTTCCGAGTAGAGAACTTGTAGTTTGTAAGTGTATACTTGTTTGGCATGTTTATTGTATTTGCCAGGGACTGAGATGAGTTTCGCTCTGTCTGTTTTGTGTTGGGCATTGTTTGAGTTGATGTTTGCTCTGTATGCCTTGTGTTTGGTTTTGGTTTGACCGAGCCATTTTGTTTGTCGGTATAGGTAGGTCAAGACAAGTTTGTCTTTATTCCAAGTATGTAGTATGCAATTGGTATTGAACCTTGAAAGGTGGTCAGTCAAGGTTGATAGTATACCGACTGAGTTGTAGTCCGTTCTTGTGGAAGAACATGTGTTGTCTGAGCACACTGACTATTGTTTAATGTTTTATTTCAGTCGGTGTCTGTGTTCTGTACTATAGTATGTGTTGGTACTTAGAGTTTTTTTACAGATTTTTTGTCCTTGAGGTGTGGTCGGTTACAATTTGATACACCAGTTGATGTGGTAAGACATATAATGTGGTCGGCATTGTTTTAACTCGGTTAGTTTTGAATTTGTTTAAACAATGTGTCGTCTGAGTAGATAGTGTAAGTATGAGACTGTGTGATTGCTCGGTGAGTGTTGAGTGTAATGAAAATGTAAGTTTGTAAGAATAAGTTTTTTACCATTGATAAGTGTTAGGCTAAGTAGTACTTATTACAATGGAGCCCAAGTTTGACTTTACAAAATTGTAGTGGGGGTTTGCCTCTTGAGTTAGGCTGACCGGTCTATATGTAGTATCGCTTGAGGTGATCTGCATTCCATGGGTGTTCGAGTGAGCGGCCTTCAGCGTCTAACAGGTCGTAAGTCCTCGGTCGACATATTCTAGTGATCTTGTAGGGACCTTCCCAATTCAGTCCAAGTGTTCCGACCGACCAGTCTCTTGTTGCAAGACTGACTTTCCGCAAGACCCAGTCACTGACCTAAAAACTTCATGGTATGACCTTGGCGTCATGGTATTGGCAGAGTCTTTGCTTGTAGGCGATGTTTCGTAGGTTGGCTTGCTCTCGGTGCTGCTCGATAAGGTCTAGGCTGAGAGCCAATTGGTCATCATTCTGGTCGGCATCGTAGGTCAGCACTCGGTATGAGGTTTCATGGACCTCTGCTGGGACGACCACTTCAGTTCCAAAGGCCATGGTGTCTCGTTGGTGGCCATTAGGTACGATGTTCTGTATGACCAGAGCACATTAGGTAGAATGTCTGCTCGCTTGCCTTTTGTTTCTCCGAGTTGGGTCTTCAGAGTGTGCTTGATTATTTTGTTAACAACTTCAACTTGGCCATTTTATTGTGGGTGTGCAGGAGAGGCAAAGCATAAGTGAATCTTGTGCCTTTTGCAGAATTCCCTGAAGCGATGGTTATTGAATTGCTTTCCATTGTCTGTAACTATGGTGTGTGGAAGGCTAAAACACCAGATGATGTTTTGGAAGACAAAAGTCTCAATCCGAGATGTTGTGATGGTGGGTAAAGCTTTGGCCTCTACCCACTTGGTGAAGTAATCCACAACGACTATAGCATACACGGTCTGTCCCTTTCCGATCGGTATCTTGCCAATCAAGTCTAGTCCCCATTGAGAGAACGGCCATGGACTGAGCATTGGTGTAAGGTTCTCTGGTGGGAGAAGTATGAAATGAGCAAAGCGGTGGCATTTGTCACATCACCGAGTGAAGTCGGCTGCGTCGGTGTGCATGCTCGGCCAATAGAAGCCTTGGCGGAAAGCTTTGTGTGCCAGAGAGTGTGGACCAGAGTGGTTGCCACATATTCCTGCTTGTATTTCTTCAAGAATGGCCTTTCCAGCCTCTGGGTTGAGGCATTTGAGAAGAGGAAGAGTGAATCCTCGCTTATAGAGTTGGCCATGAATAATGGTGTACCGAGCGGCTTGTCGGTGTATCTTTTTTGCCATAACCTTGTCGACTGGAAGAGTTCCGTCTGTGAGGAAGCTTATCAGATGAGCCATCCAGGTCGAGTTGGTGTTGATTGCATTGATGGAAGAGCACTTGGTGCTCAGCTACTAAAGGATCTCCACCCTGGCATTCCGGCTTGTCTTTTGATCAAGGGAGCATGCCAGTCGTGCAAGAGCATCAGCGTGGCTGTTCTATGACCTTGGTATTCTAGTGATGGTATGTGCTTTAAAACCGTCCAAGAGTGACTTAGCCAATGTTCTGTACAGAGCCATGGAAGAGTCTTTGGCCTCAAACTCGTCGTTGATCTGGTTGACGACGAGCTGGGAGTCACTGTATATCTAGATTTGCTTGGCATCCATTTGTTTGGCCAAGCTGAGACCTACAAGCAGTGCTTCATACTCTGCTTCATTGTTGGAGGCTTTGAACATGAAGCAAATAGCGTATTCCAATCGGAGCTTATCCGGAGTTGTGAGGACGAGTCCTGCACTAGAGCCACTATGGCAGGCAGAGCCATCTACATGTAAGACCCAGGTGGGCTAGTCGGTGTCCAAGGTAGGCGTTTTGGAGTTTGTAGTGGTCTCTATGGCGGTCTTCCCTTCTGGCTCAGCTGGTAAGTATGTGTACTCAGAAATGAAGTCAGCGATTGCCTGCCCCTTCTCGGCTGGTCGGGGCTCAAAAGTGATATCGAACTCACTGAGTTCAATTTCCCATTTGAGGAGGCGGCTCGATGTCTCAAGCTTTTGAAGCACTTGGCGGAGTGGTTTGTTGGTCAGTACTATGATGGAATGAGCTTCGAAGTAAGGTTTGAGCTTCCTAGATGATATTATTAAGGCAAAGGCAAGTTTTTCCAGGTCGGTGTACCTTGTTTTAGTGTCTTGAAGAGCTTTGCTCACATAGTAGACCAGGTGTTTTGCTCCGTACTGCCTCTTGATGACTTCCGAGCTGACCGCTAATGTGGATACAGACAAGTACATGGTCAGTGGTTCGCCTGTTTCTGGTCTGGCAAGTAGGGGTGCCTTGCTCATGTACTCCTTCAGCTCGGTGAACGCTTTCGTACACTCTTCTGTCCAGGTAATGTGTTTGGACTTGCCTTTTAGGGCTTTGAAGAATGGGACACACTTTTCGGTGGCCTTGGAGATGAGCCGAGTCAGAGCTGTTACCCTTCCAGTGAGGCTCTGGATGTCTTTTTGTGTGCGTGGGGGTTCCATGTCCACGAGTGCCTTGATTTTCTCTGGGTTAGCCTCTATGCCTTTATGACTGATCATGAAGCCTAAGAACTTGCCTGAACCCACTCCGAAGACACATTTGGCTGGGTTCAAGTGCATCTTGTATTTCTTGAGGACTTCAAATATTTGTGTGAGGTTGGGAATGTATTGGTCGGTGGTCTTGCTCTTGACTAGCATGTCATCCACGTACATTTCCATGGTCTTGCCGATCTGGTCGGTGAAGTTCACTAGGCGTTGGTAGGTGGCGCCGTCATTTTGTAGGCCGAAGGGTATTACGTGGTAGCAGTAGAGGCCTTGGTCAGTCTAGAAAGTGGTGTGGATCTGGTCGGCTGGATGCATGAAGATCTGATTGTATCCAGAGTAGGCATCCATGAAGCTTAAGAGCTTGTGCCCAGTCGTAGCGTCCACCAATTGGTCTATCTTGGGCAGAGGAAAACTGTCTTTGGGGCATGCCTTGTTGAGGTCGGTGAAGTCGATGCACATTCACCAAGCACCAGAAGGTTTCTTGACCAGAACCATATTGGCCACCCAGATTGCGTAGACCGCCTTTCGCACAAAGTGTATAGTGTTAAGTTTGACAATCTTTACCTTCATTTCCTCTGTTTGTTCAGCGTCATATATGCGACGTTTCTGTTCGACTGGTTTGAAGGATAGGTTGATGCTGAGGCGATGATAAATAACGTAGGTCGATATGCCATACATGTCGGCGTACGACCATGCGAAGACTTCAGAGTTCTCATGTAGGAATTTAATTAGGTCTAAGCGCAAAGTAGGGCTGAGAGTGGTTCCAATTTTGACTTTCTAGTCGACATGGGTGTATGAGAGGATGGCCTCTTCAACTTCTTCAATGGGTTGTGGATGAGAAGTGGCCGAGTGGTCCCTAGGGTCCTCGATTGGTCCATCCTTGATGTGTTGGGCAACTTGAGGGTCGACTGGGTCGACCTCGAATGTGTACTCGGTGACTGCCATTGTTTCTTTAGTCTGGGAGGTGGTCTTCCTAGTAGGAATAGTGGAATTGCATGTTCTCACGGCCATCTGGTCTCCGCGGACTTGTCTTATGCCCATGGGGGTAGGGAACTTGATTAGGAGTAGGTGGGTGGATACCACCACCTTGAGTTGATTGATGGCACTCTGCCCAAGATGATGTTGTAGACCGTTGGGCAGTCGACTACCAAGAAAGGGGCAAGGACAGTGGCTCGCCTGGGGATGGCCCCAATGAAGAGTGGTAGAGTGATAGTGCCGACTGGAACTACAGAGTCCCCAGTGAAGCCAAATAGTGATGTAGGAGACCGATCTAGGTCAGAGTCTGGGATACTGAGCTATTTGTATGCCTCCATGAATATCACGTTTATGGAGCTACCCATGTCGACCGTGATCCGACCAACGCCAAAGTTAGCAATCTACGCTCTGATGACAATTGGGTCGTCATGTGGGTAGACCACTCCCCGCTCTTCCTCCTTTGAGAAGGTGATGGGTTCCCAGCTGACCTTGGTCGTCTTCTTCGCTTGCCCCTCTACATTGTTGAAGATCTGATGGTTTGTCTGTGAGGCTAGAATGAAGGTCTTCTTAGCTCGGTTGGATGTCAGAGGCAATGAGATTGATGGTCATCCACTGATTGTTTTAATATGAGGGTGCCGAGGTGGTGGAGGTGCATGTTGTAAGAATTGATTGATCTTTCCATCCCTAGCCAGAGCTTCCACTATGTCCCTGAAAGCCATACACTGGTCAATGTTATAACCATTGTACTTGTGGTATTGGCAGTAGGTGCCATTGTTCTTGGCGAGCTTTCCAGTGGCTGGTGCCTAGTTTGACTTGGGGATCATGTGCCCCGTATGAAGTGTTCAAGATCGTGCATGTCTCATACTTCGACCGAGGAGGTGGTCGGGCAACATTGTTGTTAGGTTGATGATCCTGACGATTCTGACCTTGATGGGAGTTATTGGAATAATTGGGGTTTTTGCCCTTCTTGCATGGGCTGTATGAGTTGTGAGAATAGTCATTTCTCGTTCTTTCGTGGGATTATTGGCTTTCGTTTTGGTTGGGGTGGTGTTGTTGAGCAGAGTGCTGAGGGTTGGGGTTGCTCGGTCGGTATGTGTTGACTGAGTCGGTGGTGCTAGGTTGGTAAATGTTAGCCTATGTAGCATCCCTCTTGTGGTTCAGTAGCTCTGCCATGGCATGTATGGCAACTTGTTTCATAATCTCGTTGTAGTTGGACCAACCCTGAGTGTGTGCAGTGTATCTGGAGGGGGAGTCCTTCAGGCTACCCTTGAAGGCTGTGAAAGCTGCCTTGTCATCTGTTTCAGCGCACCGAGAGTACTCGTGGCTGAACCAAGCTGCTTACTTCTGTAGAGGTTCATTTTCTCCTTGCTTCGGGAGGAAGAGGTCTTCCACCGAGAATAACCGATCGGTCTGTATCATGAATTGATTGAGGAAAACCGTTGTAATTGCTCGAAGGAGTCTATAGTTCCAGACACCAGTCTGTAGAACTAGTTGATGGCTACCTCAGTCAAGGTTGAGCTGAAAATAAGGCAACGTGCTACATCCGAGAGGTTCTTGAAGGCCACGGTCGATTGGTAATTGTTCATGTGTGTGATGGGGTCTCCCTAACCGGTGTAAAGTGGGATCTTGAGCGGTTTGATCTCATGTTCATGCCTGAACTGGTTAATCATCTCTATAAAAGGTCCGCATCTAGTCTTTCCCCAGGTCGGTGTTCTTGTTTGTTCCTTCTCTACTTCAAGGTTCCTGACTCAGTCAATGAGCTGTTGGACGAGTGGGTCGGCTCCAGGAGGTCTGTCTCGGTCACCGCGGTTAGTGCTACGGGTAGGTCAGTCGGCTCTTCGTCGGGTGGGTGACCCATGATGTGCCTTTAGGCGATTGTCACGTGGAGGTCAGTCGGCCCACCTCGCGCTCATAGCCACTTGGGAATATCCTACACCTTCTGAAACTAGGATTGGCACATGGAGCTCGGTCTGTAGGGGTGCATTGTGGCTCAATATCTTTTCTAGGCCGATCGACCTGTTTGTGTGTCGACTGACCGGTTGCTCCCACATTTTCAGGGAATTATAGTCTAGTTGGTGCGAGGGCAGAGCGATCCCTGTTCGATCATTCGCTCAGGGCTTCCCTGGCGTCTCGGTATACCCTTGTCCCAGCTTGCCCCTTTCCAGGGATAATCAATAGTCGAGCGGTCTGATTAGTCGGTTCAGCGTGTGTTTTCACCTTGTCTTTCTCGGTGGCTTGGTGGACACGCTTGGCCCGCTCAGCGCATTCCACCACAACTTGCTCATTTTCAGCCATTGCAACCTTGGTTCGGTAAATTTCCAGCTCGGTCAGGGAGATTTTGAGCTGGGCCACTACGTCGACGTATTGCTTATTAAGAACATGGTTTCTGTACTCGGCCTGAGTACTGCTGGCCCTGGCCTCGGCCATGTCTTGTTGGAGTTTTTCCAGTAGTTGCATCACGTTGGGAGAGTTGTCCCTCAGTGTTCTCAATCCCTGTCCGGGCGTTACTTCGATGTCCCCTTGGTCACCTTGCATGTTTGATGTGTAAAGGTCGGGGGGTTGTGTTCGACTCGATAGAGTGATGGGCAGACTTAGTCAGAATTCCCACAGACGGCACCAAACTGTTGATGCACAAAGTACCAACTTAGAGGTGATACTCTGTCCACTCTGCGTGTGCCACATGCTCTTCAGGAGACCTATAAAAGAGAATAGATTGATCGTCGGTCAGGGATGAGCACCGGTGTGGTGTCGGCCTAAAGGCTCTCTAACGCCCAAGTCAGTATGTAGGTCTGTGTATGTAAGAGGTATGCGGTAAATAGTGATTTTGACAGAGTAACAGTAAATCATAAATCTTAGTTACCTTTTTGGGAAATGTGCCTCCTTTTGTATTGATGTTTGAGGGAGGTTTAATGAATAGTTTCGATGTGAGATGAATGCACTTTTGCTGTGGTGCTGACACGTGGCATCTGAATGGATGGTGGAGATGTGTCCACATGTCAATTAGTGGTTGACCCTTGTTTAGGGTTGATTGGTTGTGTGGGCTTGGGCCCATGTGGTATTTGAGCTTGTAGAGTAGGCTTTGGGCTTTGTTTGTTGGACTTTGGGCTTGAGGTATGTGGCCCATTGAGTCTGGCCCAATATGGTGTCAACATAGCATATTTGCAATATTCAAAAACTCGGGCTAGAAGGCCTTTGGCGTCTAGACGCTATGACATAGCCCGACCTAAAAAATCTACAAGGACACAGTAATCGAGGAATATCGGCCTACATCTAGATGCTAGGTCGTTCCAAAACGAAAGCAAAAAGTAGAATAGTACGTTTTAAGAAGTCGTGTGAACAGTAATTAGTAAGAACTAATTACGAAAGTCACTGCGACATCGGAAACGCAGAGCACAGTACACTACAAATGATGATCATAATTTAACCTAATTACCAAAAGTAGAATCGTGATTGTTAGTCTATATGGCACAAGTCTCGGCACACCAAGGAGAGTGTGTTGCAGTAGTTGGAATCGTGGATGTTCTCCAACACGAAGCACAATGCTTCTACGACATTGCTGGACATTTCACTTTGTGATATCTTAATTATTCTCCTTTGGTTTTGATCCATGTTGATGTACAAAAGTTTGGTTTCAAATAACCTGTGTTTATACAAAGACAGAGTACTTGAAAGTCTGGGTTATCGGAGTTGGTTTCACCTCGTTTAGGTTACCGGGGTTGGGTTCGGCTCAACGAGGCACAGGTTTGGGTTGTGGTTGCAAATTCTAGGTCGTCGGTGATGGTGGTTGGCTTGTGACTCTGTTCTTGAATTGTTTTCGCGAGAGGGAGAGAGAGTGAAATCAGAGATAGATAGGGAAAATGAGAGAAAAATGATAGTTTGGAATGGGTCGAAAGACTTTGAAAGTTTTATATCAGGCGTACTCGCACAGAAACGTCACTCACACAATCAACAGTTGCAGATTGCGACTAGTCAGCCGAGAAACAGCAAGAAAAACACAAACAGTGCACACACAGTCAACACAATCACACATGCTCCCTGTAGAAACACTTCACAGCAGTGACATCCTATGCACTCAGAAGCTCTATCAATGTAGGCAACCTTGTGCTAGTTCTAAGTGAGATTGGTGTGTGCAATAACAACAAGCATTCTCAATAATTTCATATAAGATGAATTATGCAATATATGAATAACATGATACAGTCACACAAAGCACTTAGAGCAAATTCAAAGCATCATAAGCCAACACAGCAAAAACTAAAAGAACACTCAAAGCTTGATACCCAGAAACTTTCCTCAAGGTGAAAACTGGGGGTCGATCCGCTGACCAGGCAATCCACTAAGTTCAATATTCAATACAAGATAAAACATAGCTCAATCTCTAAGAACTAAATCTAGAGGCAACCATACCTTGTACCAATGGTTATAAATAACCGCATTTATAGTTCTAAATAGTTATGGCAAAAAAAATGCGGCTAATAACCATTTAATCATTTGCTCATCTTTATTAATGATATACAATGATATCATTCTTGATTAAAAAACAACTCATAGGCTTTTTAAGATAAAACCCTAATTTAGCTCAGATAGAAAAGATCCATGTTTGAATATATGGGACCATGATTCAAAAACATGGTTAAAAACTTGGCATCCAACACTCAAATGTTGCATGGATATTCCAATCGAAAATCCACAATTAGGAAAGATAGTGACTTGAAATGCCGTCAGCATGGATTTTTGTGACATAATTCCAATTGGGGGACAAGAGGGTGGTGTTTTTGTCGTCAATTTTAAAAATATTAAATATAACTATTTATCATATATTATATTTATTTTTTCTATTCCTTTGATATGAGATTATATTTTTCAACCGCAGGTACATCAATAATAGAGGTACCAAGTTGTTATATCATATTTTTTGTACAAAGTGTGATACGATAGCTTTTAGTTTCTTCTTCATTTGGACCTGCTTATATTTCTAACAAATAAAAAACGTTCACATTACATTTAATACTATTAAATTTGATACCAAAGCTTAGTACACTTATCATTTCTTATGCAAGTATTGATTTTACTCACTTTCATATGCTTTTTTCATCATTTTCACTCCCTTTTAAGTTCATCAATCTACTTTTCATCTCTATTCATCCATCCCTTCCTTTTTCATTTTCTTTTACTCCTTTTAAGTTTTTCATTCATTTCTTCATCATTTTCACTCCTTTTTAATGTATCCCTTCAGTTTTTCATTCTTTTTACTCTTTTTATATTGATCATTCACCTTATCATTGTTACCCGTATTTAATGTCACAACAGCTCTAGCTTCTAATTGTCATTTCCCATTAGCAATATTGGTAATGTCAAACCCTAACTCTATGAAAGTAGTTCAAGTTTGTAGGGTGGCTCCTTGTCTAAGCTCACCGGACTTAGCCACCGCAGACCATCATTTCTCTTTCCCTAACGTTCTTTGACTTGCAATGGCTAAGGTATACAAACTTTCAACGCCTTTTCTTCTATGAAATGCCCAACTCTTCGGATACCACCTTCTTCCACGCCATAGTTATTCCAAAACTCAAAACTTCACTCTCAATCACCCTCCAACATTTCCTACCTCTAGCAGGAACATCACTTGGCCCCAAGACTTCCCCAAACCTTTTACCAACTACGCGAAAGCGATACAGTTTCATTCATAATAGCTGAGTCGGATGCTGATTTCCATCGTCTGATTTCAAGCAACAACTCTAACATTGAGGCCAAAGAATACCATCCTCTTGTCCCCCAATTGGAAATATCTCATGAAAAATCCGCGGTGATGGCATCGCAAGTCACAATCTTTCCAAAATGTGGGTACGTTTTCGATTGGAACATCCATGCACCATGGAGTCTTGGATACCAAGTCTTTAACCTTGTTTATGAAATCATGGGCTCATATATGCAGACATGGATCTTTGTTATATGAACTAAAACCATCTTTTGACAGAACGACTATAAAAGATCCAGCTAGGTTAGAGCAATCTATTCAAGTGATTGGTTAAAATCTGAAGGCCCCAACAACAGAAGCTTAATGCCAAGGGAGCTTAAAGGTCCAGAAGGCTCATTTCGAGGAACTTTTGAAATCACAAGAGCAAAGATAGATGCAATAAGACAATCTGTCATGAGGACTATGAAGGCAAAGAATAAGCAACATGATGATCATTCACTTCGTGTATCCATTTTTTCTTAATATGTGCATTTATATGGGGTTGTTTCGTTAAGGCAAAGGAAATAAAAGCAGAGAAAGAAATTATGGAATTCAGTGTCGATTGCAGGTCCCGTTTAGACCCTCCTTTACCCGTAACCTATTTTGGGAACTGCATTGCAAGCGATAAAACTTTTGCAGAAACAAAGGGCTTATTGGGAGAACACGGGTTGTATGTGGCTCTGAATGCAATTAGTGATGCTATAAAATGTGTGGACAAAACCCTTTTGGATGGGACAGAGACTTGGGTTTCAAAAATGTTAAATTCTCTGGATCATTCACGTACTGCTACTAGATTTACCATTGCTGGTTTGAATCGGTTTAAGATTTATGATGCAGCTGATTTTGGATGGGGGAGGCCGAGGAAGATCGAGGTGATTTCTGTCAGAATTCATGGGAATTATATTTGTTTCTTCTTACTTTCTTTACAAGTAATAGGACGTAGTTATATACACAAGGAGTCCTATTTAGTCTAGGAGTCCTATTTTAGTTTATCCTAGAATCCCTTACAACATGGGATACACAATCAATGCCCAATCTAATCTCCTAGAATCTCTCTAATACCACTCACGCCAAGACTCCCCCTCAAGTTGGTGCATACAGATCTCTCATGCCCAACTTGTCAAGTGAGTTGTAAAAAACCTTGCCGCATACAGTTTTTGTAACTACATCTGCCAACTGGTCTTCAGACTTAATAGAAGGAAATCGAATTGTCTTGTTCTCAAGATTTTGTTTGATGAAATGTCGGTCCACCTCCACGTGTTTGGTTCGATCATGTTGGACAGGATTGTGTGAGATATCAATGGCAGCCTTATTATCACAAAACAGGTCCATTTCACAACTCGGAGCAAAACCGATTTCTGCTAATAGTCTTTTAAGCCAAAGAAGCTCACAAAGACCTTTAGCCATTCCACGGAACTCGGCTTCAGCACTTGACAAGGCCACCACATTCTGCTTCTTACTTCGCCACGTCACCAGGTTCCCACCAACGAACATAAAATAACCTGAGGTGGATTTTTGATCTGATATATTTCCTGCCCAATCTGCATATGTATATCCCTCGACTCTGAGGTGTTTATGTTTCGAGAACTTAATCCCTTTTCCTGGAAATGACTTCAAGTATCGAAGAATTCTGAGCACTGCCTCCATGTGATCTTCAGTCGGACAATACATGAATTGACTCACTACACTCACCGCATAACGCAATGTCTGGGCGAGTGTGTGAGAGATAAATAAGTTTTCCAACTAATCTTTGGTATGTTTCTTTGTTTGTTGGTACTTGGTCTGGATATTCTCCCAGTTTGTGGTTTTGGACAATTGGTGTATCTGCAGGCTTGCATTCCAGTAGTCCCACCTCTGATAAACAGTCTAGAATATATTTTCGTGGGGAAAGAAATATACCTTGCTTTGATCTAGCAACCTCAATTCCCAGAAAATATTTGAGTCCTCCCAGATTTTTCATTTCGAATTCATTTGCCAAATGCGCTTGAAGTCTTGATATCTCTTCTGAATCATCTCCTGTAATAATCATGTCATCTACATAGATTATTAAGGTCGTGATCTTGCCCCATTGATGCTTTAGGAATAGTGTATGGTCTGAGTGACTCTGTTGGTACCCATATTTCTTCATTGCCAAGCTGAACCGCCCGAACCATGCTCTAGGTGATTGTTTCAAGCCATACAATGCTCGCTGTAATTTGCACACCACTTCAACGTTGGAAGTTGTTGTGTAGCCTGGTGGAACATCCATGTAGACCTCTTCCTCCAGATCACCATGGAGAAAGACATTTTTTACATCAAACTGATGCAGTGGCCAATCAAGGTTTGCTGCGAAAGATAACAGCACTCTAACCGAGTTCAACTTTGTTACCGGTGAGAAGGTCTCTTAATAGTCTACACCATACGTCTGGGTGTAACCCTTTGCTACTAGCCTTGCTTTGTATATGTCGATCGAGCCATCTACCTTGTGTTTCACGGAGAACACCCATTTACATCCCACCGTCTTCTTTCCTACAAGCAAGGGAACAAGAGTTCATGTTTCATTCTTCTGCAGTGCCCCCATTTCTTCCTTCACAGCCTGGGTCCACTTAGGATTTGTCAGGGCTTCTTGAACATTTGTAGGGACACGGCATGAGGAGATTTCATGCACAAATGTCTTGAGAGGTTCAGATAGCCTCTTTTTAGACACATAGTTGGCAATTGGCTACTTTGAAGTTTGTTCTCCAATATCTGGAGAGTATCTAGTCGGTGGTTTACCACGATTATGCCTAAAAGGTAAAGTATAGCCAACAGGGGTATCTATAGCATTAGAGTTTGAAGATGTTGTAGAGGAGTTTACCTCAGGGATATTCTCATCAGGAGATGGGTCTTCAAGTACTAAGGAGTGGGGTTCTTCGATTTCTGCACCCAGTGATGTAGTCTCTTTGGAACCTATATCTCCCCCTGAAGACATACCTTGTTCTGTATTGGGTTCCTTATTAGCATGGATTTTAGTATTACTTTCGTTGATGTCTGTGTCGTTAACTCTAGGCTAGTCACAACTTCATACTCAAAGGATAAGTAGCCCGATGGCTTTTAGCAAGAATACAAGTGCCACATTTAAGGTCACATAACTGTTTATTGGAAAATAAATCGGGAAACAAATACTTCATATAACCAAAAGACGGGTGTCCTAACCGACGATGCCAAAGCCAAATTTGTCGCTCGTTCTTGTCAACTGGAGAAGACGTGATGTGCACGGCCAATGCTGAAATCATCCATGTAATAGAGCCCCCCTCTCTTAGTACCACGCCCAATGATCTCCCTGGTAAGAATATCCTGAAGGAAACAAAAGGTAGAGTACATTAGTACAACACAATTGAGGGCGTCAGTCACTTGGCTCACATATAGCAGTTTATGAGAGAGAGAAGGAACGAGCAAAGTATGAGATAATGATAAAGTGGGTGACAGTTGTACAGTGCGAACCCCTGTAATTGGAGACATGACTCCATTGGCATTAGCAATGCAGGTGCGCCGTGGCTGAGAGGTTTGCAAAAAATCTGTGGCATCGAAAGTCATGTGGTCGGTGGTTCCCGAGTCAAGTAGTCAAGAGCTGCTATCGTCATTTTGAGAGGAACTACAAAGAGCAGTACCAAGTTTACCTTGATCCATGACTAGAAAATCACCCTGGGTGAGTTCCATGTGGGGAGAGAGAGAAAGATTGGACTGGGCTGCAGCGACAAAAACCTGACCTGCGGCTCCACCAGCAGCATCATGACGTTTACGAGTCTGATAATCATTCCACCAGTCAGGGTATCCATGCAGTTTGAAGCACGTATCGTGAGTATGCTTCATACTACCATAGTGAGAGCACTTGGTTCCATCGGAGGATGAAACTCGCTACTTGGAGGAGGTCCCGGTCTGCCCAGTGCCCAGAGAGAGAGATCGGGTAGAAGGTGGTCCAGTCTTGGGCCCTTTTGAGACTAGAATGACTCCAGGAGTATCTGTGGAGCCATCGGGTATCATTACTGTTTGTCGGACAGCTTCCCGGCGAACATGAGCAAACGCTTGTTCAACTGTAGGAAGCGGGCGCATCTCTAATATATCACTTCCAATGTTGTCAAGCCTATAGTCTAGGCCATCCAGGAAGGCATATACTCGGTCTTCCTGAAGCAGGTCATTATGGTGCTGAATATCAACACCACATTCCATTGGGTTTGGGCGACGAAAATCAATCTCTCGCCATAACCCTTGGAGATCAGTGAAGTATTTCTCAAGGGAGCCACCCGCTTGTTTCAGACGAGTCACATGCCGCCGGAGGTCATACACTTGAGATGTATCACTCCCGTCAAAATATGTAGTAGCAATGGAATCCCATACCTGTTTCGCAGTCGGAAACCTAATGAAGTTGCCGATTAGGGTTGGGTCCATGGAGTTGATAAGCCATCCCTTGACAATAGCGTTGTCAGTGCGCCATTTGCGGAAGGCTGGGTCGGTCTGTAGTGGCTGTGGAATGTCGCCGTTGATGTATCCCAACTTGTCTTTTCCAGAGGTGTACATCTCAACAACTTGGGACCAAATATCATAGTTAGAGCCGTCCAACTTGATACCGATTGGAGCAGCGCTATCAATGGTCTGGGTAGGAGCCGAAGTCTTATTGAAGTCTTCGGTCATTCTGGAGGTTAATTCAGTGATGATAGAAAGGTCCTTGTGTTGGTCGAGTTCAGCCATAGGTGCATCGGAAATAGGTGCAGCTTGGTAGGGTTAGAGAATGAGAATAGGGCAAAAAATTAGACACAGAATCGGAACTTGTTTTGATACCATGTCAGAATTCATGGGAATTATATTTGTTTCTTCCTACTTTCTTTACAAGTAATAGGAGGTAGTTATATACACAAGGAATCCTATGTAGTCTAGGAGTCCTATTTTAGTTTATCGTAGAATCCCTTACAACATGAGATACACAATCAAAGCCCAATCTAATCTCCTAGAAGCTCTCTAATACCACTCACGCCAACAATTTCCATTGAAAAGACTGAGGTGATTTCTTTGTTAGATAGCAAGAATGGTGAGGGAGGTGTTGAGATTGGTTTGGTTTTGAAAAAACATGAGATGGAGGCTTTTGCTTCTCAATTCAATGGAAGTGGCTTTTATGATGCATTTTTTATTGGAATTATAAATTATATATATGGAATGGTTGTTATAAGATTCCTCCATCTACAAACACAAAATCTCCGTAATAGCACTTCAAAATAGTTATGAAAAGTTATAACAGTGTTATTCAAAACGCTATATTTACCGAAGCTATAAAAAGATCTTTATCTATCATAACGTTGTTAAAATGCTATTATAATTTCAATTTCAAACAAGGCATCATTTTCTTAATGCTATTAATATTTTTAAGGATAAACTACATAAAAGTACCCAAACTATAGAGGTCATTTCAAATTCATACCCTAACTATGAAAATTTTCATCTAGGTATCCAAACTATCAAAACACTACATTTAGGTACCATCCATTAGTCAATCTGTTAGTCAAACCGTTAATTGCTGAGTTGTCATTTTTTGGTCAACTGTTTGTGCTGAGTTGGAGTCCATGTGGATAAAAAATAATTAAAAATTAAATACATTATTAAAAATAATTAATAAAATTTTAAAATAAAATTATTAAACCCAAAATTCATCTACATTTCATCTACAAAATCCATCTACAAAATCCAAAATCCAAAATCCAATTATCCAACTATTAAACCTGAAACCCAGGCTTCCCCAAATTATCCAATTATCCAAAACCCATGCTTCCCCAATTATCCAATTATCGAAGCCACGAACCCAGAAAATCCTCGCCATCTTTCATGGCGTTTCCGGTGGACCCAGGCTGCAGGACCACCTCCGATCATCATCCCTACCTCGACGACGATGATGAAGCCGATCTCTCCGTCCCCGGGAATCTCGACTCCACCATGCACCTCATCTTCCTCACTTCCCCAATTATCCAATTATCGAAGCCACGAACCCAGAAAATCCTCGTCGTCTTCCATGGCGTTTCCGGTGGACCCAGGCTGCGGGACCACCTCCGATCATCATCCCTACCTCGACGACAATGACGACGCAGATCTCTCCGTCCCCGGGAATCTCGACTCCACCATGCACCTCATCTTCCTCGCCTGCCGCATGGGTTTTGGATAACTGGATAATTGGATAATTTGGGGAAGCATGGGTTTCGGGTTTCATAATTGGATAATTGGATTTTGGATTTTGTAGATGAATTTTGGGTTTAATAATTTTATTTTATAATTTATTTTAAAATTTTATTAATTATTTTTAATAGTATATTTAATTTTTAATTATTTTTTTATCCATATGGACTCCAACTCAGCACAAACAGTTGACCAAAAAATGACAACTCAACAATTAATGGTTTGACTAACAGATTGACTAACGGAAGGTACCTAGATGTAGTGTTTTGATAGTTTGGGTACCTAGATGAAAATTTTCGTAGTTGGGGTATGAACTTGAAATGACCCCTATAGTTTGGGTACTTTTATGTAGTTTATCCTATTTTTAATAGACATTTAAAAAATTTATATAATTTTTTCTAATAGCATTTTGAAATAAAATGATATTTTTATTAGACATTTGATAGCAATAATGAAATGCTAAATAATGAATTTTCTGGTAGTCTTGTAATAAAGAAAACTTATTTATAAGATTCAAATCATAATTCATGTTCATTTAAACCTTTTTCCTGAAAGACTTGCATAAGGATCAAGTTATTATCTTAGACATTATGGATTCAATTTTTTTTTTTTTAATTTGAAAGAAAAATCTTCAAACTCTCAACACTAGCTTGTTTATGTGCTCACTTGTAAGATTGGTCAAATAATTCAATGCAAAAGGGTAAATATGTTTTTTTTTAATAAAGGATATTTTATTTTATTGATAAAATAATTATACAATATAAAATAAGTTAGACAACAATATCTTGATAATGAATATGGGTTAAAAACCTCAAGTGATCAAGGTCGCGAAATAATACAACCTAAAAGGCATAAGAAAGCGTACTAATATTTGATTGAGATGATTTTATGATCGATTTTACTTGTGAGTTAGTCGAATAGGACAATGTGTCAAGACTTGAAGACTACTGGTATGATTTTGATGAAGTTTTTCGGTTATATTAATGTATTGTATTTTGTAAAATATAAATTTATTATTGTTATTGTTTTTATTCAATGATATATGAAGAGAGAATGGGTTCCATTAAATACCTTAGGTATGAAACTTGCGTTTTATGAGAATCAAATCTGAAAATCCCTAGAAAAAAATATGAAGAAAAATACTATTAAATCATACTATTAAGTTGCAAATATTAAATTCTTCTAAGTGTTTAAAATTTGAGCAGAAATGGAAGTCTGTGTGGCAAATTGGATTTATAAGCTTTGGATTAGTATGTTTCTTTAACCATCAAAACGGCGCCGTTCCCTCTTGTATGGCAAATTGGAAGTCGCATTTTCTCAGAGTGGAACCCTAATTAGAAACTAATGAATATGGTTTAAAAACCTCAAGTGATTAAGGTCGCGAAATAATCCAACCTAAAAGGCATAAGAAAGTGTACTAATCTCTGATTGAGATGATTTTATGACCGATTTTACTTGTGAGTTAGTCGAATAGGACAATGTGTCGAGACTTGAGATGATTTTATGACCGATTTTACTTGTGAGTTAGTCGAATAGAACAATGTGTCGAGACTTGAAGACTGCCAATATGATTTTGATGAAATTTTTTTATTATATTAATGTATTGTATTTTGTAAAATATCAATTTATTATTATTATTATTGTTTTTTATACAATGATATACAAAGAGAGAAGGAGTTCAATTAAATATATTAGCTATGAAACTCACATTTTATAATAATCAAATCCGAAAATTCTCATAAAAAATATGAAAAAAAATACTATTAAGTCGTACAATTAAGTTGCAAATATTAAATTCTTCTAAGTATGATTCGTTAACCATCAAAACGGCGCCGTTCCGTCTTGTATAGCAAATTGGAAGTCGCAATTTCCCGGAGTGGAACTGTGGAACCCTAATTAGAAACCAATGTCACAAAGCCAAAGCGTCGTCACTGCCAACGATTCCATGAAGAGCAATGAAGAACCAGCCCAATCACAAGCAGCTAAGAAAACGAGGGAGTTGCCCAATCTCTCAGAGTGTCATTCGTGCCATATGAGAGTCGACATTGCCAACGCCAGCGCCAAGAGCAAGCTTCAACTCCTATACAGCGAGTGGCGCGTCGTCCTTCTCTGCAAGAAATGCTTCGCTAGGGTCGGGTCCTCGGAGCTCTGCTCCTATTGCTTCACTAATTCGTCGTTCCAAGACTCTTTCTCATGCCGCCAGTGTAACCGGAGAGTCCACAGGCATTGCCATTCCGAGAATCGATGCGCTGCCCTCGGGTCCAATTCCTGTTCGGCGTTGGAGTTTTCCGTTTGCGCCGATTGCTGGGTTCCAGAATCGCTGGCCAAGTGGAGAGGGGTTGTGAGTAGTATGAAGGCTCGGAGGAGTGGAAAGATAAGAGTTGGTTTGGGATTGGGATTGGGGAAATCTAGGGTTTTGGCCATGGCTGATGACATCAGGGAAATTGATGATGGCTTTGGTGGCGAAGAGGGCTCAAACAGTGGGAGATATGAGGATGATGCTGAGAAGCTGTGTTCTCCGAATTTGAGTGTTTGTGATTCTTGGACGGATGTTGGTTGTTTGAAGCTGGATATGGAACAAGAGAATGGGAATGCTGATGATGATGATGGTGATGGGCAATTGAAGGAAGGAGAAGGAAGCTGCTCCAATGGTGTTGACTTGGAGTCTCCAGCTTTCGATAAACAAGAGCAAGAAGACTGTGTCTGCATCACAACGCCAAAGGAGCAAATGGGCAAAGCAAAGCTTGATCCTTTTTATTTCAAGTATAGAAAAAGGAACACTGTTGAGCGCCCTTGCTTAACATATAAAAGGAGAGGCCCCAAAACCCCCAATGCTTGCTATATGTTCACATATAAGAGGAGACCCAAAGGCCCCTTTCCTTCTTTTATGTTCACATATAAGAGGAGGAGAAGGAGAACAACAATCATCTATTCGTGTGCAATTGGTTCATATTCAGAGTTGTGACCAGCACAGAATCAATTTACATAGCTTCAGGTACAAAGCATCCTCTTCTTCACTGATTTTCGTTTTTGTTGTTTGATTATTGACTTTCATGTGCTTCCATTATTATGCATCATAAAGACTGAACAACATCCTCCTAGATTACTAATTAAGTGTGTACCATTTATTTCTATAAACAAAAACAGATACACTGTAGTTTGTTGCAAGTTGAAACCACATATACATTGGCTTCAAAGCTCTTCAAGAGTTCTAGCAAATACAGAATCAAAAGCTTTCATTTCATGTTTTTCCAAAACCATACCAACCTCAACACCTCCATTACCATTCTTGCTGTCGGAAAAAGAGATAGCCCGAGTCTTTTCTATGGAAATGATCTCGATCTTCTTCAGTCTTCCCCATCCAAAATCAGCTGCTTCATAAATCTTAAACTGATGTGAACCAGCAATGGAAAATATTCTAGCAGCACCGAGCTGGAGTGGATATAAATATCTGGAAACCCAAGTCTCTGCCCCATCAAAAAAGTTCTTGTTCAATCTTTTTATAGTGTCACCAATTGCAGTTATGGCTACCAACAACCCATCTTCCCGCAATAGGTCTTTTGTTTGTGCAACAGTATTATGGGATGCAATGCAATTCCCTAAATAGGTTGCTGGTAGAGGAGGATCTAACCGAGACCTGCAATCAACACTAAAGGCTATAACTTTTTTCTCATCTTTTATTACTTGTGCTTTGATTATGCAAACCCATATGAAGGCAGATATTAGAGAAAAGGTGGACAAATGAAGAACATGATTTTGTTGCTTTTTTGTCTTCAAAGTCATCGGTACTGATTGTCTAATTGCTTCTATATTTTTTCTTGTGATTTCAAAGGTTCCCCAAACTGAGTCTTCTCGACCTTTAAGCTCCTAAGGTATTAAGCTTCTATTGGTGGGGCCCCCATCGTTTAACCAATCACGCAAATAGATTTCTTCCAACCCAGCTGGATCCTTTACAGTCGTTCAGTCAAAAGATGGTTTTAGCTCAGCTAAAAAAGATCCATGTTTGCATATATGAGCCCATGATTTCACAAACATGGTAAAAGACTTGACGTCCAAGATTCCATGGTGCATGGATGTTCCGATCGAAAATCCACAATTAGGAAAGATGGTGACTTGCAATGCTATCACTGCCCATTTTTCGTGAGATATTTCCAGTTGGGGGATAAAAGGATGTTATTCTTTGGGTTCAATGTTAAAGTTGTGGCTTGAAATCAGATGGTGGAAATCAGCATCAGACTCAGCTACTATGAATGAAATGGTGTTGCCTTTGGTATAATTGATAAGAGGTTTGGGGGAGTATTGAGGCCAAGTGAGGCTTCCGGCTAGAGGTAAGAAGTGTTGGAGGGTGATTGAGAGTGAGGTTTTCAGTTATGGAATAAGTATGTCATGGAAGAAGCCGGTGTCAAAGGAATTAGGCATTTCATAGAAGGACAGGCGTTGGAAGTTTGCATACCTTAGCCAAAAATGCAAGTCAAAGAAGGTTAGGGGAAGAGAAAGATCATCTGCGGTGGCTGAATCCGCTGAGCTCGGACGAGGAGCCACCCCCGCAAACTTCAACTATTTTCACCGTGTTAAGGTAAGCCATTGCCAATGAGAACTGGAAATTAGAAGCTTGAGATTTTGTGTTCATTTTGCCCCTTCTTATAATTACATTCGGCTTATGAAGCTTGAGATCGCATTCCTCTCTCTTATGAAGTTTCATTCGGCTTTTTCCTCAAGTTCACACATTTTTAATGCTTTCATTAGTTCTACTCCAGTTTTTCATATTTTCTTTGTCCTTTTTAATTTATTCTCGAACGTAACCTTTCATCATTTTCACTCCTTTCTGTGTTCACATGTAACTGACTCCATAGATGATGCTATCTGCCCTTATTGCAGCTGCAAATGCTGAACTTCAAAGATGAGACTCCAGTTGTGATTCAAATCTTATAATTCAAATCTTATAAGGTTAAATTGCAATTTATATCCTTTTCGGAAGAAAAAAAAAGAGAGTTTATGACATAGAGATCCTTAACAATTTTTTTTTACACGCACGAATACAAGGTTAAAATCTTAATAAATACGGATGATCAAATCTCAAAATCAACAACTATAAAAGTTCCAATAAACAATAAAAAAATTATTCCTATCCATCAATTTAGCCTCAAGTTTTGAGCTTTGTCTTAACCATATGACTAAATCTTAGGTCATATGACCATCTGTAGCATTGCCAAAACGATGATCTAAATGACAAAATATAGAAATTATGTGTCAAAGTCAATCTCCAATAAGTGTCCTAAAATCTATCCTAAATGCCAAAATTTAGGATATTCCTAATAGATAGCCCTTTAAGATGGTCTAAATGCCCCTTGCAAAGTGGGCCCTATTAATAACTGCATATGGCTGACATCATGTTGACATAAGTCAGACGTTACATATTTTTTTAATTCGATAAAAATGCGCTATATTTTTCCAATAAATATGTTTATTATTCATACATAGTTTCATACACATTCTTCATTCTACCCATTATTCTTTTACATTTTGATTTAAATTTTTTCTTTTCCATTTTTTGAGAAAAATGAGTTCTAGTTCCACAAACTGTTAAAACTTTAACAAAAATGAAGATCGAGCTCTTGTCAAAGTTTACATAATTATTAGCAAAGATAGCACGACGGATGCAACCAAAGTGGTAAGGTTTTTTGGACACTTGTTTTCAAAAAATTTTATGAGGTTTACGAAGGCACCTAACTGCCTTTTGGTGGAAGAAACCCTAAAAGTTGTAGTAGTCGATGGACGAAGCATTACCCCGCCAAACTTGAATAAATGATCTTATCAATATATTATTGATTTTTTTTATTAAAATAAATGTTAAAAAACCCAAGTCTAATGAGCCGACACGTGACACACAAAAATCTTATACGAATTTTTTTTTATTTGGTCATATTTGCGAAAATTAGTTAAGATGTGATTTTAGTTTAATTTATTTATTCATTAAATTAAAGGATATATTCAAAATAATAAATATTAAACGAAATATAACATAGTCTCTCATTGCTGAAGATGGTAAAACATAGTCCTATACTATTAATTAAAAATTTAATTTTTAGAGTCCTAAGTTTTGGTTTAAGTAGACCTTTAGGCCACCATTGCTAGAGATGACTTAAGCTCTCCCACCACCATCCCTACCTAAACTCTGTCTCCCCCTTTTCAAAACTTTCAAAAACTCTAAATACTAGATTGTTGAATCCCAAACGACTCCATTGATTTCCTTAAGGCAAACAAGTAATTCACAATTCTAAAAAATTTGATTTGAACTTAGCATTTAACACCCTTAGCTCCTTTATGAGTTTTCAAGTAAAAAAAAAAATTTGCCTTTTAGTTGTAATTAAGAACAAGAATATAATTATCTTCATTTAAGTTTGGTTATAATTAACTAGCTAGGACGGGAAAAAAATCCTTGTCTCCGTTTTCTCTCTTCATAGTCCCAAAGAAAACGAAAACTAAGGGGGATGAGGGAATAAGATCTTCTCCCCTCCTTCCCTCAACCGTTTTTCCTTGTTTTCTTTTGGTTTAGTAATAAGAGTCCCTTTGTGGTAACTGTATGGTCTGAGCCATGCTCAGATTTGAGTTCCCCGTCATGTTATTTTGCTATTTTTTCAATCCATCCCCTTACCCAAAATCTTCCTTTAAAATTCCTTCTTTTTCCCTAAATCTTGTTCTACCTTACAGTATGAGGAGTTTGCTGCAATATCTCCCATTTGTTTTGGTCACAGTAGTTAAATTAGGATTTTTTGTCATTTATTCACTTTGATGAGTAATTAGATCGTTGGAGATCAATCATTACTCAGATCCGCCATGCTCTATAAGTTCTTCAAGACCAGATGTTATAGGTTTGACGACGGTGACTGTTTCTTTTAGTGAAGATAGTTTGTTTAGAGTTATACGCGCTATTAGGGTTTTGATTGTTTTGGGTTTTGTGGGTTTGATTTGTAATTTTGCATAATTTCAGTGATGTGGGTTTGTTAGTTGTTAGTGCGGCTTTGTCCGCATTAGTATTGACATATTGGCTTGTGGGTCTTGCTGTCATAGCTTGATTTTGATGGTATGGTTGTACCATTTCTTTATGATGTACAATGATATCGTTTTTTATCAAAAAAAATAAGTTTGGTTATAATTATGTTTTAAAATGTAATTTTCTCTTATACTTTAAAGCATATATCATGGTAAGCATGGGAATATTATATTTTGAATTGCATCATTGTGTGCTTAAATAACATGACCATTCTAGGCCTTCACATTGTTCAAATGAACATGAGTTGTGACCCAATTTTATTAAAATTGATAATTATTCTTTGCAACTCATACAAAACTTTTATTTCAATTCCAGAACAAATAAACAAAGATTATGCATCAAATTACAGAGAGAAAAAAAAAAAGAGAATTCAAAGGTCTTCAAGACCTTTAGCAAACAGAGAACCAAAAGCCTCCATACAAGGCTTCTTCAAAACCAACCCAACCTCCACACCTCCATTACTGTTCATGCTATCGGAAAAAGAGATTGCGCCGGTCCTATCGATGGACACGAAGTCGGTCTTCCTTGGTCTTCCCCATCCAAAATCAGCTGCCTCATAAATTCGAAAACTAAGTGACCCGGCAGTGAAATAAACTCTATCAGCAGCCGGAAATGGACTAGACATTTTTGAGATCCAAGTCTCGGCCCCATCCAAAAGCTTGTTGTCCAAACTTCTTATAGCTTCACTAATTGCCTTGAAGGCCACAATCAGCCCATCTTCCCCCAACAAGCCCTTCGTTTCTGCAAATGCCGCGGGGCCTACGATGCAGTTCCCAAAGTAGGTCGCGGGGAAAGGAGGATCTAACCGAGACCTGCAGTCCGCGCTGAAGACCAGAAGTGCTTTCTCTGATTTTATCTTCTCTGCCTTCACTAAGCATACCCATGAAAACGCACACATTACAGAAAATGTTGACACATGAAGTAAATCATCTTCTTCCTTTGACATCATAGTCCTCATTGATTGTCTTAGTGCTTCTATTTTCGTGCGTGTGAATTCGAAGGTGTCACGAACCAAGTCTAGTGGCAATTCTTTCACCTCCATAGACATTAAGCTTCTGTTGTTGGGGCCTCCAATTTTCATCCATTCGTTCGAGTAGATTTCTTCGAGCCCGGCTGGGTCCTTAATGCCCTTTCTGTCATAACGCGGCTTTGAGGTTGGCTCTAGTAGCAAAGATGAAGAAATTCCTCCATTTTGATTACAGAATAATAATTTGAGCATTCGTCATTACATCCTTTAGTTGTTCACACACAAAAAGGCCGACGTTTTTCCAGACACGATGCATCTAAAGCGTCGGGTTTTTAAATGTTTCCTTTTTCTCTTCCTTTTATCGGTTTGTAGACACAACTAGCCATGAAACGTTCAGGGACGACAACCGTTATTAGATAATGACTTGTTAATCGATTGAAACCGGGGAAATCGGGAGGAGGCCTTAGAACACATCTGCTCAATCTCAAATGTTTTAGGGTTGATGATGCAACCTGAAAAATCCGAAAAATCGATTCATATATCAATTAGCAGAAATGATTACTACATGAAAGGCAGGATGTGCCCTTGGAGACTATCCCAAGGTTTAATTACAAGCTCAATCATTTTACTTGTACGTTAAGAAGGAAACAAATTGGAAAAGTTGTGCAATGAAATATTAATTTTGGACCCGATGGGCACTACTTGTGGCCAAAAGTGGGTGTGAAAATACCAGAAACTTTTTCGGGCTCCGTTAGCGATTAGACTCATCCTTCTGGTTGTAGACTACTCGCGGCCAAGAGTAGGTTTTAAATTCTTAGTTGAACCAAACTCAACTATTAATTTGATTTTGGGTATAACTAGAATGTCAATTAACAAAGATTCAAGTATTTAAACTTAGGGGGGTGTATTCCATTGAGATTTTCATAGAGTTTAAATATCTCTAAAATTTTATATGTATTCAATTAGGATTTTTAAAGAGTTGGTAAAAATTTGAGGGTATTGAATCTATACTTTTATGGAGATTTATAAAGTCATTACAAATTGACGTATATTCAATCATGACATTTCATTTTTCAGGAAGAAAAAAAAAATCATGACATTTCATAACTCCATAAAAGTTTAGGTGTGTTCAAAAAATCAATGAATATTGTAGACTTCATTAAATGGAAGAGTTTTATGGAATTTGTCAAACATTTTAGTGTTAATTATGTTTTAGCAAAGTTTATGATTTGTCTAGCATAAACTTTGCTAAAACAAAATATTTCTATAGACAAGACTTAAAATATAATTTGTGATTTTTATATTTTCAATAGACTCAATAAAATTCAAGTTTCCTACCCATATCTATTATCATATATATTTTTTTTGCCAAGATATCTATTATCATATCTTATTCACTATAGGAATTATAAATAATTAAATAAAACAAATTTTACATGAGTTTATTTACTGTTTGAAGAAAAAAAATAAACAAAAGATAAAAAATTAATAAAATGAATATAAAAATATATTCAAAAGCATTCATGATGCATAGAGGCCCTAGCCTCTCAATCTCCTTGATCGTTAGTAGTTTTATATTTTTGTATTTTTTTTTGTAATATTAGAAATATTATTTTATTTTATTTTAGTTTGAGAATTTTTAGTAAGAAAATAACTATGATTAGATTATAAAATTCTTCAAAAAAAATACATATCAAATTATATAACTTAATATCATTTCTACAAAACTCAATCACAATATATAAAACTAAATATGACTCTGCAAAATTTTGTCACGTAACTTTATATAATTCTATTATTAACTCTGTAAAAATTTATGAAAATCAATAAATCTGTAAAATTCGATCACTTCAAAAAAATTCTGCAATTATCAATCTGAATTCAATACACCCCCCTTAGGTTTGAATTGTAATGTCATGGATTTGGATGCGAGATAGAACAAAGCATGAAAGCTCTTGCCTCTTCGGACTATATCTGTATAAATCTGAATTCAATACACCCCTTAGACTCATAACTTAAATCAAATTATTAAATTGAAAAGTAGTTGATCAGAAACTACATGGGATTCTGAGTTGATCCCAATTCAAACTTTTACTATTAGCATTCTAGTTGGTCACAAACAAAGATTATGCATCAAAATATAGAAAGAAAAAAACGACAATTCAAATGTCTTCAAGACCTTTAGCAAACAGAGAACCAAAAGCCGCCATACAATGCTTCTTCAAAACCAACCCAACCTCCACACCTCCATTACCGTTCTTGCTATCGGAAAAAGAGATCGCGCCAGTCCTATCGATGGACACGACGTCGGTCTTCCTTGGTCTTCCCCATCCAAAATCAGCTGCCTCATAAATCCGAAAACTATGTGACCCGGCAGTGAAATAAACTCTATCAGTAGGCTGAAGTGGACTAAAGATTGTTGAGATCCAAGTCTCTGCACCATCCAAAAGCTTGTTGTCCAAACTTCTTATAGCTTCACTAATTGCCTTGAAGGCCACAATCAGCCCATCTTCTCCCAACAAGCCCTTTGTTTCTGCAAATGCTTCCCGGCCTACAATGCTGTTCCCAACGTAGGTCGCGGGTAGAGGAGGATCTAGCCGTGACCTGCAATCCGCGCCGAAGACCAGAAGTGCTTTCTCTGATTTTATCTCCTCTGCCTTCACTAAGCATACCCATGAAAACGCACACGTTACAGAAAATGTTGACAAATGAAGTAAACCATCTTCTTCCTTTGACATCATATTCGTCATTGATTGTCTTAATGCTTCTAGTTTCGCTCGTGTGAATTCGAAGCTACCACGAACCAAGTCTAGTGGGAATTCTTTCACCTCCATAGACATTAAGCTTCTGTTGTTGGGGCCTCCAATCTTCATCCATTCGTTCGAGTAGATTTCTCCGAGCCCGGCTGGGTCCTTTATGGCCTTTCTATCATAACACGGCTCTGAGTGTGGCTCTAGTAGCAAAGATGAAGAAATTGCTCCATTTTTGCATAATTGTGCCCATGATTTGAAAAACAAGGTTAAAGTTTTGCCATCAAGAGCAGCATGGTATATTGCTGAACCAATACAAAACCCACAATTTGGGAAAATTGTGATTTGCAACGCCATGACTGCAGCTTGGTGATGAGACAATGCCAAGTGGGGTATAAGAGGGGAGAGTTATCGGTATGTTTTTTTCCCATTTTTAACATTAATTTAATTTTTTTTAATTATTTTACTAACTTTAATAATTGCTTGCATATCAATTTTGAGTTCGACTTGGAGAACGTCGAGCTCAGTAGATACCTGTGCCAGCACTGGCAGTTACGGTACGCCAACTGGAAGTACGAGCTCCACAAGTACTTCTTGACTTGGCCTTCCCCGGAGGAAGCTCAGGCAAATCCTCCGGAGGAAGCTCAGGCAAATCCTCCGGAGGAGTTGGACGGGCCGAATGTAACGACCCGGACCAGAAATTAAATTATTTTGAGAATTTGACAATTTTACCCTCAATTTTGGACGGATTCGGGAGTCACTTTTTGACTGGCAGTACTTTTGGGAATTTTTCTTGGGTCGTTGCGTAGGTCTCGAACTCACGAGTTCGTAGACAGGCGGCACGCGGAAAACGGAGACCCGGTGAGTTCGTTACGGGTCTAGAAGCTTCAAGGGCAGTTTGGTAATTTTGGAAAAGTTGGAACTATATAGCAGATATTTTTCTCTCTCCTCGGGAGATTGGTCCATTCAGTCTCTCTCCTACCTGAAATCCTCCCTGTGTGAACACCGAAGACCCCATTTTCATCGGATGGATTTTGATCCGATTCGAACGAAACCAAGGTCGCGAGGATCTTCCCCGGGACCCCACGAGCATTTTGGGGTAGTTATTGGAGTGGGAGCACTGCCGTAGGCGACGGACGGAGGAGGGAGGTGAACCGAATCTTCTCGGCCGTTTTCCGGCCAAACCAGGTACGATCTCGGAACTTTGACCTCATATTTGGATTCCTGGTGAAAAGTAGATGAATTTCCATGTGTAGATCATGAAAAACGGTCAAGAAATGAAGAAGTTAGAAAACCTTGAAAATCGACCGGAAATGGCAATTTCTGGCGAACCAGACGACGGCGGAGGTGGCGGTCCGGTCATCTTCTCTGGCCAGCCTCCGGCGACGGCGATGGCTGTCCGGTCGTCTTCTCCGGCGAGTCACCGGTAACCGGTCGGGTTGAGTGAACCGATCCGGTCGATTAAACCGGTCGGGTCGAGTAAACCGGTCGGGTTGAGTGAACCGATCGGGTTGAGTCGAGTTGAACCGGGTCAGGTCGAGCCGGGCCGGGTTGGACCGATCCAGGCGCGTGAACACTGTAGCAGGCGCGTGACCGGCGCGTGGCGCGCGTGAGCGCGTGTTCTGACCTTCCGGTGGCGGGTGGGACTGTTCCCGAAGTCACGGCGACGCGTGACTAAGGTTTTGGGACGTTCCAGATCAGATTTTGTTGGTTTCGAGGCCATAGGAGTCGTTTAGAGCCCGGTTGGGTAATCCCAGCGGTAAGGATTGACCGTGGAGAGGGTTTTGAGCTCGGAAAGTCAAGGTAGTTGGGTCATTATTGTGTAGGTGTTTCTTGGGCTAGAGCGTCCATGAATGTTGGGTTGGATGATGTTTGTAAGCGGACTTTTGATTTATAAATTGTAATGCATGTATAAATATCTTTGATTTAAATACTGTTGTGTATGGTTGTAATGATTTCCTGGAATTTATAAATGACTGCTGGACAATGTTTTCCAATATTTCAGTGAAAATGTGTTGTGAGAAATGACATGGTTGTTGGATTCGATTTTGATATTGTTTTGACGTGGAAATTATTGAAGTCCATGATTTTGAGCTAAAAATCGTAATTGTGATTATAAAATATACTTGATTCTTGGATACAATACGGTTTTGAGGGGGCCCAGGAGTCGGGGTAAGGATCCGCTGAGACGGAGAACCCGGTGAACCTCCAATATAAACAATACGATTTTGAGGGGGCCCAGGAGCCGGGGTAAGGATCCGCTGAGACGGAGAACCCGGTGAACCTCCAATATAAACAATACGGTTTTGAGGGGGCCCAGGAGCCGGGATAAGGATCCGCTGAGACGGAGAACCCGGTGAACCTCCAATATAAACAATACGGTTTTGAGGGGGCCCAGGAGCCGGGGTAAGGATCCGATGTTGACGGTGAACCCGGTGAACCTCCAAGATAAACATATTTGAGGAGGACCAGAATATGGGACTAGGATCCGCTGTTGACGGTGAACCCGGTGAACCTTCAATATAATTGGTTACTATTTCTTCGACTAGCGTCAAGAGTTTTACTCTGTTGATTCGTTCAGTACTCCGACTCTGGCATCGAGGAGTTTTAGCTTCGTCGGGTCGCGAGGCTATTTATGCATAGTATAGAGAGTTGTGATACAGGACTAGCACGCCCCAAGGGATACCCTGGTGGCTAGGGAGATGCCAGTCAAGGGATATGCCGACTGATGTGATATGATAGTCGAAGATTATACCGGCTGATGATATGATATGATAGTCGAGGATACTTGCCGACTGATGTGATATCATAGTACAGAGAGTTGTGATACATGACTAGCACACCCCAAGGGATACCCTGGTGGCTAGGGATATGCCAGTCGAGGGATATCCTGACTGATGTGATATGATAGTCGAAGGTTATACCGGCTGATGATATGATATGATAGTCGAGGATACTTGCCGACTTATATGATATGATAGCCGATGATATTTTCGGCTCTAATATGATTTGACGACGATTGTCATGTGATTAATCAGCCTATGAAATTACTTCGTCATCCGGGTCAGTGGGTAGGTGTGGGCGGTGACCCAGAGTGACGAATTATTGTTGGTTCACAAGTATCTGACTAGTCTGTTGTCTTGTGGTATTCCAGTAGAGATGTCAGCAGTGTCTGACCTACTGACATTTGGTGTTAGAAGGTATTCCTATTTGAACCACCACTATTCCGAGGTCTTGGCTTTGACCTGTATACTATCCCGTCTGACAGGTAGGAGTGGTCAGTAAATACAGAGGTTCTGTCGGGAACCCTGTAAGGTTTAATAAAAATTATTCAAGAACAAAGGGTATTTCTGGTATTTAAATTTTGAGGTAAAAGAGTTGTCAGACGGGATAAGGGTTCTTTCCGGGTTTCGAGGAAAAATTCGGGAAGGGTCCTTACACCGAAACTGTCAGGCTAGTGGTGGTTGTGCGACCATTTCGTGTCCCCCACCTATCTGGTACGTATTATCTATCTAATTAATTAAATTATTTAATTTTTATGTTATTTTCTATTTTAAAATCTAATTTTCGATTTTACGAATGAATAGCGGAAATCAATCGCCAACACATCGAACCGGGGAGGGAAGAAATTCAACCACCACGGGGGGTCGCGATCCTTATCGGCCCGACAGGAGGATCGGCGCATCACCGGGTCGATGTTCCTAGAGGTGGATGCCTGGGGGCAGGTGTACGCTGGACGGGGGGATCAAGAGGCTGATCGAATTCACGTACGTATATTTTTTTGAAGATTAAACATTTTTTCTGAATTTGATAATTATATTTCTAATTAATATTTATTTGAATTTGTAGGATACGATGCAGCAAGACGTCCATCAGACACAAGCTGAGCTCACCCAACAACATCCGGAAGTGCCGTTGGAGCAGCAACTCCCTAATGTCGACATATCGATCGTTATTCTGGAGCGTGATTGAAATGGCGTCACCTTTGGCATAACTGAGAAAGGGCTTGTTGGAGTCTTGAGGCCAAGTGATGTTTCCCGCTAGAGGGAGGAAGTGTTGGAGGGTGATGGAGAGTGATGCTTTGAGTTTTGGAAGTAAAGAATCAAAGAAGAAAGCGTTGGATGAAGGCGTTTTGTAGAAGAGAACGCGTTGAATGGGTGGGAATCTTAGCCAGAGGAGATCAAAGAAGGTTAGAGGAAGAGAGTGGTGATCATCTGGGATTGGTTTTGGAGCTACCTTGCAAACCTCAACGACTTTGATTGAGCTTGGTTTTACCGTTGGCTTTAATAATGGGTAGCTTAAGCTGTGAGCAATGCCTTATGATCTATATATATGTATAGACAAATTCAACATTGCCTCCATGAAGGTGATCTCATCAAGTAGATCTTAAAGCAAACTTTCTATACCGGACAAATATTTTTATTAATAATCTATAATTTATAGTCAACAAATTATTCAAAAAGTACCTTTCGTCAATTATAATAGTGTCTTTTGAATAGTTTCAACATTTGTCATTACATCCTTTAGTTGTTCACACACACAGAGGCCGACGTTTTGTAGACACGATGAATAAAACATCGGAATTTCAGTACTTAAAACAAAAGTTTAGTCAAAATGATTGAAATATTATTTTAGAGAGAAATAAAATAGCCAACTGACTCTCACTTGATTTTCGTATAGGATTAAGTGAAGATTCTCAAGCTGAGGAAACGAAACAATGCGAATTGGGTGAGTGCCCCGACGAGAGTATTTTCTACCAAGGTATTGAAGTATAAACTCGATGATCGCGGAGGAGTTTTGATGAAAGAAATATGATGAATATGTCCATTATATCCCAATGATGCAATATTGAGGGTCTAAATCTTCACACCTTGTAGACCAAAGCAGTTGAGCACTTGTAAATCTTTGAAGTGATGGAAGATGATGAACAATGAGACTTGGACCGACCCAGCAACCAACTAAGGTCAAGCTTTCGAGGACCAAACAATCCGAGAACAAACTAGCCGTGAAACGTTCATGGACGACAACCGTTATTAGATAAAGACTTGTTAAGGCGAAATTGGGAGGAGGCCTTAGAACACATCTGCTCAATCTCAAATGCTTTAGGGTTGATGATGATTGTGCCCTTCGAGAAATCCGAAAAATCGATTCATATATCAATTAGCAGATATGTTTACTACATGAAAGATAGGATTTGCCCTTCGAGACTATGCCAAGGTTTAATTACAAGCTCAATCATGTTACATGTACGTTAAGAAGAAAACAAATTGAAAAAGTCGTCCAATGAAAGATTAATTTTGGACCCGTTGGGCACTATTTGTGATTAAGAGTGGATGTGCAAAAATCTTTAACTTTTTCGGACTACGCTGTGAATTAGACTCATCATTCTAGTTGGAGACTACTCGTGGCCAAGAGTAGGTTTTAAATTCTTAGTTGAATCAAACTCAACTCAAGTATTAATTTGATTTTGGGTATAACTAGAATGTCAATTAACAAAGATTCAAGTATTTAACTTAGACTCATAACTTAAATCATATTATTAAATTGAAAAGTAGTTGATCAGAACCTACATGGGAATCTGAGTTGATCCCTTATTCAAACTTTTACTATCAGCAAACTAGTTGGTCACTATGGGAATACAGTGAATCCCTTATTCAAACTTTTATTATTAGCAAACTCTATCTACCGTATTAAAAACTCAGTCACTCCACTCAAAATCCAAATCTGGAATATATTCATCAGGATTGGTACTTTCATGAATTTCCACTTCGTTTGCCTTCACGTGCCTATTAGTTACTATATCGCGAATTAATGGACTAACATCTTCAGCAAATTTGATGCTAGAGCATGTTGATCATCTGAGGTACAGCCGTGTTTGGATATGTTTTTTGCTAGTTGGTTTAGTAAAAAATGTCGGTTCTGGTGAGCAAGCAGGTTCTGTGAACCCAGAGTGGCAAATGGCATTGTTGGTTGTTGAGAATGCAAGCAGGACACCTTGAAAGAAAACCAGGGAGGACATGGTGGTCTCAAATGAGACCAATACAGACCCTAACCCATGAAGATACAAACCTGGAATTGCCGAGGTTCTTCTCGGCCTTTGTTCCTAAGCCAAGCCACTACTATTAGTAGAATAAACTCCCTTGATGTGTTTTATTTTTTGGATACTCCCTTAATTCCTAAAATTGATCAACCTGAATCCACCAATCATTTTAGGCCAATAAGCTTATGCAATGTTGCTTACAAAATCATCACTAAAGTCATGGTTAGTAGACTTAGAAACATTCTCAAAAATATCATTTCATGTAATCAAGGTGCTTTCGCACCTGGGAGATCCATATTTGATAACATTTTGATTGCTCATTAATTATTCTCTGATTTCAAAAGGAAGAAAGGTAGGTTGGGGTCCATGGCAATAAAAATTGACTTAAAAAACGCTTATGAATTTCTAGATTAGAATTTCATTAGAAATTGTTTATTGAAATTTGGCTTCTCCCTAAAATGGACAAATCTTGTTATGGAATGTATCACCTCAGCTTTTTTTCTGTGCTCATAAATGGCAGTCCTGATAGACACTTCAGACCAACTAGAAGTATTCGTCAAGGAGACCCTTTATCTCCCTATATTTTTATTATTTGCATGGAACCTTTCATTAGACACCTCGATGCTCTTACTATGTCTACTAAGAACCAGGTCGGGCTCCTCTCTTCACCTCATGGTTTCAGAATATCAAATTTAATGTTTGCAGATGATTGCTTAATTTTTTGTAAAGCTTCTAACATGGCAGCTAGGAAGGTGCTTCAGGTGTTGAATGAGTTTGCTCAGGCTTCTAGACAGAAGATCAATTTCCATAAATCTTCAATGTACTTCTCTAACAATCTTTCCACGCAAGGTAGAAATTCTATTACTTCCATATTGGGTATTCAGCATAAAGCCACCATTGGTAAGTACCTTGGAATTCATAATGTTGTTTTCTAGAAAGATCCTGTTAATGCCAAAGAATTAATCCATAAAGTCCAAAATAATTTAGCTAGATGGAAGAGAAACACTCTATCAAGAGCGGGCAAACTAACCCTGTCGAAATCTAGTGTTACGAGTATCCCTAATCATGTTTTTTCTTGTTTCCCTTGTTCTCAGAATGTTTTTAAAGAAATCAACAAAGAATGCAGGAACTTCTTCTGGGGCATTCAAGTTCATGCTCCTCTTGTAGCTTGGAAGGAAGTTTACTCTTCAAAGAAAAAAGGTGGTCTTGGAATGAGATCAATAGAAACTTTCAACACAGCTGGACTCACTAAACTTGGATGGAAAATCTTAAATGATGAGCACAATTGGTGGGCCAAAATTATGAGAACAAAATACTTAGACACAAGCCAATGTTCCTATGCTTTAAGAGAGTAAACCACTCAATGGCTTGGAAAGGCATATTGGATGTCAAGAAAGTCCTCTATAAAGATATGGCGTGGATTGTTGGTGATGGTAAGGATATAAACTTTTGGACTGCTAACTGGGCTCTCCCAGTTCCTCTAGCTAATTTGCTCAACCCATCAGACCTTCCTCATATTGACTAGAGCCTAACGGTGGACAATTTCATCAGCAACAATCAATGGGACACTTAGGCGCTTCGTGCCTTAATTCATCATAACATAGTTCAAATCATCATGGCCATTCCCCTTCCCGTGGAAGGTTCGAATCAGAAAGAAAAAATTATTTGGGCTCCAAATCCAAAGCGGAAGTTTACAATCAGGTCCACTATTCAATTCCTTGAAGCTGAACACTAGAGATCGTCTACACCGCTTCCTTCATGGTCAAGGCCTTAATTATGGAATATGTGGAGAGTATAAAGAATCTCTATACCACCTCTTTTGGGACTGCAACTTTGCTCAACAAGTTTGGCTGTAACTTCCCTTGCACTTTAAGTCAATGTCTTTTAATCTGCTGGCAAATATGGGAGTCTAGGAACAAACTGTAACGACCCGAAAATTTAATTAGTGAATTTTCGTAAATTAATTTAGGAAAGGACGAATTTACCCTTGGTTTTTTTAGGGCTCGAAAATTACTTTTTGGTTAGAAACACATTTGGCAGTTTTTCGAGGATTGTTGTGTAGGTCTCACGAGTTCGTAGACAGGCGGCATGCGGAAAACAAAGTTTGTTTGAGAGAGTTGTGGGTCTAGAATGATCAAGGGCATTTTGGTAATTTTCTCATTTTCCTTTCTCTCCTCTCACGACTCATCCTCTATCTTTCTCTCCCGTGAACTCGCGTGAAGGCCAAGGGAGAAACCCAAAAAGTTTTGGACGTTTTAGACCAAACTGAGGACATCATCAACTTCCTCTTGTCCCCACGAGCACAACCATACCCTCCGGGAGCCGAGGGGATAGCCGTTGACGACAGAGCAAAGCTTTCAACATTGACCGGAACTTCTCGGCCAGTGTCCGGTCACCACATGTATGGGTTCTCAATTTGGACTTCAGATTTGGATTCCTTGGCTCGAGTAGATAGATTTCCATTATTAGAATGTCGAATTTGGTTGAGAATTGAGGGAGATACGAAGGTTTGAAGTTCAAGGGTTAATGGAGGTTCGGTGGCGGAATATTCCGTCGACGACAGAAAATTTGGTTGCTTTGGTTAGGACTGACGCCGTTAAGTTTAACAGAATATGCTAACGGCGTTAGCATATTTCGTTAAATCTAACGGTATAATAATAGACGAAATATTCCTTCGCTGTTAGAATATTTCGTCAAGATTGACGGAATATTCTATGAATAGTGCTAGGCGCGTGAGGGGCACGTGGAATGGCCGCCGGCCTTCCACCGGCGCATGGGATCGGTCCTTGGGTCACGGCGACGCGTGACGACATGTTTTCGACATTCCGGACCTTGAGGCGCAGATTTCGGGTTAATCGGACATCGTTTATGGGTAGTTTTGGGCGTCCGAAGTGGCTGCCTTTTTAGTGTGATGCGTGCAGACCTCCCGAGATTTAGGGAGTCTGAATGTAGGGTTTTTAATTATCGTTGGTAACCCCAATTGTTACTTTTGTCAGGCGATACTGCTTCGGGAACTTCAGAGGAGCGTACAACCCGAGATTGAGCTAATTGGACGCTCGGTGAGTGGACTTTGGTTTTGTAAATTATAATGCATGCATAAAGGTATATTTGAAATAAATTCTGGTTACGTATTGTTTTTGCCATATTTCTAGAATTTAGAAATTATTCTGTTAAATTATTACTGGACACGGGAATGATGTTTTGGGATGTGGCCTGGTTTTTGGACTCTATTTTTTTGTCGTTTTGACGTGATAGATTTTGGGTTTCGGTTGAGTCCATGATTTTTGAGTTTAGACCCGAATTTGTGATTTTATTGGATTTGGGCATAAACCCGGTTTTTCAATAAATTTTTCTTAGGCCAAGAAACAAGGATGTCAAAACAAGGATTTTGGTTTTCACTGAATTACTGTCCCCGAGGGTCAAGGTTTTCTCCGACTGGCGTCGAATGGGTATTTCTCCGCTAGATCATTGAGGGTTATTTGACGCTGGTGTTGAAGGGTATTTCTCCACCAGGTCGTTGAGGCTGTCTACGCGTGTACATGGTTATGCACAACTTGAGGTATATCAGGTGTGTGGAGGGTTGGATCCAGGTCAGACAACTCGGATATCGAGCTACGGCACGGGATTCCATTCGGGGAGCAGTTGGATAGGTTTATGATATTTTGTGTCCATGTCTGTTCACAGGATTTTTCAAACTCCTTTGAGGAGGGTTTTCAAACTCCTTTGAGGAGGGTTTTCAAAGCATGATTGTGGACCACATGATGTTTTCATTATTCGGGTTTTCGTGGGTCCCACCGGTGTTTTACCAAAAACAATGGATATTCTGATAAGTTTTCGGTTCATCTTTATGGATTTGTTTGAAAATGAAATTTATATTATGCATGCATTATTTTACTCGTGGAGGGGGGAAAATGTATATTTTCCTCGGAAATTGTTTTAAAAGATTATTTTGTCCACTCACACTTTTCGTGTTTTGAATCCCCTCCAGGCCGTAAATTGACGAGGGCACATCTAGAGGCAGATACATTAAATTTCAGCTGCGCATTTACCTAGACTATCGAGTAGGATTTATAATTTTCTATATCTACCTTTCCTACTTAGATGCTCTGATAAGCCTTTTTGGACTTACTGTAAATTATGACTACATTGATGGTTATTTGGTGATGTTGTGATTCGAAAGTGTTATTTGATCATTCGTCTGACAGGTGGAAGACGGTTAACCTTTCTTTAAGGGGAGGTTATGCTGGATTTTTTTGGCAGAATCTTTGTAACTAATTACAAGGGCTTAAGGGTATTCTGAGAATTTTATGAAGTTGTCAGACGGAAGCATGGCTTTTCCCAAGTTCCGAGGGGGAATTCGGGAAGGGTACTATCACAAACACATTTTCTCTGGAACCATACCACACCCTAGAAGGGCCTTCAACTTGGCTCGTATCGTGGGTACTAATTACTTTAGCTCTAACTCTACACTGAGGGTTAATTCGTCTGATGAAGTTGCTATTAGGTGGCTTCCTCCAAGGGAAGGTTGGTTCAAGCTCAACTTTGACGCTTCTGTTTCTTCTGATGGAATTGCATTGGCTGGCTTCATCATCTGTGACTGCCTTGGCCTTCCAGTGGTCTTGGGTGCCAAGTTCCTTGGTTCTACGAACTGTCTAGTTGCGGAAGGCTTGGCTCTTCTTGAAGGTTTGAAAGCAACTGCTGAGTTTGGAGGTTCTAAGGTTATGGTGGAAGGTGACTCAAAGCTTATAATTGATGCCATCAATGGTGTCCTTTCACCACCTTGGAGAATTATGCAAATCATCTACAACGTTCAGGAATGGAAAAAGAAATTCAGGGACATCCAATTATCACATGTCTTTCGTGAAGCACATTTTGTGGCAGATGTCATGGCTGATATAGGTCGTCAGAGTGGAATGGATCAGAAATGGCTTCGTTCAGTTCCTAATAGGGTGTCTAAAGTAGTCCAGTTTGACTTTGTAGGTTGTGGTTACCTTAGGAGCAATTCTCTATTTTAATTTTATTTTCTTCCCCAAAAATAAAAAACTCATAATTGAAATATCAAGTAGCCATAAGCTTAAAGCCAATCTTAATTAAAGCCCTTCGATTGCTTAACACTAATTAAATTCTGAAAATGAGATATTGAATTTGGAGATATATCAACTAAGATCTAGTGATTTCTGTATTCTTTAATGGTATTTTTTTTTTTTTACTATAGCAGGTGGTTTTTAGTTTGACTCTTGCAATGTGCGATTGGTATTCAATATGTATAATTATGTCACTCAATATTATAGTATAAGAGCCACTTAGTAGTTAGTGTATTTATCTTCATACGTTATGTGGAGATTTTAAATTTGACCCTCATAAAAACCGAAGTCGTTATCTAATTTTATATTGTAATCATCTTTCCCATATTGTTGTATTAAAAAGAAATTATAGTATAAGAAATGTTTTGTAATTTTTTTCTTCAAAATATTTAGGAAATACTTTACATTTGTGTTGAATTTGATAATTATAGCCGAATATAATGTGGTTTAGCCATTTTATGATTGCCCAAAAAGTTACTCATTATTACATTTTATTATCTCATTGGATGCTTATTGTTTATTGTATATCGATTGGAAACTTCCGAATTAAGCCAATTTGGTCAAACTCACTCCATTTATAGCTTGTTTAGTATTAAGGGTGCCATTTGGGCCGGCCAACCCGAACTCATTATGCCCAATCCCTCTTTTAACTTGATTAGGCATGTTTAAATTAGAAAAAATGACACCGGAAAATAATCAATCAACTTTCATTTTGAATATTCGTCAGGTTAAGTTAGGTCGAAGTCCTAATTCATTAGGGGTAAGCTACATTTCGAGTGGAGATTAGACCCACACTTAGGATATGGAGAAATCTCGTGATATTTACCAAAAAAAGAATCCTAACTCACCAAGCTGACGCAAGCCAACTCAAAATCTAATTAAGAGTCGACCAATTTGAGATCAATAATTCATTTAAACATTTGTGTAATTTGGACTCCTCACATTTAAACATTTGTGTAATTTGGACTCCTCACATATGTATTCCACTAACAACGTAAATACTCTTTAAACTTATGTTGATTTATCTTAACCAATTTTCAATAATTTGTCTTCTATCATAATAATTATGATAAGTATAGAAAAATTATATAAAATGAGAAAAATATCTGAGCTTTCAACCATTAAGAGATGAATTGTTTTTTGTTATTTTCTTTTAATGAGAGTAAGAGATGAATTGTTGATCGTGTAAACATGTAATTAGTGGATAAGCAATGTTATTAGGAGACTTCCCAAACCAAACCGGAACCGGTTTTGTAAGCAATTCCTAGTTCTCTTCCAACAAGAAGTTTTTGGTCAGACTATAAAATTTCTTCAAGCAATGAACCTTAACTCCTAAATTGTTCTACTCAGTCACACACACACCTTCAAACCTCTGTATTGCGTTTGCCCCTTTTTCTATTGTGTTAGCAAAGACCCTGTTTTGCCTATCTCTCTCACTAAACCCAGAGAAAATCCAAATACCCATATCTGTTTGTTTCTCGGGAAAATCCCAAAGTTTGAACCCAGATTCATAAAATTATGGCGACTCCAAAACCCCAAAGGTCAAGGGAGGAGTTGGAGGACATAGTCCTCCGGAAAATCTTTCTGGTGTCGCTGTCGGATTCTTCTGAATCGGATTCTCGAATCGTTTACTTGGAGAGGACTGCAGCAGAGATTCTCAGCGAGGGAGAAGAGTTGAAACTCACTCGGGACCTCATGGAGTCGATTCTAATCGATCGGCTGTTGGGCGATTTCCCCTCTGCTGAACCGCCATTTCAGTACCTAATCGGTTGCTACAAACGCGCTTATGACGAGGGTAAGAAAATTGCTTCGATGAAAGATACGAACTTGAGGTCTGAATTGCAATCTTTGATTAGTCAAGCCAAGAAGCTATCGGTTTCGTATTGTAGGATTCATTTAGGGAACCCAGATTCATTTCCCAGTTCGAATTCCAATTCGAATAATGCGTCGCCTTTATTGCCATTGATTTTTTCTGAGGGTGGGAGTTCAGTTGATGGATTTGGTGGTAGTAGTGGGGGAATTCAGTGCCCACCTAGGTTTTTGGCTGAGTTCTTCACCGACTCCGATTTCGATAGCTTGGACCCGATTTTGAAAGGGTTGTATGAGGAACTTAGGGGGATTGTGCTTCAGGTTTCGGCTCTTGGAAACTTCCAGCAGCCCTTGAGAGCTCTTTGTTTTTTGGTTAAGTTACCAGTTGGTGCAAGGTCTCTTGTGAATCACCCTTGGTGGATTCCCAAAGGATTGTACTTGAATGGGCGTGTTATTGAAATGACTAGCATTTTAGGTCCTTTCTTCCATGTCAGTGCTCTGCCTGATCATCCTACTTTCAAAAGCCTGCCTGATGTTGGGTGAGTGAATTATTCTGTTTATTGTTTACATGTTTATTGAATGGTGCTTGTGCTTTTATGGCTTACAATTATCTGCATTTTTGTTGTTGTTGTAATCAAAATCTGTGTATGCTGTATTCCTTGCAATTTTTAGACTGTAGAAGCCTGAAACTATTTTAGACTGTAGAAGGCTGAAACTTTTTTACTGTAGAACCCTGAAACTCCACACTTGTTGCATCTGTTTGGCTTTAAAGAGGAAATCAAGCAAGTATAAGAGTTAATTTTCTTGTTAACTCCCTCCTCTCAATTTCGAGGACACTATGTTAAGTGAATTGATGTTTCTTGAGTTGGGTAAAAGAAACTGAACCAAGCATAATATTGGTAGATTTATTTGCATATTGTTTCCTTGGTCATTGCATTCTATCCACTCTCTTTTTTGGTTTAGTAGTTCATTTTTTTTTCTTTTCTTTATTGTGTATACAAGGAAAAGGGTTTCTTATTAATGATTTGGTTATCTCTTCATTGATAATACCAGGCTGCAGTGCTTTTCAGAAGCTTCAACTCGTAGACCTGCTGATGTGCTATCTTCATTCACCACTATTAAGACAGTCATGAATAACTTATATGATGGCCTTGCAGAAGTTCTTCGCTTACTACTAAAAAATGTAGACACCCGCGAGAGTGTTCTTGAGTATCTTGCGGAGGTGATCAATAAAAACTCATCAAGGGCTCATATTCAGGTATTTCTTCTGATCATTTGAGATGCAAATCATAATGTTGTTTTTTGACAAGATTGCAATCTTGGCAAGTAATACTTCAAGCTGAACCATTAATTTTTTGGCCTTACCTGAATGTTTCTCTACTGATAACTCATGTCAATTTTTAGTAAGGATTCTCTTGGATTTTTATGGTATGAACTAATTATAACTATGATCACAGGTGGATCTTCTTTCATGTGCAAGTTCAGGCATGTTTGTCAATCTCAGTGCTGTCATGCTTAGGCTTTGTGAGCCGTTTTTAGATGCAAATTTAACAAAAATGGACAAAATTGATCCTAAATATGTATTTTATAGTAACCGTCTGGAGTTAAGGTGAGGACTTTTTGGTTAATGGACATCTCTTTTCTTTTCTGAGTTCTTATCAAGATTTTCACTTGCTAACCATTTTTGTGTGGAATTACATTAGAGGTCTGACTGCTCTACATGCATCATCTGAAGAAGTTACTGAATGGATTAATAGAGATAGTACGGGGAATCCCGATAATGGTGATGGTTTGAACCGCCTTCTACAATCTCAAGAAGCCACCAGTTCTCAAAATAGTGTCAATGTAAAGCCCAACAGTGAAAAAGTTAAATATTCATTTATTTGTGAATGCTTCTTCATGACTGCAAGGGTGCTCAATCTGGGTCTGTTGAAAGCTTTCTCTGATTTTAAACATTTAGTACAGGTAACTGATGTGTTCTTTATATATTGGAAGTCATGGAATACCTTATGATCAGTAGCATCTGATTGTGTGGTATTTCATGATTTAAGCAAATATTTCATGAATTGTGTTTTCTTTGTGCATTGTTACATGTAAATGATGGGTAGAAATTTTTTTTGTGTCAATCCAGGTCATTTCAAGGTCAGAAGATACTCTTTCCACACTAAAAAACATGCAAGGCCAGGCTTCTTCTCCAGAGTTAGAGATGGATATAGCTCGTCTTGAGAAAGAACTGGAGTTGTATTCACAAGAAAAGCTTTCTTATGAAGCTCAGATACTAAGGGTACGTCTGAATTCTCTGTGTGTGGGTACTTGGATTTTGGATTTCCTAACTTACACCTAAGCTTGTCTTGATTTTCATGGTGTGTTAAGGCATGGATGCCTACTTAGTGCAAATATATTATAGTTGAATGATTGGTTGGGTGTCATTATAGTCCTTGCCGTTTGTATTATCTTTGAAGGAAGCCTGTCTGTCAATTCTAGGCCCAGGATGCTTTTAATCATTCTTTGTTAACATTCCTAATTATTTAATACAGATACTGGTTATTATTATTTATTAGCCTTTTTAGGTTTACAACTGATCCTTTAATTTAATTCTTGTCTTCAGGATGGAACACTTATACAGAGTGCTCTCTCTTTCTACCGGTTGATGGTTGTATGGCTAGTAGGCTTGGTTGGTGGGTTTAAAATGCCTCTTCCATCAACTTGCCCTACAGAGTTTGCTTCTATGCCAGAGCATTTTGTGGAAGATGCCATGGAATTGCTTATTTTTGCTTCCCGGATTCCAAAAGCTTTGGATGGGGTCGTGTTGGTATGTTTTTTGTTAAGACATTTATCCAGAAATTGTTCCTTTCATACTTCCTAGTATTGTCTTCATCCATTTTCGTTGTACTTATATTTTTTGCTTTGCAGGATGATTTTATGAACTTCATTATAATGTTCATGGCAAGTCCAGAATATATTAGGAACCCTTATCTAAGAGCAAAGATGGTTGAAGTCCTCAACTGCTGGATGCCCCGTAGAAGGTGGTTTCATGTCTCCTTTAATATCGCATCCTTTCATTTTTTTTTTGCTAAATAATATCACATCCTTTCATTTTGAAGATGATAATTATTTATTCAATAAAATTTGCATTGCATCTGCAGTGGATCATCTGTTACTTCTTCCCTATTTGAAGGGCACCAACTGTCTCTTGAGTATCTTGTGAAGAATCTCTTGAAGCTATATGTTGACATCGAGTTCACTGGTTCTCACACGCAGGTGAGTGCTCTTACGATCACGTTTCTGTTACTGAAGGACATTTGTTTCAATTCACTTGGAATCCTTATTTTCTTTTTGATTGGGGTGTTTGTTTTTCAATTATGCAGTTCTATGACAAGTTTAACATCCGCCACAATATTGCTGAGCTTCTTGAATATCTGTGGCAAGTACCCAGTCATCGAAATGCTTGGAAACAGGTTGAGAATTTTATAGAATTTATATGTCATGTTCTAAGTCTATGAACTTTTCGTACTCTATTTTGTTTACCGCATGTATCCTTGACTGCATTAAATTTCGACTATTCCAGATTGCTAGGGAAGAGGAGAAGGGTGTTTACTTGAATTTCTTAAACTTCTTGATCAATGATAGCATCTATCTTCTGGATGAAAGTCTTAACAAAATTCTTGAACTCAAAGAACTGGAAGCTGAGATGGCGAACACTGCAGAATGGGAGCGAAGACCTGCTCAAGAGAGGCAGGAGAGAACCCGCCTATTCCATTCTCAAGAGAATGTCGGTTTCATCTTCTCTCCTCCCAAACCATTAACCGTAGTGTTCTTTTCATGAACTAAGAGTATCTAACCAATTAAAATACTTTTGTGTGCAGATTATCCAGGTTGACATGAAGTTAGCTAATGAAGATGTCAGTATGCTGGCATTTACAACAGAGCAGATTACAGCTCCTTTCCTACTTCCTGAGATGGTATAAAATCTTTCTAATTCTCTATCTCTCTCTCTCTCACACACACACACACATACCTGCATATGCCTGTCATTGCTCTGGAGTGATAGTTTTGTTGCTAAATCGGCAACCAGTTTCCAAGGTTCAGCTTGTATAGTCTTTGAAAATCTTTGCTATTTGATTTTGTTTTCCAGGTTGAGAGGGTGGCCAGCATGCTCAATTACTTTTTGTTGCAATTAGTAGGTCCTCAAAGAAAATCTCTTAGTTTGAAAGACCCTGAGAAGTATGAATTCCGTCCAAAGCAATTGCTTAAGCAGGTTGGCATACTTTCTTAAACTTAAGTAGCTGAAATTATATCTTACTGGATTATTTTCAATATTATTATTATTAATTTTAGTTTTTATGTAAAGTCTGGCCTGTCACCACCTGTATGAGTGAATCAAATCTGGCTGTAGGAAAGAACTGGGATTGTCTGGTTAAGTTGAACGTGAGCCATAGATCTGCAGCTTAGGTGGTCCTGACCCAGAAAATTTTATATAGGGGACGGGGGTGTGGGTGTGGTGTGGGGTGTTTGATACATAGTGGGTTATTTTGGGTAGGACCCATGTTGAACATGTTATTCCATACTAATAGTTGCATGATCATCAAAGTGGAACTACAACATTGTTCATCCAAGTTGATCGGCCCATAGAAATATTGTAATTCTACGGCATTTTTTTGTGTCATCAACCTGCTCAAATTTTTTATCAAACTTCTACATAATAATCTGTTCTACACAAGATTGAAGAACTCCCTGACTAACTTTGTTTTTTTTTTTTGGTTATGAAGATTGTGTACATATATGTTCATTTGGCAAAGGGTGATACAGAAAATATTTTCCCAGCTGCCATCTCAAAGGATGGTCGGTCATACAACGAGCAGGTAATTCAGATTGTGCAATTTTCTTGCAGTCGTTAATTCTCTTCCAACAATATGATTATGTTCAACTGGAATAGACCGGATACATAATTCGTTATTCTTCTTCCAGTTGTTTAGTGCTGCAGCCGATGTCCTAAGGAGAATCGGTGAAGATGGGAGGGTCATACACGAGTTTGTCAAGCTTGGTGTAAAAGCCAAGGTTGCCGCTACTGAGGCATTGGACGCTGAAGCTGTTCTCGGGGACATACCTGATGAATTCCTCGACCCAATTCAGGTACTTGAAACTTTTTGTGTTTGTGCGTTGATTGTGTATCGTGGACAATTTGAACCAGTATTTCTGATTGTATCTTCTTTTCTTGCAGTACACGTTAATGAAGGATCCCGTTATCTTACCTTCCTCGAGAATCACGGTAGACCGGCCTGTCATTCAAAGGCATCTTCTTAGTGATAGTGTAAGTTATCATCATCCTTTTCAATAATGTACTGCTAAATTTACGAAATGTATCTCTCATTATTTTCTATTTCATGTGATTTGCAGTCGGATCCATTCAATCGCTCCCATCTTACTGCGGACATGTTGATCCCAGACACCGAATTGAAGGCAAGAATACACGAGTTCATTAGGTCCCAAGAATCGAAGAAGCGCGGCGAAAGCTTGAGCATGCAGAGCAGCAAGGCAACGATTCAAACCACGACTAGTAGTGAGATGCTAATTGATTAGGAATTTGTTGATAGGATGATGATTAAGATTTATAGCGATTGGGAAAGTAATTCTCAGAGAAGTTATTGTAACTATATCTATAATCTGTTAGCCAATTATCATATGTGCTCCAGTAGATGGACTGATACATGCTGTTCTTGAAAGGTGAAGGTTGTAAATTAAGTTGTGTAATTTCATTTTAATTATTATTTAATAGACCTTTAAATTCAGTTGGAATCAATTCATTTCTGATTCAGACATGATCATATGAGAGATGTCATTTGCAACCCTGCAACTTTAAGTTTCATCGTACGGTAATGATGTGTTTGGATTCATTATTTTCTAGCACCTTTCTATAGTAAGTTTTTTGAAATTTCTAGTTAGGATTTTGGAATTGTAAGGTTCATATGAATTCTAGCGTTGATCTTATAGATTGAAGAATGAATTGTGATTTTTAGTTGTTTTTAGTTCGATTTTATCTTGATATGGTTTATGTGATCAATAACAAACAAAATAAGATTAGGGCTTCGAATTTCAATTTTGTTTCTTCAAAATTTCAAGTTTGGATTTTAAAATTACAATGTTTGTATGAATTCTAGTGGTTGATATTAGGGAATTGAGAAAGAATTTTGAATTATCTCTCTTTTGAGTTTGGTTTTTCTATGTTAAAATTGATGTGCATTCTCACAATATGAGATTGGAGTTTCAAAGTTTTTTTTTTTTTTGCTTTAAAATTGTAAGTTTGGATATTTGAGTCATAAGGATCGTATGAAATCTAGCACTTGATATTACGGATTGGAGAAAAATATTTGAATTTTCTCCGTTTTGACTTTGGTTTTTTTAAAGTAAGGTTGATGTGAACTCTCCCAATATGATATTAGGGTTTCGAAGTTCAATTTTTTTTTTCTTCAAAATTTCGAGGTTTTGATTTTGGAATTTTTAGGTTCATGTGAACTCTATCGTTTGTTATTCTAAGTTGGAGAAAGAATTTTGAATTTTCTCCCTTTTGAGTTTGGTTTTTCAATAGTAAGATTGACATGAACTCTCACAATATGATATTAAGGTTTCGAAGTTCATGTTTTTTTTTTCAAAATTTTAATGTTTGACTTTGGAATTATAAAGTTAATATGAACTCTGACGTTTGATATTACGGATTGGAGAAATAATTTTGAATTTTCTCCCTTTTTTGAGTTTGGTTCTTCTATGGTAAGATTAATGCGTACTATCACAATATGAGATTGGGGTTTCAAAGTTCAATTTTTTTTCCTTCAAAATTTGGAGTATGAATCTTTGAATCATAAAGTTCGTATGAATTCTAGCGTTTGATATTATGGTTTGGAGAAAGAATTTTACATTTTCAATGTTTTGAATTTGGGTTTTAATGGTAAGAATGATGTGAACTGAGATTGAGGTTTCAAAATTCAATTTTATTTTTTCAAAATTTCGAAGTTTGATTTTGGAATTATAAGGTTCATATGAACTCTAGCGTTTGATATTATGGGGTGGAGAAAAAATTTTAATTTTTCAATGTTTGGAGTTTGGTTTTTAATGGTAAGGGCGATGTATACTCTTACAATATGAGATTGGGGTTTCGAAATTCAATTTTTTTTCTTTCAAAATTCGAGTTTGGATTTTCAAATTTTTTTCTCCAATTTATAATATCAAACGCTAGAATTCATATAAACATTGCAATTCAACAATCCAATCCCTCAAAATTTGGAAGAAAAAAAATTGAACTTCGAAACCCCAATCTCATATTGTGAAAGTTTATATCAACCTTACCATAGAAAAACTAAACTGAAAAGGGAAGAAAATTGAAAATTATTTCTCCAATCTGTAATATCAAACGCTATAGTTCATATGAATCTTATAATTCAAACATTCAAACTCGAAATTTTGAAGAAAAAAAATTGAACTTCAAAACCCCAATCTCATATTGCAAGAGTTCCCATCAATCTTACCATAGAAAAACCAAACTAAAAAAAGGGAGAAAATTCAAAATTCTTTCTCCAACTCGTAATATTAAATGCTAGAGTTTATATTAACCATACGATTCCAAAAATCAAACCTCAAAATTTTGAAGAAAAAAAATTGAACTTCGAAACCCCAATCTCATATTGCGAGAGTTCACATAAACCATATCATAGAAAAACCAAACTAAAAAAGGGAGAAAATTCAAAAAAATTTCTCGAACTCGTAATATTAAAGGCGTTCATATTAACCTTAAGATTCCAAAATCAAACCTCAATTTTCAAAAAATAAAATTGAACTTGGAAACCCTAATCTCATATTGTGACAGTTCACATCAACCTTATATCATAAAAAAAGTAAGCTCAAAATGGAAAAAATATCAACCTTATCACATTTTTTTCTTCAATCCATTATATCAAACGCTAGAGTTCATATGAGCCGTATAATTTTAAAATCCAAACTCAAAATTTTGAAGAAAAAAAAAATTGAACTTTGAAACTCTAATCTCATATTATGAGAGTTCACATCAACCTTATCATAAAAAAACCAAACTCAAAAGGGAAATTTTAAAAAATTTCTACAACCTGTAATATCAAACACTAGAGTTTAACCTTATAATTCCAAAATGAAACCTCGAAATTTTGAAAAAAATAAAATTGAACTTTGAAACCCTAATATCATATTGTGAGATTTCACCTCAACCTTACTATAGAAAAACCAAACGCAAAATGGAAAAAATTCAAAATTTTTTCTCGTATTTTTAAGGATAAACTACATAAAAGTATCCAAACTATAGGGGTCATTTCAAGTTCATACCCCAACTATGAAATTTTTTATCTAGGTATCCAAACTATCAAAACACATCATCTAAGTACCCACCGTTAGTCAATCTGTTAGTCAAACCGTTAAATGCTTAAGTGGCATTGTTGAGTCAGAATTATATGCTGAGTTGGATTTCACACAAGCTGAAAAATAATATAAAAATAAAAATAAATAAATAAAACATTAAAAATTAATTAATTATATAAAATTGACCAAAAAAAAAATGGGTGAACCATATTGGTGCCCGACCTGAAAACCCGGTTGCTGGGAAAACCGGATAGCTTCCACGCCACATAGGTCAACACATCGTCCGACAGTGACGATGCAGAGGTCGGATCTGGCGGTGATGGCGTAGTCGACGTCCTCAATGATCTTGGTGTGGGGAAGGAAGGCGGCGGTGTGCTGGAGGTCGAGCATCTCGCCGCGGAGCTTGTCGGGCTTAGCGTCGACGAGTACCAAATCCCAAAAGCAGCAGAGCAGTAAAGTCCAGTATTTGGAGCATAATAATACCCCCAAATTGCTGCTATAATAGTACCCAGAAGAATCATCAAATACCTAATCACTCTTCGTCGAATCGCCTCCTCCAACTGATGGTTCAGCAGTTGCATTATCTCCCACTCGAAAATCTCCTTCTTTTTTTTTTAAATTTATAAGTGAATATTTATTAAGGTTTTATTAAATTTTTTACTAAATTTTTTTTTTAATCTGACATGGAATCCATATCATCATTAAAAAAAGGCCTACAAGTGCCACTTGGGCATTTAACAGATTTTTTTTAACAGATTGCTAACGGTGGGTACCTAGATGTTGTGTTTTGATAGTTTGAGTACCTAGATGAAAATTTTCATAGTTGGGATATAAACTTGAAATGACCCATATAGTTTGAGTATTTTTATGTAGTTTATCTTACTTTTAATATGAAGCGCTAAAATTCATATGAACCTTATAACTCCAAAATCCAAACTCGAAATTTTGAAGAAAAAAGAAATGAACTTCGAAACCAATCTCGTATTGTGAGAGTTCGAATCAACCTTACTATAGAAAAACCTACCTAAAATAGAAAAAATTCAATTTTCATTCTTCAATCCACAATATCAAACTGTAGAGTTCATATAAACCTCAAAATTCAAAAATCCAAACTTGAAATTTTGGAAAAAAAAAAAAGAAATTGAACTTCGATGCCCAACCTTACTATGGTAAAACCAAGCTCAAAATGGTTAAAAGTAACAATTTATTCTTCAATCCCCAATATTAACATTCAAACGCTAGAGTTCACATAAACCTCATAATTTTATAATTCAAACTTGAAATTTTGGAAGAAAAAAAAAAGATTGAACTTCGACACACCAATCTCATTTGTCAAAACTCATATCAACCTTACTTAGACAAAACCAAACTTATCATCACTCTCTTATTTATCAACACCATCTCATCTTTCCTCCTTAACCAAAATTAAAGCCAAGTGCAGCTCAACTAAAGTTCATAATTTTATTTATGGAAGATAAAATACCCTTAAAACTATTGGCTTATGTACAAAAACACATGAAGATTGGGTCTAAAGATCAAGAGACCTAACAAATGCATCTTGTGTTGAGCTGCAAACGAACTCTAAAAGAAATCAATTGAAGGAGAATATTTCTCCTCTCTCTTCAACTTGGATAGTTTTGAATTTGATTTATTGATATCTGTTGTGGATTCGATCCATACTGACTAGGGGAATGATGGCCCACTTCTCCTAAACTCAAAATTCGAAAAGAATCGAAAAACAAAAAATACTAACGATGTAAAAGAGAAGGGGTAAGGAGTTGAAAGGTACCACAACCACTGCCTACCAAAAGAGTGGAAGAAGATTAAAGGAAGAAAGATATGTTTGCCCAACCTAGAAACTAAGTTTATGGAGGGATAAATTAGAAATGTTACTTCATCCAACCTACTTTCTTATTAACCTCAAACCACTATTTATCATACGTTTCTTTCAAATTTCTGACAACATACTTAATTATACATAATATACGTACTTACGTAGTTATAAATTTGGGTAGCGCATATCCTATTCGTATTTACGTATGGGTCCCACTTGGGGTGAGTATAAATTAGTTCAAACCGAAAACTGATTCAATTCAAACCGTTATTGGCACTTTGGTTTGAATTTGACCGGACGGTTTAAAAAGAAAAACGGTTCCATTAATAACGGTTTGGTTTTGGATTTTCATTTTGAAAACCATTGGAATCTAAACTAAATCGTTAAAGTTTTTATTTAGTTATATTATTTATTAGTTAATATTTTTCATCCTTTAATTTGTTAGTGTAAGTGTTTATCTTGGACCTTACCTCACTAAATCCTTACTTATTTTATGCTACTTTCAAATTTAAATTATATTTAAACATAACTAACCATATTTGAAGTTTAAACCTATTGGAATTTTTATTTGTTGATGAGTATAAATGAAATCTTGATAAAAAGTATGAATTAAATCTTGAAGCTGATGAATGAAAAATTAGCGTGGATATTGAGAATTTTTAAATAGTGAAATTTTGGAGTTTTTCTGGTGAATAAAATTAAAATTTTATGCCTAAATTGTCCAAATCAATCCAAACTAAACTGTTATTAACGGTTTGGACATGAACAATTTCAATACTATTTTCCGAAAATCCAAACTATTCTGAACAATTAAAAATTTAACAGTTTGAATTAGATTTTGAGTGATATCCATATTGATTTAAACATTACCCACCCCTATTTGCAAGGTCTCTAGTCTGTAAACGTCACACTTCAAGAATCCATCTTCTGGTGTCTAGGCAATTTAACATATGATCATAAATTGAATGTCGAGTTCAGATTGTTAGTCGCATGTTTCTATTAGAAACCAAAAGACAATTTTTTACTCACAAAGGTAAGCTCTTGTGTCGCTTCCTCTAGAATGAATGTGATGTCCACACCAAGCTCCACTTTCTAATGGAGAAAGACCCACTTAGTCATCTTGGTTTATCATAAAGAGGATTCTTGACATTTCTGCTTCGTTCTGTGATTGATTCCTTACGATGTTTCAGAGATCACATTGGTCGAACATCTATGAAATTCGGCGAATAGTCTAAACCCGTGGTGTGACCACAGCTGACTTCCGCTTTGCATACTCTTGCGCAATGCTCAACGAACTCTTGCTATGCCGCAGACAGAATTCAGCAAGTAGAACTTGGCTCTCTTCAAATGTCAGATCACCATGGCAACCCTACATTTTTGTGCAACAGTTGTTAATATCTGATGTGTGGAATTCAAGTGCACAACTGAACATACTTCTTCTCGAGTTCATTACTATTCATATTTTGTGAAAAAAGTTAAAGAATCAAGTCAAATTTACAAATTATCTAGTGCTAGGTAAAATTTTCACATGAATGTTCATGTGGTTTAAGAAAATCTAATCAGTGCAAGAGCTAAACAACGTGTCCGGGTCATAGCAGGAACAAATGACCATGAAGATATATGTGTTTTTTGGATTGTGTTGTATTTATTCTCAAAAAAATCGTTTGAAAGTGCATTTTTCTTTAAAAATAAAATAACACCATGAAGATCAGCATAAGAAAAAAATTGGATGTATTCTTATGTATAAGATGATGTACAGAAGTACTGTAATTACCAGACGAGAAGTTCTATCACAAACAGCATGGTGCATGAGAATGCCTGCAGCCACTGAAACATTGAAAGAATCCACCATGCCTTTCATCGGGATACTGCAATACATATCTGACAAATCCAGGGCCTCCTCACTTATTCCCCTACATATAAACATGGAATTCAAAAGGAGAGAAACAACATAAAATTCAAATAGAGAAAAACTTGTAGTATCTAAGAACATATGCACTGCATTAATTATAAATGAAGCCGATTATATGATTAGCATTCTTTACACTATTGTAGGCCTCTATTAAAACTACCAATGGATCTCACAAACAGGACTCTCAACTTTTTTATTTTTTAACAGCGTTGTATGTAAGGTAAAATTTCTTGATGTTATTAACTTTCTCTTGGTTGAGTTTCTAAAATCATCCATAGGGGAGAAAGAAAGTAACACAATATTTGATATCGAAAACAGTGAAACAAGTGAATCAGCTTGAGAATTGAACACCTACCCAGTTGAGATGATATCATACTTAAGTTCCAGTAAAGAGGAAAAGATATAAATACCTATTTTCGTTTCCGACTACTATTGCAGTTGGGCATGACCAATCCATGTCGTAAACAGACACCTGATAAAAAGCAAACGGAAGGGTTACTCAGACACAGGATTAAGATTTAAAGATGAAGAACAGCCAACAATACAGCCCAAAATTTCATCACTAATATTCAGAAAACTTCAAAAACTCAAGCTTCTTAGATCAGGGTGCATTCTTGGAATTAATATTACTCTTTGAACATCTTTTTATGCAAAAATTTCTACAGACAATTAAAAGTAGATAAATACCGCATCCATTCCCACATGCGTTGTGGCAATTCTATAACCCCGTGATTTCAGAACTTCAAAGCACTCTGGAGTAGAGTCCCAAAGTTCAATGTCCAGCCATTTCTCTGCTCCCATACTGACATGGCGATTGTCTCTATACCTGAAACAAGATCAAGCTGAGATTAACAAAGTTACTAATCCTTTTTGTGCAGTTAAGAAAAATTAGCATCTTCATCATGAATATGAAACACATTACATAAAAACTTCAATCAAACATACTCATAGAAATAAAACAAAGCCAACACTGATATCAAATTCACTAAACAATCAAAAACCTTAACAGAAACTAAGAGAAAGAAATCTTCTTTATTTTTCAAAAGTTTGAACCAAAACCAGACCCATTTCACCTCAATGCCGTTGCACCTTTTGGAGCTGTCGCACGAGAGCACATGGACCGACTGAAACCCGAGCGCGTCCGCTGACCGGAAAGCAGCGGAGACGTTGCCAAAATCGCCCAATCCTTCCACCACCAAACACACGGAGTACGTCCGATTCTTCACCGCCTTCCTAAACCTCTCCTTCCTCACATCCAATATGTACGGGTCCAAAGCTTCCAGAACCTCACCGCTGTTAAGATAAGCACTTTCCCCGCAGTCGAACTTGTCGATATATGGGAACCACCGGCTCCCGCGTTGGTGTGCGGACTCAGGGCGGCGTTCCATTTTCATCAGGCGCGCGACGTCGTTTTTCTTCTTGAGCAGTTGCTCCACCGTGTCTTCCATCGGGTTCTCCGGCGATTCTAGGGTTGAGTCCGGGGAATGAGCTTGGTCGGTGAAATCTACAGCTTCTGCTGAAATTGAAGCGTACGGCCGAGAAGGAGCATTGTACGAAGCAAGCCTGAGACCTAAATTCAAATTGAAATCACAAAATTGAATAAGAAATGTGCGTGTGAGTGTATTGAGAGAGAAGCGGAGAGAAAGAGAGTACCTTGATTGGGTGAAAGGGGAGGAGAGAAGTGGAGGGAGGGCGAATGGAGGAGAGAGATGGCTGGCTTGTTGGCTCGGAGAGTGGAGCTGATTGAAGAGAGAGATGTCCGGACTAGGGTTTTGCAGGCGCTCATTTTTGCAGTGATTTTGGCGCCAAGGGGCGGTGGAAGGTGCGAACTCAAGCTGCTTAGGTTTTGAGAGTGAGGGGTTTTCTTTTCGGATAGCGTTTGGAGTCCGGACAGTCGGGTCATTTGGGTCGGGTAAACTCGACCCGATTAAACTCCAACTCATTTTTCTAGTTGTTTGTGCGACTATCCAATGCAACTTAAACGGAAGACTTAAACAATCACTAAGGCAAAGCTCGAGCCCACCATCAAGATCCATTACCAAAGCCTAAATTTAGACGTTGGCCTATAATAGGAGAACAAACCCTTCATTATGAAGAGATTCATCCATAAGCCATCCTCTTTCTCTCCTACATCTCTCTACCACTCTCATTTTCTTTATAAGGCTCATAGTGTAACGACCTAGAAATTTAATTAGTGAATTTTCGTAAATTAATTTACAAAAGGACGAAATTACCATTGGTTGTATAAGGAGCTCGAAAATCAATTTTTGTTTGGAGACACTTTTGGCAGTGTTTCGGGGACCGTTGCGTAGATCTCGAACTCACGAGTTCGTAGACAGGCACCACGCGAAAAACGGAGTCCGTATGAGAGAGCTGTGGGTCTAGAATGTTCAAGCGCATTTTGGTAATTTGTACTGGGTAGATATTTTTAACCCAGACTCTTCCAGATTTTCTCATTTCTCTCTCTCTTCCCGATTCTCATTCGATCCGTGCGACCTAACCCAAAAACCCAAGATTTTGAACTTCGATTTTAGGCAATCTCTTCCGATTTGGTTCCACCCATCAGAATCTCCTCCTCCCTGCGATCAAAGACGTACCGACGGTCGAAGGAAGCAGCCGCGGGAGACACCGAACCGAGGAAAGGAAAAATCGAAACTTTCGATCTATTTTCAACCCCAGGAGGTCCGCACGCGTCTCACTAAAAATGCAGCTACTTCGGACGCCCAAAACTACCTCTAAACGACGTCCGATTAACCCGAAACCTGTAACAAAAGGTACGGAACGTCGAAACCTTGTCGACCCGCGTCGCCGTGACCCAAGGACCGGTCCTACTCGCCGCCAAACGCCTGCGGAAGGCCAGCGGCTCGGCCACGCACAAGCTACAGTACCTCACGCGCTGCTATTGTACATCACGCGCCTTACTCGACGCTGACTCAACCGCCAGGTGGCCTCCACGTGGCTGCCATGTGGCATGCCACGTCAGCCCCTCTGACCAAACCAGTCACCGGAGAAGACGACCGCTCCTCCGTGCGCCGTCGTCCGTTGTTGCCGGAAAACGCCATTGTCGGCCGACCTTTTAATTAAATTCTCAAATTACTTTAATTTCTGGTATGGGTCGTTACACAAACGCAGCCTCACTGTTGAAGCAGCAAGCCACGAACGCAAGCCCCGCCGTCGCAACACTTCCTCCGTCACTTGTATCAAAACTCGAGCCAAACTGGATTTTCCACCAAAAGCAGAACCCGCATCGGATCTCACACAAGAGACCAACAACATATCACGAACCAGGTGGCCCACCGCAGTGGCAAGCAACAAATCGCCTCACCATCTCCCATGGGCTCAGCCAAGCTGAACAAGAGGTAGAGAGACGACATCAAGAAAGAAGAAAGGGGGAAAGAGAAGAGAAGAAGGAAGAAGAGAAGAAGGAAAAAGAAAAGAAAGGAAAATAAAAGAAAAGGAAAGGAAAGGGGAATGGAAGGGGCTGCCACCGACCTCAGCCATAGCCAAGGCTGGCGGCTAGGGTTGGGAGGTTTGGTTTTGCTCGCAAGAGAGAGAAGAGAGGTTTTGGCTTTTGATAATGATTTTACCTCAATCAAAGATCTTTTATTGCAGCACACGAATTAAGCAAAAAAATGTATGTATAGTTATCGAGTCGAATTCCAACGCCTACCCATTTGGGAATACAAACTCACATAATTGAAAGTGGAATTGAAGAAGCATAATAGAAAAGAGAGAGAGAGCAGAAGAAGAAGAAGAAAAAGAAGAAGATTGGAGGAGAGAAAGAGAGAGAATAATGAAATTGGAGCAATAAGCCATTAATGGGGAATCTTATTGTTAAGGGAATTTTTTAGATTTCTTTGATGTGTTTGAAGGTTTGAAATCGTTTCCAAGTGTTAGGAAATTTTCTAGAAATTTTCTGAATTTTCTGGAAAATGTATGAGTTTGTTTGAATATTCGTCGCTAAATGTAAGAACACATTTACTAGCGATAAATTTAGATGAACAACGTCTCAAAAAGTCTTTTTTACGACATTGTTAATCTGAATTTTTCGTTGCTAAAGGTATATCTACTTTTAGTGACGAAATATTCAAAGAAACTCATACTCTTTCTAGAAAAATTTCAGAAAATTCACAAAATTCTCCGAATTTAATCGAAAGGGTTTGAGATAGGTGAGAGACATAAGAGATTATTGTGGCTACAATCTAAAGTCTGTTTTCCTTAATTTCTCCACATTTTTACATTCTTCTCTCTTTCACTTACTTCTTCCATTCAACAACCCATTTTTTGAAGTTGTTTTGTTTTTTTTATTTTGAATAGATTAGTTTTACAATTCATGAAAAAAAAATAGTTTTAATAAATTTAAATAAATTTATTATTATTTTTGCCACGTAACGCCTATTCGTCATTAATTTAAATTTAATAATGGATCCCATTTTGTTCATATCATTTAACAGAAATCTTAACGTATTAGTTAACGGAATGACCATTTTGTCACGTTTTGAAGAATTCATGGGATAATTGTAATATTTGAAATGTTAGATATGGATTTGTTACAAGGTGTTAACTATGAGATAGTAAAGTGTAATTTTCCCTATAATATAAATTCTTTATAACTCTTAAGTTTCTCGTTCAAACATTTATAATCGAAGATATTATTTGTTGTCAAGAATTGAATTGAATAGCTTATTACATTTAATATATTTTAAAAGAACCCATGCTTAATTTTCAAATTTCATAAAAATTTAAGTAGGTAGAAGATGAATTATTCATAAAGTAAATATCTCCCTTCGAAATCCAACAATTTTTAAATTAAAATTAAAATGATACATTTTTCTTCGTAACTAATCCATCTTCTACCCTGAATCGAATTTGAAAGTTGATATCTATTTTCTACACTGAAAGTTCAAACTATTCAAATCTAAGTGTCAATAAACAATGTGGCCGCTCCTTTCTCCAACCATTTTCTTGAGAATGGTTGGTGAAACAAATGGCCAAGAGTTCACCAAACCCAATTGCCTTGCTCATAAATAGTAATACCATCACTATTATATAACAACTCACCAGTGTCTGATTTTTTTCTTCTTTTTTTCCACATTTAAGGACTCTGTGTCCAGCTACCTGTCGACATATCTTTACTCTTCCCATAAACCATGCCAAACACCGCAGCTCCTCCGCCGCCCCCGACACACATTGCTCTACTTCCCAGCGCCGGAATGGGGCATTTGACCCCCTTCCTCCGCATCGCCTCCATGTTAGCCTCCAGAAACTGTAGAGTCACCTTGATCACCGTCTCCCCTTCTGTTTCAGCTGCAGAATCTTCCCACATTTCCTTCTTCCTCTCCCAACACCCAAAAGTCAACCACATTGAGTTCCAAGTCATTCCATTTAAGTCCAACAACCCCGCCGATGACCCGTTTTTCCTCCAATTCCACGCCACCAACAGCTCTGTCCACCTCCTTTCCCCTTCACTCGCCGCCGCATCTCCGCCGCTCTCAGCTATCTTCTCCGATTTCGGAGTAGCCTCCGGCATTGCCCCGGTTGCCGCCAGTCTAGGCATCCCCAATTACATCATCAGCACCACCTCATGTAAGTTCTTCTCTCTCATGGCATACCTACCAAGTCTTTTGTCAAACCCGTTGGCTTTTAGCAGCAATGAAGTCAATATCCCAGGGATCACCCCAATTCCCATCCAAAGCATCCCTCCTCCATTCAAGAACCCTAATCACATTTTCACATCACTAATTGCTATAAATGCTCAAGCTTTGTCAAATTCCAAAGGGATCATAATGAACACCTTTGATGATTTCGAATCCGAAACCCTAGCTGCTATCGACACTGGCAAAGTCTCAAACAGTCTCCCACCAATCCTCCCAATTGGGCCATTAGAAACCTTTGAGGCCAAGAAAGACCAAGACCAAGACCAGAACTATCTGTCATGGCTAGACAGCCAATCAGCAGAGTCCGTGGTTTATGTGAGCTTTGGAAGCAGGACAGCCATGTCACCTGATCAGATAAGGGAGCTGGCAAAAGGGCTGGAGAGAAGTGGATATGCGTTTTTGTGGGTTCTTAAAACAAGCAAAGTTGATAAAGAGGACAAAGAAGAGGTTGAAGATCTTCTGGGGAAGCCATTTCTGGAGAGAACCAAGAACCAGGGGGTGGTGGTGAAGGGGTGGGTGAGCCAGCAGGACATTCTGGAACACGCTGCCGTTGGCGGGTTTGTGAACCACTGCGGGTGGAATTCGGTCATGGAAGCTGCCCGGAGAGGGGTACCGGTGCTGGCGTGGCCGCAGCACGGCGATCAGAGTGTGAATGCGGAGGTGGTGGAGAAGGTAGGGTTGGGGATTTGGGAGAGGAAATGGGGGTGGGGGCTTGAAGGGGTGGTGGGTGGGGACGAGATTGGAGAAAAGATTGTGGAGCTCATGGAAGATGAGAAGCTCAGGGGTTTGGCTAGGAAGGTTGGGGAAAATGCTAAGAGGAGTATTGGTGTTGGTGGGAAGTCTGAGAAGGTGCTCAATGAAGTCCTGGAAAATCTTACCCAGAAGAACAACTAATCATCGAATTAGGGGATTTGAACTTAATAACCTCTAGATAAAGAGCTAGTCGGAATAATGCACTTTGTATTATTATGTAATTTTCCAATTTTAGTCTTAAAGTTGTTTTCACTTTTGTAAATTTTGTTTTCATTTTATCACCATTTTCTTCGTCTCTTTCCTTTTGTCTACTTTATCTAGATGTTTAAGCACAAAAAAGTGAAAAACTAGAGGTTGAAACCAAATAGTTACTGTTGACACTCAAAATAAATATCTCGAGAGATAAATATAAGGATTTCAAATAAATAAAGGAAAAAAATCAAAGATTTTCAGCCATAAAGTTTCTCCAAATGAGAAGCAAACTCTTCAAGGTGTTGTTTGAAGAGATGGGCAAAAAAACCCAGTAATCCCTTTGCTCGTTAAGAAGATATCCAACATATCACCAAGCCGATGAAGAAAAACAATGCAATAGGACTCGTAACCTTTTTAGGTGCGGTTCGATTTGCTGTGATCCCTCAAATGACTAAGAGTCTCACGCTCATGAGTGAAACTGCTGCAATAAGGAAAAAAAAAAGTTTCTTCTCTGCAAAATGGCGCCAGAGAAGAGGTGCTTAAGAAGAAAGACAAACCAACAAACATGTGTGGGTATTTGTTGCTGACATGCCCACACAAAGCAACAAAAATGGTGTCAGAGAAGAGGCATTCTCTTCAATGCCGGGAGGCATTCTCTTCAATGCCGGGAGGCATGCTCTTCAATGCCGGGAGGCATGCTCTTCAATGCCGGGAGGCATGCTCTTCAATGCCGTGAGGCGTGTTGACTAGGGAAGAAATAAAATCAGTAATGCCGTCAGACATGCTTGCTGCTACTCTCTCTGATGCTCATGAGGATCAATGGAGAAGTATTTCACCACCACATATTCGTCAACAAATTCGAGGGGCTGCACCAAAATCGAAAGCCATAAGGCCAAGCCACGGCAGCAAAAATTAATGAGCTTATCATCACCTAATCATTGTTCAGTTGGAATTTCCATTATAGGTCCATGGCTGCCAAGAAAGAATCAGAAAGTTCATGCAAGAAGCTACGATCAATTTCAAGATTGCATTAATGCAGAAAACGCAGCATATGAAGACCAATTCACAGCAGAAATTCTCTAGATTCATTGCGTTGAACACACAGTATATATATACTCTGAAGCAGCCAAGAAAAATGAAGAAGATGGCCGGGTTCGTTGCGAACAAGCATGCGACGACGTATTCATAAAGAAAGAGTTCATTGGCGGACTTTCAAGCATACAAAAGAATGAAGAAAGTTTGTTCCATAATTCATATGGATTCAAAGCTACAGACAACAAAATATCACTTGGCAAATGGATGATTTGTTCCATTCATTAAATCCATGGAGATAAATAAATAGGAAGCAGCAAAAGAAACAAAATACAACAAAAGAGCATGGACAAAGCTTATGATACCCAAGCACCGACTCACCTCCTTCTCCAAGCGTTGGACTTTGTCTTCTCTGGAAAAAGAAGAAACAAAGGAGAGTTAGTTTCTAAATGATGGAATTGCATGGCTCAACCAAAGTGAATCAACATCTCATGGAGTTTGATTTAGAAATGAACAAAAAGCAAAAGAAAAGAATCATACTAAAAAGATTTGCTTCAACAGATGCATATGAAGCCGAACTCAATAATCCGATGCAGTTGAGCCCAAAAATAATTAATGAGTCATTAAAACAATCACTCATTAATTACGCCCAAGTCATCATGAAAGCCTAGCCTATTTGCTACTAAATCTCTCGAGCCCAAGATTCCATCATCAAAGTCCAAATTCTTCAAAATCCAAAATAAATAAAAAATAAAAAGCATGAACTACGCTAGTTTGATTCCTGCAAAGGGATACGTAGGCAATCTATAGATTCAATCTAAACATAACCACAATCTCCAAATCCAAATTGAATCTCTGGTTCTTCAAACCAAATTCACCTAAAACAGTCATCCACCAAATCAAACACAAAACTTCTTTTTCAGTGAGTCATTCACTCCCCGGAATATCTTAACCTAACTTTTGAACCACGTCGGTTTGATTCCCGTAAAGGGATACGTAGTGAATCTAGCATTCCACTAGATGCAACCGCAACCAATTTTGAATCATTAACTTCCAACCACCAATCAAATTCAACCAACCCAACTATCAAACTACGTCGGTTTGATTCCCGTGAAGGGATACGTAGGCAATCTAACATACCACTAGATGCAACCACAATTTCAAAGATCCAAATCGAATCCCTAGTTCATTCCAAACCAAATTCACTCAAAACACTTGTTCTAAACAGAATCTCTGGCTCATTTCAACCAAATTCTCCCAAACACATTTCTAAACACAATCACTCCAAACTTCTTCTTTTCGACGAGTCATTCACCAATTGAAAATCCTAGAATTACAAGTGGCTTGATTCTAGAGACAGATATGTAGGCAGCCTAATGCTCAACTTAGGTACAACAGTAAAAACAAGCAAACACCATCTCTTTATTACGTTTCTGTATTATGAAATCAAAGGGTTTTCCTTTTAAACAAGGGGTTATAATTAAGTGACACTTGTCTTGAATGGGTCGAACCTAAAATATATAATAAAACTCCATTGCTCAAGCAATAGTGGTGAAATTATGTTAACGAACAAAATTTTCACCAACAATTATCGAATGTGGCCATAAACTATCCAATAACCATATTTTTCAATATCAAAAGAAATGTACGATGTGAATAAAAACAAACTCAAACTTACACAAATTAAAAATCGTCATATCACTTGGTATAAAAACATGATACGTTTATAAGATAATCAATTTTGAGACAAAATACACCGAAACTCTCATTTTCCAACTCAAGAATTAACCTAAAACTCGAACTTTATCATTTCCGATATATTTTCTTTTCTCCATCAAATCCAAAGATTCGATGTGCCATCAATGGTGATGGTGCACCCAGAATTTTCTGTCTGTTTCATTGACCATACAGTCTGATTTGAATATATGAAGCAAATATTATTTGTCGTGTTAGTTCAAACTTCAAAATTTCTTGGCATTCAAGAAAACTAAGACAAGTTTAAGTTCTTACCTGTCCTTTCCCTGCTAGACTTTAGCCTATTTGACCACACTGGTCACAGACGTAGCCTATTTGACCACACTGGTCAGACGTAGCCTATTTGACCACATAGCATGCACAATCAGTGCACCGGCTGGTCATGGAAGCATCCTCCTCCACACATCTGAGTATAAATAAGCTCTGCCCTCTTGCTTCCATGGTAACCACTCGGAATCCAATCAAGGCTCTCTCAGAAAACCCATTCTTTTCCACTGAAATGTCAGATTCCGGCGAGCCAAGAGTTACTCAAGTAGCTCTCCTTCCATGCGCCGGAATGGGCCATCTCACGCCTTTCCTCCGACTTGCTGCATTACTCACATCAAAGAATGTTCATGTCACCTTCATCACTCCAACTCCAACGGTCTCACTTGCAGAGTCACAGAGCTTGTCTCACTTATTCACTACCTACCCACAAATGACCAGAAAGCATCTTCATCTCCTTCCACTTGATGAGCCCTTTTCGAATTCAGAAGACCCGTTTTATTACCATTTCGAATTAACCCGGAAATCTTCCCACCTGCTCTCTTCTCTTCTATCTTCACTCTCTCCACCTCTCTCTGCTATAATCACAGACATGAGCTTAGCCTCCACGGTTATCCCTATCACCTATTCTCTTCGACTTCCCAACTATATTTTCTTCACATCATCTGCCAAAATGTTGACACTTTACGTGTCCTTCAACACCGTTGTTGGTCCAAATCATGAGATAATTAAAGATCATGCAAAAGTTCCAGGTCTAGAACTAATACCAAAATCATGGATTCCTCCACCACTTCTACAGGAGGGTAATAATCTACTGAAGACATTTTTCATCCAGAATGGCAAGAAAATGGCCGAATCAAGTGGAATTTTGGTCAACACATGTGAAAGTATAGAGCATGAGACTCTTGCAGGATTAAATGAGGGCAAAGTAATAAGAAACCTACCATCAGTCATCGCCATTGGACCACTTGCACCGTGTATCTTTGAGAAAACCCAGCAACTGGCATGGCTTGATGATCAACCAACCGCGTCAGTGCTCTATGTTAGCTTTGGTAGTAGGACTGCCATGTCAAGGGAGCAAATTCGAGAGTTGGGTGATGGCTTGGTGAGGAGTGGTTCTAAGTTTTTGTGGGCAGTGAAGGATAAGAAAGTCGACATGGAAGATGAAGAGAAATTGATTGAGGTGCTTGGAGAGGGATTAATGGAGAGGGTCAAGGAGAAGGGATTGGCAGTGAAGAACTGGCTGAACCAAGAGGAGATACTGAGCCATCCAGCAATCGGTGGGTTTTTGAGCCATTGTGGCTGGAACTCCTTGACTGAGGCTCTCTGGAACGGTGTGCGGGTATTAGCATGGCCACAACATGGGGATCAGAAAATCAATGCAGATTTGGTGGAGAGAATTGGACTGGGAACGTGGGATAAGAGTTGGGGGTGGGATGAGGAAGAGAGGTTGGTGAGAGCTGAGGAAATTGCAGAGAGGGTTAGGGAGATAATGGGAAACGAGCTGTTGAGGCTGCAAGCACAACGGAATAGAGAAGAAGCTAGAATGGCTGTTGGAGATGGTGGTGGTTCTACAAAGGGACTCACCGTTCTCATCGAGACATGGGAGAAGCTTCAGATAGCCCCATAGTTAAACCTTCATTTCTGAACAATGAACGCACCTGCACTTAAGAGTTGAGCTGCAATCCAGGTCAGGAAATTTCAAGATGAAATCAGTAATGATATCATATTAGAAATAAAAGATTCAATCAGCTGAGCGAAATCAGATGCAGGTCAAGCCATAATCTATCATATTCATAAGTCATAACCACTGTTATAAGTTACATCAAAACATAAAAAATAAAAAAAATCACAAACTTCTGGTCTATTGTGCATCATTTCTTATGGATACTTCGAAATAGGGATTTCTTTTGTCGGAATGTTTGTACCAGTTAAACCGAAATAGCTTTCTTTGAAATGACATCAAATGAAATCCCATTCTCTTGGAGCCTTTCCTGGAGATCAGTTGGGCCAAATACAATCCCAGGCGGGTAAACTCCCCCCTTTGGAAGGTTGTCACGTTGGTTCAGAAGAATAAGAGCACACTGCAAGAGAATTATCGGGGTGGTCAAATAGCCAATCTCAGGACCCATCACTCTTGTTATGATTTCCATATCAGGTTTTCTGTTTCCTTGTGAAGCAATACTGCTGTCACTGAATCCATATCCGACAAACCACATCTTAAACGAAGCACTTCTCACCTCATCCTCAGAGGGACCCTTCTTCCTGAACCATCCAACACTGAAAAATGAGGGGAACTTCAATAGAAGCCACCTACCAAGGGAAAATTGACCAAAGATCCCAATAAAGATTCCAACTGTCATGATACGTAAAATGCCCAACAGTGACTTAGAGCCTATCTTCACCCCGAAATGAGCTGGCTTCACTGTTGACCAGAAGGATTCTCTTTTCTCAATGATTTCAGCACTCTCATTCCTCCCTGGAAGACCACCAGGCTTTTCAGTTAGAACTCCAAGTGTTCGACGTACAACAATAGCATCTGCTGAAGGTAGCTTCACCGCCCAAAGACCAATGTCTTTCTGTTGTTCTATAGTTGGTCCTTTAGGCGGAGGAGGACCAGGAATCTGCAACCATTATAAAAAAATTAAGATTAACCATTTGTGCTGCTCTCCCAGTAATGTACACATGAATCAATCCAAAAGAAAGCAGATATAAAATACTCAAAGTGAAAGTCTTACCAAAAACAAAAGGTACATAATAAGAGTGAAGACTCAGAAAACCATATCAAATAAGAACAAAAAAAACATTGCTTGAACAAAAAAATCATCAAGTAAACCATTTATGGTTTCAAATAGTTGAGTGAGAAAAGAAAATGAGTCTCGGCTCCAGTAATGTTTGCTTAATTAACCACCCCGGAAATTGGAAGGAACACATAATTCAAAGGCATAAGATCAATCAACAGTTAAACGATTTCAAACTTATCTTCATTCTCCCCCTACATTATTCCAGCAATAGAGCAAAATTGCAAATTCTAAAACCCAATGCAAACAAAAAATTTAATATTTTAAAACTCTGAGATTTATTTGATTATCCTTTACCGCAGGCCTAGGTCTTCTTGGTCTGGACCGCCTGAGCTCCTGCAACTCGTGGGCATTGGCCACACCCAGGACGGCCGATTCATACGTCCCCAAGTTCCCAACAATTTTCTTATCCGACTCCAAACTCAGATAAGCCCCAACCCGGTTCGGCACAGCCGGATCGACCCACTGCCTCGAATTGAATATCAAGCCAAACTCAGCCGGAACCGAGTCGAACCCACATGCCGAAACCACCAAAGAACCGGTCTCCACCGCTTTGTCATGATACTTAGCCTCCATCCTCTCCATGAACTCAGGCTCTCCGCATATATCTAAGTAATCGCAGCCGGTTTCGACGCAAGCAGCGACGACAGGTTCGCCGTAGAGGCGAAAGGGTCCGACACAGTTGAGGACGAGCCTGGTTTGGGTGCAGAGGCGGTGGAGCGATGAAGGGTCGGTGGTATCTGCGGTGATGATGGGAATTTCGGGGGGGGAGTTCGGGTGAGCCGCCCATTTGAGGGTTTGGCTTAGCTTTGTGGGGCTGCGACCGGCTAAAGCTAGAGACTTGAGAGGAGAGGACGGTGCGTTGAGGAATTTCAGAGCTTCTTTGACTACATACTTGCCTGTGAAGCCTGAGGCTCCGAGAATTATCAGATCGTAGTGGGGAGAGTTGGTTTGGGATTCAAATTCTGCCATGGTTTTGGTGCTGGTAGTTTGAATATTGAAAGTGGGTTTTACAAGTTGATCGATAAAACTTATGCTAGCCTGCTTCTCAAATGACCAAGCCACGTCATTTTCTTGCTGATCAAAGAAGGTTCTAAAAACTTTGTTTTTTTTGGTAACAAAAAAAAAAACCTTTTTCACTGCATTCAGTAAAAGAAGACACAGAAAAATGAGACCTATATTTCTCAATCTTTGACAGAAAGTCCCTTTTTTTATGCAATAATGGATTTTAATATGATAATAATAGTGTAAATTATTAGAATAATATTATTTAGATATTAAATTGGTCATATTTAATGATTATATTGATGTGATATTTTATTAATTATAAAAAATAAAAAATAATTTAATTTATTGAAATAACATCATTCATTAATTGACACATCAATATAATTAATTTAGTGTGTATAAATAATAATGCTTAAATTATTAATGGTTCATTAATCGCCATTATTTTTACTTAAAACCTCTGAGTCAAAAATAAGAGGTCCTTCAATTAATTCTTTTTTAATCAAAAATCCCTCAAATAATTAGCATCATTACTATTAAAAATAAGAGGTCCTTCAATTAATTCTTTTTTAATCACAGGTCCCTCAAATAATTAGCAAGGCCATTTGGCCTGCAGCAGGATCACTAGCTTGTTACATTTTGCATGCTTTTATATATACAAGCCAAGGGGATATGCAGCAGAGTTGCTGGCTTGTTACTAAACCAACATACACACGCACACACATATATATATAAATCCTTTTTTTTTTCTTCTTTTTTGAAACCAAGAATAAAATTCTTGTTGTCAGGGATTTAACGATAGGGTATAAAAAGTTCTAGGGAGGGATTGGGGTTGTTTTGATATGGGTGGTGGTGGAAGAACTTATGACTTAGGGTTTAATTATTGAAATCCAAGAACTAAACCCTAAACCATAAGCGATTAACTTAATCTTTTAATATCGAATAATGAAGATTTTTCAAATTTGAAGTTTAAAAGTATTTTTGAAGAATTCTAGCTTTTAATTATCGAGTTTTAAGTTGAATTGTCTTTACATTACACCTTAAAATGAACAAGTGAAAAAGAAAAAAGATTATAAGTAGGAATAATGTTTTCATAAAAGAGAAAGAAAAAAAAAACTACTAAATAGGGATTAAAAGCTTTAAAAGGTCAATTTCATTGTTTGAGTAAATTGAAAGTTGGATACCAATTCTAGCACAACAACAATGTCAATATTCAGCTCATTAGTCACACAACGTGACTAGTTACACAGAGACGCTCAATCAATCAATCACTTAAATCAAACACCTACATATCAATATCACATGCACCCTACAAGAACAACAATCACACATGGGACAACCTACGCACTCAGAGGTTTTGTCAATGTAGGCAGCCCTGTGCTAGTTCTATGTGATATTGATTATGTACATACATTCTCATCATTCAACAAACTCATTCATGCTTCTTCAACATACTTCATAACAGCAATTTCATATCAACAATAAGAATCAAGAATCAACTCCAATCAAGAACATAAGCAATCATTAAAAACACACAGAGATTGATACCTAGAAGAAACCTTCCTCAAGGTGAAAATTGAGGGTCAATCCGCTAACTAGGCAATCCACTAAAATTGAGGGTCAATCCGCTAACTAGGCAATCCACTAAATTCAACGTTCCTTACAAGGTAAAACAAAGCTCAATCTCTAAGTCTGCACTGTAGAGACAGCCATACCTTGTGCAACTTTGAATTTCTTTAAATCACAATGCTCCACTTGTAAATCTCCATTCATAGTAGCACCAAGCTTCTTGATTCCGTTTTTGATTAACAACACATTCAAACTTAAGCGAAAAAACCAAAGAAACATTCAAGCCCAGATCATCAAGTCATGAACCTTGAAGACCCATATGAATGAACAAAACCCAGAAATTTTCTCAAAGAACCACATTTCAAAAAAAGTTTTAGTAATCATCAAAACAGTTTTTGCAGCTTTGTAAACACCATCTTTAGTCAGCAAAGTATTCATGAAAATCAGTTTATAAAACCTTTATTCAAAAACCAGAAATCACCATAAGAGCTCAGCTCTCACAGGTAAAGCTCACGGCCCAAAAAAAACCCAAAATCTAACACACACACATAACGTGAATCGCGATTTCCCAAGGCTATATTTCCAAATCATTAATCAAACTCAAAATGCACACTTTGACAGCTGCTTGTCAAAAGTGTGACAAATATGCCCTTGAGTGAAAAAGAATAGTCTCAGTAAAACTTTTAATAGTAAATAGTAAAAGTTTAAAATCCAACGGCTAGTCATCATAACCACAGCAACCACTTGGAAATACCTCTTTCATAGATAGTCTTTATCAACAAGAGTCTTAAGAAAATAGAAGATTATAAGTCCTAGAGTTTGAGCTTGATTCAAATTAGAGAGGGAGAGGCAAAGCCAATTACATTGCATTATTCCTAGAAACAAAACTAACAGTAATTATTAGAGTGGTCCGGGATTAGAAAGTTTTAAACATATAGTAAGTGGAGTTTTGAATAAATATTAATGTTATCAAGGATTCATCAATGGATAGCGCATAAAAATAAGGGTCGAATTCAAATCATATTAAAACGTAATTAAAATTGAATTAAGAGCGAAGAACTCACATATAAAAAATACCTGTTTATCTATCTACCTCTAGTAGACTATATCCTGGAGTCCTCCTCAAACCTCTCTGTTTTGCTGTGTCTCTTATTCTGACCACTTCGCTCCACTTCCCGCCTTCTGCATATAAATTCGACACGATGCCAAAAACACTTGAGTCTTCGGGGTACAAATCCAAGAGACGTCTTCCTAAAATCTCCCCCATCTCGGCATTTCCGTGTAGTTTACAAGCAGCAAGCAAGGTTCTTAGTGTAGAAGCAGTATGCTCCGATGGCAGAGACTTAACCAGATTGTATGCTTCTTCAAGCAGACCTGCTCGGCTTAATAAATCTACCACACAGCCATAATGCTCTTCGCATGGAACTATAGAATGTTCTTCTATCATGGACTTGAAAACTCGTAGGCCTTCATTTACCATGCCAGAGTGGCTACAAGCAGTGAGGATAGACATGAAGGTTACCTCATTGGGCTCAACCTTCTCACGTTTCATATCTTCGAAAAGCGCCAGAGCCTCCTTGCATTTCCCATGCATCCCGTATGCAAGTATCATCGTGTTCCATGATGTCAGACACCAGTAATCTGCATGTTGGAAAAGATTTGCAGCCATATCTAATTTTCCACACTTGGAATACGTAGTGATCAAGGAATTGGTTATAGATACATCATTGTTCATATCAGCTCGATATAAATGACATTGGACTTCCTTTGCTAAACCCAGACATCCAATCTGACAAATTGCCTGAAGCAAAGCTAACAAAGTAACTGAGTCATGACCTGTTTGCTCTCTTTGCATCGATCGAAACAATGATATGGCTTCATCAGCATGGCCTTGATGAACATAACCCATCATCATTGAAGTCCATGAGACCAAGTCCTTATATCTTACCTTGTCAAATATTTGCCTGGCATCACCTATGCAACCACATTTTGCGTACATGTAGATAATTTGATTGGTAATTTCAGCACTTGAATCAAACCCATGTCTTAAAACATGTCCATGGATGCACTTCCCGTTTCTTCTGTCTTTCAGCTCAGAAATTGTGGGAAGTAAACTCAACATGGAGCATAGGTTTGGTTTAATACCTTCCCCAATCATTTCAAGAAAGATATCCATAGCTTCGCTAGCAAAATGATTATGGAGATAACCCATCATCATCACATTATAAGATACAGCATCTTTATTCATCATTCTGTCAAATAATTCCCTGGCTTGGATCAACTTGTTTGATTTCGAGTACAAGTCAACCAGAGGAGTACTTGCCACTAGATCAAGTTGAAGACCAGCTCGAATGATGTAACAATGGATACTCTTTCCTTGACGCAAATAATTCAAGTATGCACAAGACAAAATCCCATTGGACAGTGTTATCAAATCCGGGACACATTTTTCTTCCATCATTTGACAAAAAAGGCGAAAGGCCTCAGAGGGTTGCTCCATTTTAAGATAACTTGCCATCATTACGTTCCAAGAACTAATTGTCTTCTTATCCATTGTGCCAAAAATGCTTGCTGCTATTCTAGTGGCTCCACATTTGCCATACATGTCAATGAGACGCGTTTCAAATACTTCATCTGAACCACCATTTCCTCTCCTTATAGCATAGCCATGGACTGAACGACCTTCTTTTAGTGTTCCTAATTGTGATGCTGCCTGAAGTAAGCTCACTAGAGTGACCCGATTCGGATGCAATCCTTGCCTTTGCATATGGCGAGCCAATCCAAAAGCCTCAAAGGCGTGTTGATCACCACTCTGAGCATAACCAGTAATAATTGAAGTGTAGACAACAATATCTCTGTCAGTAATTTCATCGAACACCTTACCTGCATCCTCAAAATGCCTACATCTACAATACAGCCCAATAAGCGACGAACCAACAAACTCATTATCATTCAACCCAGACTTGAAAGCATCCCCATGAATTCCTTGGCCAAATTCCAAATTTCCCAACTCAATACAGCTTTTCAAAGTAAATGTAATGGCCGGACTATTCAACCCAATTCTCCATTGCTTCAAATTCATGTATCGTCTAATAACTTCATCGAAGTGGCCGGCTCTGAAATACCCAACAAAGATCGAATTCCAAAGAGAGAGACTCAGACTTCCATTGACAATTTTATCAAAAACCCATCTCGATTCAGATAAAAACCCAAACTTTGCATAGCAACTCAGAAGCTTAGAACCCAGAAAAATATGGTCTCCGAAACCGTGAGCAAAAATTCGAGAATGGATCTTCCTCAGTGAAAAAGAATCTGAACAATGATCCAAGAAAGACGCGAACTTCTCTGAAAGAAATGAAGATTGAGAACGTGGCTCTTCGATAATTGATTTACAGAGAGATCTGACCTGGGTTTTGGTAGCTAAAATTACCGCCATCCAGACCAAAAAACATTATATATTATCCCCATAAAAAGGCACGTGGTGGAGTTCATCCGTATAGTTGACATCAAAGTTTAATTAAAAAAATAAAAAATTGGCTTTGGCTTTGGCTTAATTTGGCTCTCCGATTGCCCTTGGGATTTGATCAATTAATATCATAATATGTAACTTTCGAACTATTCTTGTAGTTTTGAAAGTAATTTGAGGCTACTAGACACTAAGGGCGTATTTACTTAAAGGTAATAGAAATCAAATCAAACGAAATGATTTCTATTATGGAATATTCTTGCAATTATTTGTATAATTAGATTTCTTTAACAAGTGGGTCTCACTTGAAATCCTCAATGCTATTACTCCAAAATAAATAATGGGATTAACTAAGGGAAGATGTTAATAACTCCTATTACTTATTTTAATTTTTTTATGTACTAAAGTTACCCTCTAACTTTTATAGTAATTATAATCTTTATTTTTGTGAATTCATCTTATTTAATATAATATGCGGTGTTGGTTTTCTGCGCTTGCTGTTACTTGCTTGCGTGGTGTGACCCAAGCAAGGATAAAAGGAAAATGGAGGAAGCAATGGGAGCAAGGTATTGGTGTTACAAGTGTTCTCAAATGGTAAATTCCATCATGGAAGTAGAAATGAAATGCCCATTTTGCCAAAGCGGTTTTATTGAGAAAATGAGTAGCAGCACCCCAAGACACAATCATGATACTGACTCTGATTTTGGGTCAGATCGAGCCCTCTCTGTAACGACCCGAAAATTTAATTATTGAATTTTCGTAAATTATTTTGCAAAAAGACGAATTTTCTCTTGGTTGTTAAGGGGCGTGAAAGTCAATTTTTGTTTCGAGACACTTTTAAGCTATGTTTCGAGTACCGTTGCGCAGGTCTCGAACTCACGAGTTCGTAGACAGACAGCACACGGCAAACGGAGTTCGTGTGCGAAAGATACGGGTCTAGATTGTCAGGGGTATTTTGGTAATTTGGTAGGGTAGATATTTTTTTAAACCCCCAAAACATTTGATCTTATCATCATCTTCAGTTTTTCAATCTCTCTCTCTGGACTCCCCGCCCCCCCCACCCCCCCGCCCCTGAACCCGTGTGACCCAAAACTCACAAAACCCATGAAGTGTGAACTTTGATTCAAGGCCATGTCTCCCATTTTGGTGGAACTAATCGGAATCTCCTTCTTCCCACGATCACAGCCGTACCAACCATCGGAGGAGACAACCGCGGGAGACGCCGGATCGAGGAAAATAAAAACTGGACGTTTCGGTCGATTTTTCGGCCAACACAGGTACGAGTTTAGTGTTTTAAGGTCATTTTTGAATTCCTGGGTTCGAGTAGATAGATTTATACGTAAAATTCGTGAAAAATGTTTGAGATTTGAAGAAGTTAGGAAAAACTCAAAGTCGACCGGAAATAGAGTTTTTCAGCAACGGTGGACGGCGGCGCAGTTGTCTTCTCCGACGAGGGAATCCAGATTTTGGCCACCGGCGACGGCGGTTGTCCGATCATCGTCTTTAGCGAACTCCGGTGACTAGTTCGGTCGGCGGTGGCTGACGTCAGCCGTCAGTTGACCGTTGAGTCAACTAATGCTGTCAAGGGTTTGACGGAATATGCTGACGACGTTAGCATATTTCGTCAAAGGTTAATGGCGTTTGACGGAACCCTAACGCCGTCAGGGTTGACGAAATATGCCGATTTCGTTAGGAGATTCTATCAGGTTTGACGAAATATTCCGTCAGGGTTAACGGAATATTCTACCGTGAACAATGTCGATGCGTAGGGGTGTGTGGCCCGGCCTTCTACCGGCGCGTGGTGGCGTGTGGGACCGATTCCTGGGTCACGGCGACGCGTGGCTAGGGTTTGGGACATTTCGGATCAGATTTTGGCGATTTTGAGGCCGTACGAGTTTATTTGGAGCCCTGTTTGAGCAATCCCAACGGTAATGCTTGACCATGGAGTGGGTTTTGGGCTCGGGAAGTCAAGGGAGTTGGGTCATTAATGTGTCAAGAGTCCCTTGGGGCTAGGGCTTCCTTGATTTGGTATTTTAGTTGCGCTATGAACGGACTAGGTTCTCGAGATTGCATAGGATGCGTACTTCTAGGTATTATGTTATACCACGGGATTCTCCAATGATTGGCGTGGAGGATGACTTTCTCCGCTACATTGTTGAGGGTTCTCCGACTGGCGTTAGAGGGTACGTCTCCACCAGATCGTTGAGGGGTTCTCCGATGTAGGCATTCTAGGGATCTTTCTCCACGATATCGTTGAGGTCTGAGGTATCTCAAGACGAGCCGGGATATCGAGTTATCACTCAGGGTGCTCTGGAAAAGAAGGGATATCGAGTTACCACTCGGGGTGCTCTAGATGAGCGGGGATATCGAGTACGACTCGGAGTAAGTCAGGGAGACTCAACTCAAATAAGTCGGATACCTTCGTCATCCAGGTCAGTGGGTTGGTGTGGGCAGTGACCCAGATTGACGAGTTATTGACGGTTCACAAGAGGCTGACAAGTCAGTTGTCTTGTGCTATTACAGTAGAGGTTTCAGCAGTGTCTGACCTACTGAAACTTGGTATCAGAGCTTGTTAGCAGAGGGTTATAAACTTCGAATCATGATCAGGGGTTCTCACATTGTGATATGTGGCGAAGCATTGGCTCTTACCCTAACATGACCAAGCCGGTTAGCCACCAGTGCGGTTGCTCAGTCGAGGGGCTGGGGCGTAAAACAAGTCTCTGAGGTTACCTTTTCGGGTCACCACTGTTCAGAGGTTTTGGCGGTGACCTGTAAGCTTTCATGCGTCTGACAGGTAGGTATAGTCAGTAAAGTACAGAGAGAGTTCTGTCGGAACCCCTGTAAAGTTTATTTAGTATTTCTAAGGATAAAGAGTATTCCTGGTATTAAATTTTTGTGGAAAAAGCCTGTCAGACGGGAACGAGGCTTTTCGCAGATTTCGAGGCAAAATTCTGGAAGGGTCCTTACACTCTCCCTCCGATTTAGATTTGTTGTTGCAACATTTGGCGGAGAATGATCCCAACAGATAGAAAAAGAAAGGGCATTTTAGTAATCAATTAAATTTTGATCTAATTCATAACGGTTAGTAAACAATAACAATGAAAATCAATCTCATTCATGTTTTAATTCTATATGGTTAGTAAACAGCTCAATGGGAATAATTACCCCCTTCTCCGATTACACACTTCTCTGATTGTCTACTTCTACCCAATATTCTCATTTTTAGTAAGTAAACGTGCCTTAAAAAGGAAAGAAAAAAAAACCCTATAAACACCATCATTTTCTCTCTCTCGTTGCCTACACTCTCTTTGCTTTCGAGTTTTGATCGATCGATCTTCACATCCTATGGACTTTCCCATCCTTGATCCTCAACAATGGAAACTCAGAGAGGTACACACATGCCTTTTTTGTTTTGTAAATACCACGAGGTGTCTTCACACCTAGCTAAATGATCCCACAAAATGATACGAGTGAGTTTCAAACTGCTTTTACTATCAATTCCATGAATCATGAGTAACCATGCACGGACCGAGGTGGTGGCTTGGGTGTGCTCCCACCCACCTCAAATGTGAGAGAATAAAAAAAACTTAGGTATAATAGTTCTCATCCAGCCTATCCAGTCCAGATATTTCGTATTAGTTTGAATATTTATTTTTGTTTCATTTAATATTTGAGATATTTAGGCCGCCTCTTGTTGTTTCTCATCACTTTAGAAAACCAATATATAATTTAATATAACATTTTATTTATGTATGTTACGATTGAGAATGAAATATAGACTAGAAGTATCTACACGTTCTATAGAATATAGAAAACCAAAGAAACTTTCAATAAACTTCTATTAAATACTATTACTACGGAAAATTGGCTTTAGATTAGCCCACCTCTATTTTCAATCCTGGGTTCGTGCTTGTGAGTGACTGAACTCTACATATATATATATATATAAGAAGATAGGTTAATTTACTATTCAATATATTGTGTTTTTGTTGGCTTTGTGATTCATATATATAGGTCGTGGTGAATTGGTGATGCATATATATAAGGCTTATTATTCAAAATGCACCTAGAACAAGGCATTTAGTCTTAATTTGCACCCACCCCAAACACAAAATCGTGTCAATTTGTACTCAGAACTGATATTTCGTTACCTCCTTTGCACCAAATAATTCACAACATTACACCCTCCGTTTAGGAGGCTTAAGTGGCAGCAAGAGATTTGATATTTTAATCATTTTGTAGAAAAATATTAAAACTAAATATTAAAAAAAAAAACAAGAAGAAGAAGATGATGATGAACGAAGAAGATGATGAACGAAGATGATGATGAACGAAAAAGATGATGAACGGAGATGTTGACCTCCGCCCATTTCCCACAACCCACCGCTCACCCATCACGACTGGATCGGACCACTCGTCATCAAAGACGACCCGATTCAAGTCAGACTAAAACCTAACTCTAATCGGACTGCGTTGGGCTTATCTTCGACTTGGGATTTACCATCGGAGAGTGGCTGCGTAGAGGCGACGACCTGGTGGCATTGAACGGTGAGGCATTATTCCTCGGAGACGGTGACACAAAGAATTTGGCGAAGCTTGTCGAGTTCTTCGATGAGGACGGAGACAACAAGCTTAGAGCGGAGGACCAGTAACCCCAGGCTTCATAAGGCTGCGATCCGATCCAATCGTGGAGGGTGGGCAGAGGTCATCTACTTCATTCATCATCTTCTTCGTTCGTCATCATCTTCTTCTTGTTGTTTTTTTTTTTAAAATATTTAGTTTTAATATATTTCTACAAAATGATTAAAACATCAAATCCCTTGCTACCATGTAAGCCTCATAAACGGATGGTGTAACAGTGTGAATTATTTGGTGCATCGGAGGTAACGGAATACCAGTTCTAGATACAAATTGACACGATTTCGTGTTCAGAGTGCAAATTGCGACTAAATGTTCTATTTTGGATGCATTTTTAGCAATAAGCCTATATAAAAGGTGATGATGATCAATCTCATCATTATTAATTTATTATATATAAAAGATAAAAAAAGGTCACAGCGAGTACCATCAAGCCAGCTCATGAGTATTGATGACCTACCTGACGATTTATTTGTTCATATCCAACAACGATCGACTTCCTTGGGAATCAGTTGTTCAATTTGACGAGCCACAATTACCGGTCAGCTAGCTTCGTAATGGAAAATTGCTTAGGTGTGTGTCAAGATCGTCTGCGGTTATTCTTGGAAATTGAGATTAAAAGAAAGAAATGATTAAGGAGAGTAGAGTAAAGAAAAGAATGAGAGAAAATATAACTTCTACTGTTCATATATTTCACTCTCTTATTTCATACAATACTTCAACACACTTATATAACACCTCTAACCGCTCATAACAATCTCTAATAGCTCATGACAGCTATTACAGCTAGTAGCAACTAACTCACAGCAAGATCGTTGTAGTAACTAACCTACAACTAAGAGAGGAGCAGTCTAACAACCTAACCAAATATGTTGGTGACTAACAAAATAGCTAACTAACAAGACAGCTAACCATATCATTTAACAGCCTCCCTCAATCTTATGCTGGAGTTTCGAAGCATGAGATTGTCCCGATAAAACTCAAACCGAGGCGTGTGCAAACCGAGGCATGTACAAAGCACACTAGCTTAGAGACTAAACAATAGCTAAACTTTATGAGATAATGACACTTGTCCTTATTGCAACCATTCATCCTAACATCCCCCCTCAATCTGAAGACGCCATCAGATTGGAAGAGTGGATGAGAAACACAGGTTCTGTAAGCTCCAATTTCTTGAGCCTTTCTTGGTCATCGATGTTGAATTTGATACCAAGCTTGTCTTGCATTTCAACGACCCCAATGATAACTATGTGGGTTTGGACATTGAGAGGCACAAACCAAGCCGGTATTAAAGTACCATATTCCCATCTCAGAATTATTTTTTTTCCGGAAAGTGAACCAAACAAAGAGAAATCTAGGAGACTGCAAAGAAAAGCCAAGGATGAAAAGACCCAGCCTCTGAATTTATCTGAAGAAAAAGAACGGGCGGCAGCCCACGCAGGGACCAAAGGGGCATCAGCAGCATAACTCGGCAACTCGACTCGGCCGGAATCGGCTCTGACTGAGTCATTCTGAAGGAACTCGGTTGGGGTTCTTGGAGATTTTGCATTGTCTGCGTGTATGGGTTTGTGGTTGGGTTTGGGTTTGTAAAGAAGAAGGGGATTATGAAGATGACCCAGAAAACAAGAAGCTTTCTTGGAGCCATGGCTGAGAATGTCGAGTTTGCAGTATTTGAGAAGAAGAAGGAGAAAGAGAGACTTGAGTGAGAAGAAGAATTCACCATTTCTTCGATTCTTTTGATCGATCGCAGAGCGATTCAATTTTGTGTTCAATTTTGAAGGGATTTTAAGAAGAAGTTGAGAAGGTTTTCAAGAAGAAGAAGTTGAGAAGGTAGAACACATCTTGATTGAGTCTCTTTTTTTTTTGAGCTCTTTTGTTTCAAGATGAACACAGAGAAGAAGAAGAAGAAAGGAAGAAGATACAGAAGAGAAGAAGATAAGCAGCGGAAGTAACAGGATCTTTCATGAATGGGGGTTAGCCATGAATCATGAGCAAAGCTCTGATACCATCTTGGAAACTGAGATTAAAAGAAAGAAAGGATTAAGAAGCGTAGAGTAAAGAAAAGAATGAGAGAAAATATAACTTCTACTGTTCATATATTTCACCCTCTTATTTCATACAATACTTCAACACACTTATATAACACCTCTAACCGCTCATAACAATCTCTAACAGCTCATGACAGCTAGTAGCAACTAACTCACAGCAAGATCGTTGTAGTAACTAACCTACAACTAAGAGAGGAGCAGTCTAACAACCTAACCAAATCTGTTGGTGACTAACAAAACAGCTAACTAACAAGACAGCTAACCATATCATTTAACATTTATATGTCTGCTGTATCAGGCTCATCATGAGTCACAAAGCACCCTCTGCGTTTGGGAACTGAAAGAAGACGATTGCGATGATGATGACATATGGAGAAGAAGAAAAATTTGAAATTAGGTTTGATGCATAGGGTTTTACTGGACCAAATTCTTCGAGAAAACGATTTGCTGCAACCGACTAAGCAGCTAGATATATATATTGACCCAAATGATGAGGATGTCTTGTATCTCAGGATGATTGGGTACATGATCATAGTGTTCAACATTCGTACAAGAGCCTGGTTGCAGATGATAGGCTGCTTTCCATGTCCCATTGGCTGTCTCATTTCCATGTCTCCTTGAGGTGATGTGCATATGATGCGTCGGTATTTTATCAGTACAAAAAACATATATATTATTATTGAGAATAGTCTGATCCCCGTGAAATTAACTTGATTTGAGGTGAATCACGTACATATATAATTACATTCTTAATGCGATCGAATACGTGTATTCTGTTGATCTAAATTGATCCATTTTATACAATAACAATATTACAATAACCATGAACATCTCAAATCCTGCATCATAGATTATAAAAAATTAAGATAGATAAAACCCTTCGGTAGATAATCTACCTGGATGAGCCTTGAAAAATTAAAATGACTAGTGGTTTAATAACTCCATTTTAAACCATCAGCCCAATACCAACTCATTATGCAGTCCAAATTATTGTCATATATATCCACCCGTGGTTATGGGTAAAGACTCAATATATCTTGACAACGGATTTGATTGAATATTTCAAACTTTGAATTTTGAAAAATAGAAAGGACAAACACCTCAAATTTGAAGTTTCCATTCATAAAACTATAAAATCAGCGATATGATGTGTAATTTGGTTTATAATACAGGCCCAGAAAAAAGGATGTGGATGACCAACAGTAAATAATGGTGCGGATTTAGAATAACTGGACTTATTTCGTTGTACTAGACATAAATGAGCCTACATATAAACACCTTCAAAAATAATAAATTAATGTAAGCCATTGTGGTTTTGGGGTTCTTCCGTGGACATGATGAGGCCCTTGAATCTGATTCTCACGTGGTTGAGTTTGTGAGGTCCTTGAGCTGCAATTGTCCCACACAATCTTTTGAAGCATGAGTATGACTTAGCTGCAATAATCACGACATAAATAATCCAGAATCCCAAAGCGAACCATCCAAAATTTGGAACAAGAATGAGCAACAGTAAAACCAACGCAAGAGTTCCACACAATAGGCAAATGCGTTGCATCAATTCAAATAAATCATCATCATCAGAAGCTGCAGCTTAGGGTATAGCCCTGGTGGCCGCCAATGCCGCAGCGTAGGCGAATAAGTCGAAGATTAACGTCATCATAGTGCCGTAGTTTGGGACAAATGGAGACGGCATATCTCCTCCGGTGTTCTTCACTAGCTTGGAGGAGCACGCCTAGCATGGTGAGGAGAAAGAAAATGTGTTTGTGGGATGACATGCGAGACCTGTGAGCAACATGATGACCACCCTCCTCCCTTATACTCTTGTTATTAATTTATATAGATAACGCCAAGTGTATTTTTTAGCTGAAATGCTTCAATTCATTATATATGAAACAAATTAATGTTCAAAGAAAGCACCTTAATTAGACAATCATAATACAGAACAACAAAATAAATATATTGAGGGCAATGAGTGAGAGAATTTTATAAGCATACATCAATTGATCGGTAGGCAATTGTGGTATGAATCGTATTATCCAATCGTCGTTATACATATATCATAATCGAAACCGTTCAACTCCTAAATCATCATTTAAAGATAATTTACGCAAAAAAATAAATAAAATTGAAAATCATTTAGTCATTCATATATATCAATTAAATAGACGGTTCACCATGAGAATCTTAGTTGTTACTAAAATCGTTTATTTATTTTATACATATGAATGACTAAACGATCTTCAATCTTGTTAATTTTTTTACGGAGATGATATTGAAATGATGATTTAGAAAATGAACGATTCCGATTATGATATATGTAAAAAAATAATTCAATAAATCGAAAATGAGATATTATCAGGGTGAGATACAAGTATTATCCTTGTTTATGTATACCCTACATATTATATAATAGTCCTACATTATAATATATCTTATAATGGAAATATTAAATAAATCTTGACAAAAAAGGAGGTAAATATTAAATAGATCCTATTCTAGGAAATTATTTTTCTCGTAACGTTACGGGTATCACCTATACAATCCCACTTTTTATATCCCACCATATGTATCTTACACAAGTGGCACATAATGTGAATTGACATGTCATTTTTTTAATTATATATCTCAAATAAAAAGAAAAACAAATCAAACATAAAAATATTAATAATAAAGAAACATAATAAAGAAGATAAATCTAGCTCTACCCTTTTCATTCCCAGAAAAAAAATATATAAACCCTAAGAATTGATTGCACTGTCCATTGAAGAGTACTCTAAGCTCTCTTCGGCCATCCTACGTGCCACAACCAAACAACTTGGTTAATTTTTTTTAAATCATAAACAAAATCCCTAAATCTTATTTCCAAGCTAGAATTGATCTTTCAATATTTTTTTTCCGTTACGATCTTGAAGATCAATTATTTTTTTAGTGTATGAAACTAGCAAGCATCACAGATTCGCGGAAGTCCTTGGAAGCTATATCACACTCAATCATGGCGGGCATGATTAGGTGGAGACTTTGTGCCATCAATTTTGATCACACTCCCTTCCAATCTCCACTATGCTTCGCCGTGGAATGTCTCTGTATATGTTGTAATTGAGTGGGGTGCGGTTTGTGTCTGGATTCTCCAGTTTGTGTTCCTTCTCTTGGGATTTTGTCCCTTTTTCAATACAATTTTAATTTACCCAAAAAAAATTATGTTGACCACAGTTTCTGTCCAACAAATAGGAAGAAACTAAAATTGGAACTAACGATTCAAGAAGAAACGAAATCAGGTCGTTTAATTGTGATAGGGAGGACGAAGAAAGCTTAGAGTCTTCTTAATGGAGTACGATCAATTCGTAGGGTTTATATTTTTTTGGAAGGAGAAGGATAGATAGAGCTAGATTTATTTTCTTTATTTTTTTAAATTTATCTATGTTTGATTTTGTTTTTTGTTTTTAATTTTTATTTGAGATAGTTAATTAAAAAAAGATGATATGGATTGTCACATCGTGCGCCGTATAAGGTGGAATACAAAAAAATGAGATTCTAAGTGGTACTTGGGAACTTTGTGTTTATGATTTCTTAGTTTTATTAAATTTGCTATATGGATTTCTATTACAGCAACTTAAATTTAAACTAATCAATTTGTATTTTTCAGTTATAAAAACATGCTTCAAAAGAAAAATAAATACTAAATTACAACGAATTCAAAAAATAAAAACTTGTCAAAAATAACTATGTAATGAATCGATAATAAATATAATTTTGGACCTTTTATTTAGTTAAATACTATTATATGTTGATTTGAACAATTTGAATACTTTGTATGCACTATGGTAAAAGTACATTAAGAAGTTTAATTTTTTATTTTTGAGTATTTTGTAAAAGCCAGATCCAATACAGTATGGTATCTCACGCAATTCTGAATCTGATATTAACAATAATTGTACTAATTCACATATATCTCTCTCCCGTCAATCGAATCAGTACCACACTACTAATAATATACATGAAAATATATAAAATAATAATAAATAATGTTGTAATATTCCAATTTCGAAGAGCTTTCCTTCTTATTAACTAAAGTAGTAGTAAATTTCCTTCGTCACTAAACAATTAGCAGTGACTAGTGAGAAGCATGATGGAGAGTCTCTATCAACATTTGCTAATTTGATACGAGTTAAAACTAAACGGTCCCACATGACCGAAAAACAAAGCAAATTGAAAGATCCCAATTTGGAACGTATCGGATCGTTCTACAACCATAATGTATCATTCCACTAAACATTTGCCACATGTTCTAAGAAAATTGAAACATTTTTCTTAAAACATTTTATAGATACACGTGGTGACAAGCAAATTCCACTCTTATCCGTAGAATAAAAGTAAAAAATTATAAGGCAAACATCACTTTATATCCCAATACTTAAAGATTTTCTCAAAATAGATCACGAGATTTTAATTTCATCATTTTACTTCATGTTGTTCTAAGATTATATTAATTTACTCTATATATCAATTTCACTATTAAATCTAGAATTAAGTGATAATATGACACGATTGAGGTCCATTTCCATTAAAGGTATTTTTGGTATAAAGAATAATAAAAAAAAATATTTTTATTGATACTCAAATTTGAACTCTTTTTACCCAACAAACTTTATATGCCCAACAATTTGAAAAATTTAATCATCTACTCTCTCTACCCATCAATCATCCGAAATTACCCTTGTCAATATACCTAATTTTTTTTTATACTATAATCTCCCATATCACCCAACAAAAATTCGAGGAAAAAAAACATTAGACAAAAATAAAAAATATAACCCTAGTCTCACAAGAAGAAACCTACTTTCTCATAGCATATGATATCTTCGTGCTATGAAGTTCATCTTCCACAAGCAATTTTTCAGAGTACAACGCTTCCAAGCCAAATTGATAACTAATCAGACTAAAAAAATCCAATATTTAAACTGAGGGCAAGCCATTAGTGTCTGCAAATCTGCAAATTCATCTAATTGAAATTAATTTTAGATCTTTAAGTCACACCTCATTTCACAAATCTGACCGATTGTTGGTGGAAGTTTTTTTTATTGTTCTTTAATAACAAAAATGCCCTTAGTAGAAATGGACATCGATCATGCCACATCATGTACTTAACTAGTTGATTTAAAAGGGAAAGTGACCCACTGAGTAAATTGATTTCATCTCATACCCACATAGAGTAAAATGATGAAGTTGAAACCTCTTAATGACCCCTAAATCTTTAAGTGTAAAGTGATGTTTGCCTAAAATAAAAAATAAAAAATAAAAGGCAGGAAGAAAATAAGAAGAAATTGTTACTATATTTGAGGGGATTTGAAATTGAATTCCAACCCATATTTTAACTCAATTTCGAAGGATTGAAAACATAGAAAGAAAGGGAGTAAAATATATATATATATATATATATATTTTATCAAGAATAAGATAAAATTGAGATCAAGCTGGGGGTTTATTTATTTTTTATTGTAAAAAGTTTTATTTTATTAAAAAAAAACACTTGCTATATTTTTCTGTACTCGGGTTAGCAGTGAAGCAAAATCCTTTCTGGACTATTGTTTCTTGATTTTTGTTTCAGAATTGTTTGGATTAGATTTTGAACTGTGTTTCGTGCAGAAAAAGTTACACTGACTATAATTTTTAATTTAACAACTTTTCCAAAGACTAGATTTGTTGATTTGTTCTTATTAAAAATTAAATTTAAAAAAAAAAAAACCATACCACTTCAACAATTTCCTCTGTAAACTTATTCTGATTATTAATCATACAAGTTCACTTAGAATACGAAGGTCCTAAAGTAAGAAGAACACAAATTTGGCATGAAAACATGTACAATTACCACTCCATGGCTCATGATTAGCTTACCTCTACTTCAATAGTTCAATGCCTGCTTTATTTTTTCCCAACAGGAGAATTATCAATCGGATATCTTTGCCGCGGCGGCCGCCTTGTCCTCTTCCCCCATCCTCTTAGATTTGTTTCCTCCGCCGCCTGCACCTCCTCACATTTCGGTTGCTCAACGGGAGCAGAAGTCACCATTCGCTTCCTCCCCCGTCCCCTGCCGCTCTTACCACCATTTCTCTGTGACAAACCTGACTGCCAACTGCCACCTGTCTCTCTAATTAACCCTTCAATGAGTTGAAGATCTTCTGTCACCTCATTTCTTGACAAGGAAGCAATCCCGGGAAGTACATCTTTCTGGAAGTCCTTCCGCTGCCTACCCCTCCGCGCCTGAACTCTCCGCGGCCGTTTTGACAATGTGACATCCTCTTTTGGGGTGTCAGCCTCTGGAGGCTTATAGTAGGGCTTCTCTTCCTTGGTTTCCACCAAATTTAATGTCATGTGCTCAAAGTAATCCATCACTTCCAAGGGCTCTTCATTTTCATTGCTGAGAATTCCATTATGTGAAGAGATTATGTCAACAAACCAATTAAGGGATGAGTCGTCTTCTGGAGCATGATCCATTCCATCACAACTGGCATGTTCATGAGCTTGCGATGAGATGGCAACTAGAGCCTCAGCTGCAACTCTCATTAGGCCCGAGTCAACAGGCGGCACCCTATCTGTGTCAACTGTCACCGGTGCCTCCAAATCTATTACATTTTCAGTCCTCATAGTTGGAGAAGCGCCGGTCATTTGAGCTTCTTCTTCTATCAAACATGCATTTAAATCTATTTGCTGTCTTGAATCACGGCCATTATTCTGAATAGGACTTGGAGGAGGGCCTTTTCTCAAATCAATTCGGTTCACAAACTGCTTGGAGCATTTGTATAAGGAATCTATTTTCACCTGATGAGAACCTTCATTTTCCTTGGAAGATTTTCCATTGCAAAGTGGCACTGATTCTAGCCAACGCAATCTTCCTTGTGAGGGGTGACAAGCCTGTGATTCATCGGCCTCCAACTTACCACGAAAGGAGACACCATCCGGGTGTATATCTTCAGCTTTTAGACTGGGAGTTGATGGCATTGAATTGCAATCTATAAGCAATCTGTCCCTCATAACTTCAGTGCGTTGCTGCAATGTGACAGAACTTATATCTCCTTCAGATATTTCTATACCAAAAATTGTACTCTTTACTCGTTTCTCCGTTTTAGTCTGATCAGAAGGCAAAATGCTAACTTCAGTCTCACATGGCTTGTTAAAATCTTGAAGACAAAACTTTCCACCAGCAGAACTTCCTGTTTGCTCTGAAATATGTCATATCAACAACCCATTAGTCTAAAATGAAGAAAGCCACAACCTTTCCTAGTCTCGCGCTTCATTAGCAGAAAAGAGTTGACCAATAGAGACTCCAATCACAGATAAAAATAAACAAGAAATTAGACAACTAGTTTCTTACCAGCTTTGAGAGCATTTGTTGACCACTCTTCTCGGGTTTCATTATTCAAATGCAGATTACTAACTCTTCCATCCTTCTCTATTTCCGGGTTTTCAGGGAACTTCTTCGTAAAAGGCCACACACCTTTGTACTCATTTGCAGATAAAGCCTGCCTTTCTATCTCTTCTTCATACTCTTCGTCATTCTGAATAGGTTCATTCAGGTCAGTCAATCCATTGCTTCTTTCTAACCCCGGCCTCAAAGCACTACTCTTATAGCCGGACATTTCACCAATGTGATTTAACAAAACTTTATCTCTTGTCTGAGGACAATTTTCTGTTCCTGACACCATTAAAACTCCTTCTGACTCTTCTCCATCACTGATGTATTCTTCAGCTGGAAGTTCAAGATTGAAAAATCTTCTCCGCGGCTTCTTCCCTCTGGAATCTGAATAGGATTGGCTGATAGCAGATGAAGAGAAAGTTGACTGTGATGCCCCTGGTGGCTTTTGATGTTTCAGCAGCTCTTTGCTCTTGATCTCATTCATCAAGTCCTTTTGCCTTTCGTAAAGACGGTGGAGTTCATTTAGCTGATTAAGAAGAGCAAATCATACACAGATTTTAAAAAATTAACTAATAATTTGAAGTACTCAAAGTTTGACACATTCGTATCAATATAGAGACCAGGGAATAAAGGTTGTGGAATATAGACCTGATGCTGGAAAATTGACTCATGCTTGAGTATAGTTTGCCTCAATTGTTCCTTATTGCTTCCATGAAATCCATCCAAAACCGGCTTTGTTGAGAATATGTCATATTGTTGTTGCCCATTCTTCAAGTTTTTGTTTTCGTGGAGTAGGGACCAGCTACCATGGCCAACAGTGCTACTTAGATTCTGTATGGAGTAATATCCCGGAAAATACATCTTCGACTGGACTTCAGTTCCCATTCCTGCAATTCACTCACGAAGCATTGCTAAATGGACTTAGACACCAACAGAAGTAACAGATTTTTTTAATTTTTATAGCAAAGGAGGCTCAGTATTGTCTAAACAATCATCATAACCACATCATCAGATTGCACATGAAACTTGGGCCGAAATCTTCACAAGATTTCAATAAAATTTTCAAGATTTAATGAAACAAAGATATTTCAAGAAAACTAATCAATTGAGAAAGCAGAAATCTTTGCTTATCAGATACAGTAAATCAGCAATAATCCACTAAATCGTTATGCTTTTAAGACATAATTTTGGAAATTTCACTACAATTTTGGTGATGTCATTAATCACAGTTCCACATTAGAACTTCTTTAACTCAATGCTCCTTACCTTCCATCGAAATTTCTTGACTCGAAAGAATGTATTATCCTAAGCTATATGCAACTCAAAGTCGCAATTTAAAAATTGAATGACGATGTAGTGCAATATAACGAAATAAATACACGAATTTAACTACTTGATCAAATGAGCCTAGATGGAAAACTCAATTAATAATTAATCTGCAGACAAAATTCGATCATACTCAAACCGCAAACCAAAACTAGGGCACTTGAACTTTTCAGTCCCCAGAAGGCACATTTTTCCCCTCTCAAAATCCTAGATCTTGTTAGCTTAAAATCTAAGGCTCAACGGCTCGATTTGGCAGACATTGTGGCCAATAAATATAGCAACCCCCTTCCACAACTTGAGCACAATCTAAGGAGGCCATAACCAATGCAACACAAACAAGCTCACAGCCAAAATAAAATAGTAACCCAAGCAAGAAAGCAATTCATCAACTGAGATCAATTCAACCCACCAAACCAGAAAAGGAAATTTTTTGGGTAATCAACATGGACATAAAATAGTGGATAAAACCAATTGAATATAATCAAGCACCTAAGCCATCAAATTCCAAATCAAAATACACAAAATTGAAATTTGAAGACTGAAAATTACCTCATATGGCACAAGCTTGATCAGATTTTCTCAACAAATTCACAAAATTTCCAAAAATTGTCATCGACCCAGAAACCAACCAAGCTCCATAAGACCAAGTGAACAAAAAACCCATGAACCGTAGCATAAAGACAAGCAACAAAGTGGGACCTTTAGAGCTGCCATTGAAGAACCAGAGAAGCTCAGATTGCTGTCTCTAGGAAAGAGAATATCCAGCAATTCAGATCTGCCGGGGCAGAATCTGAGGAGAAAATAGAAGAATCCCACATCCCCAAACAGAGAAAAAAGAAAAAAAAAATCTTTCCTTTATAATTTCCTTCCCACACAGAAACAACAACAACAAATGACTTGTTCAAAGAACAATGACTTCAAATTTGTCAACTTGTGGTCTGGTCTCTGCCCCCCATTTATATTCTATATACCTTGCTTCTCACCTAATGGCTTTGCCTCCAATGATTTTTCTCCCAATTAAATTATATTTTTTTTCCTTACTGGATTTTTGAGGATGTGAAAGATATGGCCTTTTTAATTAAATTTTTTTTTCTTTTTTCACATTTTCTAGATTCTCTCCACCTTCCTTGCTTTTTGGGTACAAAATTATTTATATTCGGAAAGTACTTAAAAAGATTGAGACACCTGGGTTCACTGAAGCAACAACCTAACAGTTTCCGAAAGCGGCTGACTCCACTTCAATACTCGATCTTCCTCGGAGTGTGAATTCCACGGTCGTCTTTATGTTCTGCCACGTACGTACCTGATGACGTTTGCTATCTGAGGTGGTCGGGGCCTGGTCCACGCTCGTTGAAAGGCGCGTGGATGATTTTTCTTTTCGCTGTTTGAGTCTTGAGACTTCCCAAATATGAGAAAGAAAATAGAGAAGTACAGTGGTTTTATATTAAATTTGTATTTTGCAATTTTGCAAAGAAATAGATTTGCTTTTTTGGATTATTGTTTTTGTTTTTTTGTCTAAATTCTGATTGGTTTTTTTTATTCCAATTTTACCTTTTATTATAGGTCAACTCAAAAGACTTGAGACTAGGATGAGGTATGAATTTCATTTTTGTTTTTTAATTGCTGATTTTTTTTTTATAAATATTATGAGGTGTCCCTCCGCTTAAAATGTGAGCTTAATTCTTACTCGGGGGCAATTTGTCCTTGGCCACAAAGTGATGTATGCGAGTTTCGAACTCTTTCTAATTAGTTATCAGAAAATTCACTATTTAGATGTGTCCGTTTGTTAACTGCACCACACCTTTTAGTTATTGCTGATTTTATTGTCAAATATAGATAATATAATCAGAATTATACACAATTTTGATTTTAATCTTGATTTTGTTTAACTTTGAGATTTTTCGCCACATTAATCTAGTGCTGATTTTTCTATTAAATATTCATATATTAAGTGGCGTATGATTTGTTGTATAGTTGAATAGTTCGCAAGTAATATTTCATTCAACTCTTTATAAGTCAATAATTTTGAAATAAATTTCTTTCTTGTATCGAGTACGTGAATCTATCTAACTTATTACATGCCAATAAGATATTTCTTTCTTTCTTGAATCACAACATTATTTACAAAATTGACATGTTAACCATCAAGGTAGCAGCGAATCAAAATGTCACATGTAATGAATTAGTCATTAATACAAATAATTGACCATCATTATGAATTCTTATCTATAGATCTTGTGGAAACGTACAACTTAGTTTAACAATTTGTTCAATTATTCATTTTTAAGATAGATTTATTAGTTAATCATACAATTTTAAGTTGAATCGTATATGATCAAGAAAAACTAATATGCGAGTTCAAATCTTTATCTTCCTTGACTAGCTTTGAGATCAAGTAACAAAGTTTACATTAATCAATGACCGTCAGTTATCTACACAATTACATATTAGATTCATGAGCGATTGACACTAGCATTTTTCATAACAGGAATAAAACTCGACATTTGTGAATGGGACTTCAGATTTCACAGGACCTTCCTACGGCCCATAAGCCCAAGTACCTTCTCCCAAAGCCCAACACTTCCCACACTCCTCAAATCAATCACACTTGGGCTACAAGCTGCCACAGTCCAATAACCAGCCCTAATCTCATTCTTCAATTGCTCCTTTTCCCACCCACAATACCCATCAAAAAACCTAAAGTCCCCAAGCCCAACCATATTTCTCTTCACCATTTCAGCTGCACATCCTACACTCTCCTTCGTCCCATAATACAACCCCTTCATCACCTCATCAAACACCCCACTTCGCCCTACCACGTCATCACCGCCCTTGGGCCTCACCAAGAACAGCCCGTCCGCCAGCGGCCCGCCGAAGAACAAGGGCCGATCCGAGAACGTGCCCTTGACATCTAGGGCCGTTGAGCCCGTTTCCTTGATGGACATGAGGGAGGGCCGGTTGAGTATGATGCCGGATGGGCCCAAAGGCCCAGTGGATAGCACCAAAATGACCGTCCGCTCGAAAATGTGGACTCCGTCGAGCTTTTCGGTGGCGAGAAGTAGGCAGCCCTTTTCGGGCTCGTGGATTTTGTGGGCCCATTTTTCACCGACGGTGGTGATGGGCTGATGTTGATCCTCCACAGAGTCGAGATCAACTACTAAGGATGTGGGCTCTTTGGGCCTTGATTTTTCTGCCGCCACCAGTTTTGCTCGGAATGAGCGCCAATCAGCATCAATGGAAGGCTTGCTGTCATCATTGGACGGCGGAGATGATCCCATCCGGCAACCTATAATTTGACAGAAACCCATTAATGTAAGAAGAGAAGGAATAGAATCTGAGTCTGAATCTCCGGAATTTCAGTTTTTGATATGAGAATATTGAGAAGGGAATTATACATATTGACTAAGAACCTCGCACGCTACAGAGTAAAATACGAAATATCTAACTGCATAATAATGAATAAAAATAGCACTAGATTAATATAACTAATGACTCGTTCCAGCTTAAAAGAGAAGTAATAGAACAACTTACATGTTATTGAAGATGGAATGCCAACTCTTTTGGAGTGAAATTGAGATTTGATGGGACTTGAAGTGAAGGAAATTGAGGCAAGAAAACAAGCTTCCATGATGATGGCTTCTTCTTCTTCTTCTTTCAGATCAAAGCTTCAAAGATGGCAAGAAATAAAAAGCAGATCATATAGTGATTATAAAATGAGTGAGAATAAATGAGCACCACAAGGTGGTGTTTGATCCAATCCCATTATTCCCACCCCATCCCACTCCACTGTTTTGGATGTAGCTGCCTAACTTCTTTATGCTTCCAAAGCATGGGCCATCGGATAGGACTTTACACATGGCACAAAATGACGAACCCCTCCTGTCCTACCTCTTCTTTGTGGGTAATGGGGATGACGTGTCATGATCATACCAAATAAACCATTAACACAAAAATCATAAAATAAAACTGTATTATGAACACAGGATATAATCAGTATATCATAGTTTACAAGAACGCATGATTGATGATTTCATTAAAAAAATTAAGGTAGGGTTACAACCAACAACAAAATCAGCTAGAATGATCAAGGTAAAACAGTAAGACAGTAAAAAAATTCATTACCTCACTATAAAGAATGAGTGGCATTGGCAATTGTTAGAAGTTAATTGCATATGCCTACTATGTGACACATGAGAAACAAGCAATGGCATTGGGAATTTGATCCCCTTCTATTTATCAACAATTATACACATTTTATAATGAACAACAGTGGTGAGAAGTTTCTCTCTGCAAGCAATCTCAAGTATTTCTAGCTAAGTTTGAGTTAAGCTCACCAAATAAATACCATCTTTGGAAGTCATCAATGGCAGTTTATCCACCTATCCCATTGCTAATAATCCGCGTGGAAATAGCCGATTGCTTCCAGTCCTGCCGTAGTCTGTCAATCATCTGATATATTTCACCAGATTTAGGGTGTAATTTGTCAAATACGGTAAATTCATGGACTTCATCATCCACCTCAATGCAGCTAGCCCCGGAAGGTTTCTGGACTCCGGTGCTTCTCATTTGCAGCCTCACATTGGCAACATTTGCCCAATCACCAGCTGCAGCATAGATATTTGACAAAATTGAAAAGTTTCCTGGATCAGATGGATCTAACTTCACTAGGTGATCAAGCACCTCCTCTGCTAATTCCAGTGCATTGTGCATCCGGCATGCCCCCAATAGGGTACCCCAGATGACAGCATTTGGTTCCATTGGCATGCTTTGCACAAGCCTAAGAGCTTCCCTGAGACGCCCCCCACGACCCAGTAGGTCAATCATGCACCCGTAATGCTCAACTTCAGGCACAATCCCATACTCTCTCTCCATAGTATGGAAGGCTTGAAGGCCCTCTTCAACAAAGCCGGCATGTGTACAAGCACATAAGACGCCAATGAAAGTCACTTTATCGGGAAAAAATCCATCTTTTACCATTGTATCGAAAAGTTGAAGGGCTTTCACACCGTGTCCATGCATTGCTAAGCCTTGGAGCATGGCATTCCAAGACACCAAATCCTTCTTTGCTATCCCACCAAAAACTCTAGATGCTTCCTCCAGCATCCCACACTTTGCATACATATCAAGCAATGCATTGGACACTGGAGTATTACACTTGAATCGACTTCTTTCGATAGAGGCATGAACTTTCCTTCCCAATCCAATCAAACCAGACTCTGCACAAGCAGCTAATATACTAATAATAGCGCCATTATCAGGTTTCAACCCAGCTTCCTCCATTTGATCATAGAGCATAGTTGCCTCCTTTGCAAGCCCCCGCTCAGCATACCCAGAGATGATGATAGTCCAAGGAACCAAGTTCTTGAAGGGCATCTTGTCAAACAACATTCTTGCCATGCCCATATCTCCGGCTTTGCTATAACCCGAAACCAGAGTCGACCAGGACACAACATTCCTCTGGGGCATTCTCTCAAACAATTCAAACGCTTCATTCATCTTCCCAGCCTTCACATACCCATCCATTATTGAATTCCAACTAACCGCATCTCTTTCAGGCATTTCATCGAACAGGTGGCGAGCATCACCAAGCTCTCCCGCTTTTGCTAACCCACCAATCATGGAATTCCAAGACACAGTGTCTCTCTCGCCCATCGACATAAACACCTTCTTTGCATCACTAACACCAATCAATCCACACTTAAAATAAGTATCAATGAGCGAGTTGGGCACAAAGATATCCGAACTAAACCCAAATTTCTCAATGTGGGTATGAATCATTTGAACTACAGGCAACCAAGGTCGGCCCGAACACGCTTTCAAAAGAAATGGGTAAGTAAAATTGTCAGGATAAACCCCATTAATCTGCATATCAAAGAAAGCCGCGAATGCCTGTGAGGTCTGCGAGTTGTGAATGTGAGCTCGGATAAGAGTGTTGTACAAATGGACATTGGGGTAATGAATTTGATTGAAAACACTGACGGCCAGAGCCATTTGGCGGCAGAGAGAGAAGGCGGCGATGAGCTTGGGCGCCGTGTGGAGGTCTTGGTGGAGATTGGCTTTGAGAATTTGGGCGTGGACTTGCTTGACGTGGCTAAGGTTGGTGCACCTGTGGAGGTCTGAGAGTTTCTGGTCTAAGAGTCTTCGTCTGGAAACCCATGACGGGGATCGAACTGGTACACACATTTGCATCGGAAATTAAGAGATTGAGGAAAGTTTGGGGCTTTTTTAGTGTGGAGAAGGCATGGCAGTTACTAAGGTTCGTGGGAAGCAGAGGCTAGGATTTGAGTTTCTTTTTATCTGAGACTGAAACAGAGTGACTGACAGTGCGTGACTGCGGCTCCATGCTTGTTTTGATATTTGAGGAGGTTGCTGAGCCCAATTTATGTACAGGGCCCATACTATAAACAATAATGGGCCGAGGCCCATTCACTAGATGCTTTCACTTCTCTTTGATACACACAAATTAGGGTTTTGCGATGATTGGTAATACCAAGTTCTGATTATTTTTTATTATTAATAACAATGATATTCCACGAGATTTTGTGTAAACTACACTACATCATTATTGACATCATATATAACCAGATCCAGTAGGTCACCGACTCAAATAGCCTAAAAGCAACTAGGCCTGAGCCCGCAAGCAACTACGCCGAAGCCCACCAAGCAACTAGGCCCGAGCCCACAAACAAACTCAACAAATATCAAGCATCTATTCACATTGTAACTATTCATCAAGTCCCATTCAACAATCACGGATTGTCCCCTTTTCCTGAAACAGGTCATACACATGGACCGTGTAGTGCATAAGATATCATCATGGTTCTACTCATAAGTTGATCCATTTTATACTTCAACAATCATAAATTTTGTTTTCTCAAAAACTATATCATAAATCAGTCATAATTGAATATGGAATTCAATTCAGATATAAATTATATATGTACTTCACGTTAATCAAATGTGAGATATCTCATTAAAGAAAAATATTAGTATCATTGTATTGATAGTCATTAATACCAAGTTTTATTTATTGTAAAGATAGGGGGTTATTCAGCATGCAACAAATTGATTAGGAAAGATGAGTGGTTGAATGACAGGGGATTAGATGCTAGATTTGTAACAAACTTTCATACAACGTTACTGGATAGGGAGATTATATTCGTTTGGTATCAGCCTTATTTGCGATATATTTATAACCATATCGTAGTATTTGCGATATATTTATAACAATTTAGGACGCTAACCACTAATTTTTTTTTACACACAAATATTTAAAAAAAAAATGTTATACATATTAAGCATCCACATTAAACATAATAAAAAATAAATAAAAAACTATTTATTATAAAAATGGTGAAAGTTTGAACTGAGAACATGAAAATACCAATCAGCTGCATACATTTCCTTCTAGAAAAACATTCAATAAAGAACATATGCCCTAGTAAAGCAAATGTTGATCCAATAAAAAATCAAACAAAGAAAACCCTTAAAATATTTTATGCCTGAAGAGCTGTTGAGATCAGAATGGTCATATAAAAAGATTTAGTGCCAAAATCCCTGAAGGTGGAGAGGCCACATCACCAATTTTATTTTGTTTTTATAAGTAACCCCATGTGAATACAAATTGTTGTCACTCTCAAATTGTGCCTAAAATATCCAAGTCTCCACTTTCATGTTCACATTCGGTTGGTGAGAAAAACACAGAACGAGTGTTTGTTCTATTCTATGTACCTAAGCAACCCACACAGAGAGACAACCTCAAACTCGAAGTGCCCCATATCAACAAGAAAACACCACTCAGAGGAGAATCAGTCATTTTCTTTTTTTAATTTTTTGACTTAAATTTTTTTTTTTCCCCTCTTCTTCAACCTACCCATCAATACACCCTCTACACCTACCCCCTCCCTCAACTATAATCCCAAAGCCTTCATCTTTCTTCTATATCTTGTGACTTTTCTCTGCTTGTTTTGAAAAGCACCCATCTTTCTTCTTCTTCTTCTTTTGATTTTACCTTTGCCCTGATTTTTTGAAGCACCCATCCCTCTGTCTCTCTCTTTCTATCAATGGAGGCTAAGCTGTTAATGGCCTCCTCTCCTGCAACTCTTTCAGCACCCCTTGTGCCCAGTTCAAGATTCAATTGCATCTTGCCCATCAAAGCAATGCAAACCAACAGCTTTGCGTGCCTCAGTTCAGGCTTGCCAAAGAAAGCAAATTTATCTGCCCAGGCTGCTGCAACTTCCGTAGGGTACAAATTTATGAACCCTTTTCCCTGAAAGTTATGATTTTTTAAATTTTGGGTTGTTGGCTCTTTTTTGGTTCTGTGGGTTGTCTGTTTTCAATAGATTTCTGTATGTTTATGCTCTTTAAGTCTTCTGTTTTGGTATTGTTGGTCTCTTTCTGGAAATTAGCATGCTTTATTTTGTTGTGCACTTAAAAATTATGCTAATATGCCAATTGCCCATGCTCCTTCATATCAACTGCATTGATTGATTGATGGCTCTAATGATTTAATATATGCCCAAATTACTTGCATAACATAATTTCTTCAAATGTATGACTATAAGTCTAAAATTCAATAGCAATTAACCGATATTATGAGACCCTAGCTTTTCTGGTTGAAAGTACTTGATTAATTTGGCTTTGATTTAACCATGAGAAATTATGAATTCATAAAATTCAAGTAATTATTACCTTACCCCAAAGTATGCTCCTAGTCACTTAAGTCCATCGTTCATCATCCAAATGCATTTTATTGAATGTTGGATGGATTTGGAGTGCCTTGCTTTAATTGACTATGTCGAATTCTAACACTAGGCTGCCTATTTATGTAGATCATTGGCTACAAAGAAAAGGGTGGATGAAACTGGTAATTTGACCCTTGAAAGTGTTAGACACTCTTTAATTCGGCAGGAGGATAGCATAATTTTTGGTCTTTTAGAGAGAGCTCAATATTGTCATAATGTGCCTACATATGACTCGAATGCTTTCCCTATGGATGGGTTCAGTGGTTCCTTGGTAGAATACATCCTTAAAGAGACAGAAAAACTTCATGCTCAGGTATGTTACGCCTTAATATGAACAATAAGAATAATCGAAGAAAGGATTATTGCTGACTTTCTTGTTGACTTTTCATCGTAATTAGGTGGGCAGATACAGCAGTCCTGATGAGCATCCATTTTTTCCGGATATTCTACCTGAGCCAGTGTTGCCACCTCTACACTACCCCCAGGTAAACTTTAACATTCCTTCCTAAGGAAAAATAATTATGCTGAAGCTTGTGCTTATGTTTACTTAAGGTCATGATTCATGAAGGCCCGGGGTAGTTGTTTAAAATAGTTCTGACGATTTACTTATAACTTGGATAGAGCTGATTGTATTGAGAAATTCGTGTTCAAAATGGTTTGAAGCACAGGAACTCTAGCCTTTTCATGGTATTACATGCTCTGAAAAGTACTAGACGCTAATTTAGATATAACTTGTTCTATAATAAAATTCTAAGATCAGCCTAAATCGGTAGTCAAACTCATATATCCATTAGCAACACAATTTATACAGAACAGCAAAAGTTTTGAAATTTGAAAATCTAATACTGATGCAAAACAATAAAAAAAAAATTCTCTTGTTGGTCATTGTTTAAATGAAGATTTAGTACAAGGATCTGGCCTTGCCAGTAAAGCCATTATTCTGTGGTAGCAGCTACTTCTTGTTCTTTTTTTCTATGAGCCACCACTTTCGTTTTGAATGTCTATATGTTCTTTGAAAACAGGTACTACATCCCATTGCGAATTCGATTAATATAAATCTCAAAGTTTGGGAATTGTACTTCAGAGATATTCTTCCAAGACTGGTTAAGGAAGGAGATGATGGTAATTTCGGATCAACTGCTGTTTGTGACACAATGTGCTTGCAGGTATTCAAATTTACCTAATCTAATCCTTTAACACAATCATTTTTAGTTCAAATTTGGAAAACAGATATTATTATGCATGTGATTTAAAAAAAATTAGTCTTTGCTTGCGCATACCAATTGAATTGGTCATTGAGTATAAGTATTTTTTGAAGTGGCATGCTAAATGATGGCCCGGTTCTGTGGCAGGCTCTGTCAAAAAGAATCCATTATGGTAAATTTGTTGCAGAGTGTAAGTTTCGGTCCAATCCAAAGTCCTATGAAGCTGCCATTATTGAACAGGTACATCTTCTTGATTGCATTTTCATATTCTTCCATCACAACTACTTTTGGATGTTTCGCTTGCTTACTCAAGTGTTTGATATTTCAGAACCGGGACAAGGTGATGGCACTGCTGACATATCCGACGGTTGAGGAGGCAATCATAAGGAGGGTAGAAATGAAGGCGAAAACTTACGGGCAGGAGGTGACGTTGTACGAAGGGGAGAAGAAGAATACCGACCTGGTTTATAAGATAAAACCAACCTTGGTTGCAGATTTATATGGAGAATGGATCATGCCAATGACAAAGGAGGTTCAAGTTGAATATTTGTTAAGAAGGTTGGACTGAGATACAGCTAACCTAAAGTCTCTCTTCAATATCTATTTTCCATTGACGTATAGAAATATTTGTGTTATAATTGATCTTAGATGCCCCAGCTGTAATTTTCTAGTTTGTGGATGCCAAGAGGGGTACAAAAAGACATATTATTGTAATATGATTTTCAATAATAATCACAGGCCTTATGAGTTTTGGTACTCTAGCCCATCTCAAAATTTGGCCCCAATTGTTACGGTGTTAACACCTAGCAGTTTAATAATCATTTCGTTTTTGGTACTAAAATAACGGAGAAAGGTGAGATGAAGGAGGGTGGTGAGGGAAAAACAAATAGAGAATGTATGAAATACAAATAATTCTATGTTTGTTTAATAATTATTTAGTTTTTAGTTTTTTTTTTTTAGACGTAAAGAGAAAAAATGAACGAAGAAGAGTGGAGGAAGGATGGTAAGAAAAATTCGGAGAAGCGTATAAGGATTAAGGAAATGTATACAAAATGAAAAGTAAGCAAGAATAACTATCTCAAGTTGTTTCTACTTTCTAGATTTTGGTTTCATTTCCTTCTCTCCCTAATCCCGACCCCCACTCTTCTCTGTCTTTTATTTCACTCCATCTACTTTAGAAATGTGGGACGAAGATATTGGTCATAGGGAGGAAGAAATAGAAGAAAACGTATGAAACTAAAACTTAATGGTGAAAATAATTTGAAATAATTTTCTCATCTACTTTAGAAATGTGAGACGAAGATATTGGTCATAAGGAGGAAGAAACATAAGAGAACGTATGAAACTAAAACTTGATGGTGAAAATAATTTGAAATAATTTTCTCATCTACTTTAGAAACATGGGACGAAGATATTGGTCATAGGAAGGAAAAAACATAAGAATAACATATGAAACTAAAACTTGATGATGAAAATAATTTGAAATCATTTTCTCATCTACTTTGGAAATATGGGACGAATATATTGGTCATAGGTAGGAAGAAACAGACGAGAACATATGAAACTAAAACTTGATGGTGAAAATAATTTGAAATCATTTGCTCATCTACTTCGGAAATGTGGGACGAATATATTGGTCATAAGGAGGAAAAAACAGACGATAACATATGAAACTAAAACTTGATGGTGAAAATGATTTGAAATAATTTTCTATATTTTTTCATATCCACTTGGAAATTTCCCTCTCCGTCCTCTCCGATTATAGTTTAAAATAAAAACAAAATAATTTCAAAATAAAAAATGATTTAGACCAAAATCTTTCACAGCCAAAGCAACTGAGTTGGAATTGTGTCCGGTGCTTTATCTGAAAAGGCACATGGTTTAGAACGTGCCATCGACAACTATCATAACCATTAATGGATTGATTTCTTGATGGTTGCATTGCATCACTTGATCTTTCTTGGTCCACAATCTTTTTATAAAATAAAATAATTTGATTATGGTAGTTGATGGCCTTAGGCTTTAAGCCATTTCTTTTGTGCATAGAATTGTTTAACTTTTGGGAAAACTTGCTAACATGACAGTATAATGATGCCACAACTACAATGATGGTCAAAACATGCAAAGACACAAGTGATTGTGTTCTCTTGTTTTGCTTCCCACCCAACCGTTTTAAATGTGCAGAGCCAAACCTAGCTATTTATTAGTACAAGGTCACACCAAAAAGGAATATTCATTACTCAATGGCTATCAGTAGAAGGGTTCATGACAATTATGAATCGATTTTTAAATAAAACACTAACTATCGATCTATTTTTATGTAAAATTGTGTTTTCACGTGATTTATACGACCAATTTTTTTTTCATTATGTACAGGAAATTATTATTAATTCTTCAAAATGGTTATTGTGCACTTCAACCACATAAAAAGGTTAGAAGAGGCAAAATGCCATAGTGAAAGAGGAGAAGATTGTCCCATTCACATGGTTTCAACACTGTGAATCCTCCAAGACTCAGTCTTATTTTTTGTAATCTTTATTAGTCCCTTAATTTTTCAACAGTGACCCTCCAAATCTAATATTTTAACATAATAATTAAAAAGTTAAGATTATAATGTTGTATTAAACAATATAGTAACCCATATTATGAGGATAAGTTGTAGTCTTGTAGATCTGAAAAGTAACCCTTTTCTTTAAAATAACCCATAAAACAAACCTGCCCAAGAAATACAAAGGCCCAAATGGCAAGCAGCTTCTTATACAGTGTTCCAGAAGACTGAGAAAGAGAGAAACAAAGAGAGAGCAATGGAGGGACTGAGAAGAGGGGTTGGCTCTGGCTCAGCCATGGTGGCTCTGGTGGCTCTTTGCTTGGTGTTGGTGATGGTTCCAGAAGTTTCAGCTACTAGATTTATAGTGGGAGGAAAGATGGGCTGGACCAGCAATGTTAATTACACTATTTGGGCTCAAGACAAGCACTTCTACAATGGAGATTGGCTCTGTATGTTCCTCTTTTCTCAGATCCATTTTGAATACTAGTTTCTTGGATTTCTTGGCATTGTTATTTGTTCTTTCTTAGTCAGTTGCAGCTCAAAGTTTCTGTTTTTAGCTCCTTTTTAGTTGGGGTTGCAGCTGAGTGAGTTAGATCTGAATATGGCTTGATGGGTTGTGCTTCAAACCTGCTTAATGAAATAGGAAATGAGTTTTTGCTTGAAAGAGTGTTGCTTTGGTTAAATTTGTTACAGAAGTTTGAAGCTTGTTTCTTGATTAGTATAGCTTAGGCTATATACTCAAACTCAGTTTTGCCTACTGAATAATGCAGGAGAAAGAAGATATATAATGTGTGTGTGTGTTTTTTCATTTTGGTTATTTTCAAATTTCAATTGATGAGAATGCAAGTTAATTTTGTCATAGACAGGTTGAGTATAATTAGATTAATTTCCAAAGTTATTCTGAATCTTGTTTCTTGATGTGTAAAGCTTATGTTAAATCTCAGTCTTTTCACTCATTGAATTGTTGAAAACTTAAACCTCGGCTTTTGCCTACTGAAATGATGCAGGAAAAGGAAGAGAAAACAGAAAATGTTGCATTTTGGGTTAATTTAAGTCGTGAAAATGCAAGTTCTTGGAGTTTTACTATCCTGACCTCAAATCCATATTAAAAAAAATTGTTTCTTTTATGTTTTACTATTTTCTATTGGCTTGTTCAGATCTGCAACTTTTTGTAATTGCTTTTGCTGTGAAGATGGGGTCGTTGTCTTATTATATGTTTCTTTTACATCAATTTACTTTCATATTATAATGTGTCTTTTGGTTAACTCTGAAAGGGTAGTAGAAATCAATCATAATTTTCAAATTTCGAATCTTGGTATATTTTTCTTGTCATTTTGTTCAACTAGTAAATAACTAAAAATGATTCATTTGCTAGGAAACCATGATTGAAATGAATTCTCCTTTTTTTTTTTCCACCAGTTTTTGTTTATGATAGGAACCAAATGGATGTGCTAGAGGTGAACCAGACAGACTATGTTTCGTGCAGCGCCAATCATCCCCTTCACAACTGGACCACAGGAGCTGGAAGAGATGTGGTTCCACTGAATGTGACAAGGCACTACTACTTCATAAGTAGCAAAGGGTTCTGCTACAGTGGCATGAAGATCGCCGTTAAGGTCGAAAACCCACCTCCGCCACCTAAAGCTGCCCCTGTGAAGAGCAAGAGCAGTGATCTCACACCTGCTTACAGATCCCAATTCGTTTTACCCGTTGTTTTCGCCATTGGGGCAATGTGGGACGCTTTGGTCCGGTTCTAGGTAAGTCCTGCGAATGTTGATCTCCAAACTTGAGCTAAGAATTGTTGGGGAGATATCATAATCAAAATTAGGCATTTGTTGTAGCTGAAAGCTACAGCCATTAATTTATGAAGCAATTTGAGCTGTAGAATTGGATTTTCGAGTTTTCTGTTTTCACCTTGGTGGAGTGGTGTGTGATCTGAAATTGAACAATGGTAACTTTTGATTGATGTATTCAAGTGTTATTTTTTTTATTTTTTTTAAAAGATGATTTTGATTGGATTACTTTTAGTTGTTGGAGTGTTTACATGCGTTGATTGAGGAAGTCAGAGTGAGTTGGTGAGATTCATTGTTGAAGCATGTGGTTCTCTCCTGTACTTGCTTGCTCCCCTTTGTGTCGGAGAAAATTTGTGCCATTGATTTCGGAAGCAACACTTTGACCCTAAAAAGAAATGGATGTGGAAAACGACATCGTTTAAAGGCAGGGAGATTGCAAACAACCACGATTTGATGCATGTATTGAACGTACTGAAAGCATTCAATTGGTTCACTCTATAATCAATAGATCTATATCCAATAATACCGAATCCTTTTGGATAAAACTCGCATTTCTGTAGTGGTTAAGTTGAATCGGCATTATACTATTGGGTTATTCTTTCGAAATCTTTACATCTTCCTTATCCGCACTAACTATATGAGAAGCATTTAGGCACAAACGCAATTACATGATTCAATCCAATGATGTCTCACTTCATTATCTCTTGGAAATATGTATGAATGCCATTATGCCAATGAGATAAATGTCCGCATTAACTATATGAGAAATTTAAGGGAATGATCGTTGCACGAATGCAATCACATGATTTCAATGCTAGAAATATTAACGTACAACCCCGTAAGCGCAATCACATGATTCAATCCAATGTGACATGTTTGATATGGGCATTATGACCAAAACTCTTGTGAAGTGGGTGTGCAAGAAAAACTCTTGTGGTGTCCTAAAGGCTTTTATGAGAGTGGCTCATTTGTTCTTAGTAGATCCAGTTGGGTGAATTTTAGCCTCAAATTTTCATTCTTGGGCTCATTTCTTTGCTTTCTTTTGTGTTTTTGGTTCCAAATCTTTGCTATGTACTTTAGGAAGGATCAAATTTGCTTTTATCCTTTCTTTCCCTTTGTTTTGTTTTGGAATTTTGGGCGGGGTTTTGTCTGTCATAGACTCAGAGACTGTCCAATGCCCCTCCTCCCTCATGCTTTATATTTTATTGCTTTTTTCTTATTTTCAGCTGGCTTTATTTCATTGCTTTAATACTTACCCTTCCAAAAAAATTCACACTTCAAATATTCGAATAAAAAATACAAACTCATTACCTCAATATCAAATTTCTAAAAGGAAGATTGTTGTTAGCGTTCTTGAATTTTATACTAATTTTGAATATTGTTCATGAACTTTATTATTAGTAGCATACGTCCCTGAATTATGTAGAAACATGTAAGGACAATCTTTCCGTTAAATTTCTGAATAATTTATGTTAAGAATAAGAGTACAGTTGTTCTATCATGTGTGTTTTTTTAACAAAAATTATTGAGAAAATTAACAAAAAGATTGTCCTTGCACAGTTAGATATAGTTAGGGATGTCAACTATTAATAATAAAATTCATGAACGATAATTAAAATTAATGTAAAGTTCAAGAACGATAGTATTCTTCTTTTTTTTGGTCAAAAATTTATAGATGGTATTCAGAAACAATTGAAATATTGGCATTTCAATTTGAATCAAAAGCATACAATCTATACATTAAATATGAATAAAATTTTATATGAGAATCAAATTTGAAATCTTTATATATTACGTTGTAAAAAGAAATAAGAACCCGCAGTACAAGCAGTTAATTTGGCTTCCTTTTAATCGTCGGTAGTAGCAAGAGCACGTGACTTGCTTTTGCAACCCTTGTTCTTCACACTGAACGTTAACTCAGTCACCAGTCCTGGAAGTGTCACCGTAACTGCTCTGCATGGAAGCTGAGCTGGACCACCCAGTATTCCTTTCTGGCACTACGACAACCAATCCTCTCCCGCCACGTAATAGAAAAGGACCAAAAAGCCCCTCCAAGTACAGAAAATGCAAGTCTGTCACCCCATGGCATCATCTTGACTCACTGGCCTCGTACTTTGAGCTAAAGAGAAGTCCTCACGTTTCTCTCGAGCCTCCTCCTTTCTACAAATACCACCATTTCTTCCATAGCCAAAAGAATTACGGAGAATTTTGAAGAGGAGTGAAATTAATTAACAATGAGGGGTGATTTTGATTTTGAATTATCAGGGTTGAGATCAGGAGTGGTGGTGATCGTGGTGCTAACGCTGGGGTGTCTGATGACGTGTGCAAACGGCGTTTTGCATAAGGTGGGAGGCGTACATGGATGGAATCAGAACGTGAATTATACTGAGTGGTCGGCAAATGAGCGTTTTCACGTCGACGATTGGCTCAGTATGTTTCTCAAACCTCTTTATCTCTTCTCTCTCTCTCTCTCTCATGTTTTCTTTTTATTTCTATTTTATTTTCTATATTTTGATTAATGAGACGGAGATTCAAACTTAAAATGAGTGTTACGTCCATTGTGTTGATCATCTTAGAATGAGTCGGAGATTCGAACTTAGAATAATTTGGATTAATTTAATCAATGTATCAAAATTTTCTAGTGTTATATACGTTAGCATAAACATTGTTTCATCGAAAATTTGAAAAAGAAAAATGTCTGACGATTATTATTTGTAAGGGAAGTTATTTTTGAACCCAATCTTTTTTTTTTTTTTTTTTCTATTTTCCTTCTCCATCTTATTACTTTAGGATGGAGTAAACCAAAATAGAACCAGACGGAGTAAAACAAAGCATAATCAACAAAAAATAAATAATGTGAGGAATGCAACCACAACAGGTTGGTCAAGTAGTTAGGGTGTTCCCAGACTCGGTATGCTCCCGGTTAGTCTTGGGTTCGATTCCCTTTGAGTTATATCCTAATTGTGACCAGGGGTGCGCTGCAACGTGTGTGTGAGTCTTCTCGGTCTCTGGCGTTGATTAGTCTTTGATTGTTAGCTTTAGGATACTGCATGTCAATGACAAAAAAAAAATAATAATGTGAGGAATGCAGAAGGAGAATAAATGATAAGTGTGAAAATTAGTTTGATTCTTGTAATTGAACTTGTTACGAGTCTTAATTAAGATAATAAATATGTATTAATATTAATGATTGTGTTAATGAAGGACGTTCAAGTAGTTTATATACTTAATTAGCTGCCATACATAGTGCTTTCTTAGCTATTTGCCAAGTGATACCAGATTTGTTTTTGTTTTTATTTAATTTTAGCTATTTGTTGAAGAGTTTATAAAAATTATTAGTCCACATTATAAATGGATAAAGAAATTATTTTAAGATTAATAACCGTCAATTTATATCATTACATGTCACGTGACGAGAAGCATAAATACAACATACAAGTTGTTGGCAGTGAGTTGTTTCAAAACGTGTATTATAAGGATTCAAGCTGAATAAAAAGATTATAGTTTTTGACAAAAAGAAATAAATAAAAAGATTATAATTAGGTGTGGTGAATGGGGATATGAAATTAAAGAAAGAAAAAGCAACATCCAATTGTTCCAAAGTGAAAAAAGCAAAAATTGTATTACTTCCACACATTTTGGTAAAATAAATCGATTTTTCATAATCATTTTATTCATTTTTTTTTTGTTATAATCTTCATATAAGTAACTGACTATTTGTACCTACATTTTATTTTATTTTATTTTTCCAATTAGTATTCAATTTTGACAAGAGGTACTATAACGTTCTGGAGGTGAACAAGACCAGCTATGAATACTGCAATGACAAAGGATTCATCAAGAACATAACCCGGGGCGGCCGAGATGTGTATCAACTCACGGAGGCGCGGCCGTATTACTTCATCACCGGCGGCGGTTACTGCTACCATGGCATGAAGCTTGCTCTGGTTACTGTCCAAGATGAACTCCCAGCATCAGCTCCTCCAGCACTTGCTCCATCTACAAACAATGCTTCTCCTAATTATTCATTCACCTCCTCAACTCAAATATTGGTGTTTTTGTCCATTGTGGTTTCCTTAGGGTTAGTGTGGGACATTGATATATTTAAAGCATGATTCTCCTATATTTGGTAAGAATTGTTGTGATTTAGAAAAAAATAAATAAAAAATTATGGTGTGTGGAATTAAGTGATAAATCAATATATATTTACCTTGTTTTTATTGTTGTTTGGCTTTGCCGCTTACCTTGTTTTCATTATATATTAGCTATGTATAATTAATGAAAAATATTAAGAATATGTGGAGCCAAGTAGCGTGCGTTTGTAATTAAATAGTATATTAAAGTGACGGTGTACTAGCTCTTAATCCTAGAAGACAATCCTATCGATCATGGTTACATAGCAAATAACAAATTACGGTTGACACAAATGTTAGGAATCACATTTTTAGATTGTATTTGGAGACTACATCTCTAATAAGAATGTGCCCACTTGTATTGGAGATGTGGTTTATAATTAATGTGGTTTATAAGGTTGAAGTGAAGACGGGGGTGGGAAAGAGGTGGTTTGAATCGCGCTTGATGTTGGATTGCGAGTGTTAATGAGAAGTATTGGAGATGCGGTTTATAATTAATGCGATTTACAAAGTTGAAGTGAAGACTGGGATGGAGTCGGGGAGAAGTGGTTTGGATCGAGGTTGAGGTTGGATTGCTAGGGGTTTTAATTTTTTTTTCTTTCTTTCTTGTTTTAGGTTTTCATCGAACTTTAAATTTTAAATTTGTTAAAATAATTTAATAGCTAAAAGTAATGAAATGTTCATACCATATCAATAACGTAACAATTTTTTTATAACAAAATTAATGGAATAGATGTGAGACACAAAATAAGAGTATCATGTATAAATTGAGACGAAACATTTTATAACAAAATTAATGAAAAAAAGAATGTGAGACACAAATTAAGAGTATAATGAACAAAGTGAGCCGAAACGTAGAGAAGGGATAGTGTAATTATCCATGAGAGTTGTGAAATTTAATTTTTTTTTAAATCGGGACACAATAAAAAAAAACCTTTTAAAAATTAAATTAGAAACCTCTTCGACTTAGACCCGATTTTGTGTCGGGCCGGGCCTGCTAATATCACCCATCCTCCAAGCTTTCGACTATACCCGTCTACAGACCTAAGTGTGGATTTCTCCTTCTCTTTCAGTCGGCACAAAGGGTTTGGTGTCGGCCGCCTCACGCAGACGCGGACGCCGGTGGTACGAACAAAGCGCAGCCGCACACGCACTCCGCAGGTATCTCCTCACTCTCTCACAATCGAACTTGTCTCACAACTCTCTCAGTCTCTCACTGTCGCGTCGTTCTCTCTGATACTCTTTCACGGCCTCCTTTGACGGTGGTCCTCTTGTCTATTCTTTCTCACATCTCACAACTTTTTATTATATTGAATGTTTAGACCTCCCATATATAATTTTACAAGTTTTTAAACGGTATTAATTGGATAGTTTGCTTGAAAAATCGAGTCTTGGCATGCATATACATTTTATTGCTCAGAAAATACAGGAAAACCAATGAGTTTTTATCTGTTGTTATAGATGTTTGATTTCCGTTCGGCTTAATGTAAGTTATAGATTGGTTTTGTGCCTGCTGTCAATAACTTGTATTGGCAAGGTCCTGTAATTTGTTATAGCTGTGAATTTAGTTTTAAGGTTTATTGTATGATTGGTTCTTGTGGCTGGAAAATTGGAAATTTAGCATTGATTCCATTGAATTTTATAAATTTTGCACTTCTATACACCAAGACTGGTCCAACATTAACTGTGTTTGTGAACTTTGTGTTTACTGTTTAGTAACTTTAGTTTAAGTTGAATTAATTGTTTAGTTGTTAGTTGTTATTAAGTATTAACTATGTTTGTGTTTAGTTTAAGATATATGGATTCGTTGATAAATTGGGTTGAAGAGGAATTGTTTGTTAAATTGGGTTGTGAATTGTGATTGATAATGTCCGGTGAAGCAACTCTTCTGATTCTCGGCCCATAGCCATCAGAGGTTTTGATTTCTCAGTTACCAAACAGATTGATTCAATTTTTTTTTTACTGGAACCAAACAGATTGATTCAAAGGCTGTGGCTTTCTTTTGTTTTCCCAGTTACCAAACAGATTGGTTCAAAGGCTGTGGCTTTGTGAATATACAAGCTTATAGAATCCTGGGCTGCTTTTCCCTTCTTGGACCGATCGACATTTCCCTTCCGGCGTCCAAAAACCTTAAACCCTGAGGTGAAATTCGGCTGTTTGGCAACAATGGCGGGAGGCAAAGCAACGAAAGAGAAGGGGGCGAGGCCAGCAGGGCACACGCCCTACCAAGGAGGCATATCATTCCACAAGTCCAAAGGGCAGCACATTCTGAAGAACCCGTTGCTGGTGGACTCCATAGTCCAGAAATCAGGAATAAAGTCCACTGATGTCATACTGGAAATCGGTCCTGGTACTGGTAATCTCACCAAGAAACTTCTGGAAGTTGGTAAAAAGGTTATCGCCGTTGAGATTGACGCTCGCATGGTCCTCGAGCTGCAGAGACGATTCCAGGGCACTCCTCTCTCCAATCGCTTGCAGGTACGTACAGCCTTTTTCTTTTTTCTTTCGAAGAAAATATTTTAATCTCAGGTTTTCAATTAGAATCCTCTGCAAAAATGATGTAGAATGATTGAATGTAGCCGAGTATTTCCACTTTCCAGATATATTTTATTTTTCAGAGTCTGTTAGAAAAAAAGAATTTGATAGCTGAGAAAGAAAGAGTGTTGGTGTAAAGAATGGAATTTTCAATAATGTTTTTGGTGATTTGCATCAAATAAAGGGTTTGTTTTGTTTTCTATGTTCACAGGTGATTCAAGGAGATGTGCTTAAGACTGAGCTTCCATATTTTGATATATGTGTAGCAAACATCCCTTACCAAATCTCATCTCCTCTCACCTTCAAGTTATTGAAGCACAAACCAGCTTTCAGATGTGCCATTATAATGTTCCAAAGGGAATTTGCAATGAGACTGGTTGCGCAGCCCGGTGACAAGTTATACTGCCGTCTTACCGTCAACACCCAGCTCTTGTCGCGGGTCTCCCATCTCCTAAAAGTTGGAAGGAACAATTTTCGCCCACCACCTAAGGTGGATTCCTCTGTCGTTCGAATTGAGCCCAGGAAACCAGGTTTTGAAGTCAACCAAAAGGAGTGGGATGGCTTTTTGCGAATTTGTTTCAATAGGAAGAACAAAACGCTTGGTTCAATTTTTAGGCAGAAAAGTGTAATCAATCTGCTGGAGAAGAATTACAAGACCTTGCAAGCACTTAATGTTGCACCAGGCCAACAAGCTGTCGCAGAGGATACTAATGATTTGATGGATTTTTCGGAAGAGGAAATGGAGATGGATGATGATGGAGATGATGATGAAATGGAGGTGGAGAAAGGCAGTGCACAAGGGGAGGCATCTGAATTCAAAAAAAAGGTTTTGAAGGTGTTGACCAAGACTGGTTTCGAAGGAGAGAGGTCCTCCAAGCTCAAATTAGACCAATTTTTAGACCTACTTTCCGAGTTCAACAAGGATGGTATACACTTCTGCTGATGGCTATCTAAGGCCAATCTATTAGTGTCCAGTTTTTAGTTACCGTTAGTTTACTGCAGTCAATTGTATAACATCTCATTTTTGTTTGAGCAGATGGGCAAATTTTATCAACTTTTTGAAATGGATGCTCATATAGGAGCACTGCAATATATGAAGTTAAATCTGTCTTTGAAATTGTGTCCTGGTGTTGTGTGTGGGTACATAACATTTTCTTTCTGTGTTTCACATTTTATCTTGCCTATATTTAATAGTTGAAATGGATTCATCTTAAAGGAAACTAGAATAGTATAGGATACATATAGCTCTTCTGAATTTTGAAGTTTTTTGATATTTTTTTTCAGGAATTACTCTGGATACATCCACTGTATTTCCTATTTGTCTTTTCTTGGGTTAGTAATTTGTCTTTGCCTAATGAAATGTCACTTGCTGGAGAAGTGCTTCAACTCAAGAGTCTTTTTTCATTCTTACACATTATCCACGCACATTTGTTGAATAAATTTTACTTTGCAATATTGCATCTAGCATCTAGAAGACTAGAACATCTAATATGACTCGACTTTATAGAATTCTAATATGAGCATCGGTTGTACTCATTACTTCCTTTAGCTTTAGTTGCACTAATGGATTTCCTCTTTCTTCCCAACATGAAATTGATACATACCAAGCTAAGGGGTAACAATGAAAAGATGGATGAGAGTCTGCAATCCGGCAACTCATCAATCCAATCCTTATTAATAATTATCCTCCATCAATATTTCTAGCTACTTGATGCAAATCGAATCCAAGTCACAAAGGCTATTGAGCCAATAGCCTTAGCCTTGTTATTATTTTCCTATTGTTCGTACCACATCCGCAACTTAACGGAAAACAAGATTGATGGAGTGAGGAATGCGAGCTACAAAATAAAAGCACACGAGATAAAGTGAGACAAAACGACGTATAAAGTGGAAAGTGAGATTTAGTAAATGATCTGATTTTCAAACCACATTTTTTATATCTTATATCCTGCACTCCTCCTTTTGAATATGTCCAATGATTTTATTTTGATCTACTTAATTTGAGGGCTATTTAGTAAGCAACACAAGCGGAAATCATTGACCAAAAAAAAAAACCCACACAAGGGTAAATCAATGAAAACCCATTTTGCATAGGGCCTGCTAATATCAAACTCATCCTCATAGCTTTTGACGAAACCGTAAACCCTACAAGCCTAGTGAGGACCCTGAGGACCCTTCATTTCCCACTGGTTTTCGTTCTCTCAGACTCGGCACGAAGGTTTTGGTGTCGGCCGCCTCACGCAGACTCGGACGCCGTTGGTACGCACAAAGCGCAGCCGCGGACGCCGTTCGTACGCACAAAGCGCAGCCGCGGACGCCGTTCGTACGCACAAACCGCAGCCGCGGATGCCGTTGGTACGCACAAACCGCAGCCGCGGACGCCGTTGGTACGCACAAACCGCAGCCGCACACGACGCACACGCACTCCGCAGGTATCTCCTCACTCTCACAATCGAACTTCTCTCTCACACTCACATTCGTTCTCTCTCTCTCTCTCTCTCTCTCTCTCACACACACACTCTCATTCGTTCTCTCTCTCTCTCTCTCTCGGTCTCTCACTGTCGCGCCGTTCTCTATGTCACTGTTTTCAGCTTCCTTAAACGTTGTTCCTCTTGTCTATTCTTCTTTCTCACATCTAACAAATTTTTTCGGAATGATATTGAATGTTTAGACAGGCTTATATATAATTTTCAGAAGTTTTTAAACTGTTATTATTGAATATGTTTGCTGGAAAAAGTTAGTATTGACATGTATATACATTTGATTGCTCATAACATACAGGAAAATCAATCATTATCGATCTGTTGTTCTAAATGTTTGATTTCCATTCGGCTTGATTTACTGGGTCTTGTGTCTGCTGCAAATAACTTGTGTTGGCCTATAAATTGTATGTGATGATACCTTGTTTTAAGTTTTGTACATGAAATCATGTAATTTGTCAATGTGTCTGTTAGTTTTGGGTGCTCCCAAAACTCCATGGGCAGCTAAAGGATACTGAAACCCTAATTGTGGTGATTGTCCCTGACATTAAAGCAGCATTTAGCAAGATGGAAGATGATATGGTGGTGTTCAAGAGGGCACTCTCTTGCGCTGATTTCTACCTCATTTTGCAGGGAGTTGTTAGAAGGAGGAGGAGGCTTGCTGGATGTGTTTAGATCACCATGATGTATGTAGTTGGGTTTTTCTTTTGGTCAAGTGATGTGGCCAGGTTTACACTTTTGGTTTTGACTTTAGCAACATGAAACGTGATCTGTGACTTCAGTCCCAAAGCAGCAAATCTACAAAGCTTCTTGATAATTAAGATATATAATTATGGATTTTCTATTTAATTTTTAATATTTATGTTGATAATTAAAATATATAATTTTTGCAAATAAATTTTCTCATGATCTGTTTTAACGAGTCATTTTAATCATCTAAGCCTTTTAGGATACTATATATCTAATAGGTTTGCAAGATTATAATACAAGTATTTTATCTATCTTTTAAAGTTTTTAACTTTTTCGCTTTTGATATAATTAGAATTTAAATTGTAATATACCTATATTACATATCATATTCCTAATATCCCTCTATATATAATTAGAATTCGGTTATAATATACCTATATATATTACATATTATATTACTCCTTTGACCTAGGTACTTAAACTATAGGTATATAAATATAGTTAGATTTTAAATTTGAATTTACCTATAGCTATATTATTCCACCATGCCTAATCCACCAATCCACCCACCCTAATATACTTATTTGTAATTTATCCTAACAATTTGCGGTAGGTGAATCGTAAATTCTTGCACATGCACATTTGACCACTATACATATTACTCACCGTAGGTAAATTAGCATATCTGAACACGCAATCAATTAAAATCCACCATATCATCATATATTGCTAGAACCGCAATAGGTAAAAAATAAAAAAGATGATGAAAACATAACCAAGAAGACTAAATTTCAATTGTAAACAAAATCAAACAATTCAAATTTGAATAAAATAGAGGTTGAATGACAGGACCCTTTCCGAATTTCCCTTTGAAATCCGTGAAAGGCTATGCTCCCGTCTGATAGCCTTTAACAACCGGGTTAAAACCTGAAATACCCTTATTGCCTCGGAAACATTGAATGAAAATTTACTGGGAACCCGACCTAAACTCCCCTGTAACTAATTGACCATCATCCTCTTGTCAGACCAAAGATATACTAGTAGTTCACACAACTACCCCTGAAGACTTCTACGGGAAGCAAAATAAAATAACCGACGTGTCATTCTCGTGTCATTACAAAAAGATCGAGGTTGTCCGACAAGGTTTTGCCCGATGGATCAATTTTCGCCGAGTAAAGGTGGTTTGCCCGACGAACATGAAGGCTCGCCGGGTAAAATGTTGGCGGGAAGAGCAAGATACTAGCGCGCAAAATAGGACGTGTCGCCCGACGATGTGGAATATCCGTCGGGCAAGATTGTATATAACGACGATTATTCGTCGTCGGGTAACACCTTCCGTTGACTCTATATTGCCCGACGAATCATTAAACTTTGCTCTGCGAATTATGTTCGTCGGGTAAAAGTCTAAACACACTAAATACCTGAAACACTCTCCTTTCTTCTACTTCTTCCTCCTCTCTGGTTCATCCCTCAGTCTCTGCTCTCTCTCTCTCTCTCACTCATTCACTCTTTTTCTTTAGCTAAAATCATCATCTCATCACCATTTTCACTACCAATCAAATCATTTTTCTCTATCAATCACCAAATATCAAATTTTAAGGTTTGATAAATTTAATTTTTTTAATTTTGAAATTTTGATTTTTTATTAGAAACTAATTATGTTTAGTGTTGTAGGAATTTTGTGGTTGATTTGAAGGAATACTTATAAAACGATATGTGTGTTTACCTCTCAATTTAATTTTGTTAAGAATTTTGGATATAATTATGTTAGGAAATTTTGTATTTATTGTGGAAAATGTGTAGAAATTGTTTAGAATTTGTGGAAATTAGAAATTAGAAAATTTGTTAGGAAAATATGAAAATAGAAAATATGTTATGAAATTAGGAAATTAGAAAATATGTTAGGAAATTAGAAAATTTTGTTGGAAAATAGGAAAATTAAAAATATGTTTGGAAATTAGAAAATATGTTTGGAAATTAGAAAATATGTTAGGAAAATAAGGAAATAGAAAATATGTTAGGAAATTAGAAAATATTTTAGGAAAATAGGAAAATAAAAATATGTAATGAAATTAGAAATTATGTTAGGAAATTAGAAAATATGTTAGGAAATTAGAAAATATTTTAGGAAAATAGAAAAATAAAAAATATGTAATGAAATTATTGAAATTAGAAATTATGTTAGGAAATTAAAAAATATGTTAGGAAAATAGAAAATATGTTAGAAAATTAGAAAATATTTTAGGAAAATAGGAAAATAAAAAATATGTAATGAAATTATTGAAATTAGAAAATATGTACGGAAATTATAAAATTGTAAACTCTGTTTTATGCATAATTAATATATGTTTGTATTTGTGAATTTGTTATGATATTTTTTGTAAAGCGCTTTATTTAGTTCCGACGGAGTGAAATACGTTCATATTTCATAACCGTTTATGCGAAGTTAATCGAGTTGATTAACTTCGTATAATGAAATTGAATGAAAAACCTTAGACATATTTGAGAGTTAGTGAATTGGGTTGATTGACTGACTCTTGAATTGTCCATTTATTCGGACAGTTTAGGGGTGCGCAACTATGTATTGTGTAGTTGGCGGTCTACGAGGTTAGGTTTCGATTGTGGGAAATTCGGTTTGTATCCCCTCAATGTTCTCCGAATGCATACTAGATATTTGTTTATAATATCTACATCATGCATTTGGGGAACTGTAGGGAGATGCTGTCGAAATTTCCCTCGATCGAAACTTAGCCTTGTAGGTTGCAAACTACACAACATAAAACGTGCACTCTCGAATGAGATAAGGCCAAATCACCGGAGGCATAAGGAGACGAGCTACTTTTGATTTTAACTTGTTCTAATTACGGGACAATGTTAACTCAATTATTTACGTTGACTCTATGTTGTGAAAGCAGACACAATGAACAGAGGTTGGATGCAAATGTTTGATAGATCTTCTGTTCAGTATTTGGATGGGATCGACAGCTTCATTGCTTTTGCACGTAGTCATTGCAGTGATGTAACAACCCGTCCCGATCCCACCGGCACAAAGGTATTGTTACCCTGGCCCCCGTCCGAAATCCCCTAGCTGCAGCCTTTGAGGATCGAACCCTGGACCAAGGCTTTTTATTCCCCTCAAGGAGGACACCTTTCACCAGGTGGGTGGGACCCAATAACGATGGTTGTTACTAGGGATCCGGGACCGTTCTTTACATAAAAGGCGACTTTTATGTAACAACAGGTCCCGGTCCCACCGGCACGAATTGTTATGGCCGCCGGGCCCCACCCAGCGCAGCCTTTGGCTCCCAGCCAGCACAAAGGTATTGTTACCCTGGCCGGTGGGACTGGGACGAGTTGTTACAGAGTCGACTGAGTTGCAGGGAGGGGGAGTGGACTGGGTTCCGGAGAAAATAAGGAAAATGAGGAGGAAGAAGAAGAGTCGGTCTGATTTATTAGTCTGATTGACCTTGCCCGACGAACACATTCATCGGGCAATACAATAAATGATTCATCGGGTAATAACAAGTGGTGGATCTTCGTCGGGTAACTGTTTACATATTCGTCGGGCAACATTCGGGGTAAGTTCGATGTTTCGCGAAAATTTTGACGGAAATTTTGTCGGGTAACCGTTTACAGACTTCGTCAGGTAACAACAAGGGTTGATTATCCGTCGGGTAACATTTTCAATATTCGTCGGGCATAAAGTACGCGATATTTTTGAGATTTCGCGAAAATTAGGCGGCATTTTTGAAATTTTCGGGGGAAAAAATTACGTGTTTTATTTACTTTTCCCGACGACTATTCTAATTTTGCCCGACGCATAATTTACATTTTGCCCGACGAATTGATTGCTTCGTCGGGCTTGAGTTGTATGATGTCGTGTTTATGATTGATCTTAAAACCAGGTCCGACGAAAGAATAATCAACATCGGGACCGTTCAATTTTTGGTTTTACATGCCTAAACCCCAATCAATCGTTATTGTCATCTTTTGAGGATTTCAAGCCGTCCGATCGTGAAGAAACGTTATGTAACCGTTGAATCGTCGCGCACCGTTACCAAATTCCGAGATTTCCAAATTGGGTAATTTTTCGCGTAGGCGATCTATGAGTACCTACCATAAATGTGGACGGTTAGATCGGTCCATTTGAATTTGTAAATTATTGAAAATCGGAAAACAAACATATTGACCAAGGAGTTTAAACACTTTATGGAAACTTCAATAGATTTTGCGAAGTTTTGGTTCTATTAATGTTCAAACGATTGAATTTTACAGATCTAACCGTTCATTTTTTTATTTTACATGCCTAGATCTTGCCTGTCAAAAATCTTGATGTTTTGAGGATTTCAAGACGTCCAATCGTGAAGAAACGTTATGTAACCATTGAATCGTCGCGCACCGTTACCAGATCCCGGGATTTCCAAATTGGGTAATTTTTCAGGTAGGTGATCAATGAGTACCTACCATAAATGTGGACGGTTAGATCGGTCAATTTCAATTTGTAAATTATTGAAAATCGGAAAACAAGCATATTGACCAAGGAGTTTAAACACTTGATGGAAACTTCAATACATTTTGCGAAGTCTTGGTTCTATTGATGTTCAAACAATTGAATTTTAAAGATCTAACTATTCATTTTTTGATTTTACATGCCTAGATCTTGCCTGTCAAAAATCTTGATGTTTTGAGGATTTCAAGCCGTCCGATCGTGAAGAAACGTTGTGTAACCGTTGAATCGTCGCGCACCGTTACCAAATCTCGGGATTTCCAAATTGGGTAATTTTTTGCGTAGGCGATCTATGAGTACCTACCATAAAAGTTGACGGTTAGATCGGTCTGTTTCATCTCGTAAGTAATTTAAAAAAGTTATTTAATAAATAAATGTAAATTGAATTTGGTATATATTGCCCGACGAATATAGATGATATTCGTTGGGCTAAATCTCCCAATTCAGCAACCGCCCACCGAACAGAGAAACACACATTGATGATATTTGAAACTGTTGCCCGACGGATGTCACATTCGTCAGGCAAATGTCTGTTAGTTTTTAGAAGATTTGTACAAATAAAAAATGAACAAGGTGAAAAAAAAATTACAAAAAAAAGAGACAACAAATTTTTAAAAGATTTGTACAAATAAAAAATGATAGTTGTATTGATCAAAGGTTATTCAAACCAAATTAATTATGTACTAAGTATAATGTGATCTAACTTTTTTATTTATTATAAATACAAATAAATCTAAATAAATAGTAAATTAAATATTATCATAGCACATTTTATTCACAATTTTTTATAAAAATTTGTTGTCTCTTATTCAGTCAATATTAATGTTGGGTTCTCTCTCTTTCACATTGCACTAGTGTGTAAAATTTGACCCTAATGACTTATCAAACTGACCTTCATGACTTATCATCAAAATCTTTGACCTTCATTTATTTCGAAGTTCTGTAATTTGTGCAGTGCATGTATGGTCTCCTCACTTTTCTTGGTAAAAAAACTATTTTTTCCTTCCTAAAAGATTAATACATATATAAAATGGACCAATCATACAACATATAGAAAAGATTAATTGAAACTTTTGTGAATGAAATCATACAACATACATATAAATCACATTTATTGATTTGAAGATGGATATTACATATATAAATGAAATTTCTAATTTACAACCTTCATTCGGTGTCAGATTCGCTTTCCCTCTCCCATTCATGCTCGTCATCCGAGATGTGTACAATACTTGATGCCTCCGAATCACTATCAATTTGTTCTAATTCCCCGAGATCAATAAAAATGTCATCAATCGCAATTGGTGGGATGATGTCATTGGTCTGAACTCCATCCACGTTTTGGGCGGATGCCGAGGAATCCACCTAGTAAATGATTTGGTCATCGTCTGTTTCCCCATCTTCTTCATGGTATCAGTCATCCAAGTCTCAAATGTTTCTATGATTCATCATCTCAGCTACTCTCCAACCACCACCAACTTTTGGATCATCCACATAGAATACTTGTTTCTCCGTACTAGCGAGGATGTAGGGATCACTCTCAAACCACCGGGTGTTTGTGTTTACAAAGGTACATAACTGATCTTTAATGACACTGCCTGGGATACTTGGGTTCATATCAAACCAATGACACTTGAACAAGACGACTTCCTTGCAGTCTACGTATAACACCTTAACCACACTTACCAATTTACCGTAGAACCCTGTATCAGCATTTTCCCTATCCCCCGGCACGAAAACCCCGCTGTTTTGCGTAGATAATTTGTCGGCTCGTTCTGTTCACACGAACTTAACTCCGTTAACGTGACAACCAGCGTAAGTTTCTACTTGGAATGTGCCAATGGCCAGCTGTATTAATTCTTTATTGAAATTTGGCGAGTTGACATCTTTCAGTTGTGCCATCTGGTAAGATACACACAAGAAACGAAGTTGGTAAGCTTAAAACCAATTTAAGAAATTTACAAATAAAATATTTGACTTACATGCTCGAAAAACCAATGTGGAAACAGTTGTTTGTCCATTTCTTCCCAATTAGAAGGAAATTGGGCCTTTATCAACGCCTCGTGCTGCTCGTGGAAGGGCCCATCACAGTTGTTTAGTATGAACCAATGAGCCACCTCCATGTCAATATTGATGAACGGCTTCGAGATTGGACCAGTGTCGAATGGTCGTGCGGGTTGGGCAAATACAGATAGGGTCTCTGGACGTTGACCACCATCGTCGTTGCGCAACGCCTTATTGAAGGAAGTTTCAACATTTCGAAGGTACATTGCACAAAATGTTAGTGCCTCATTTGCAATGTACGCCTCGGCTATAGAGCCTTCGGGACGTGTCTTGTTTCGAACGTACCGCTTGTACGTACCTAACATTCTGCAAGGAAATTTACATTATGATTCACATATATACATGATAGTAAGGAAATATTATCAAATAGCAGGGATAAGTTATACCTCTCGATTGGGTACATCCAACGATAATGCCCCGGGCCAGGTATTTTTGTCTCATCCAGCAGATGTATTAGTAGGTGCACCATTACATCAAAGAATACAGGTGGATATATTTGCTCTAGCCGGCACATGATGTAGACAATATCCTCGTTAAATGCTTGAAGGTCCGCCTTAACCAACGATTTGGCACATAGTATCTGGAAGAATTGAGACAAATAAACTATCGTCTCAACAACATCAACCTCTAAGAAGGGTCGAATACCAATCAGAATGAGTCGTTATAGCAAAACATGCTAGTCTTTGCTCTTCATATCAGAAATGGTCCCACCGTCCGTGCTAACACTTCGAGATATGTTGCCAGCGTACCCGTAGGGAAATTTCACACCCTACAACCACTTCAGGAATTTTTTCTTATTCTCCAGCGTAAATGTATAACTTGGATGAGCCATGATGTATTTTCCATTGACGACTTTTGGCCACAAATTAGGCCGAATCCCCATTTATTTCATGCCCAGACGAGTCTTTTTGTGTCCTTTGACTTGCCTTCAATGGGTAAAGTCATTCCCACAACACTCTCAGCAACATTCTTCTCGATGTGCATAGGATCGGCGATGTGTCTGATTTTCAATTTCGACCTATATGGCAATCGGAAGAATATGTTTTTTTTCGTCCAATTTTCCTGTTCAGCTGGTTTCGATCATCGTGTGACGAAGTCATGTATACTGTTCAGTTTGGATAATATTTCATCACCGTACCTCTCCCTTGATTGACCTCTTAACTCTGATTTACCATCAAATGAGTCAGATTGCATTCGCCATCGGTGATCCCAGGGCAGAAACCTTCTCGCACCCAAGTAGCATACCTTAGATGCGTGCCAAAAGGACGTTGTGTCTGGTCCACATGTCGGGCAAGCAAGATAACCCTTGGTGCTCCATCCTGACAACATACCATAAGCAGGAAAATCATTAGTTGTCCACATTACGACCGCTCGTAGAGTGAACATTTCTCCACTGCACTTTTCGTATGTTTGGACATCATTTTCCCACAGATCCACGAGCTCATCAATCAACGGCCGCAAATACACATCGATGGAATTACTCGGGGATTCGGGCCCCGATATCAAAGTATTGAGGATTGTGAATTATTTCTTAATGCATCTCCAAGTAGGCAAGTTATATGAAACCATAACCACTAGCCAAGTGCTATAGGGCTTTGCAAAACTCCCAAACGGATTAAACCCGTCAGTAGTGAGCCCTAATATGACATTTCTTGGCTCCGTAGCAAACTCGAGATACATTTTATCAAATTCCTTCCAAGCCTCTCCATCGGCCGGATGCCTCAGTACATCATCATCAATGCGTGCATACTTGTGCCACCTTATATCACGGGCTGTGTGGGACGACTTGTAGAATCTTTGTAACCTGGGCTTCAGTGGAAAATAACGCAACACCTTGTTAGGAATCTTGTTCTTTTGAAACCTAGTCTCATTGCAGACGGGGACATTTGTCAAGGTGCTTAAATTCACCGTAGAACAATGCACAATTGTTCTTGCATGCATGGATCTTGATATACCCTAAACTGAGGCCCTTCAACAACTTCTTCGAGCTATAATGATCTTTAGGCAAACAGTTGTCTTCAGGGACCATTCCAATAATGATGTCCATCATGTGATCAAAATGCTTGTTCTTTTGATTATACTCAACTTTCATGTGCATCAACTCCACAACTGCCCCTAGAACCGAAAATGATTTACAACCGGAGTACAATTCGCGCTGAGCTTCTTTCAACAATCTCTCGTAATGGAGCTCAGAGTCTTCGGGTTACAACCTGGGCGCATCATCTTCCATATCATCTGATGAGGGAGGAAAAGCATCGGTTAATAACTCAACGACTTGATCATTATCACATCGTCGATCCAAACCAGTTTCATCCCGACGGGTCCCGGGAACCGAAGATGTCGATGCAGAAAATATTTCTTCAACGTGATAGATCCAATTAGTGTAGTTGTGTACGATCTCATTCCATTTGAGATGAGTTTGGACCTCATTCAACGACTTCCAACTGCAGTTGTTACATTGACGGTATAGACACCTGATACATCTGTCATCACTTGTAACAACCTTCCCGGTCCCACCGGAATGAATTGTTATGGCCACCGGGTCCCACCCAGCGCAGCCCCTGGTGACAGCCTTGCGCACGTACACTAGCCCAAAGGTATTGTTAGCGATGCCCCTAGTCCAAATCCTCTAGCTGCAGCCTTTGAGGATCGAACCCAGGCCAAACCTTTTTATTCCACTCAAGGTGGACACCTTTCACCAATTGAGCTGCACTAGGGGCTGCGCTGGGTGGGGCCCGGTGGCCATAACAATTCATGCCGGTGGGACCAGGACGGGTTGTTACAGACTCGCCCCCTCACTGCAGCCGTTCGGTCACCGCAACTCCAACCTTTTCTCACACTCTCTCAGTCAGACTCCAACCGGACGTTTCTGACCACAAATTTCTAGCTGTTTCTCACCGAGGTTAACCGTGGCCGCCGCCCTTATCCTCGCCGGTAGTTTCTTCAAGGTCGAACTCATTGTCCCTCTCGCTCTATTGTTAATGTAGATTGGTTATTGTTAATTTTGATTGGTTAACTTTTAATTTTAGTTTGGATTGAAATTTTAATTTAAATTTGGTTTGGATATTATGAAATTGTATTGAAAATGAAATTTAAATTTGGATTTCATTTTTGCAGATTGTGCTTTATTGTTAAATTTGCAGATTGAGTATTTAGGGGATTAGTTGAATATTGTGATTTTGGATTGGATTGAAATATAAATATTTGTTTGGTATAATGTTAAAATTTTGAAGATTTGTTTGGATTGGAATATAATAGTTGAAGATTTGTTGAAATTTTGATGTTTGGTATCATGTTGAAATTGGTATAATGTTATGATTTTTGTTATGAATTTGGATATGAAATTTATGTGAATTTTGGATATGTGAATTTTATGAATTTTGGATATTTAAATTTAAAAACAAATTTGTGAAAATTTGATATGGAGTAGTATATGTGATTTTTGGATATGTGAGTTATATAAATTTTTAATATGTGAATTTTATGATTTGGATATTATTATTGTATGTTTTGATTAATTTGTAAGTTAGATTTTATTCCTGAAATTTGGATTTATAAATTTAGGTAAAATGTTCTGAATTTTGAGTTTAGTACTTTTTGATTAATTTGTATTTTAGGTTTAATTTTTGTTTGTGCTGGTTTTATTTAAAAAAATTAGAATTTGGTGGTTTTAGTTTTTAGATACCAATTTACTAATTTTTACTAAAAAAAATTATTGCTTTATTTATTTACGTTTATTGGAATTAAAAATTGTTGGTTAATTTTAAATGTGGTTTTATTTTTATTTTTTGAATTTAATATTTACTATTAAAAATGTGTGGTTTTTTTATTTAATTAAAAATATGTTGGTTTATTTTATATTAATTATTTTATATTTCATATTGTAGATGTCGCATCGCACCTTGATCACGTCTAAGACCCGCCCTTGCCTTGATCCTGTTTACGTTCAAGCGCCGGAATAGGCATCCCCTGACTCAGGTGCCTCAACAGCGGCGTCCGTTCAACCACTGATGTCGGTTCATCAGCGACCCGATGGCCGATCGGCTCGTCGACAGCATAGCACGAAACGGGGGAACCCCGTATCGACCCCCAGCCCTCACAGGACGACGCTGGAGCAGACGAAACATGGCCTAATGTCGGAGCACTCCCTAAGGGTAAGTTGATTATTTTGTTCATTTAACCAACTGTTTTTATTTGTTACTCATTTTATGTACGAATGTTCATCGAATTTGCAGGTAGGTCGGTGAACGTGCGTGGAATAAACCGGGGTTTGACATCCCAACGGATTTGCAAGACAACGAATGCAAATATACTGGTGGTGTACGTGTCGCGCCTCCGGTCCACGCTGGTAAAAATTCACAGCCTCCTGGTGCATGACATTGGAGTGATTCTTCGCACCAAGTCCCTGATGATGGGGGAGACTTTCAGAACCCAACCCCCGTAGGAGATCACACGCTGTTGGGGAGAGTTATCAGTATGTGTTTTTCCCATTTTTAACATTAATGTCATATTTTTTTAATTATTTTACTAACTTTAATAATTTATTGCAGATCAATTTTGAGTTCGACTTGTAGGACGTCGAGCTCAGTAGATACTTGAGACACCTGGCCTTCCCTGGAGGAAGCTCGGGCAAATCCTCCGGAGGAGTTGGACATGCCGAAACTACTAGGGTGGTTGTGGTTGTGCGACCATTTCGTCTCCCCCACCTATGTGGTACATACTATCTACCTAGTTAAATTATTTATTTATTTTTTATGTCATTTTCCATTTGAAAATATAATTTTTGTTTTTACTAATGAATAGCGAAAATCGGTTGCCAACACATCAAATCGGGGTGAGAAGAAATTCAACCACCACGGGGGGCCGCGATCCTTATTCGCCTTGCAGAGGATCGGCGCATCGCCGGGTCGATGTTCCCGGAGGTGGATGCCTGGGGGCAAGTGTACGCTGGACGTGGCGACCAAGAGGATGACAAAATTCACGTAAGTTTATTTTTTGCAAATTAAACATTAATTTTTAATTTGATAATTATATTTCTAATTAATATTTATTTCAATTTGTAGGAGGCGATGGACCAAGACGTCCAGCAGACACAGGCTGAGCTCACACAACAGCATCCCAAAGTACCGTTGGAGCAGCAACTCCCGAATCCCGAGATGTCGATTGCCATCCTGGAGCGACTACTTGGGAGGCGTCTAGGGAAGATCGTTCGGGGGGCGAACGACGGGATAGTGCGGGATGTCTCCAGTCACTCGTCGGGTTCATCTCGAGCAGGCAATCCCGAGGAGATATCGGAGCTCAAGAGAAACTACTAGTTCCTCCAGGCCGAAAATGCTGAGATCAAGGCTCAATACGCGGAGATCCATGCCCAAAACGTGGAGATGAAGGTCGTCCTAGCCAAGGTGCTTGACCGCTTGGGTGACCGTGGACTGGATGAGCTTTTGTCACAGCCTCAGCCTTTGTCCCAACAACTTCCCTAGGATCGCGACTACTTCGACCCGTCGACAAGTAGTTAGAATGTAATATATATGTAAAATATTGTTTTAGTTTAAAATTTTGTAAAAACATAACATTAATTTTTATAAATATATATATATTTTTTTGATTCTTTTTATTCTTTTAATTGAAGTTTTTTAAAGTTTTTTATTTTTTATTATATATATTTATTTAATTAAACAATTTATTAAAATTATGTTATAAAATATGCTGAGTTTGCCTGACGAATACTAACTTCGTCAGGCATAGTATTTGAATTTTTTAATTTTATTTAATTAATTTATTAAAATTATATTTTTAAACATTCAGAGTTGCCCGACGACGTGAACTTCCGTCGGTATTAGTAATGTACATTGGCTCGACGCAAATTGGCCCTTCATGCAAAGTTTGTTGACTTTTGCGTTGCTGGACAAATCATAGGCGACTAACAATTCCGTCGGCAAGCTTTCATTGCTTGACGAATTCACTGTTGTCGTCGACTAACATCAAGCCCGACAGCACCAGCCCGACGCAGATTGCCCGATGGAGATTCGTCGTTTTTAATGTTGCTTGACGAAGGCCTAACGTTGCTCGATGAAAGCTATTCGCCGGGTAAGATCGATTTTATTGTAGTGTTTGAACCATCAATAACTCGTCAATTCGGGTCGTTACATCGAAAGTGCTACCTTCTTCGTAACAGAAACGCTGAAAAATCGACGAGTTTCAATAACCATATGGGGCAAAAAAACAAAATTGAATTTTGTACCAGGATAACCAATTTCCTTTTAAATTCCACAAGAACATGTATTAATTATTAATTTTGGTAAGTAATACGTAGATAATTATTAATTTACCTACTATACCTTTATTTCTACATGTATGACTATAATCAGAAGAAATAAAACAAAAAAAAAAATTATAAGATAGATAAAATACATGTATTATTGTAATCCTGCAAAAATATCAAATAGTTAATTCTTAAAGAAATCTGTTGGAAATTTATTTGGAAAAATTATTTTAGCAAAATAAATATTAAAAATTTAATAAAAAAAATTAAAATTTGAAAATTCATCATCCTCATCTGATAAACAGACTCCCAAAACATAGACGTAGTAGGTAAGTAGTCGGTTAAAAGGGTATAAAGGGTATTAGGAAACTAAAAAAAAAGCAATTAAGTAAAAAAAAAGCAATTAAGTAAAATAAAAGGGTAAATTAGTTAAGTGAAATATGGTAAATCAGTAAATGTACTAACTTATATGTTATACCTCAAAACTAAATTAATTTATAATTAATTCTAAAAGAAAAGGATGAAAAGAAAAAAAAATGAAGGATGAAAAAAATGAAAATAACGATTTTTTTGATCAAAAGATGCTAGAAAAAAAAAGGATGAAAAAAAAAGAGAGGATGGAAAAAATGATGAAAAAAAAATTGAAAATAAAGATGTTTTTTGTCTTGTTAGAGAACCAAATACACTCAAATGAATAGTCTTAAAAGTCATTTCAAACTCATAAATTTTAGCTTATGAAATCCCCTATGGATCCAAATCCAAACCCAAAAATTAATCCAAACCCAAAAATTAATCCAAACATAAGAATTTGGATTTGGAGAGCTCAAATTCAAATCCAAATCCAAATTCATAAGTATTGAAACGGACCCTAATATAAACCTCTGTGCACTTTGATGTTGCTCATCCAAACTTAACCTTAAGCTATCTTAAATTTTATGTATTGTTCAATACACTAAACACTTGTCACCAAACAAGCTCCTAAAATCTTGCACTTAAGCAGATTGATATAATGTGGAATATGGATTGTTCATCTAACAAAACCGTGATATCATATTAGCTAGCTACCTGATTTCATGTCACAAAATTTAAGAAATAAGAAAGTTACAAGAAATTCATACAATTACATCTACTACATTCATGATTTCAATTCATCGAGAATATTTCAATCACAATCATCAATCACAATCATCTCCCATTAGGATCGTTAATCTCAGAGAAAACTGTCTCAGACATCCCTAATTTCGTCAACTCATTGGTCGTAGAATTGTGTTCGCTGCTACTTTATGTCACCCTGCTCTGCTCCCCCAGCTCCGACAAGTCCTCCCAACTACAACTAAACCCTGCATCACTATGTCTTCGAATCGGAACCCCATCTCCATCGTCCATTTCATCACTGAAATCCAAATTATCTCCTCCCACATTCTGCTGAAGTTGAAATGCAAACTCAAGCCCCAACACAACGTCAATCATCGACGGTCGTTCAGTCCTGGTATCTCTCATACAACTCAGAGCAATCTCAACGTACTTATTTAAACATGCATTCCCTATTTTACCCCTCAAGCTCGGATCAATGATTTGATCAAGTCTCCCACTACGGTGACAAATTTTCGTCCACTCTGCTAGGCTCGTTTTCTTCTCCTCCGTCGTGCGGATCAAAGCCGGTCTCGCACATAACACCTCACACAAAACAACCCCAAACGAGTACACGTCAGACTTCTCTGTCAACTGCCGATGACGAAAGTATTCCGGGTTTAAATACCCAAAACTGCCCTTCACCACCGTACTTATATGGGTCTGGGACGTGGTCACTGAGCCCATCTTCGAAAGCCCGAAATCCGAAACCTTAGCAATCCATTTCTCATCCAATAAAATATTCGTGCTCTTCACATCACGGTGAATAATCGTATACTTCGCACCTGTGTGAAGATAGTGCAGCCCACGTGCAACACCAATACAAATCTGGAGCCATTGATCCCACGAAAGAGGCGGGTTATCGGTTTTGTAGAGATGATCACGAAGGGTCCCACGTGCCATATATTCATACACCAAGGTCATCTCCTCGTCGTCCGTACAATATCCAACTAGGGGTACCAGATGGAGGTGGCGAACTTGCGAGAGCATCTCGATCTCCGTCTTGAACTCAACCGCTCCTTGTGACGACTCGGGTTTCAGCCGTTTGATTGCCACCGGGGAGATCCCACCGTCTACGTTGATGTACCCTTCGTACACGTGGCCGAATCCTCACACACCGATAATGAAAATGCTGTTGAAGTTTTGAGTGGCGGCTTTGATCTCCGCTACTGAAAAGTAACGACACAAATCCGACGGTAGAGATGACGACCCCCGAGTCTTGGTTGACTTAGTCGTGGAAAAGGAAATAGACCCCACTTTATTGCATTCTTGCTGGGGCTCAAACTCACAAAAATGAAGCCTAACCAGGTAATAAAACTTGGGATCGACAGGTAATATCCAGGTGAGATTATAGCTCTTGTTTATGGTTTTGTTCCTGCCCATCGACCGGCCGGTTTTGTAAACTTCACTTGGAGCAGAGTAATCTGCTATTTCTGAAAAAAGGAGCTGAATGCTTGTGTTTTGTGGCAAAACGCGCCGATTTGCACTTGAATCGTCCAAGTATTTAATCTCATCATTCACACCATCCCAAATTCTGTGCATACCAGTGTCCCGAGCAGAATCCAGATCGCTTCCGCCGATGTTGAATCGATACAACGTCTCCAGAGCTGTGTCGTTTTCTATCTGGAATGGGTTTTCGGCACCCACATAGACAACTTCATCTGCAATTCCATCTGTGTTTGTCGGTGAAGTGTAGTAAAGATTGTCGGGCGGCTTTGCTTTCAGTTGGGGAGAATTTTGAGTTGATGTCTCCGGTCCAAGTTCTGTAGTCGTGTTTATTGACTCAGTCCCCGGAAAATCCACACTGAAGGGTGATATCATCGACCGGAGTGTAGCTGGGTGTGTCTCCGGCCACCGGTGCGGTGATGATGTGGAGAAACAGGGGAAGAAGGAACAGAGGAGTTAGAATTGTTTTCATGGTGAATGTTTTCTGAAGATAATTGGAAAAGAAAGATGAGAGGGTGGATCATGTGAGAAATCGCATTGATGAATCAATCTTTTCTAATTGGAATTTAGAAACCCTAATGATGGAGGGTGTAATATTCAGAGGTTGAACGCTGGGCCGAGGAAAATTCAGAGCTTTGTGTTATCATGTGATGAGTTGAGGTGTGGTATACAAGCCTTTGGCTGTCATGTCCATTGCAAAGTGAGATGATATTTGTGGGAAATGTAAAACAAGTTTGTCTTCTTCCACTAATGATTAAAACAAGTTTGTGTTATCAAGGTTTTTATTCTCTCAACTTAATGATTGATTGGAAATGTAAGACAAGTTTATAATTCTCTTTATATATCATGTTTTTATATTATTTACGGATTAAAATTCGGTTCGAATCGAAATAGTTTATGTTTCAATTCATTATGTTTTACTGTTGGATTTAAGATTTAGGGTTTGGGTTCATCTCATTCTAACTTGATGCTCAAGACTGATTCAATTATCTTACACAAATTCATTAATAATTAGCAAACTCAAAGATAAATAAAAAAAGTTAATAAATGACAATAATTAACAAAAATAATTCATTGATTTAGTAGTTAGAAGGTTTCCCAATTTTGTTTTTTAGATAGATAACATGAAACTACTTTCAAACATCTACAATTCCCATAGGTAGGGATTTTGTCTTCTACTTTTGACTTGTTATATTATTGTTCACATACAAAATGTCGAACATTATGAGCACTAGTGGGACTTGGATCCATAGACTTGCTTGTTAAAAGCGGACTTGACCGAGTCTTGAATAGCTTAGTTTTCAGGGATGTGTTAATTAATGGCCTTCCTCAAAATAAGTGGGGATGTTCAATCGAGAGATCAGCTCCCTCTCAATTGTTTTGTGCGTTAGAAGAGTAATATATTGTAGTAATCCGATAATTGAGTTCTGATGTGCAATTCTGCTCGTCTAATCCTTGATCGTCCCGCTAATAACGTTATTAAAAAAAAGTGATTTCCTTACATCCTTAAAGACTTATAATCATTCTCAAATTTTTATCAAATTAATTAATTAGTTTATAAATTAAGAATATTCTTCAGCTCTGATAAGTGATATTTTGTCATATTTGATGTTATTCGTGCTTATCAACTTCAAGTCACCTCTCTTATCCTTCGTACTTCGTTGCCCATTGTGAGAAATATGTAGTTTGAATTTTCATACATTGTTTTTATAAATTTCATTTAGAAATTGAATGAACCCAGTGGAAATAAATGAAGAGATGTATGAAACATGTCAATAATATTACTCCTCCATGTGAGAAACACATATTTATTTGGCTAAATAGTTGCAACAATTGTTGAATTTTACTATAAATTTAGCAACCGTTCCTAAACTTTATCATAATTTTAGCAATTGTCCATATACTTCAATTTAGTGTCCCTCGTCCGGGAATTTTACCCTAATGTTTTCATTAGTCCATTCGTCTATTTTTCAAACAAATTCCATTAAAAAAAGTCACGTGAAACGCACTTGATCGAATTGACAATTTTGCCCTTTTTTAATGGAATTCATTTGAAAAATAGATTGAGGGACTAACGGAAACATAAGAGTAAAATTCAGGGACGGGAGACATTAATATTGAAGTATAAGGACGTTACTAAAAGTCTAAAATTATGATAAAATTTAGGGACGATTTCAACCATTTCCCATATTTATTTTGTCAAGTAATTAGGCAAATATTTGAAGTTGCCCATCGATTGCTACTGTTTTATTAGTAGAATTTAAGTTTTTGGATTAATACTTTTGACCTATATTTTGTGTATGTGTGTTGATAACCAAAATGGCACTGTTTAAGTAAAATTTATGTTGGTTGATTAATTAATATCGATGTAAAACACAATCAACAAGTTACAATATAACAATAGACTAACGTTTAATGCCTTTAGAAAACTTATATAAAATTAATAAGAAATAAAAGCACATGAAAATTAATTTAGAATATATTCAATTTAAATGGAATGTACTGTTATATTTTCATACAATACAAGAAATTAAAATCAATATTAATGCTTGCATGTAATGAATGTATATATAGTAGTGGTATATATAAATAATTAAGCCATAGAGTTTGGAGAAAATATATTTGTAACATCATTGTTTTATGAGGAAAACAAATAACATACAATATGGCAATAAACATTATTTCCAATTTTATAGGAGCTTTATTTTTCGTTCTAGCAATTCATGCTTTCTCAGTTCAGTCGATTCAAAATGGGGATAATGGGGATGGATCGACAATAGGGCTTGCCCATCTCAGAAGCTACCTGAGGGCGTTGGGATACCTAAACGACGACGTTTCGAAAAACCCTAATCAAACCATTCACGACAGCAGGTTGGATTATGGTGAACATTTGGAATCTGCACTAAAATTGTTCCAAAACAACTTCCATTTGAATGTCACGGGAAGGCTTGATTCCCAGACCGTTGATCTAATCAACACTCCAAGATGTGGCGTGCCTGATAGGATCAACGGTCATCATTTGGTCAATCTAAACGTGACCGGTTCACGTGGACATTTTGTTCATGTGGGCTCTCATTATGCCTTCTTTGAAGGCGAACCGAAATGGCCACCGGAGAAGCATGATCTGACATTCAAAATAGAATCTGGAGCCCAAAGCAGTGTTCGGCCGTGGGATTTGGAGCTGGCATGCATCCAAGCATTTGATCTATGGTCCACCGTTTCCGACTTCACATTTTCCGAGGTGGAGGCCGATGGGACACCGGACCTCAAGATCAGCTTTAAACGTGGCGATCAAGGTGATGGGTGGGCGTTTGATGGGCCAGGTAATTTGCTGGCCTATGCAAACGGCCCCACCGATGGGACGCTACGCTTTGATGCAGACGAGAATTGGAGCCTTGGGCCACCAAATGCAACCCAAGTTGACATGGTGTGGGTGGCTACTCATGAAATAGGGCACCTTCTAGGGCTAAACCATAGTATGATCAAAGAGGCCATTATGTATCCCTTTGTTGATTCTGGAAAGACGAGGAGGGCTTTGAACATTGATGATATTGATGGGATTCGAGCTTTGTACTCCCTGTAGGTTCCCAGCCCTAGTTTCAATTGATCAATGCCCGGAGTTCTTCGAGCTGCTTTCTCATTCATCTCCTCGGATGAAAAGGATGCCATGCTAGAATTGGATTTTTCATAGAATTAATGTTTTGTTTTTGTTTTTCGTTTTAGTGCAATAATACGTGGTACGTATTGTTTTTATGTCTCGTGTAAGTTTCGAAATTTGTTAATGCCAAGTAGTGCATTATATGTATAAAAAAAAAAAAGTAGTGCATTATAATATTGTTTATTGTCTTTGAACCAATCTTAAAGTAGAATATCGTATTTTAAACAAAAGATTATGATCAAGACCTGTAAAAGTTTTTTTTGTTAAACAAAAAGATTCATTAAACCTACAAAGCATGACCCAAAGGGAACAAGGAGCCATGCTCAACAGACAGAGAAAAACAAAAGCCGGGCCAAAAACCCAACAACCAAACAGACAGCAATACTAGTCACAAAGGACCACCTTGATGGTGTGCTATAAGGTTAGGTCTTGAAACGAATCCGGCCCAAATCTTTCTTATGGGTTAATGGCTTAATACCTCCAATGGTTCTTGAATTATACCTTACGACGTGTCATTTTAGTTTATGAACTAAATTTTTACATTTTTTTGTCCTCGTAAGTCTTCTAAATATCCCAAGTTGATTTTTCATAGTCAATTTTGACCATTTTACCCTCTATTTGAAGAATATAAGATTAAATTTATATATTTTAAATATTTAAAAAAATAAATTTTAGGGAAATAAAATAAAGAAAATTTTAAAAATATAAAATCTCGGAACGCAAAAATATTACAACCGTGTCCATAAAACAATCTTCACATGTGTGACATATTGATCATTGACTTGGCCCTCCTAAATCTTTCACTTTTAACGTCTGCAGTAAAAAATTATCAATTTAATTTTGTCGCATCTGTACTTAGGAGTACAAGTTGTTGGTACTTCAAAAAGTAAGAGTTTTCAAAAGGGATTCGGATTGGGTGAACGCAATGGAACTAAGAGTCATTTTCTTTTTGTTGTATTTATTTCTAAATGTTTTCTTTATTTAAATTTTTTGTTCAAAAAATATGAATCGGCCCTTATATTCCTCCAATAAAAGGTGAATTGGTCAAAATTGACTAAGAATGACCAACTTGGGACATTTGTAGAGTTTGAAGACTAAAGAGTGTAATAATAATTTAGTTCATGGACCAAAATAGCACTCAAGGTATAATTCAAGGACCATTGGAAACATTAACCCCTTTCTTAAAACACAACAAATACGGTTGTCACTTTATAGATCATTAGTATATTCTTCTGCTCTGAGAAGTGATATTTTGTCATATTTGATGTTATTCATGCTTATCAACTTCAAGTCACCTATCTTATCCTTCGTACTTCGTTGCCCATTGTGAGAAATATATAGTTCGAATTTTCATACATTGTTTTTATAAATTTCATTTAGAAATTGAATGAACCCAGCGGAAATAAATGAAGAGATGTATGAAACAAGTCAATAATATTACTCCTCCATGTGAGAAACACATATTTATTTGGCTAAATGGTTGCAACTATCTTTGAATTTTACTATAAATTTAGCACCCGTTCCTAAACTTTATCATAATTTTAGCAACCGTCCATATACTTCAATTTAGTGTCCCTCGTCCGGGAATTTTACCCTAATGTTTTCATTAGTCCCTTCGTCTATTTTTCAAACAAATTCCATTAAAAAAAGTCACGTGAAACGCACTTGATCGAATTGACAATTTTGCCCTTTTTTAATGGAATTCATTTGAAAAATAGATTGAGGGACTAACGGAAACATAAGAGTAAAATTCAGGGATGAGAGACATTAATATTGAAGTATAAGGACGTTACTAAAAGTCTAAAATTATGATAAAATTTAGGGACGATTTCAACCATTTTCCATATTTATTTTGTCAAGTAATTAGGCAAATATTTGAAGTTGCCCATCGATTGCTACTGTTTTATTAGTAGAATTTAAGTTTTTGGATTAATACTTTTGACCTATATTTTGTGTATGTGTGTTGATAACCAAAATGGCACTGTTTAAGTAAAATTTATGTTGGTTGATTAATTAATATCGATGTAAAACACAATCAACAAGTTACAATATAACAATAGACTAACGTTTAATGCCTTTAGAAAACTTATATAAAATTAATAAGAAATAAAAGCACATGAAAATTAATTTAGAATATATTCAATTTAAATGGAATGTACTGTTATATTTTCATACAATACAAGAAATTAAAATCAATATTAATGCTTGCATGTAATGAATGTATATATAGTAGTGGTATATATAAATAATTAAGCCATAGAGTTTGGAGAAAATATATTTGTAACACCATTGTTTTATGAGGAAAACAAATAACATACAATATGGCAATAAACATTATTTCCAATTTTATAGGAGCTTTATTTTTCGTTCTAGCAATTCATGCTTTCTCAGTTCAGTCGATTCAAAATGGGGATGGATCGACAATAGGACTTGCCCATCTCAGAAGCTACCTGAGGGCGTTGGGATACCTAAACGACGACGTTTCGAAAAACCCTAATCAAACCATTCACGACAGCAGGTTGGATTATGGTGAACATTTGGAATCTGCACTAAAATTGTTCCAAAACAACTTCCATTTGAATGTCACGGGAAGGCTTGATTCCCAGACCGTTGATCTAATCAACACTCCAAGATGTGGCGTGCCTGATAGGATCAACGGTCATCATTTGGTCAATCTAAACGTGACCGGTTCACGTGGACATTTTGTTCATGTGGGCTCTCATTATGCCTTCTTTGAAGGCGAACCGAAATGGCCACCGGAGAAGCATGATCTGACATTCAAAATAGAATCTGGAGCCCAAAGCAGTGTTCGGCCGTGGGATTTGGAGCTGGCATGCATCCAAGCATTTGATCTATGGTCCAACGTTTCCGACTTCACATTTTCCGAGGTGGAGGCCGATGGGACACCGGACCTCAAGATCAGCTTTAAACGTGGCGATCAAGGTGATGGGTGGGCGTTTGATGGGCCAGGTAATTTGCTGGCATATGCAAACGGCCCCACCGATGGGACGCTGCGCTTTGATGCAGACGAGAATTGGAGCCTTGGGCCACCAAATGCAACCCAGGTTGACATGGTGTGGGTGGCTACTCATGAAATAGGGCACCTTCTAGGGCTAAACCATAGTATGATCAAAGAGGCCATTATGTATCCCTTTGTTGATTCTGGAAAGACGAGGAGGGCTTTGAACATTGATGATATTGATGGGATTCGAGCTTTGTACTCCCTATAGGTTTCCAACCCTACCTTCAATTGATCAATACCTGGAGTTCTCCAAGCTGCTTTTGTCATTTGTCTCCTCGGATGAAAACGATGCCATGCTAGAATTGGATTTTTCATAGAATTAATGTTTTGTTTTTGTTTTTCGTTTTAGTGCAATAATACATGGTACGTGTTGTTTTTATGTCTCGTGTAAGTTTCGAAATTTGTTAATGCCAAGTAGTTCATTATATGTATAAAAAAAAGTAGTGCATTATAATATTGTTTATTGTCTTTGAACCAATCTTAAAGTAGAGTATCATATTTTAAACAAAAGATTATGATCAAGACCTGTAAAAGTTTATTTTGTTAAACAAAAAGATTCATTAAACCTGCAAAGGAGGACCCAAAGGGAACAAGGAGCCAAGCTCAACAGACAAAGAAAAACAAAAGCTGGGTCAAAAACCCAGCAACCAAACAGACAGCAGTACTAGTCACAAATGACCACCTTGATGGTGTGTTATAAGGTTAGGTCTTGAAACGAATCCGGCCCAAAAGTTCTTATGGGTTAATGGCTTAATACCTCCAATGGTTCCTGAATTATACCTTACGACGTGTCATTTTAGTTTATGAACTAAATTTTTACCTTTTTAGTCCTCAAACTCTTCTAAATATCCCAAGTTGATTTTTCATAGTCAATTTTGACCATTTTACCATCTATTTGAAGAATATAAGATTAGATTTATATATTTTAAATATTAAAAAAATACATTTTAAGGTAATAAAATAAAGAAATATTTAAAAATATAAAATCTCGGCAAGCAAAAGTATTTCAACCGTGTCCATAAAACAATCTTCACATGTGTGACATATTAATCATTGACTTGGCCCACCTTAATCTTTCACTTTTAACGTCTGCAGTAAAAAATGATCAATCTAATTTTGTCGTATCTTTACTTAGGAGTACAAGTTGTTGGTACTTCAAAAAGTAGGGGTTTGCAAAAGGGATTCAGATTGGGTGAACGCAATGGAACTAAGAGTCATTTTCTTTTTGTTGTATTTATTTCTAAATGTTTCCTTTATTTAAGTTTTTTGTTCAAAAAATATGAATCGGCCCTTATATTCCTCCAATAAAAGGTAAATTGGTCAAAATTGACTAAGAATGACCAACTTGGGACATTTGTAGAGTTTGAAGACTAAAGAGTGTAATAATTTAATTCATGGACCAAAGTGGCACTCAAGGTATAATTCAAGTACCATTGGAAACGTTAACCCCTTTCTTAAAACACAACAAGTACGGTTGTCACTTTGTAGATCATTAGTATGATTTTCCGACTATATATTTTATAAATCCATCCATTCAATGGAGTCATCGTTTAATGGTTGATTCATTTAATGTTAGATTTTAAATTGCAAAATCAACAATCCCATTGAATGGATGGTTTCTTATAATTCTGTTGATGATGCAATTATGTTTCCATATCTTGGTCCTGAAAAAAGCCAAGAGGGATTTGTAATAGTGATGATATTGATGGCATTAAAGCTTTGTACAATCAACCATAGACTAATTATATATATGTGAAAATAACCATAGAGTAATTATAATAAAATTTGTTATACAATTTATCATTTAATTTTTGGGTGTCTATTATTCTAAGCGTTATATTTTTTTAATAAATTGGAAACGTTAACCCCTTTCTTAAAACACAACAAGTACGGTTGTCACTTTGTAGATCATTAGTATGATTTTCCGACTATATATTTTATAAATCCATCCATTCAATGGAGTCATCGTTTAATGGTTGATTCATTTAATGTTAGATTTTAAATTGCAAAATCAACAATCCCATTGAATGGATGGTTTCTTATAATTCTGTTGATGATGCAATTATGTTTCCATATCTTGGTCCTGAAAAAAGCCAAGAGGGATTTGTAATAGTGATGATATTGATGGCATTAAAGCTTTGTACAATCAACCATAGACTAATTATATATATGTGAAAATAACCATAGAGTAATTATAATAAAATTTGTTATACAATTTATCATTTAATTTTTGGGTGTCTATTATTCTAAGCGTTATATTTTTTTAATAAATTATAAGTATTATGTTCTAATGAAAAGTTTTAAATTTAACGTACGTAAATAATGAAAACAACTTATTAATATTTATATTTGTAATTCGATATCTAATCAATGTTGTTGTGATACCCCAATTTATGTACATGTACTATATTTTGAGTATTTATTTAAATGAATTGCCATTTTATTTATGACAGTTAGTGGCCTGGGGCAGGTAATTAATAAGAAGAAATAACTATATACTTAAATGTGTTTGGAACCACACTTGTTTTTTTGTTCTTTTTTTAGACCCTTTTTTTTTTTTAAGATTTATACTATTATTCCTAATATTTACAATTGGATGAGATAATAAGGTATTTTAAGTCTCAAATCAGCAAACCGTAAAGTGAAGTAATTGTAGTTAATTTGTTTATATATATATATTTCGTCATGTGCTCGTCGAGGGTTAATTGATTTCTTTGACCGCATGATCTCAAGGTATTTTCGGTCATGCGTGTTCGTCGAGGTTGTCTACACGCGTTGTACAAGGTTTCAACCGCATATCATTGAAGTATTTTCAGATATGCATTACTAGGAGTAGGTCCCCGTGGTGGACCACTCGATTCTCAAGCCATTGCTTTGAGGTATTTTCAGTGGTGGTTAGATGAGTAGATCCCCAGGTTGGATCTCTCGGTTCCCTAGCCATTGCTTTGAGGTATTTTTAGCGGTGGTTAGGATGGCATGTCCCCTTGTTGGACTGCCTTTTCTGGCACAGTAAGGGATGATGGGATATTTGTTATGAGTAGTGTGAGTATGTGTTTCCTTGTAGTTTAAGCTCCTTCGAGGAGGATTTTCAAAGCAATGGTGTGGACCACGAGGCATTGTTCTTTCGAGGATTTCGTGGGTCCCGCTGGGTTTTAATGAAAAGGCTTTTCCGGTAAATAAATAAATATATATATATATATATATATATTTGTTTACCTACTTAAAGGATTTTAATTAGGCATGCATGGTTTTTATATAAGGAGTGGATAATATGTACGTTTTCCTCGGAAATTGTTTTGAAATTGTTTTAAAATTGTTATTTTTGCCCACTCACAACTTTTCTTGTTTTGCGCTCCTCCAGGCCGTAGCGAGCGACGAGGATAATTTCCTAGGCGGAGGCATCATCTTTTGTTGCACAACCATTACGTAGGACTTTTGTAGGATCTGTAACTTTAAATTTAACCTAGTTTTCTCTGATTACCTTACGGATTTAATTGTTGAGATGTTTGTATGGTTTTTTTGGTTTTGGATTATTTGAGATTGTTTGGTTTAAAGTTGGGTTTGACATATTACTGGTGAGACTATGCCGAATTTTCGATAGAGTTTTTCTTAAGGACTTGGTTGTTAGCGTAAGGTTACTTCTGGAAATGCTTTGAGTTTTCAGGCGTTGTCAGACGGGAGCATGGCTTCTCACGGATTTCGAGGGAAAAATTCGGGATGGGTCCTGTCATTACATGTAATTAAAAAATAATTATCCTAAAATTAAAAATAAATTTAGTTTCTAAAATGATAATAATAATAATTACCTTCGGTAGGGAGTCACAATCAAGAATCAAGCCATCAAAATATTTACTTAAGAAATTCTCAACAGATTTGACAAAAACAACATAATTCATCTCTGCCTTGGGAGATTGTGACTTCGATCCCAGAGTAGAAAATTGACGAAGATTCTTGTAAACTCTGCCTCCCATATTGTTGTTTTCATAAAAATCTGACATGTTCATGTTCTCGTCTCCCATAAAACCACCTTAAAAATGATACTTAAAATTTAGGATAAACTAAATAAAAGTACGCAAAATATAGGAGCCATTTCAAGTTCGTACCCCAACTATGAAAATTAGCATCTAGGTAACAATCAAAACAAAACATTTAGGTATCCACCGTTAGTAATCTGTTAAAAAAATATGTTAAGTGCCAAAGTGGCATTTTTGGGGACTTTTTTATATTGACATGTATGCCATGTAGACAAAAAAAAAATTGAATACTATTAAAAATAATTAATAAAATCTTAAAATAAATTAAAAAATTAAAAAATTAAAAAAAACCAAAACAAAGCCCAACTTCCTTCTCAATCCTTCTTCGTCCTCTCGTAACCCAAAACCTACCCTCTCCTCCATCGACAATGACCACTTTAATTGCCTCCCGGACTCCCTTCTTCTCTTCGTCTTCAACAAGGTTGGCGACGCCAAGGTCATCGGCCGCGGCTGCGTCGTTTCCCACTTCTACTGCGTCGCTTCTGCCTTCTCCGTTGAAGACTTGATTCTACGTCGACACAGCAGCCACGACTAATCCGGTGTCCAAATCCAAATTCAAACACCCAAAATCCAACGACCCAGAATCCAACCACCCAAAACCTTGCAAATAAACACCACCAAATCCAAACACCCAGACACCGAAACCCACACAACCGGACATTGAAACACTAAAAATGGAAGTGAAACTCTGAACGGCTAGCTCCTTGGTCTCCAAGCTCAACTCAGTCTCCTCACAAACCCGAGTCGATGCCTTGAAAGAGCTTCATCTCATCACCAAGCTTGACCTCGACTGCCGCGACAATCCGGCACCGCCGCCGCCACTTGAGAATGTCGCTCTCGATTCCAAGAACTGGAAGAAGCCTTTTCGACGGAAGAATGGCGATTTCATGTTTACACCGCCTCTATACGCTGATCGGAACAAGATGACCCGAGACTTGGTTAACGACTCGAACAGCGACTACCGCTTGCTCCAGAAGCTCCCTTTCTGGTACCTCCAAGCTCCGTCATTCTATCCGCTGACGCCGAGTGCGACCGCTTCAGGAAGGACCCGGGCACATAGGCCTTGCCTAATGGGATCCCGCGGTGGCGATGGACTTCTTGAGAGAGAGACGTTGATGATATATTTCTTAATGAAGTCCTCCGGAGTGACTCCGGGGATGTAGAACGACTGGGTGCCATGGATGAGCAGTAGGAAGATCGCAGAGATCGTAAGTGTACGGATTCCATGGTGGATATACAAGACTCCATCGCCTCTGACTGAGAGAGAAATCAGAGGGCAAGGGGGTGTTTGTGGTATTTTCCTTAACCCCAAATTCATCAAAAATTGAAGATGAAGGGAGGGATTTGGGTGGAATTAAAGCTTCCATGTATGAGATGCCAAGATTAGTTTTCTGCTTTCTTTTGGTTTTTTTTAATTGTTTTGTTTTGTTTGTTTTGAAATTTTATTAATTGTTGTTAATATATATTCAAATTTTATTATTTTTTATCTGACATGGAGTCCATGTCAGCATTTAAAAAAATGCCCACAAGTGCCACTTGACACTTAATCGATTTTTTTTAACATATTACTAACAGTGGGTACCTAGATGTTGTATTTTGATAGTTTGGGTACCTAGAATCCAATTTTCATAGTTGGGGTACAATTTGAAATGACCCATATAATTTGGGTACTTTTATGTAGTTTATCCTTAAATTTAATAAAACATAAAAAATGAACAAACATGCCATACAATTCCGCGCAGGTCCCGCATGCTGCTTACGACAACTCCCAGGCGAAATGGATCCTCCAAAAGTGATCTCACACGAACAAACTCGTAAGTTGTAGCTCTCTCCAAATAGGCCTCCACATCTAGGGTGAAACGCAAAGGAGGAGTGTCCATCATCCTAGTCAAAACAAATGGCAAAAACTCAAAATTATTTCAAATGAAATATAATTCGACAAATTATGAAAAGAAAGAAGACTTACGAGGTAGAATAAGTAGAATTGTGCTTAGAAATTAAATGTCCCTCATCCTCATCAATTCGAATTGATTATCAATATTAATTTTGAATAAAACCCTAATACATCATTGATACATACATTTGGTAGATGAAGGCCTTTGTGGGCTATTTTTTACCACCAAATGAGTACCTTGTCTTCCATTCATCAATTTATTTCCTTGCATAGAGAGTCAAATGAGTAAGCTTGTCTTCCATTCATCAATTTATTTCCTAGCATGAATTATTCTTGGGAATATAAATCGGCGTGCTATTGAGATCACATAATATCATATGCAATCGTTAGAGCATTGCATCATATGCCCAAGGACCAAAGAAGGGAGGGATATGAAGAAAACGAAGCTATATGGGAAGAAGATGAGGCGAACTCTTTTTATTTATTTGATTAGATCAAGCATCATGAAGAATATGAGATATCCCATAAATAAGATTAATTTTATAGGATTAGGAATTAAAAAAAAAAAATCAATGTCCCAATAAATAATTTAAGGTTTTAAATGTAAAAAAAATGGATGATTCTTGAAGTAAATTAAACTAAGAACTCTCTGAAGTTTTCAACTCAACTCTAACTATCAATATTCTTGGTGCTTTTCGTTTGCGGGCGAGTTGGCTTTGAGCTGGTTATAATAGAACTTGAACATCACCAACATAAAATTCATTATTTTTAAGGTATTATTATTAATAAATATTTAATTACATTGAAATTTATGGACTAACGGGATGTACGGTATATGCAATATTATATGAGGCAGTTAAAGTAAATGATTGGTGGTTGGCAAATAAGAGAGAGTACGTAATTGATAGGTCATAATTGAGTTAGAATAATAAGAATTTGAATTTGAATTTCTCGTTTTTTTTTTTACCAAGGGGTATCATCATCACATAAGTGAGGTGACTACTGAGTACATGTATTGTTTTACGTTGATAGGGTTCATAGGGATATGAGTGACATATCGTAACATGATGGAAATACGAATTTGAATTTGAATTTCTCTTTCTTTTTACTAAGGGGTATCATCATCACATGAGTGAGGTGACTACGGAGTACATGTATTGTTTTACGGTGAGAGAGATATGAGTGACATATCGATGAAAATGATTCTATAGATGTATTAATTGTCATCCATCCATCAATTTATTTCTCTACGCATAGTGCATTCCATTTTGGTGTTAATTTTGTGTTCATTATTTTGGAGCATGGGGGCAAAGGTATCTATAGATGAAGAGGGAAGCAAAGCCTTCATTCACATAGGTGCATATTGATAGCATAATGTCATATGTAATCGTTAGAGCATTGAATTATGTGCCAAATGACCAAAGAGGGCGAGGGACATGAAGAAACAGAAGCTACTTGGGAAGAAGATGAGGCGAGCTCCTTTGCTTTATTTGATTAGATCGAGCATCTTGAAGAATATGAGACTAATAAGTTATTTTGTTTGGGCTAATGGTTCAATCGTGCGTGAATTATAATAAATTTTAAATTTCGTCCTTGAGCTTCAATGTTGATTTATGTGGACCTTGAAATATGTGTTGATCTATATCAATTGTCCTTCAATTTTTTGAACAGTTTCCGTCAAAATTAAGGATAAAATTGTCTTTTTATGATATAGATATATTATGCATGTTATTTAACAAACTTGCATAAAAAAATCAATTTTCCTGCCCAAAAAGCCCTTAATTTCTGTTTCTCTTTTAGATATAGCTCGACGCATATTTTATAAATCATATACTAATATTAGAATTTATATAAGAATTTATAAATAATTCAAGAACGATGATAATTAATAAGTCTTTTTTTCGTTATTTTCTTGAGATGAGGTCGATCGTTTCTTTTGAGGAACACTGGATTTATTTTTGGCCGGTCGGTTTTGAGAATTTAAGATTTTGTGAGAAAGCAAGCTTTTAACTGTCCTATTCCTTTTGAAAATTCAATCCTAATAAATTTTGAACACTTTGCTCATTTATGTTGGTTGTAGCTCAATTTAAACCCAGATATAACATTACCAAAAGAACCTCAAAGTTCATGCCTCTTTAGCCTTGCAAAAGGAAAAAGATCGATCAATGTATCCCAATAATAATAATAATTTAAAGGATTAGGAATTAAAAAAAAAATATATATATATATATAAGATCAATGTCCCAATAAATAATTTAAGGTTTTAGGTGTTACCAACTTGGAGGATGCTTGAAGCAAATTAAACTAAGAACTCTTCATACAGAAGGGTACGTTTTCAACTCAACCCAACCTATCATTGTTCTTGGTGCTTTACGTCATGCACAAAATATTCATTATTTCTAAAGTATATTATTAATAAATATTTAATTATATTACAATTTATGGACTAATAAGAATATAGAACGTACAGTATATGCAATATTAAGAGGTTAGGCCTTAATATTGGGCCGGGTCTAGCAAGTCCGGACCAAATTTTTTGGATTTGCATCGAGTCAGGCTGAATTTGTGTCATATTTTAAAAAATACCGGGTCGGACCAGATGGACTTAGTCACATATATAAAAACTCAAGCACTTTGTCGGATTGAGTTTTTATCGGGCTTCATGGGCCAAGCCAAATAAACCCACTCGGCCAAGCTCAATCGGACTTTTTTGTTTTTAAACTCGAGAATTTGTGTAATATGAATAAGTGGTGATTAGTATATCCACTTTCAAGAGAAAATAAAAATAATGTCGCCGGAATATTTGATAATTAAAATGGGCTGGGTTTGGGACTTTAAAAAATGAGCTGAGACATTTAATTTCAATTTTTACATTAGATATATATCTTTAGGCTTACGGGTCGGGCTTATATGGACATATTGGGCTGAATTTTATCGGACTGGGTCTATCGGTTATATTGAGTTTAAACACCTAAGTTCAAGCCCAAACGACTGAATTTTGGGCCGGGCCAGCCCATGGTCCATGGCCCATAGCGGGCCGAGCTGGGCTTGGGTTCAATGAGCCAAGCGAGCCTCCAAAAGCCCATGGGCTTCTGGGCCAAATGGTGAGGACTATATGAGGTAACCAAAACAAATTATAGGTACGTAATTGACAAAAAAAAAAGTAAATAATAGGTCATAATTAAGTCAGAATGATACGAATTTGAATTTTTATTTTTTATTTTTACCAAGATTATCATCATCACATAAAAAATCCAAAATTTAATTATACCAAAATTGCTAGACAAAGTTTGATGTACCAAATTACTAAATTTATACCAAAAAATATGACAATTGTTGCGAAGGGCCCCGGGACAATTTATATATTAAACTTTGCTCCCATGCTCCAAAATAATGAACACAAAAAAATTAAAACCAAAATGGAATGTACTTTAAATAAAAGTTTACTCACTTGACTCTCTCTACGAGGAAAAAAATTGATGGACATCGAGTTCATTTAGTGTTGGGAAATAATAAACACAAAAATGATGAGTTCATGCATATATGATATATATATATATATATATATATATATATATACACACACACACACGTACGTAGCTATATAATAGAGGGGAGAGGTGAGTGAGCCAAAATGATTACACGAATGTATTTATTCAATAAATTCATCATTCAACGGTTAATTTTAGTTGGATTTTTTTTGTTACTTTCAATTATGATGATTTAATTATGACTATTGAATAGTGAATCTACTGCATACATCCATGAAATTATCACCACATAACGGATGATGATGTCCTTTTTTTTTTTTTTTTTTTTTTTTTTTAGCATTGAAAAGCATGGTGGTGGCATTCAATAAAAACTTAGGTGGTTTCTCTTTGTCCCACAGTACCTTGATAGTACCAGTACTACCATGAAAGGCTCTCTCTTTTTCTCATCACTAATTGAAAGCATGGAACACTCACGGACGGCTCACCTATCACTCTATCAAACAATTGCATGAATGGCGCTCACATGCAGGGAGAAGGAATCTATTTTCACACACCAAAGAGAAATAATTGGACTCGTTTTTTAACTCATATATTTTTACCACAGCCCCGGATGATTCACACAATTTGACCTTTACTTTTACCCTTCATATTCGGGTTATAAATATGGGTGCATGTGATCGTAATATCACATGCTTAACTCCCAACTTTCTATTGACCAAAAATCCAAAACAAAACTCCCAACTTTCTTGTCAATCTCTCTTCCTCTCACTCTATTGACCAAAAGTCATAGGCCATTTGCCAATTTGTAATATCAAAGGCTCACATTTATATATACCTTGTAATTCTCATCAACAATTGAAAACATGCATGGTACACTAACGACTCGCCATCAGTACTTATCAATAGGGTTGGGCGCGGTTCGATCGAATTGAGTCAGATTTTGCCAAAATTACCAGTCAATCTAAGGTCTTAGGATTTTTATTTATCCGAACTTAAACCGAACTGCATCAAAGTAAAATTATCAAGTTTGTAAACTAATCGGATTGGCTTCGATTGATTCGATTTTGAAATTTCGACTCTTACATGTTTAGCCAAATTTATATGCTTAAATTCCTTTTTAGCTCAATTTTTTTATTAGTAACAATTCAAACCCATTAGAATTGGTTTGATAGAATTTTCTTTTTGTGTGTGTAGTTTACTTTTTAGGTTAAAAAACCCAACCAAACTAAACTAGTTCGGTTAAAGGTAAAAAAGTTCATATATGAGTTTTAAATTAAGCTACTAGCCTATTACTAACATAAATTAGCAAAGTGTTCAAATTTTTTTAGGACTCAATCCATAAAAGGAGTATGGTCCTCACACGTTCAAATTCTCAAGCCTCATTTGTATACAAAATTAAAATAGAGAGTATGAGAACAAATCCAAAAAAAATCAAGAATTTCGGGTAATTAACTAACTATAATAAGGAATAATAATGAATCCCATGCCAAAGCCTACCGGCCAAAATCAAATCTAGTGTTGCCTCATCGTATAGAAAGAACTTTGTTTATTTTTTTAACGAAATAAAATATAGGCTTATTGATTGTTATCGTCTTTGAATTATATATAAATTTTAAGTTTCATTAAACTTCAATATTAATGTATGTAATACATGAAATATGTATCGAGTTATATTCGAAAAAGAGTAAGAACTAAGGGTTTTTTGGCCAAAAAATTGATAGTTTTCGGAGAGATTTTTATTAATTAGCAGGTATAGTATGCACATATTATAAAAACACAACTACATATGTGCTTGATCCATTTTGAAGCTAGGTTTGTTGGCTTGTTTATAAATTACAGCAACACTAATTCAAAATGGCCCAATCCTGTACTTATTTAGCTAGTTTAACGGAGTCCATCTATGCTGTCGAACAAATCTGATCTTCACGTACCATTCATTTATCTCTATTTTTTTTAGTTGTGTTTGAACCCTTTAACCGTTGATTTATTTGATACATATGAATGACTAAACGATTACAATCTTGTTGATTTTTTGCGAAGATGATATTTAAATGATGATTTAAAGAATGAACGGTTTTGATTATAATAAATGTATAACAAAAATTTGATAAATCAAAATAATTATATGCGCATGTACAATCGGGATGTAATGTAAGTATTATCCATTAATAAATCATCTTAGGACACCCTCAATTACTCTAGATGGTCTAAATCTGACATGGCATCCTCACCTCAACTACACAAGCTTGCTTTGCTCCCTCAGACAAAATTTTGGCCCTTTTAAGTTTGTTAAAATAATTTGTAAGTTTTTATTTCAAGTTTTTTATCGAACTTTAATTTTTAAATTTGTTAAAATCAATTTGATGGTAAAAGTATTGAAATGTTGTTACCATATCAGCAACTTAACGTTTTCTATAACAAAATTGAAGGAATGAGGGATGCAAGATACAAAATACGAGCATAGTTGGGAAAGTGATACAAGATGAAATATAAAACAACAACAGGTTGGCCCAGTGGTTATGACGTTCTCAGACTTGGTATGCTCCCGGTTAGTCATGAGTTCGTTTCCCCTCAGGTTATATCCTAATTGTGGCCAGGGGTGCGCTGCAATCCGTGTGTGAGTCTTCCCGGCCTCCGGCGTAGATTAGTTCTTAGTTGTCAATTTTGGGATACTGCGTGTCAATGACAAAAAAAAATTACAAAACGAAATATAAAGAGGAAAGTGGGATTTTAGAATAAAAAAACAAGATTAAATCAATTAAAAAAACTTTTAAATATTAAATTTGACCCATTTTGTGTTGTGTTGGGCCGGGCCTGCTAATATCAAACCCATCGTCAAAGCTTTTAGTTTCGACTGTACCCATCTACAGACCTATTGAGTATTGAGGACCCTTCATTTCCTACTTGTTTTCGTTCTCTTTCACTCGGCACAAAGGTTTTGGTGTCGGCCGTCGGCACGCAGTCGCGGACGCCGATGGTACGCACAAAGCGCAGCCGCACACGACGCACACGCACTCCATAGGTATCTCCTCATCCTTCACAATCGAACTTCTCTCTCACACTCTCATTCGTTCTCTCTCTCTCTCACTGTCGCGCCGTTCTCTCAGTGTTTCACGCCTCCTTAAAACGGTGGTCCTCTTGTCTATTCTTTCTCCCTAAACCCTAAACCCCTAAACCCAAAAACCCCAATCTGCATAGCATTTGCAGTTCATAGATGTTGAATTTGTGATCTTCATTCGTTTAATGCAATTTTTTATAGGTTGTTGCTGCATATTTGCTCACTGTTTTGGGAGGCTTAGCTTGCCCCTCTGCTGCTGATCTGAAGGGCATTGAACCATCAGGTAATTGACTTTTGACTGGGACGAAGCCCCATCTTCACCCCCAATAACTCTCTCTCTCGTCGTTCTCCCATGGCTGCCTCTGGTTCGAAGCTCTATCCTCCTTCTTCTTCAAAACCTCCCAACATTTCCATCACTGAACGCCAAAACCCAAACCATTCAACCTCCACAATCCCTCCTATCCTACCTTCTCAGGAAGAAATGGCTCTCTCACGCGCCTCCCACATAACGTTTCCAGAGCTCATCCGTCGCCGTTCCCACCACCGCAAGCAGCTCAAAAAATCCTACAAAGACTACTACTGGGCCCTCATGGAGGAACTCAAGATCAAATACAGGGATTACTACTGGAAGTACGGTGTGAGCCCTTTTAAAGAAGAGCACCCGAGTGATAGAGACTCTTCTGGGGTTGCTGAAGTCACCGATGAGAACAATAACAACATCAACAACAACACTAATGGCGGTACTGTTGCGATAACTCGGACTGAATTGGATGGGAAGAAGAAACTGCAATGCTCTTTTAGTGGGTGTAAGACGAAGGCCATGGCATTGACGAGCTTTTGTCACCTCCATATTCTATCCGATTCGAAGCAGAAGCTCTATAAGCCTTGCGGTTATGTTATCAAGAGGTAATTTTCTCTTTGCTGTGTTAAAGTTTGTTTCTTTTGGTTTAATTGTTTGATGGGTATTTGTTAATTTGTCAGAATGCTTCTGGACTTGTCAAAAAATTCATTGAACAGATTGATAGATGTCAATTAAAATGTTTATACACCTAAATTGTAGTTTGTGTTAGTGATTTTGAACTATTATGAGGGTTTGTTTATATTTTATATTACCAGGCTAGCCTTCTATCAGATTACTTTGAGATTTTTAGCTTAATTATACGATGGCTATTTGTTGTGTGCTTCCGTAAATTATTGTGTAAGAATTGGTTATGCTGCTAATTCAAATTTTGATAGTTTGCCTTCCTTTATCATTTTCTAATAGGTTTATATTTCTGACAATAGTTTGTCTTCCTAGATTTCTGGTTTCCATTTAGGTGGCAATGTACAAGCATTTTCGAGATATTCTTTTTACGATATGGGGTGGGGGAGGTTTTGAGATGAACATAACCGGTAGATTTTATTGCTTTTAATTAGAATTTTGCTTCATGTCTAATAAAAAGCACTTAGTGATCACTTTTCTTGTTACCTTCTGCATCTCTTTGGAAATATTTAGGGGCAGGGGGTTGTTAATTGTAGTGTTAGATGTGTAAAAGTTCATGTGTGCCAGAATTGTAGTGTTATTATAATGTTTTCAAATACCTCTCGTCTCGCTCAGTTAGCCTGGGGAACTCGTTCTGGTATAGGACAGTAGAAGATCCAAGTAATTATAATCATCAGTTGAGCATCATTTAGTTGGGGAGAAATAAAAGAAGCTTTGAGAACTGTAATGGGGATGTAGAAGAGAATTCCTGGGAGAAAATCAGGTTTTGGGCATCCATATGAGTCTCTTTCTCCAGCTTTTAGGGATCTTCCATAGTATGTATTTTGGTTAGATTGGGGAGCTGCCTTAAAATAGTTATAGATTTTCTTTACAGTGCTGGAGGTGTATCTTGGAGTTGTTTCGTTAGGGCTTTAGTAGCTTGATAGTGGACTTGGTTCTCTAAGTTTTGTAGTGTGTATTCAGCTTTTATTATCTTGATATTGGACTTGATAGTGGACTTGTTTCGTTAGGGCTTTATTATCTTGATAGTGGACTTGGTTCACTAAGTTTTGTAGTGTGTATTCAGCTTTTATTTTTTGTGTATTCTACCATCATAGAGTAGCAGAGATAGAACTTTCAACTGAAAATTTTGTTAATTGATTGGCTTTATATATCAGTGCTCAGGCAGGACCTATAACCTGTGAGAAGCCAATACTGAGATCCGCTGCCCCTTCTCTTTGTACTCTTCACTTCCAAATGTCTCAGAAGTCTGTCAAAAGGGCCTTGAAGAAGGCAGGGCTTAACATTTCGTCATCAAATAAGCTTGCTCCAAAGTTCCATGTCATAGTAGCAGAATATATACGCCAAATTCAAGCCATTCGAAGAGCTGAAAAAAGGGAAAATGGGAAGAAAGTTGCAATTAAGGAAGAAACTGCTGACTGAGCCTCTCTAGCTGGCAGCTGCACAGATGATTCATGTCTCATTGTTGATTGTGTAAAATTATGGAAAACCAGAGGTGTGTTGGTCTCTCTCTCTCTCTCTCTCTCTCTCTATCTCCGTCTCTTCTAATTAATGTAAGCAAATGTGAAAAATTAGATGGGGGAAGAGGGCACATGAATTTTGGAAGCATCAGGTATGGTGAAAAGAGATGTATTATAGCTTCGGGCTGTCCCATAGAATGTATGGGTCAGTTCTTTAACATAGAAGTTTAATAAGTTTTCAGGGTTTATTTCTTTTTTCTCTTTATGAACATGGACCAAGGACCTGCTATAGATTGATTATTTTACTGCATGTTCAGTATGCTTGTTTTTCGTTTAGTATAGTATCCTTGGGTAATACATAAATTTAATTAAATGCGATAATTGATTTCATGGAGCAAAGCTAATACTACTTATCCCATCTTTACAATTGTCTGCTTCTTAGTAAATACAGTAACCCCGTATCATACTATCTTTAACCAAAAAAAAGAAACAACTGTAACTTTGAAGATCATATGTAATGTTTAATTGCTATTACATAATTCATTAGTATATGCCTATTGATGTTGAATATGTTGAATCTGTGATTAGTATATACGTATGCAGAAACATATATTGTGAAAGCCTATGCTGAATAATTGATTAGTATATGCCTATGCCCGAATAATTAGTGTTAATTACAAATGGCAGTTTGCAATTTTGCAGTGGTTTAATAATCTGTTGTTTGCATATATTGGTTTATACGTTCTGTGCTCAGAAAATACAGGAACACCAATTCGGAAAGGTATAGCTGTGAAATTTGTGGGGTTTTTTTTTTAATGGAATAAAGCATTGTGTATGAAAGTAACCTATGAAATATTTAATTATCTACCTAAAGAATAGAGCTGCTGCTACTGCTTTTGTTGTTATTATTGTGAGAATGAAAAAAGGTTTGATTCAACGTCATATCTAGGGCCTTTTGCTCGCGCTTTTGCTATATCTGGCTTTTGTATTCTTTTTTTCTTTTCTTATCATAATGTATAATCTATGTCAGGTTGCATGTTGACAGGTGCTGCATCCCCTCGTTTTGTTAGATCTCCTTTGGCTAGAGACGCGGTGTCTCTATACCAAAGGGCTCTTGGTGCTGAGCTTGTAGGCTACAACACTGTCAATGTGGAGGTTAATGACAACTCTATGGCGTAGAGTGGCCTATTAACGATTTAGTCGGTTTATTTGATTGTCATTGAGTCTACCCCTGATTCGTATGTACCCCTTTCTTTTCATAATATGTGTATATATATTTCCTTCATATTATATCATTTGAAATTTTGCTTGTTTGTTTTAAGCGGGTTATTGGGCACTCCTCCATGGCTATACGCCCCAGATGTGGAGGCTTATTTGAAGTGAGCTTCAGTGCATGGGTTTATTCGTATTGGATAACTTCGGAAGAATCGATTTCGCCCTAGAGTTGTCGTTGGGACCATGCGGGATCCTTTTGGGGTTGTATGGCATGTTGAGAGTACATCACAGTTAAAAAATAACTGTCTTCTTCACTATTGTTTTTATTTATTTGGGTCTTGTTGTGTTTTTAATATATATTTTTAAAATTTTAACTTTCAATGTTAAGGTGGCTTCATGAGAGGCGAGATGGTAAATTTGCTGGTTTTGTATGAGCACAACAAGAAAGGACGCAAATTCTACAAGGGTCTTGAAAGATTTGCTAAATTGAAGTCCCATACTCCCAAGGTTGTGATGGATGATTCTGATATGTGAAAGTTGTTGATAAAGTTGCAGTGAAATATTTCGACTGCTTAATTGTGGATTGTGCTTCCCTGTCTGAGGTAATCTTGTTTAATTTTAATTTTTGTTGTATTTAATTATTGTTTTCGAGTATACTTTTTTTAATTACATGGTAGCTGGTCACTGAATTCCGAGAGCATCTAAAGGAGATTGGAACCAGAGTTTTGGTGCTCGTCCCCATAGAAAAAGCAGCATTTAGCAAGATATCACATGATTTGGTGGTGTATGAGAAACTAGTCTCTTGCAACGACTTCTTCGTGATGCTGCAAGGGGTGGTTAGGGGGAGGAGGAGGAGGAGGAGGAGGAGGCAAGCTATTGCTGGCATTTAGAGTTTAGACCAGTTATGAACTTATGTAGGTTTAGTAGTTAATTGTATATATGTTTCTCTTTTGAAAAGCACAGCACTCGGAGAAATGAAATGAGTCCTAAGATCATCGTATCAACTTGAATCATAGAACAATGAATCAATCTAAATGAAAACTTGTATCTTCATTTAGATTGATTCATTGTTATATGATTCAAGTTGATACGATGATCTCAACTTGTATCTTCATTTAGATTGATTCATTGTTGTATGATTCAAGTTGATACGATGATCTTAGGACTCATTTCATTTCTCCGAGTGTTTAGCTTTTCAAAAGAGAAACATATATACAAGTGACTACTAACCACTCCTTGTAGCATCGCGTAAAAGTCGGTGCAAGGGACTGGTTTCTTATACGCTACCAGATCATGTGATAACTTGCTAAATGCTTCCTTTTCTTTGGGGACGATCACCAAAACTCTGGTTCCAACCACCTTTAGATGCTCTCGAAATTCCTTCGTCAGCTGCCATGTAATAAAAAGAATAGTCAGAAACAATAATCAAATATAATAAAGTTTTAAATTAAACAAGATTCCTTAGGTAGGGAAGCACAATTAAGTAGTCAAAATATTTCTCAGCAACTTTATCAACATCTTTCACAGGATCCACCTTAGGAGTCTGAGACTTCAATTTAGCAAAATTTTCAAGATTCCTGTAGAATTTGCGTCCCATCTTATTGTGCTAACACAACCACCAAACTTACCTTCTCGCCTCTCATGAAACCACCTTTAACATTGTAAGTTAAGAATTTTAAAAATATATATTAAAAACACAAGAAGACCCAAATATATAAAAACAATAGTGAAAAAGGTAGTTAATTTTTACCCTTGGATGTACTGTCAATATGCCATACAATCCCAAAAGGATCCTGTATACTCCCAACGACAATTCTAGGGCGAAATTGATCCTTCCTTAGTGATCTAATATGAACAAACCCATGCACTGAAGCTCACTTCAAATAAGCCTCCACATCTGAGGCAGATAGCCATGGAGGAGTGCCCAATAACCCGCTTAAAATAAACTGAAAAATTTTCAAATAATATAATATGAAGGAAATATATATACATAGATTATCAAAAGAAAGAGTACATACGAATCAGGGGTAGGGTCAGAGACAATCAGATAAGCCGACTGAATCCTCAATACGCCATAGAGCTGTCATCAACAATGTTGTAGTCTACAAGCTCACATCGAGAGCCTTTTTGGTATAGAGACACCGCGTCTCTAGCCAAAGGAGCTCTACCAAAAAGGTGGGATGCGGCACCTGACATAGATTATACATTATGACTAGAAAAGAATCCAAAAGGCCCTAGATATGACGTTGAATAAAACCTTTTTGGGTTATTTACATAAACACCCCTTGAGGTTTTTTGTGTTTTCACAATTACCCCCTCATGTTTTAGATTTTACACAAATACCCCTTTAGGTTCCAAAAATATTACACATAAATTCATTTGTTACGGATTATCAATTAAAAATTGACTTTCTATAGTATGTTTTTCAGAATTAGAATAATAATGTATCCAAACAATCTTAAAAGCATTTAAGTATTTACATAGCTTATTTTACTTTCAATTAAAGATTTTTCATATTTAAGGGAGTTATGAGTAATGTTTTTGGAATCTGAGTTGGTGTTTGTATAAGGTCTAAAATTTGAGGTGGTTTTTATCAAAATACAAAAAATCTCAGGGGGTGTTTGTATAAATAACTCAACTTTTTTTCTATGTCTAATCATGCTACATTGAAATCGCATCTATTTTTACATTCAAAATACATTAAATTTGAACATTTGTCTAATCTAATACTACTCACTGAACGTGGCCTTCCATCTTATTGTAGATTTAAACACATTCAAGAAAAAGACGCAATAAGAAGATGGGAAATTTAGTGCAAACTCTCTCCAAGGGCATGTAAGATTATGGGAGGCATTAACAATTTAACATGTCTTTATATGGAGCTTTACCTTTTTTATATACGAATATGGAGCTTTACTTTTTATATGGAGCTTTACTTTGGAAGACAAAAAGCAATCAATCACAAATAAGAAAATAATAATCCTTATGTGTATTTATTTAAACATATAGACACAAGACGAATTTTGTTAAATTTTCTTAAACCCTCATGTTATCAATTTTTTTTTCACATATTGTTAAAAGTACACATCAATTTACTATAGAAAAACCAAAACAAGTCAAAAAAATTCTCTAATCTGCAAAATTAAATGTTAAAGTTCATATAAATCTTAATTCCAAAATTCAAACGAGGACATTTCTTTGTGAGTGGAATGCAAGTATCTTCCATTTTTACATACATTCCAATTTTGATCACATATATTTTAAATTATGGCATTTTAGATTTTATATTTGATTCGATTTTCGAGTGCGTTGAATTTAAAAGTTATCAACTCAAAAGTGAAATTTCGAATTCAATTTGCAGCTCTAACACTTACCCGTATCTAGTACAACGAACAAACACTTCGAATTTTTTTCATAATCACAAAAGATTTTTGGGTTAGTTTTTGTAAATTTTAGGTTTACATTAAAAAATTAAAAAATATTCCAATTCCATGGAGATCGAACTAAAAAATACCGGTAGTGTAGTTTAGGGCAAGTTTTGGATTTGGCAAAGGGTCTGGGCTTCTATCTTTGTCAATGACAAGCTGCTAGCAAGCAAACATATTGAATGGGGTTGAAGTGTTGGAAAATTTATTCAAGGTAACTCTTGGAACTAGCTGTTTAATTGTTAGGTGAAGAACAATTTGTTAATTCCTTTTTATTTTCGGTGGATCAGACACAGATCAGATTTCTGTTTGTCTGAATTCTGAAATCAATCCTCTATTGTTCTTGTACTACTCTGCTTCTTTTGTCTGGCCGGCCGGTTAGATGTCTGTCTGAAATTGAAACTGAAACTGAAACATAGCCCAGATTTTCTTTTAATTGTTTAATTGTTGTAACATAGGTGACTTGGATTGGTTTTGCAGCAAGATAGGAAGAAATTATGTTAATTGAAGATGAAGAGGATTGGATTAATGAGCTGCCGGATTGCTTACTCTCTTCCATATTTTCATTGCTACCCATAAAAGATGCCGTCTCCACCATTAGATTGGTATGTCGTCGGCGTTACATTCGGTGCAAACAAAGTTGAACTTGGAATTTGACGTGGAAAACATTTTTGGATATGATCCCAAATTCACACGCGATGATGAAGATTTTCTTATTTACGGTGCTAATGAAGACTATGCCGGGGGTTATTCAAGAGAGGAGTTCGTAAGATGTGTGAATAAAGTTTTGAAGGTCCACCATGGTAACAAGTTGCACTCATTCAAAGTGGCATTCTTTCTGGACAAAGAATCTACTCCCGACCTCGATCAATGGATTCGTTTTGCAATTAGAAAGAAAGTTCAAGTGCTTGATCTCCATTTATTTAGTTGCAGGGACAGGCAGGTGTTCTGGAGGGATAATAAGTACGTCAAGGAATCGGAATATTATTACGTGTTCCCCTGCGGGATATTATCTGATGAGTTGAAAGAGAAAGAGGATTATCATCTACACAACTTGTCACTGAATATGGTTTTGATGGCTTCAATCAGCTAACTAGTCTTTTTCTTTGTAATGTTGTGGTGGACAGAGTTTCCATGCAACGTCTCTTCTCTGATTGTTTCTTCAACCTTGAAACCCTCACCTTATATATGTGCGACTTTGACGGCTCCGATTTGGTTCTTGATTCTCCATCACTAGTGCGTCTCAAGAATTTCATAGTCACAGATTGTCCGAGTATATCTAGAGTTGATATTTCTCTACCACAACTTGCTTACTTAGAACTGCGTGGAGGTATTTTTGACATTTCCATCAGCCCACCATATCCACCAAGAATTTGTTATAATCCGATAGATAAAGGTCATATGGATAACGTATTAACCCAATTTGCATCGTATCATGGTCTTCAGTATCTTTATCTCGAGAGCGCGGTGGAGGATGAGGAGCAAACCATACCAAGGTACATGTTTAGAGACCTGAAAGAACTGGTTTTTGATCTCGCTGGAGATGGCACTAACCTCATAAGCCTTGTGAATCTTCTCAAGGCTGCCCCTTTCTTGGAACAAGTTGTAATTACGTTTTCTTAGACCAGTGGCGGAGGATTTTTTCTGGATTCAAACATCATCATCTGAGAAAAGTTACGTTGCAGGGATTTCAAAGTAGTCCGGGGGAAATAGAGTTTGCTACATTCATTCTGCAAAACACCACAAAGCTCGAGATGATGGTAATCGATCCATTTGGACAAGAGTATGCTGGTGCTGGAGTGTTTCTCAATCTCGAAGAACATCAATCAATTTCATCTTGGGAAGAAAAAGGCTGGCCACTAGTCCAAGAAAAGCTCAAGGAAGTAATGAGTAGGACCGATGCTCAAATTACAATTCTATAAATTCAAGTCCTTTTTAGATCATGTTTTAGATGTTTGGTAAGTGTTGTGTTGATGATATATGTTATAAGAATAAAAGGTTGATTTAAAATAAATTCATTCAGCAAAAGGACTTTAAATTGAATATTAGTAAAGGCCTATGCAGAATCATTGATCAGTTTATGCCTATGCCAGAATAATTAGTGTTAGTTACAAACTGAAGGGACTGAGAGAGTGTAAAGAGAGAAGTTCGATTGTGGGAGAGTGAGGAGATACTTGCGGAGTGAGTGTGCGTCGTGTGAGGCTGCGCTTTGTGCGTACCACCGGCGCCCGCGGACACCAAAACCTTTGTGCCAAGTAAAAGAGAACGAAAACAAGTAGGAAATGAAGGATCCTCAATGTTTTGGCAAAGAAAAAAAAAAGGTCCTCAATGTCAATAGTCGGTAGATGGGTATAGTCAAAACTAAGGGTGCGTTTGGATGAGGAACTTCAAAGTTCCATAGAAATTATATTATATTACTAAAATGTGCACTAAAAAATAAAAAATATGGGCATTTTAAGTGGATGGTTGAGCACCAAAAAACAAAAAATATGGGCATTATAAGGAAGTATTTGCACCACATGAGCATAACAAACCACTAAACAAGAGACTTTCCAACATAACACCTCCATTGGTGGAACTTACAAATTTCATCTATAGGTCTTGTATCATATCATTTCCAAATTCCTTGTTATGTTGAAATTCCTCATTTTTAACTAATTTTGTTTAAATTCCATGAAATTTTGAAGTTTCTTATCCAAAAGTACCGTGAAACTTTGAGGATGAGTTTGATATTAATAGGCCCGGCCCAACACAAAATGGGTCTAATTTAATATTTAAAAGGTTTTTTTTATTGATTTATCCCTATGTTTTTTTATTGATTTATTCCTAATCGATTTAGGAATCCTATATCCGATTTACTTAGCCTATTAATTTGTTTCCTATAATTAGTACAATTCTTAATTAATTGGTTGTATATATCATTAAAATTCTCTACATGTTCTCTTAAACTATATTGGGAGAAAAATAAAATCATCAAAAACTCTAACAAAAGGTTGAGAAACTATCAGAAGGACGATTGATGTAGTTCGACACATATTTCAGGGATCACAAACACTAATATTAAAGTTTTGGATGAAATTTTAAAATTTGTGTATAATTCAAAGACCATAATGAATTTCACGAACTTGTATTATTTACAATGTAATCATCTTATCAAATCATGACTGACGAATTGTTTCTCTTAATTAATTGATCACAACACAGGTGCCCAAAATTAAAACGACTAGTTATGCCGAGTAAGGGGAACATAAAGGAGGAGGAAATACGCAATGCCTTCAGGCACTTGAAAGACGTCGAATCCCTGACAATGTCTCCCACAAATAGTTTCCCATATCTAAGGAAGCAGATCTCCCGCCACTGCAAAAATTTCAGTGAATTAAAATTCATGGACACTCAATTTCAACTTGCTTCAACTCTAGTTATGCATCTCCCAAACCTCAAGGTTTTAAGCCTCCGATGTACAAGGCTATGGAGGGACGATCTAGTCACCATTTTGGATGACCTAAAAGAGCTTCAAGTCCTCAACATATCGCATTGCATTGTGACTGAATTGGTCCATGAAGGTAAGGGTGCACGTAGAACATCGGTTCTTGAAAAACTTGATCCGGTTATTCTGGAAAAGGCTTCTCGGTTGCAAAGATTTGTAACATGCATGGAGTCGTTAGAGCGATGCGTTATGTGCCAAAGGACCAAAGAGCGCGAGGGGTCGTATGATGAAGAAGAAGCTGAAGCTCTATGGAAAGAAGACGAGGTGGACTCCCTTGCTTTATTTGATTAGAGCACCATGCATGAAGAATGTGATACAAATAACTTCTTTTGTTTTGATTAAAAAAACTAAGTTTTTTCTTTAAGATGGGGTCCATTTTTTTTTTTCTCTTTGAAGGTGTAGAGTTGTTATATTAATTTATTTTGATTTAATTTGAAGCTTATGGGATATCCTAAATTTGTTGTGATAATTATATAGTTATTTTTTTCTTTTAATTCAAATGATATTGAAATTTAAGTATTTGAAACTCTAAGTTAAATTCTCCTCAATTTTACATGAATAAATGAGGAATGCCTTATGTAAGCTTTAAGAAAATTACAGCTAGTGAGGTGAGAATGATCATAGAATGGGTTTATGGGTTTAAAAAATTATGAAGAATCGACTTAAAATTGTGAATTTTTGTAAAATAATTCACTTCCTTCAATATTATTGTATCAGAACAAAAACAAAAATCCACCATTTTGGTGCGTTATTCTGCCCTAAGAAGCTCAAACTCTACCTTGGCCCGCAAGTAAGGCAATGAGAAGATGTACGGGCTTGAAAAACAAACTCTCCAATATTTCCAAAGTGCTTCGAAGATATTTCGAAGGGCCCAAAAAAAAGCCTGGTTGGAAATAGGCCTCTCAAGTTAAAAATCCATTCTTGATATTAAAGATAAAACGGAGCATCTTCTTCCACCGCACCCCTCCTGAGTCGTTACCTTGCTTCTATGGCTTCCACTTACTGCACTTCACTTTCACTCCCACCCATTCCCATTTCCTTTCCCAACCAACCAAACCTCAACAAATTCCAACTCTTTCCCACAAACACTTGCACTCCAAACCCACTTCCTCGCTCCAATTTTACACTTCGGAGCCCCATAACCCGAGCTGCCGATCCCTCGTCGTCCACCACTGTCCAAGAAGAATCACACAAGTCTAGCGAGGAAGCCATGAGCATTGACAATCTTCGTCGCTTCGTTGAGCTCAGTTTAGGCAAGTGGCATGGTGCCTTGTTGGTAAGTAATCTACTGAAAACTAGACAATTTTGGGTTTGTTTAGACTTAAAAATTCGAACTTTCTGAAGCGATCGTATTAAATGAAAGATTGAATTTTCTTGGCAGTCAAACAGATTGATTATGTCTATAGGGTAATAAAGTGTGAATGATTTTGTAGCAATTTGATGCTGTTGGGAATCTGTTGCATAAAGTGAAAACCAAGCTTGCAGCTAGCTCTTACGGAGAAGATGAACTCCTCAGTCTCATTCAAACGTAAAAATTTAAGATTAGGCAAACATAAATTTGTTTATTCAATATTATTAGTTCAATCTGATGGCTTGACATGAAATATCACGCTTTGCAGATTGTATATTAAACAAGCCCCATCAAGCATTTCAGTTTCTGAATTAGATAATGATGATGACGATGGTGAGGTGGAGTGGGCAGAATACAAAATTAAAGAAACCAACATGTTCACTGTGGACAAATATCAACAGGTGAGGTTTTCCAAGCATTTGGAGATCAGATTGGTTTATAGCTTAGGTTTCTGCCTAGGAAGAAATAGCTTATAGCTTAGTTTTCGTAATCATTTTTTTTTTTTTCTGTTGAAGTTGAGCATCGATTGTGATTAGTCTGCAGATTGGCTTCTTCCCCAATGAGAAAGCGTTTTCTCTAAGGTACCAGACGGCTGGCATGTTAGAAACTGTGTTGAGAGAAGGGGTTCTTGGGGAAGATGACACCGGTGAAGAATCACCAAAGTGAGTGGTTCGGTTTCTCCATCAAAATATGCTCTTCATTATTGTATAAAACATATTTCTTGCCCATTAATGTGTAGATTTAAGGCTGCATTTGGTGGAGGTGTTTGTTACTATTTTTGGCTGACTTTGTTTCTTGTCTTTCATGATCATATGAGGAGCTTCTTTGCTTTTGTAACTGAAACTGTTTCACTAACCTTAAAGTCTACTTGGTCTCTTCAATTTGTTTTCATTGCTTTAGAAATCTAAAGCTCCCTTCTCGGCGACCTTCTATTGTATGTGAGAGTTGTCTGTATTCACTAGAGAAAGATATGCGAGTAAGAGCATTCCATATCATGGACCCAAAAGGCATTATCGAAATGCTTCCCATCTTCGTTGAGGAAAGAGGAGCTGGTGTTCCTCCTTCGCTCAACGCTAAAGTGGTAAGTTTCACAAAGACAGGATTGTGAGATTATGTTTGGTTTTTATCATTAGATTTTCACTTCTATATCATGTCTATGTTGGGTTTTTATCATTAGATTTTCACTTCTATGTTATGTCACTTTTATTGGTCTCAGGAAAACACAGACAGGATTGTGCCATTTCTAGGTACATGGAAAGGTCATTCCATAACAAAACGAAGTGGTGTTTATGGATCAACAATGGCTGAAGCAGATACCATAGCATCACTTGAGATGGATGATAAAGGCCAAATTATTCAGGTATCTTCCACCACACGCAATCCTCCTAAGTCGAATTACTTCATTGTTAGGTTTATGCTTTGCTCAAGTATTAGTCTTTTTATCCATGTGTGCAAATAATACCAGACCATTACTTCCACATCTGCGGCGGGTGATGTTACAACCAATGTGCCTTGGGCGGGTATCAAGTTGGGCAATTTGGTCAAGTTTAATGGAGGTTACCAGATAACGCTATTGCCGGGAGGTATTTATATGGGATGCCCATCTGATGTAGGAAAGAATGTTGCAGAATCAGTGGCATTCCATTTGGAGTTCTGTTGGATTGAGGGCTCTGGGAAGAGACAAAGACTGGTTCGAACTTTTGATGTTGAAGGTTTGGCGGTCTCAACAACTTACTTCTCTGAAACAAGAATGTGATTGATCCATCTTCGTTGTAGATAAGCTTTTCGAAAAGGAAATGGATTGTTCTATCCATGGTTTTGCACAGTTCTTTCAACCAATTTGATGCTCCAATCTGTAATTTTTTGAAGCCTTGATGAATCAGTTGAAACTAAAGGTAACGACCAATTGCTTCCATTATTGTAATACAAGTGTATATTCTTTTTATGTAATAGCCAAATTGGCTGCTGTTCTCTTATTGATCTGAAGATGCCATTTAGTCATTTAAAATTACAGTTAACTTATATGGTCTTGTATTTTTGTAAAATTTAAAAGTAAAATTTGCTTAACAGCTTGGATCTTCTGCAACAATGGACGCTTTTTAGAATAATTCTTAGGTATGATTTCTAGATTGCTTGAATTTTTTTTTTTTTAAATCAAAGATTGAATTGAAAGAATGATTTAACAAATGGACAGTTTGGTTATTGAATTTGTATGGTATTAGGAGGTTGATCGAGGAGGTGTTGGTTGTGATATAAGGTCACAGCTTGGTTGAGAATGAGATCATGAAGTGACCAAATGTCTTATGTTCCCCCATAACCAAAATCAAAATTCATGAAAATCAAATTCATTCAGCTACTCAGCTTAATTAGTAGTATTTTTACACATTATTTAATGAAAGATTTTAAATTTTGAATTCAACGGAATAAGGTTGATAGTTACTATATCTACTCTTTAATATCGTTGTTTACAAATGTATAACACGTAGTAAAGTCATTATACTAGTAATGTATTTTCACTGTAACCCAACAAAGCTGAAAGAAAGTTAAGGTCTGGAAATTTTCTATGGATCCTAAAAATATACATTAATATACAACCGATCAATATAGCACCTTAAAATTACTTTCTATTATCAATCACAATGCCCAAAAACCAAGACTCTGAAGGAGACACAGTTCATGGAAAAAAAAGGAGACAGTTTCAGCTCATTAGCCGCAAAATCTATCAGATTTTATGAGAATTCTCTTTCATTTTTTTTTTATGTATAACAATAGGAAAGTTATATATACAGAGCTTAGGAAACTATTCTAGGAATGTAATTATGGGCCTATAATCTTGCAGAATCAAATAGTTGACTTAGACTAATTAGGAATGTACATCTCATTGACACTCCCCCTCAAGTTGGAGCATGTATGTCGTCAATGCCCAACTGACTAAGTGAGCTGTGAAATACTCTGCGCGTGACTGCTTTGGTGAGGACATCTGTAAGTTGATATTCGGATTTAACAAATGATACATCAATGATCTTTGCCTCGAGTTTCTCCTTGATGAAATGTCTGGCAACTTCAACATGCTTGGTTCTATCATGTTGCACTGGATTATGTGCAATGTCTATTGTGGCTTTGTTGTCACAATTTAGTTGCATGGCATGTTACTGTTGTCTAGGAATCCCTCTAGTCGTACGAGGAGGTAACTGATAACCTATGTTTCCTATATGACATGACTCAGGTAAAGTGCTTGAGTTGGAGTTTGAATGTTCAGTTACCTGTGGGGAATCTTCAGGACATGATTGGATGAGTGATGATGGTATTGTAGTAGGAGTTGTAGGGGGGAAATTATCTGAACCATTATTTGGAGTTTCCAGCGACTCTTGATCTCATTGCACCACTGTAGCTGGTTGCTCGGACACTGACTGCTCTAAAACATTTTGTTGAATTTGGATGATCTGAGTATCTTCTGCAAAGATAGAGCTCTCCCCCTGAAGAGGATGCTCAGAGACTCCCCCTGAGTAATAGAACTCACTCTCGTGGAAAGTCACATATGCGGTAACGTGCATGATCTGAGTGGGAGGATAGAAACACTTATAGCCCTTCTGAGTGTCAGCATAACCCACAAAGACACAACGAAGTGCAAACGATCAAGCTTGACACCTTGATGTGGATACACCTGAACATAAGCAACACAACCAAAGAGATGTGGTTCGAGATTTGGTGTGGATGGCATCGTGAGGAGAGTGATCAATGTCTGAAATGGAGTTTGATACTGAAGAGTGATGGATGGTGTTTTATTGATGAGGTAAGCAGCAGAACAAAGAGCCTCCCCCTAAAAATGATGAGGCATACGGGCCTCAAATAAAGAGGCATGAACAACTTCCAAGAGATGATGATTCTTACGCTCTGCGACACCATTCTGTTGTGGTGTATAGGCACATGTGGTTTGATGAACAATACCATGTTGACTTAAAAATTATGGAGGCCATGGTTGACGTACTCTCCTCCATTGTCAGACCGAATTGTCGTGATTTTCTTGTCAAACTGAGTAGCAACATATTGATAAAATAGCTTGAATTTGCCGGTGACTTCACTTTTATGTTTTAGGGGAAAAACCTAGGTCATTCAGGTGCAATCATCAATAAACGTCACAAACCACTTAAAACCACTAATAGTGGGAACTCGTGATGGTCCCCAAACATCAGAATGGACAATCATGAAAGGCATAAAACTTTTATTCAATCTTAATGGGTAAGAAATACGATGGATTTTCGCCAAAATGCAAGTTTCACAATGAAAGTCTGATTCAGTAAACTGGGAAAACAAATATGGAAATAGAAGTTTCAGATAACCAAAAGAAGCATGCCCTAATCGTCTATGCCATAGACAAATTTTCTTCATCCTGATGGACTCATCTCCTCTCACATGATGTGCGTGACTCAATCTCTTATTGATGTCTTTTGTCAAGTCCAGATAATAAAACTTTCCCCTCCTAGTACCACATCTAATCACGGCCCTGGTGAGAAGATCCTGAAATAGACGATACAATGGCCAAAAACACATGGTACAATTAAGGGAATCAATGATTTGAGGAACATATAACAATTCATAGTCGAGTGAAGGGACAACTAAGACATGATCAAGACTTAATGAGGATGTAAGAGATAAGGATCCTTCTCCCATAACTTGGGAGGTGGTTCCATTGGCACTGGTAATATGTGTTTGGCTTGAGGGTTTGGTAGAGTGCAACTCAGTAAAACTAGATGTCATGTGATCAGTAGTGCCAGTGTCAATAATCCATGATCTAATACAAGTAAGTGAAGATGTGCAAGAGCTACCGGAGGTGGCCAAGGCCTTGGAGCCAGATGTACCTGATGGAGGTTCTGATGCATTCTCCTGGGATGACTGAGCGGATGGAAATGAGGCTCTGTTCGAATCCTTCTTGCCCCCTTTGTGGACCCATCCTTCTGGATAACCAATGATCTTATAACATCCCTTAATTGTGTGCTTATCTAAACCACATTTGGTACACTTCATTGGAGGCCAGTTACGAGTAGGGTCGACACTGTAGTTGTTCAGCCGAGATTGTTTGGACCTGGCAGTAGCCAAGACGGTGGCTTCAGAGGTTACACCAGCTTCAGACACGGTTCCCTGTCGGTTACTCTCTCTTTTAATATGTGCATATGCTGCCTCAAGTTCTGGCTTAGGCTCCATCCTAAAAATCTCTCATATGATTTGATCTAAATTATTGTCCAAACCTGCAAGAAATATATAAACTCGGAGACGATCAACCTCTTTGTGTCTAGTTTCAATGTCTTTCAGATGCTTCATGGTGCTTGGACTTAATTGATCAAGCTCCTGAAAAATCTCAGTGAGCTCATTGTAATATTTGGCAACTGATGCACCAGTCTGCTTCATTATGAATGACCTTCTGTGAAGGTCATAAATCTTGGCTTCATCAGCACCATCTGAATAGGTTTGCTTGATTGCATCCCATACTTGCTTTGATGTGTGCTGTGTCGTAACGAATAAACCGTTTAATCTGATTAAGTTGCATGACGTCGAACAACCAACTCTTGACTTGGCAATCCGATGCACGCCATTTATTAAATGTGGGATATGTGGCTGTAGGCTAGGCAATATCACCGGTCAGGTGGCCATGTTTTTCTCGCCCAACTATCTTCATCTCTATGATTTGATGCCATAGAGAATAATTATTCTCATCTAGTTTGATTCTTGCAGAGAAGTTGGAGGTGTCACTCTGTAACGTGACAATTTGTGTGGTAGTGTTGGAGCCTCCCGACACCAAGGATTGATTGGTGTTTGCTGACCCATCATCGTTGGCCATGATGGAATATTGCAAACAAGTGATTTGATAGAATATTGCAAAAAAGTGATTTGAGATGGAATATGGGCTGGTGTTGGGTTTGTGAGATGTAAGGTGAATGATCTGAATGTTTGGATGACGGCTGCTGCTGCGAAGGGTGGTGTTGGGTTTGTATGACGGCTGCTGTTGCGGAAGCGATATTTAGGGTTAGGGCAAGAGACGGTCAAGATCGACTGCTCTGATACCATATCAGATTTAGTGAGAATTCTCTTTTATTATTATTTTTTTTTATGTATAACAATAGGAATGTTATGTTTATCGAGCCTAGGAAACTATTCTAGGAATCTAATTATGAGCCTATTATCTTGGAGAATCAAATAGTTGACTTAGACTAATTAAGAATGTACATCTCATTGACAAAGTCCACCGATGACGCTCCCACTGAGGTCTTCTGCTGAGGCCCTATTCAGCGGCGGAGCTGGAGCGAGCTCGGGTACGATGACCCTGGTCTCTAGTCTCTCCTCTGACACCAACCCTGATTCCGATTTCAGGGCCTTCTCTCAGCTGCTTGCTGGAGCCATGGGCTCGCCGCCATTGTTCACTGTCCCACCTGGTTTGCTTAACTCACCCAGCTTCTTTTCTCCTCCGGTAAGTTTATATAATCTCTTCAAATGATATAGTTAGTATTGGGTTTGCTCTGTTTTTTTGGTGTTTTTGGTAGAAGGTGCTAGATTGTAAATCGAGAATATGAATCTGGTGGTTGTTGAATGTTAACAGCAGCAATTACACAATGAATCAATGATGGGTTGGTTAAATTTACTTCATTTACATAAATTTGTTTCCCAAGTTGATGGATTTCTTCACAAAATTGTATGGAAGGAAAGTCTGGACAAGTCGATAACTCCAAGTCTCCAACTACAAAAACTGTGTGAAAGTTCAGACATTTATAAATGACTCTGGTCTAACATGAGACTTCCAAGATATTATGATGCTCAAAATTTGGATAATAAAGACTTTTGATGTATTTTATTCTGTCTCCTTTCATTTTCAGTTTCATCAGAGTCAACCTCCTTGACCAACTCCATTAAACCAATGCATAGTAGCTGATTTTAAACCAACTCTAAGTAATTATGGTAACCCAATCTGATTTTGGGATTCTTTCGGCAACACGAGGCCCTTCAATTTCATGCTCAGCTGCTTGAATTTGTCACGGACACAAGGAAGTCCTTGAGCTGCAATTCTCCCACACAATCTTTTGAAGCATGAGTATGACTTAGCTCCAATAATTACAACATAAATAATCCAGCGTACCAAAGTGAACCACCCAAAATTTGGAACAAGATTGAGCAATAGTAAAACCAAGGCAAGAGTTCCACACAATAGGCTAATTCTATTCGAGATGGTTGATATATAAAATTTGTTGATATTCGAAATGGTTAATTATTTCTTGTAATTTTACTTTTTAAATATTAATTTTAATTATTTTAATATTTAAAAAAATTAAAAAATTAAAAATTAAAAATATTTTCATAGAGTTGACCGTAATTAATCATATATTAATAGTTATTGACGTGTGAGGGCTTTTTTTATTTTGTTCTTTTGGCATACGTGTGAGGCTTCAATTGATTAATTACTTTTTGGTCATACGATCAAAATGTTCTTAAAGAAACACGAATTGGGGTTTCTCAAATTCCAACTTTTGTATACCAACTTTAACAATTCATGAGCTGCTCTTCAATTGATTAATCCACCTTGTGGATTATTTTTTATTTAAAAAAAATAGATTCTTTTATTAAAAACATGAATTAATATTGGTATGGAGGGGTGTGTAGGATATTTTAATCAAAATTTCATCAAAATATCTATTGTTTTTGCCTTACAACCGTAATTAAAATTGGGATCTAAAAAGCGCGTAGAAGAAGAGCGAAGAGTTATTGTGTTTTTTTTTTGAGTTTTTGGTGCGGGATAAGTTGGAATTCACTTTAGATTCAATTATAAAGATTTATCTTGCTAATGCAATTGGTATGATCGGATTGCTACATCGATTCTCGTTTAATTTCCAGTCTTAGTAGACTACTTTTGTTTCTTGGTTTCTTACTTAGTAACAAGAAGTTCTAATGATATTAATGATTTATTTATGACAAAATACTAATTTTGATTTAAGCTTAGGAGTTTTATATGGTAACCAATATCATCAATATCATTGTTAAGTAACACAGCGAGATCTATTGACTATATATACATTTTTTTAACAACGATAAGAGTGAATCAATTAAGGATTAGGCGAACGGAGCTACATACTAGGACTCAGTCATCGGACTGCTACAACAGCCTACCCTCCCAACGCACAAAGCAAAGGAGATGGAACTAAGCCCATGATAGAACACCCCCCATCCCTCTAACACCCACACTAGCCAAAACTTATTAAGAAGAAGAAATACAACGAAGGGGATATAAAGCCAAAACCTTGCAAAATAAGAAGTTACATCTAGATTGGGGGAGGCTGCCAAAACACTGGATTAATTGAGGGAACTTTACACAACTCATCTGAGATCCCAAGAGAAAGTAAAAGTTGTCTATCCAAAACACCACGAACATGACCAGGAACAGTAGCCCCCACCTACCTAATCCAAGCCAAAGTAGAACAACATATGAGAGAAAAAGAAGGGGGTATATCATGAAACTTCACCTTATTACGCATCGTCCAAATCCCCATTAACAAGAAAAAAACCCGCAGTGAGCCAAACATTATAAAGCTGAGAAGAGAACTGTTTCGAAATGAAAGCAAGCCACATATCTAAAAAAAAAGCCAGTAAGATGAAGAATGGTTCCAAACTGAGAAACAAACCAAAACCAAGCACGTTGAGCGAAATGATAGTTGAAAAATAGGTGCTCAATGGTTTCAGAGCTGTTGTTACATAGCTGACATATAGAGACCAAAGGGATACCTCGCCGCTAGATCTGATCCTCAGTAGGAAGCTTACGAGACATAAGTCTCCAAACAAGAAAGGAAACACGGGGAGGAATGAAAGGCTTCCAAATAACAGTGCCCCAACTCTTAACAGAAAACTGACGACGAATAACTTCATACCCATCAGAAAAAGAAAACTCACCAAAAGGAGAAGCCTCCAAGGCCAACAAATCCTTTCTATCATCCATATGAAGAGTAACATCAAGAATTGCAGTGGCCAACTCGGGAAAATTAGAGGAAAAAAACATGAAGGAATGGACCAATTTTCATTGTAACGACATGGACTAGAAATTAAAGTAATTTGAAAATTTAATTAAAAAAAAGACGATTTTACTCTCGATTTCGGAGTGATTCCGGAGTCACTTTTTGTTGAAATAAAGTTTGAGAACTAAGAACTTTCTACGAATTCTACTACCATAAATATTAAATACAACCGATCAATTTAGCACCGTCATCGGACAATTACTTTCTATTATCAGTCAATGGCCAAAAACCAAGACTCGGAAGGAGCCACAGTTTCAGCTCCTCAGCCGCAAAGTCCACCGATAACGCTCCCACCGAGGTCTTCAGCTGAGGCCTTTTTCATCGGCGCATCTGGTGCGAGCCCAGGTCCGATGACCCAGGTCTCAAGTATCTCCTCGGACACTAACCCTGATTCTGAGTTCAGGTCCCTCTATCAGCTCCATGCTGGAGCCATGAGCTCGCCGATGGTGGCTCGGCCGCCATTGTTCACTGGCCCACCTGTGTTGAGCCTTTCTTGGTTGTTTAACTCGCCCAGGTTCTTTTCTCCTCTGGTAAGTTTATGTAATCTTTTCAAATGGCATAGTTCAGTATTGAGTTAGTTGTTTTTTTTTTTTTAAATATTTGGTTCAATTGCTTAATTATTTTGTGAACTTGAGTGGGTAAAAGCTGCTATTTGCTAAGCTGAGAATATGAATCTGGTGGTTGTTGAATGTTAACAGAAGCAATTATACAATGGTGGGTTGGTAAATTTGCTTCATTTACATCAAGTTTGTTTCCCAAATTGATGGATTTCTTCACAAAATTGTATGCAAGCAAAGTTTGGAAAAATCGATATCTCCAACTACGAAACTGCGTGAAAGTTACACATTCATAACCAGGAACTAAATTGATCTTTTTGCTGGGTGTCGAACATAGTGTGTATTGTTCCATTCCAATCTCAAGTTTATTCGTAGATAGCATGGGACTTCAAAGATGCTATAGGGGAAAATTAGTTCAAGTTGTTGAAATATTGTGCCATGTGTGTATTTGCTTACTCTTTTACATGTTAGATATTGTAAGAAGACAAATTTTGTTAAAATATATCTTGAAGCTGATAAGGAGCTGATCTGCAAACCGAAGCCATTGGACTTATGGAAGATGCATTTGTGACAAACCCTAAGGAACATGTGTTGGTGTTGGTGTTTGGCCCCATATTGTCTTTCTATATGATACAGCATGATTCCTGAAAGGGGATTACTTGTATTAGTATCGGATCTTCATGTACATTTCTTTTTATAGTTGCAGCAGCAGTTGCAGCAGTTGCAGCAGCAGGCCTTGGCACAGGCTACAGCTGAAGCTGCAATGGCCCAGCCTCATATGCAAATGCCAGCCGAAAAAGAACCTTCAGAATCATCATTAGCAGCTCCCACGGAGTGGCAGATACCTTATCCATCTTTAATACCCAATGAAGCTTCTCAGCAGCAGACATTACCTTCAACATCTGAGCTTATAGGTTTCTCTAGGCAACCGTCAGAGCCCTCACATCATCCACCTTCATCCGCTGCCACTGATAGGCCACCGGACGATTCCTACAACTGGCAGTTTTATGGGCAGAAATACATTGTTGGGGATAAATATCCTCGAAGCTACTACAAATGCACACATCCGGATTGCCGTGTCATAAAGAAAGTTCAGCCTAATGGTGAAACAACAGAGATTATCTACAAAGGGCAGCATAACCATGAACCCCTTCAATCCAATACACACGCAAAAGGTGGAAATGATTCGAATGCACGTGTACATTCTCAACCTCGGCCTGAAAATGGTTTACAAAAAAGTGTTGGAGTTTCAAACAACTCCGCAGATGGTTGGAGTGGATGGTTGGCCGACTGCAGTGAATACTCCCTGTCCTCGAGCCTCACTAGTGAGCCCACTGTATCTACAAAGTGTTGGTTTAATGAAGATGGTATAAATTCAAGGGAAACATTGGAAGAATCCGACGGAGATTTCTGAAATGAACCATTTGGTGACTTTAAGCATAAGATTAAACATGCCACAGAGATCACGATGAGAACAATTAATCGACATATTCAGAATCAAAGAATAATTGATGGTTTTGCACAGTTCTTTGGAACCCATTTGATGCTCCGGTCTGTAATTTCTTGAAGCCTTGGAAGAACTAGTTGAAGAGTTAAGGTCCCATAACTTCCATTGTTGTAAGACAAGTCTATATTCTTTTTCTTTTTTATGTATAGCCAAATTGGCTGCTATTCTCTTATTGACCTCAAGCTGTCAATTTTGCCAGTTTTTCTGGGGCAGGTAGTCCTTATCATTCATCCCTAGGCGCTATCATTGCCGCTTTAGCCTACAAGGCCGTCGTCTCCTTCCATAAAATCCAATTTAAGGCATCAATCTTCCATGCACCAACCCAACACAAAGGAAGGAAAAAGAGGTATTTTATCCCTTTTGAAAACATAAACTAAAACAATGTGAAAAAACTAGAGGTATTTGGAGTTTTTTTTATTATATTTTTTGTATTTTATTTCAAAAAATCATAAATAAATTATAAAAAATTAAACAAATATGCTGCAAAATTATTAAAAAATTAAAGAGAATGACACGTGAAAGCACCAGGATGATGCCTCCTGGCAGAACTAAAGGAGGCACCATCATGGTGCTGCCACGTGGCATTCACTTTAATTTCTTATTATAGTTTATGTATTTTTCTTTAAAAAAGTCAAATAAATTATAAAAAATCAGAAATGTATGCTATAAAATTCTACGGATTTCTCGGGATAATCTGTTCGTTCTTGTGGCTTGAAATTATCACTTGAAATCATAAGAAATAAAAAAAAAAATCATCATATCTACTTTTGGTCTGATACTACTAACTATTTCCTACAATACTTTAGTATTCCTCTTTAGCATACTCCTTTAATTATTACTTCTCAATTTTTTAAAAATTAAAACATAAATTTAACGCTTTTGATATGTTAGTGTTTCTAGTGTAATTATATATTAGTGTTTCTAGTGTAATTATATATTAGTGCTATTGATCGACGAAAATGACATAACGAGTTTGGAACAATTTATATATTAGTGTTTCTAGTGTAATTATATGGAGAATTAAGTTAAAATAAAATTGATAAAGCAAAAAGTTAAAAAATTCATAATTTAAAAGAAAGTAAAATAAAATAAAACAAATAAGACAAATCACAAATGGTAGAGCTCTGCAAGAACGAGCTTCATTATTAAAGGAGGAATGCCTCCAAAAAAAAAAAAGTTACACGGCGGATTTCATATTTAAAAAATTACTTCATCTTCTACCCCACGAAGAAGCACCAGGGTAAATTTTTACCTAACATGAATACAAATGGATATTTTACAAATCTACACCTATTCTCAAATTTTAAGGTTTATCCAAATCATACCAATTGAATAATGGTTACTTGTGACAATTTTACCTTTATTTTTTCTTTCAATTTTTTTTCTTGCTTTTCATTTTGTTTCTAACTTCAATTTTTTTTTTCCCTTTCAATTTCTTTTGCTTTTCTTTTTTTTTTGCTTTTCATTTTTTTATTTACTTTTCACTTTTTTTATTCCCCATTATAATAAACACAACATTAATTTCTCTTTTGGTTGTAGTACATGCATAAAAATTCACAATATTACAAATTTAAGTTCAATCTTATAAAATTATAACAAATTAATGAGAACATTTGTGCAAGTTTAATCATCTTCATCGTCGTCATCATCGTCAACAATCTCAACATCGACGTCATCGCTAAATGTATCATATTCAGCATTTATAGAAACGAAATATGAAGTCGAACATGATCACATTAAAAAGAATATTAATAATAATATTAATTACAAAAATATTTTTAACATTTCGTATCTCACTCCACATCCAATCCCGAGTATACATTAAACTCTCAACCGTGTTTGATTGGACATGACTACGTTGTGGACTTACAATTCTTCCACCGGTACTAAATGCAGACTTTGACGCAATAGTGGACACTTTTAAAAGCCAAAATGTATGAGTTTTTTAAAGGCTAACAATCTATTATGATAAAACATAGATATCCCTACTCTTTAACTAGAGAAAGTTCTCAAAGATATCCCCATTCTTATTCGGATGTTGCTAACTTTATTTTTTCACAAGAGAGCATGTAAGGGAGGGGCATTTACCATATCATAAAACATGTTGGAATTTATTATATATTCATACTGAATTAGGCAAGAGGCAACCAACCTAATACCAACAACGTGTTTAATTACCAAGATACTACTTCTCTAACTCTTTAATTATAACATACAAAGAAGAAACAACAGATTGTAAGTAGCATTTCAAGTTCTTACAAAATCTGGAATAGAAACGGCGGAAGGTTGTCTTCCCGTGTCCAGACTTAAGTTTCTCTTCTACCTGGATATATCAAGTGGCAAAATTTTTTGACAACAAAAACAGCAAATTAGACTAGTTTCAAAGGGACACCATTCAAGTTGTAAGCCCATTAATTCCATACACACAATCAGGTAATCAGGCAATCCTTTCAGAACAACAAACATGAATCCTAAGATGAATCCCGCTTCTCCTAAACACCCAGAACTTTCACATTTCTCAAAGGGGGCACCATAATGAAGGAGAACTGGTCATTTTGTGTATCTGATACCTCTAAAATTAACTCAACAAAAGCCAACCACTAGTAAATTTTAAACGCCAATATACTTGATTTCATCAGCCTACTTTATCATTTGCACAATTGGATGTCTCTAAAGACCTCCCTCATAACAAAAGGACGAAGGGGTACCACTTCACTACAAAGGCTTGGTGATAAAAATTGATGGATGTAAGATCTCATTCAGATGTTCACTCAAAACATATTTTGAATATTACTTTTTTTCCAATCGAAAGTTAATAATTTTGACCAATAAACTGGGTAATTACTCATACCAGTAACAGTCATTCTTACTTTACCATCCGTCTATGTAGATATCACAACTAAGCACAAATCCGTTAAAGACTAATAATGAGGAACATATCATAAACAAAACAGACTATGAGATTGACGATTAAAAGTAAAAATAAAACAAACGTACTTATTCAATTTCTTTCTTCTGGGAAGCATTTGAATCTGATGATCTCCAAGCAATGTAAAGTAACCGCAGTCCAAAAAAATAAATAAATAACTGCAGAGGAAAAAATTTACAATACTTGAGCCACTCTCAACTTGATTAAAAATCCAACTGGATCATAAGGGTTTTCAGAGAAAATTACTCTGAAGTCTCCAGAAAGTTCAGATTGGACATCATCAATGAGGGATTTGTTGTAAAGCTGCTGATAAGTGTATTTAAGGGTATGTTTGGATGAACAACTTCAAAATTTCAAGGAATTTAGACAAAATTAGTTAAAAATGAGGAACTTTAAAGTACTAAGGAATTGCAAATGATTAGATGCAAGACATTTATATGAGATTTGTAAGTTACACCTATCAAGGTGTTACTTTGGAAATCCCTTGTTTAGTGGTTTTACTATGTTCATGTGGTGCATGTGCTCGCTTTTTAGTTACTTATAATCACTCTATTTAATAGTTGATGGTGCATTTCTTAGTAATATAGCCAAAATTCCGTGAAACTTTGAAGTTGTTCATCCAAACATGCCCTAATTGATTTTCCTCGTTTGGCTTGCATTCCTGCGTCCTAATACCCATATCACAGCGTCTTCGTCCGTCCCTAATCCTAAATCCATTTAAAAAAACTTATAAATAAATAGAAAGACAGAGATTCGTGAATGAGTAGCAGCATCAAATTCATTCATGATTCAACGATAAAAATTTCAAAAAAACATAACATAGTGTCTTTAATCCACCTAAAATCATTGCAAGCTCTGAAACAAAAGGAAGAAAAAACTTATATAACTAGTAACTACATACATGTTACCTGCACAATCAATTCAGGAGTGACATGAAATTTTCAAAACATAGCGATGATGATGATGAAGCCAAATGAATTCAAGTAACAAAATTAAGGTGGGTTTTTGTGTGTTTGTGTGTGTTTTTGGGTTCAGAAGGATGATGATGAAGGGTTTGATTTTCCAACAACATCAACAGTCGCATGTGGTGGACTCAAAATCAAGCAGAGAATCACTCAAAATCAAAATCAACAACAGCCCACCATAGTGAATGCATACCAAGCAGAGCATCACACTAAAAATCAAAATCAACAACAGCCCAACATAGATGAATGCATACCAAGCAGAGAATCACACTTAAAAATCAAATTAAATTGATAAATGCATACCCAGCTTCTATTTGGGAGAGGGTTTCGGGCTGGGATGGACCGAAGGGAGCAGAAGAAGCTTGCTATCACGTTCAAGAAATTAATTTCAAAGAAAGAAAAACTGAAACCAAATTGATGGGATATTCAATTAATATCACATAGTGCTTTATGTGATATTCAAAGAAAGAAAAACTGAAACCAAAAAAATTGAAGGGTTCTTTTGCTGGACGGTTTGTGTGAAGGCTGAGAATGGGGCTGAGTTTGAGGAAGAGATTGTGCCCATGGGTAAATATGCCACCATGGTTTTTGAACAGAACAAAAATTACTTTATCGGGTTACTCGTCCGATATATGTATGTTTCGGCGATATATGCTGATACTGTCTAAATTTGATCGATTTCGGCGATATGGGATGAAGATATAGTTTTCACCTCCTTCTGAATTTTTATATCTGCACACAGTCAGCGATAGATCCATGGATATTTCGCCCATTTTGTCAATTCTTTAGTCCATTCATCACCATCATCTTCATCGACGATGATCGATCATCACCATCATCTACTCAATTTTTTAATTGGGTTTACAAGATTACCATTGTAACCCTCGTTAGATGTGGTAAAAAAGGTCTCTGATTTTGTCCATTTTCTCCGGCATGTACAATTTCTTCGAATTTTCCCGTCCTTTTTTCAAAGCAATCCCACCCGTTCAAATTCCGTCGTACTAAGCACGACGTTGGGCCGGAGAAAAGTCGGAGAGTCAAGACCATAGTTGTTTCTCTCTCTCTTTTTGTATCATCGATCTGTAGCAGAGAAAAAGGAAAAGAAAGGAAACGAAGAGAGGGAGCCATGGCTTCAGCAAGTGGAAATGGATCTCTCTCTGGTAAAAACAGCAAACCTTCGTCACGGAAACGGCGCAAGGTGTTTATCGAGGAAGAAGAAGCGATCCCGGGAGTGGAGAATTCGAAGGAGCTCTGTACACCCCCACCGCCGGCTGCCAAAACCGGGGAAACTCCGGCTGTTGGAGACTCCGTGACTTCTGGAGAGACCGAAGCCGCTACACAAGCCGTCGAGGTGATGGCACCGATCGCCGAAGGTACGTCGAAGGTATTGATTTGTGTATTGGTGTGTAATTTGTGATTTTTGTTGAAATTTGGGTTTATGGGTTGTGGGTGGGTTGAAATTTGAAACGATGGAAATGTTTGTTTGGAGCCGGGCCTTCGAAATCTGAATAACACTTGTGTTACATTCGGTCTTGCCACACAGGTTACTGCTAAAGCTGCACTATCCATTGACACTGATGCCCGTTCTCCATGCATTTCCACTGATAAGGCGGTAGATGATTCCTACAACTGGTGGAAGTCACATTATCCTGGGGAGAAAGGGAATACGGGGATTAAATATCCTCGAAGTTACTACACATGCACACATCCGAGTTGCCCAGCCAGAAAGATAGTTGAGACTCCTCACCCAAATCTTCGAACAACTGTGATTATCTACGAAGTGCAGCATAACCATGACCCCCTGGATCTGCAAAATTGGAGAATATGTACGTATACAAACACACGTACATATTACTTACTAATTAAAATCCCAAAATATGTATATTCTTTTTATAATAGTATGAAATACATTTCTCTCAATGTGCAGACGGTCCATGATTAATGCAAAATTACTGGAAGCTAAGAAGCTCACAAATCAAAATCAAAATCAATCTGCGGATGGTTTTGCATTACCGGAAGCTACGAAGCTCACAAATCAAACTCAAAATCTATCTGCGGAGGGTTGGAGTGATTGGTTGGCCGACTGTAGTGGCTATTCCTTGTCCATGAGTCTCAGTCATGAACCATTTCAGGAAACACTATAAGATTTCAGCGGAGATTTGTGTCAGCTGGACTGAACCATTATTCTTGGTGAAAACCTCTACCCTTCATCTTTCTTCTGTCATCATCATCTTCATCGACTCCAACCATCATCTTTTTTCGTAATTAAATTTGTATGATAGAGACTACGGTCACGTTTGTGTGGAGAGATTGAATTGTATAACTTATTAAATTGAATTGTATAGCTTCCTTGCAACCATAGACAAATTCTTTCCCTTCCACTGCGACGCAGCAATGAGAGCCGGAGCAGGCCAAACCAGAGGGCTCCACACAGCACCAGCAAAGCGCAGCACCTCCCCCCAAATCTAGGAAGTGAACCCACAGTTAAAGAAAATATGAGCATGCGTCTCATACTCCCGCTCACAAAGACAACAAAACATAGAGTCCCTATTAGTGAATAAGCCAACGCGATCCAGAGTAGAGAGGCGCTGGTTTAACGTCAGCCAAAGTATAAAACTAGAGAGGGGAATGGCACCCGAGAACCCCACCAAATGGGCCCAGGCGCACGGGGGGCCCTCACCTCTGATTTTGTTCCAATGCGACGCAGAGGAAAACCTACCGTTCGCTGAAGCAGTCCAAACAAATTTGTCTAGGCTAGACGTATGAACCACACTAGTGCAACTAGCCTCTTGAATTAACCTGCAATCCCTATCCGCCATCATGGGCCATTGCCATCTAATTATGCAACACGGAGGACAACCTAGCCTTCAAATGGATCCCAGAAATCTGAACAATGTAGCTCCCAAAACGGTCAAGGAGATACCCCAGGTGGCACCAATTATCATACCAAATAAAAATATCAGCACCATTACCAACACTAGCAGCAATGTAAGGCTTAACGAGGCCCCGGATTTTAAGGAGCTCCTTCCAATTGTAGGAGCAAACACAGGGAGCCTTAACACCCTCACCCAATTAAGCCACAGGTTGTTCCCCTCTGGAGCAAAGAGAAACCAGATGAATCTGGCCATTAAAGCCACGTTCTAAAGCTCTAGACTACGGATACCCAACCCACCTTCATGCTTACGAGAACAAATAAGTTTCCACGCCACCTTCGCATGATAAGAACCCACAACATTACCCGACCAAAGAAAGTCCTAAAAGATTCTTTCAATCTCCCTAATAATTCTCTTAGGAATAAAAAAGTGGGAAGCCCAGAAGACAATAACACTACTAAGCATTGACTTAATCAACAACAATCTCCCAGCAAAAGAGAGGCCCCGGTGCTCCCATCCACGAATACAATTATCAATGCGCTCAATAAGCGGGGCACAATCCCCAAAACCCAACCTTGTAGTGATCAACTGGACTCCAAGGTAGCGCACAGGGAGGACACCCTGCTGCACACCAAGGCAATTCCTAAGCCCAGAAACCCATCGCTGATTCATCCCAACCGCATAGAGACAACTCTTATCCAAGTTAGACTTCAAACCCGAAACCAAAGCAAACCCAAATAAGGCCTCCTTCAATATAGTTACTGAGTTCACATCACCATGGGAGAAAACAAAAAGATCATCAGCGAAGGCAAGATGAGACAGACGTACCTTATCACACCTCCAATGAAACCTGAAAGTCGGGGAACGAGCGATAGCCTGGTTAACCAGTCTAGAGAACACCTCCGTAATGATCACAAACAGGTAGGGAGACATGGGATCCCTCTGCCTGAGGTCCCTCCAACTCGGGAAAAAAGCTCGCAAGCTCACCATTTACTGCAACAGAGAATCTGGCAGTGGAAATACAGGCCTTAATCCACCCAACCATTTGACTAGGAAACCGAAAAGCAGTGAGGGCATCAAGAAGGAAATCCCAGGAAACCGAGTCATACGCTTTAAGGATGTCAACCTTGAAAGCACACCTCGGGGTTCCCGAATTAAGGTGGTAACCCCTAAGCAGCTCTTGGACAAGCATGATATTATCTCCTATACGCCGGCCACTCATAAAGGCATACTGATTATGGCTAATAATAGTCGATAACACCACCTTCACCCCGTTAGCAATGATCTTCGTGATAATCTTATAGGTGGTGTTGCAACAAGAAATAGGCCGAAAATGCCTCATATGAGTCAGATTAGCTACCTTGGGGATCAAAGCAATTATAGTAGAATTAGTCTCCCCCAACAGCTTAGAAGACCAAAAGAATTCCGTAACAGCCCTAATCACATGAGGCCCCACAATAGACCAGGCATGCTGAAAAACTAGGGCATTAAACCCATCAGGACCCGGAGCCTTATCCGCCTTCAGCCTAACCTAAAACAAACATGCTGAATTTCCAACTCAGTTACCGATGTCACTAGCCCCTCACTCTGGTCATGAGAAAGTACCTCATGAAGTAATCCATCAAAATCCAACCTCTGAACCATCTCATGAGTCCCAAACAAGCGCTGAAAATAATCTACATCCTCAGCCTTCAACTGAGGGGGGTCCTCAGCAATCGAACCATCATCACACACAACAGAAGCAATACGATTGCGATACACCAGTAACTTTTGAATAATGTAATTTCATTGTAAACCCACAAAGCTGAAATAAAGTTAGGGACCTTGGATTTTTCTATGATCCGATATTGTACATATTAAAATGAGTAATGATATTTAGACAAACTAAATTGACCCCATTTAGTGATTACATTGATGTGGCATTCTATTTACCATAAAAGATAAATACAAAGTGATTTAATTTATTGAAATAACATCACATTGATTATCACATCCATGTGGTCAATTTAGTGTGTCTAAATAGTATTACTCTATTAAAATATAATCGATTAATATAGCATTGTCGTAGGAAAATTACTTTATATTATGGCTTTTTATTTAAAATGCTCTCAGAAACTGACAATAAATCTCACTTTCCCTCCTAATTCGATTTTTGTTGGACTAAGCCCTTGAAATCTCTAACTCGTCCCACTTTACCCCATTTCCGTTTATTCCATTCATTATCCGTTAAAACCATTTTCTTTTTATACCATTCATTGGTTTCTCGCTCGTCCATGAGAATATTTAAAGGTTTGGTGTTATCAATGTGTGGTTTTTCGAGGAGGAGTGAAATAGCTTCAAAAGCTTCTTCATCTTTCTTCCTCTCTGCATTCGACGGCCATTGGTAATTTAGATAGTCATATATATACATGCATAAACAAATTGGACAAATTGGCATATAATTAAACAGAAATGAGTATCCAATTCAATAGACTCACCAATTACATTGTATAGTCTAACAAGGTTTTCTTCAAGGTGGGTGTGTATGTCTTGGAGTTTATGCGTCTAGGATGATACTTCCCATGTCTCTATCACATACCTTAAGGAAGCCAAATCAAATAATGAATTTGTCTTTCATGTCAATTAAAAATTGTTAGACTGTGAATCTGAACCACATATACTCAAAAATAACAACTTACTCGGGACCCATGCCAGTGATCCCCAGCAGTTGTGATGCAGCAACTACAATACTCTGAATTGTCCAGTAAACAATTGTGGGAATAAGAGTAGTGGAATCATGTTCGGTGGTCAAGTCGGGATCCCGGTGAATGTCTTGTAACTGAACAATGCAGTGTGTCACGTTGAGGATGGCCCTGACCAGCCTGTTGTAGGCATCAATCTTGGGCTTCAAGCTACTCCCTGCGAATTCAAGTATGTCTTGCACTGGCTTAAGCTGCCCGACCGCCATTGCAAGGGGGTTCTAGTGTAAAGCTGAGCCACAAGCCAGAATTCACCATCTTGCACAGCAAGAGCTCCCAAAACAATCACCACCTTCTCATCCCAATTGTAGTGTTGCAGGGAGTCCAACATATCCATCGTCGTCTTCTTGGCATCCTCCCCGGACACCCAATTGCAGAAAATCTGTCATACACATATATATATATGCATTCTTGCCAGACAATTAGTTAATATATGTAGATTGTGTTGCGCTACTATCCAGCACGAGAAATAGTTACATATTGTTATGTACGATCAATTCTGGATCATTGATCTTGTAATATTATGTACGTTCAAAGTCTAACAAGAAGACTTTATTTATTCTCTGTAACACTATTAGCTTATTAAGGAGTAAATAATATAAACCTCGCAGGAAATTGCATTAAACAGGCTGGTTGGAACATAGTAGTTATCATGGAGGTTATTCAGGGTGGCATGAAAAGCCGTCTCTTGCTCCAAAGTATCCACATTTGCATCTGGTTCTGGTACTGGTGTTCCCTGATTATTACACAAACAAGGTCAGATCAGCAAAGGCGTAGTTAGGAATTTAGGTCAGGAGGGGCATTTTATATGAATAAATACTTACGATTTTTTTCGGCCGAAAAGATAATAGTGTTTTGATTCCATTTTAATTAAGAAGTTAATATTAAAAGAGACGCCACTTCATATGAATAATGATAATAGCGGAAAAATACGAAATGAATATATTAGCAATAACATTATGAGCATTTATGTTATCCATTTTCCATAAGCAAATTATAGTATCATCTATTTTGAGTACCCAAAAATATGCAAAACAAATACTGATGCACTCAGATTTTGAATATTTATTAGGTGAATTAAAAAGAAATAAGAAAAATGAAAGAAAAAAACTTTAAAATTTTAATAATATTAGTATAATTTGCATATATACATAAAAACACAAAAAAAAGTAATAAAAAAATCCCAGGATGAGGGGCCAAGGTGGCTCTGCCTCCGCAAATCAGAATGTAAATACTAAAACTAAATCATATGTAATTCTTAGGCCCTGTTTCATAACCATATATCTTTTGTGGGTTTTACGTTTTTAAATTTTATTTTTATTTATTTCTCTCTACATATGTACTTTTTTTAATTAATTCTCTCTCTCTCTTAAATATTATTCTTCAAACATTAAGCAAAAAAAGTAAAGTGCGAAGTTAAAAGTAAAATGTGAAAATTAAAAACGAAATAGTTATCAATCGACTCTTAGTTTGTACACAATGAAACAAAAATTTGCGAGTTAAACAAAGTTACCGTAAGAAAGCTGTGGATATCATCAGGTTTGGTGGGGTGGGAAAGGATGGCCTCAGCTGTTTGAAGAATAAGTTAGAGAGGAATAAAAGTGACACCATAGCGACGGGCATGAGATTTATCAGTAAGCAGAATTTGATTGCTGAAAAAACTGTCATTTGAAGTTGTTGAATGTTGGCGGCGCCCGTCTCTGAGCATAGGAGGACGTTCGTTATAAATGTCTACTGTATGCATTGCGGTGTTGGGCTGAACATAACTCGGAGGAGCTGGCACAGGGGCCGGCCTATTAAAATTCTGAATAACTAGGGCCATTTTCAAGGGTCAGGGCTATTTTCTGTTTGTGTACTGTTGGTTTCAGCTTAAGGTGAGTTAGGTCTTATATAGCTGATGCTTGAAACGAAATTGCAGAAGAAGAACCAATCTTGGATACCTTGCTTGCATTGGGGTTTAATCCAAAACAGCTAGATCTAGAGAGATCATCAATAGATCGAGAAATTTCAATTGAAGTTTCTGAGATTGCAAGAAAAGTGTTTAGCTATACATGAGTTGGGTCGCATTCTAAATCTTTTTTCAACTTCACAAAAAGTCAGCCATTCTGATATATTCTGCTAACGCATGTTTTCAGTTTCTACATGCTTATATTATCAGATGATTATCAAGCACTTAATAATAAATCAAGCAAATACTACATCTGAATGAAACATATACCTGATGCCATTTGTAATCACGTTTGTTCGTGCCTAACACGACCTACCGAGTGCCACCGACCAACCAAGGCTATCGCAGACCGACCAGCCACATCAACCCACTAAACAAAGCAGCCGAAGGACCATCGAGCTCACGGCCGACCAGGCTGTGTTGGTCGATCGGCACCCCTGCCACTAAAACAATCTGGTTGGTACCTCGTGACCAGGCGGACCCACTTCGAAATACCTAGCTATCACAGGATCATTGAGACACGTGTCAACATCTCAGAATGTGGCTTGAAGCCCACACCACCAAAGTTTCAACAACCTTATTCATTTCTGCTATAAATACAGGGACATCCTCCCTCCATAAGGTAACTATTCACCTTGGCATGTTCATTTCTTTAGGGTTTGTGAAGGCTCATGCATGCTTCATTCCTACTCAAATAAAATCGAACATGAAACACCCACCTTCGATCAATTCCCCCACTGCCCCTGCCCCTGCGCCCGTGCATGCGCCTCAAATATTCTCTTCTACTCTTCTCCCTTCCACCAAAACACCTCCTCCTTTCTCCTTTCTCCTTTCTCTTTTCTCTTTTCTCTTCTCTTTTCTCTTTTCTCTTTTCTCTTTCCCTTTCCACAACCCCACGGGCCCTTTAGAATTTTAGTATATCTGTTCTTTGCATGTATACATCATACATGGCCGGGTCATGCTTGCTTGCATTTGGTTCATTAATTATAAAGGTTAATTAAGTAATGGACCTAGCAATATAAGATCCTTGGCTTATATGTAGTGTACCAAAGTATATACGTATATCATCATATTTTTATATACGGCCAAGCCCCAACAACTTCTTAAGGGTATATTTCTTAGTAGATGAAACATATTATTGATATCATGTGTTATAAATATAAACTATATAAACATTGATCCTAGTGTCACATATATATGTTGCAAGTCTTGATCGATGAATTGACAAGCAATACACAGATTTTGGATGTTGGGATTTCATTCTTGGTTTCAAAGAACAAAAAAAAATCAATTTCAATATATAAATTTAATTATACAAATATTTTAAATTTAATTATAAAATAGAATTTAGAATTCTAATCATGCATCGTACAAAATGACAATAAATATGCTTAGTTAAAAAATAGAAGAACAATTCAAGATTAAAAAATTATAATATTTTAATTTTTAAATATAATATAATTTTACCAATGATTAGTTAGTATTTTGTCATAGGATTAAAAAAAAAAAAGGGTTAATTGTAGGACTTATCTTTTGTAATAATAAGAACTCACAGTTTATAAGTAAACTGTAGAAGTACAGGCCGCCAAGGAGCACTAATCATTTTTCTTATCTTGTCAGGTTCTTTGTCTCTCTTTATTTCATTTGTAGCAGAGAAAAAGGAAAAGAGGGCCATGCTTCGACGACCGGATGGTGGATGTCTCTCGGGTAATAACACTATACGATCCTCGTCTTCCGAGCCTCCGAGGATTGGGAAAGACAAAGCGACGCCGGGAATGGACCTCTGTACACATCCACTGCCAGCTGCCGGAGATGCCGTGACTTCTGGGAAGACCGAAGCTGCTACACAATCCCTCAAGGTGATGGCACCGATCGCCGAAGGTACGCCGAAGATCGAGTTGTGTGTTTGTAATTTGTGAATATTTTTGTTTCAAAGACTTTAAAATTAGAGGTATGTCCATTCGGGATAAGCATGTATTTAATTAAGATGTTTTTAAAAAAAATTAAAAAGTCCAAGTGTATTAAGTTAGAATTTAAAAAATTTATACATAAATATTTTTTTTAATGACTCAATTAAGTTGTGGACTGGACTTGACGGTTAGAATTGGTAGCTCAGTTCCCTGCTGGTGTGTTTGGATCCATATTGCCCTCATCTCTGGTTATGAGTTATCTATTATGCAGTATCCTAAATCTGATAGCTGGTAGCTCTACTATGTAGTATATATCTTCAATCTTAAAGATCGATGGTTGAATCTGATCATAAGGGATTTACAAATTCTCTTGTGCTTAAACACTTGAGAGGCGCATCGCATTGATTTGAAGTTCCTCCTCTATGTCTAAGTGTATAACAGGGACAAAGTTTGGTGGGTATGGCTCATTTTTACCTACTCCGGTGATGTCTCAGCGGAGGACACAAACAAAAGTCTTGCCAAAATCTCCGGTGCTCATTTTTACTTACAAATTATTTCTTATCTATGCATATATCTTTTATGGAGAATGCGAGGGAAACGAGATAGTTTGCATTTTTTGTAAATTACATCTCTAATACAATTAAGATCCACGAATACAATTAGAACCCACATTACAAAAAGTGCAAACTATATAGTCTACCTAGCATTTTTCTTCTTTTATTGATGCAGAGTCTGTTTGGGATTTCTTACCAGCAGGCCGCCTTGGCACGTGCAAAGCGTGTAGATGCAATAAAAAGAAGCTTTATCATCACTATTAACAGCCTTTACAAAAGAGCTATGAGTCCAACCTCGATACACAATGAAGCTTCTCAAACATTACCTTCTTCAACATTTGAGCTTAGAAGAACAGAGTCGTCAACATACAATCAGAGTCCATCTGCAGATGGTTGGAGCGGGTGGTTGGCCGATTGCCATAGCAGCTCCTCCTCGTCCATGAGCATCGATAGTCCAACATCTCGACGTTCTGTGAATAGTTGGCGGGCTGAATGAAGATGGTGGAGTTTAACGTGATGAGTTCGATGATTTTAGATGCATTGAAGACCTTTCAGCTGCTGAATTGAGGACCTCCTGGTGCTTTCGAATTTATGATTTTATAACTTCAAGTAATTCATGATTTAATATTTCAAATTTAGATGTTTAATAAGAATTTGGTTGACAATTAAGAGTTTCTTAATGAACCGTTGGTATATAAATAAATGATCACAATCTCAAATTTAATTTATGTTTTGTTTGATTATTTTGTTTTCTTTTTCAGAAATTGCTAATGTGCGCGGCCAGTCCTTATTAGTCAGCGCTAGGCGCTAACATACGCGGTCGTCTCCTTGATTTGCTTGCTCCAGCAAATGTGAAAAACACAAAGTTATCTATCTAGTACACCAAAATCCCTAAATTTTCCTTCATTCCTGCACAAAGCATAAATACATTGATATTCCAAATAGTAACAACATAGCTCCATATTAGTACACCATTCCATTCATTCGTGTAAGCACCCTGAACCTCTAAACACAAAACCTATACAATTGTTGCAATCACAGCACCTAATATATGGTTCCACCAAATTAAACATGTCAAGCTATGTAATACACTCTCAATATCCTTTGCAGAAGTACGCATACAGTAAGACCTTGACTTCTGGAAAGACTGAAGGGACAGTTCGTGGCGGTGCACTCATTCCACTGCTCGCCAAAGGTAGGGTGTCTGCACGCCGAAGGTTGAATTCTGTGTTTGTAATTTGTGAATTTTGTTGTTCAGCATCTGTTTTCCCTGAATTTTTGGAAATGTTGGTTTAGTGGATAAGGCGAGGAGTGCATTTTCGTCCTCGAGTTTTTATCAGAAACAGAACCCTAATTTTTAGGCTTCATAATATCCCTCTTACTAGTCGTATTGAGTGTTTATCCTGACATATAATGTACCTCAAGTACTATTCAGTTTTACACTCTTTGGATCCATATAATTTCATATCGGTAATTAAGCTGCATCACTGGCAGCTGACTTGACAGTATACCTGTTGCTGACTCGAGGAGGACAAGTGTCACAAGTTGAAGGCACTAAATGAGAGTATGTGTGAGTTGTAAGTGTGTGAAACGGTTAGTATAGCAGAGAGTGTGTGAGCAGTCTTTGAGGGAGCTGCAAGGAGTGTGTGTGTGTGTGTGTGTGTGTGTGTGATGACATCATAGTGTTATCATCTCTAACCGAATCATGGTGTATGTGTGTGTGTGTCATTGTATATGTTGCGTAATTCAACAAATTCAATATATGAAATCAATAGAGAACACACGGGGAGATGCCGTCATACCTGACCTCCCTTTGAAACTAGAAAATAAACTCTCTTAAGCAAAATAAAAAACACCTAGAGTGCATAAGATCATCATCCTGATCATCACTCGATTTCTAATTATAATTCCCAATTCATATTTCATATATCGAAGAAGTAAAGTTGAAGACATCATGAGCTAGTATCGATTCAATTCCAGCTAGGAGTGAAGATAGAAATTCATACCTTGAGGTGCAGTTTTTGCTGAATCGGGTGAATCAGCTCTGGTCGAGTTGAAGAGATCATCATCTACTTTGAGTCTGCTTTCAAATATGATATTAGAGCTCTGAGATCATATCTCTGGGGCGTCTGTCTGTGTTGAAGCCGAGCAGGAGTTGAAGCCGATCAGGGGGTTGAAGTTTCTTCACAGCCAAGTCATCATGACTGGTACTGGAGGAGGAGAACCCAAAATTTCTGTATTCACAAGATTTAACTATGATTTCTGGAATATCAAAATGAGAACAGCATTAAAGGCATGTGATCTGCGGAAGATAGTCACTCAAGGTTTACATGATCCTGAGTATGACAGTGAAGATGAGGAGATTGAGATGGCAAGAAGTCATGCTGATCAAATCAAGAATGCCAAGGCCTTGAACCTGATTCAGAATGCAGTCTCTGAAGAAATCTTCCCAAGAATCTCGAATGAGGAGATAGCCAAAAATGCCTAGGAGATTCTGAAAAAGGAATACAGAGGAGATCCTAAGGTGAGAGCAGTTAAATTACAAAGTCTTAGAAGAGATTTTGAGTATACACGTATGAAAAATGATGAATCATTTTCTACATATATGACTAGACTGTTTGGTGTTGTTAATCAAATGAAAACGTACGGTGAAGATGTAACTGAAAAGAGATTAGCACAGAAAATCCTAATAAGCTTGATTAAACCCTATTATTCGATTGTGTCCATACTTGAAGAAACTAGAGATCTGGAGCAGATAAGTGTTGAAAGTATCTCTGCATCAATCATGGCATTTGATCAGCGTTTAGAGATGCACACGGAGGGTGATGTTGAGAAAGCATTCTCAAGTATGAGTGTGAATAACAAGTCATAGGCACAATCAAGTTCTAATCAGGGAAGAAGCATCAATTCAAAGGTGGAAACAAGGGTTGGACTAACAGCAAATTCAAAGGTAATGCTAAGTATGAGAACAAGTTCTCTGGAAATCAGAAAGGAGAAACCAGTGGCTCTAAGGATGCTTGCAAGAATTGCAACAAACTTCACTGGGGTGAATGTTGGTTCAAAGGAAAAGTGAAATGTTTCAAAGGCTCTAAATTTGGCCATATTGCCAAAGACTGTTCTGAAAACCAGATTACTAACCTAGCTCAGAAAGTGAATGAAGTTGAAGGTAACTTGTTCTATGCCTGCCATTCAGCCTCCATTGAGAAGGATGTGGGTGTGTGGTACTTGGATAATGGTTGTAGTAAACATATGTCAGGTCATGAGTCTTTATTGACTAACATTGATCGAAACCTGAATGTAAGAGTGAAGATGGGTACTGGTGAGCTAGTTCAAGCTGTTGGGAAAAGTTCCTTGTTGGTTCATACTGACCAAGGTGACAAGTACATCAAGGAAGTGATGCTTGTACCTGGATTGGATGAGAACCTACTAAGTGTAGGTCAGATGGTGGAACATGGATACTGCCTAGTGTTTGGAGACAGCTCAGCAGAGGTTTATAAAGATAAGAACATGAAGCAAAGGGTTGCTAAGGTTCCATGACAACCAACAGATGGTTCAAGCTTTCTTTGGACTATGTGATTCCAGTAGCTAGAATAGCAGAAGCCAAGGAAAGCACAGAACTATGGCACATGAGATTTGGTCATTTGAACTACTCAAGCCTAAAAATGCTAAGACAGAAGGACATGGTGGTTGGACTACCTAGTCTAGAAGGTGACAAAGAACTCTGTGAATGATGCATTTCAGGGAAACATCATGTGAGTCCTTTTGACACAGAAGAGGCTTGGAGGGCAACTACACCTCTTGAGTTAATACACTCATATGTGTGTGGTCCTATGCAAATAGAAACAATGGGAGGTAATCTGTATTTTCTTACCTTCATTGATGATCACTCTAGAATGTGCTGGCTGTATTTTATGAGACATACATCAGGTGTGTTGAATGTGTTCAAAAAGTTCAAAGCTATGGTTGAACTACAAAGTGGGTTCAAAGCTATGGTTGAACTACAAAGTGGGTTCAAAGTGAAGAAGTTGAGAAGTGACAGAGGTGGAGAGTATACCTCAAATGAATTCCAGAGACTCTGTGAAGAGCATGGAATTGAGAGACAGCTGACAGTGGCTTACTCTCCTCAGCAGAATGGTGTTGCTGACAGGAAAAACAGGACTATAGTAGAGATGGCTAAGTCTATGTTACATGGTAAACAACTACCCTATGAGTTATGGGGTGTAGTAGTCAACACTGCAGTATACATTCTCAATCGATGTCCTACCAAGGCTGTGCAAGGTAAGACTCCATTTGAGATGTTCTCTGGTAGAAGACTAGGAGTGTCACACCTAAGGGTATTTGGCTCTATATGTTACATGCATATCACATCCCAGAGGAGACAGAAACTAGATGATTCTCGTGTGAAAGGTGTTCTAGTAGGCTATGGTAACTGTGAAAAGGGCTACATAATCTATAGTCTGGAAACTGGAAAGATTGTGGTGTCAAGAAGTGTAATATTTAATGAAGAAGGATGATGGGATTGGAAGAAACATGCAGAAATTCAGAAGTATATACCAGTAAGGTTTGACACTAGAATTGATTATGTTACACCAGTAACACAGGGTGTTCATACTACTAGCACCAGTTCAAATTCAAACTCAAGACCTGATTCTGGCCCTAGTACAAGTCCTAGTTCTAGTTCATGTGATTCACCTAGCTCAAGTTTAGGTGATATACCTGTGAAGCTAAGGAGTCTAAGTGATGTTTATGCTAGATGTCACATGTGCATAATAGAACCTGAAAATTTCAGTGAAGCAATCAAGGATTCAGCTTGGAAGAAAGCCATGGAAGCTGAGATATAGATGATTGAAAAGAATGATACATGGGAACTAATAGAGAGACCAAATGGCAAACCAGTGATTGGTGTCAAATGGGTGTACAAAACTAAACTCAATATGGATGGATCAGTTCAGAAGCACAAGGCCAGATTGGTAGCTAAGGGATATGCTCAGAAACTAGGAATTGATTTTAATGAGACATTTGCACCAGTTGCAAGACTTGACACTATCAGAACCTTAATTACCCTAGCAGCACAGAAAGAATGGAAACTATTTCAACTTGATGTGAAGTCAGCATTCCTCAATGGTATTCTAGAAGATGAGGTATATGTGGATCAACCTGAAGGTTTTGAAGTTCAAGGTAATGAAGCTAAAGTTTACAAGTTAAACAAGGCACTCTATGGTCTTAAGCAAGCACCAAGGGCCTGGTATGGGGAAATTGATTCCTACTTGCTGAGTTGTGGTTTTGAGAGAAGCTCAAGTGAGGCAACTTTGTACTTGAAGTTTAAGCAAGATGAAGGAACTCTAATTGTGTCAATTTATGTAGATGACATTATCTACACAGGTGACAATGCCACTATGATGGCTGAGTTCAAACAAAACATGATGAACATATATGAAATGACAGACCTGGGATTACTGCATCATTTCCTAGGGATGGGTGTTCTACAGTCTAGCAATGGTATCTTCATTCATCAAATGAAGTATGCTTCTACATTGCTAGAGAAGTTTGGACTCAAAGACTGCAAGCCAGTGAGTACTCCCCTAGAAACTACTGACAAGCTGCAAAGAAGTTATGGTAGTGAAGCTGCTGATGGGCAACTTTATAGACAGATTGTGGGAAGCTTGCTCTATCTTACAGCTACTAGACCAGACATAATGTATGATTCAAGTCTGCTGTCTAGATTCATGCATAACCCTACCAAGAAGCATTTAGGAACTGCTAAAAGAGTCATGAGGTATGTCCAACGTACATTGACCTATGGAATTGAATACAAGAAAGGGAAAGCGGCTACTTTGGTGGGATTCTGTGACAGTGATTGGGGAGGTTCTGAAGATGACATGAAAAGCACATCTGGTTATGCTTTTTCATTTGGCAGTGAGATTTTCTCTTAGGCATCTATCAAACATAGCAGTGTTGCTCTTTCAACAACATAAGCTGAGTATGTTAGTGACTCTGAGGCAACTACTCAAGCTGTCTGGTTAAGGTTTGTATTGGGAGACTTTGGAGAGGAACAGTTAGAGGCTACTCCTCTACTGTGTGACAACATATCTGCCATTGCCATGGCAAAAAATCCAGTCTTTCATCAGAAGACCAAGCAAATCAACAGAATATTTCATTACATTAGAGATGCAATTCAAAATGAAGAAATCACACTACACTACTGCAAGTCTAAAGAGCAACTTGTAGATATCTTCACCAAAGCTCTACCTAGAGAAAGGTTCTGCTATCTAAGGGGTCTACTGGGAGTAGTTCCAGTGACTAGCTTAGGAGGGGTTGTTGGTGACTAAGCTGTATCACTGGCAGCTGACTTTGCAACATACTTGTTGCTGACTCGAGGAGGACAAGTGTCACAAGTTGAAGGCACTAAATGAGAGTATGTGTGAGTTGTAAGTGTGTGAAACGATTAGTATAGCAGAGAGTGTGTGAGCAGTCTTTGAGGGAGTTGCAAGGAGTGTGTGTGTGTGTGTGTGTGTGTGTGTGTGTGTGTGTGTGTGTGTGTGTGTGATGACATCATAGTGTTATCATCTCTAATCGAATCATGGTGTGTGTGTGTGTGTGTGTGTGTGTGTGTGTGTGTGTGTGTGTGTGTGTGTGCGTGTGTGTGTGTGTGTGTGTGATTGTATATCCCGACGCTCCTCCTTCTCCTCCCGAGGTCACTCCCGGCTTACAGCGGGTTGCTGTCATCCCTCCTTTGGCAGCGATCCTTCTAATTTCACTACCAGTCCAAGTTCAAGAATCGGCCCCGTTGTGTAATTCAACAAATTCAATATATGAAATCAATAGAGAACACACGGGAGATGCAGTCATACCTGACCTCCCTTTGAAACTAGAAAATAAACTCTCTTAAGCAAAATAACAAACACCTAGGGTGCATAAGATCATCTTACTGATCATTACCCGATTTCTAGCTATAATTTCCAATCCAGATTTCATATATGGAAGAAGTAAAGTTGAAGACATCACGAGCTAGTCTCGATTCAATTCCAGCTAAGAATGAAGATAGAAATTCATACCTTGAGGTGCAGTTTCTGTTGAATCGGGTGAATCGGCTCTGGCTGAGTTGAAGAGATCATCATCTACTTCGAGTATGCTTTCCAATATTTCCCTCATCTCTTTTGACCCAAAAAAAATTATTTCCCTCATCTCTAGTTATGAGTTATCCATGATGCGGTATCTTAAATCTTATAGATGGTAGCTCTACAATTTAGTATATATCTTCAATCTTAAAGATCCTTAAAACTGATCAGAAGGGATTTACAAATTCTCTTGTGCTTAAAACTTCATTAACATTGCATTGATTTTAATTTGAAGTTCCTTCTCTCCTAAGTCATATGTTGCAACAGGGACAAAGTTTGGTGGGTATGACTCCTTGTTACCTACACATGATCAAAGCTCTCCGGTGCTGTCTCAGCGGAGGACGACTCCACCAAAAGCAAAAGCTCTCAACTATAGCTTACCAAAATCTCCTGACAAATTCGATTTTGAACTTGAGGTATCAACTGTGAATTGGTTTAATGAAGATGGTTGGCCGACTGCAGTGACGACTACTCTTATTCATGAGCAACAATCACCCAGCATTTGAATCTACTGTGAATTGGTTTAATGAAGATGGTCCAGTTTAAAAAATATGAGTTTCATGATAAACCGTTTCGTATATAGATGTTTCAACAATCTCTTAATTCATGTTTTTCTTTTTCAGAGATATGTCAGATGTCATCCGTACAAACTTGGTTGTCATGTGACAATTCTCAGCCATTGATTGATATCAGTTTACCATATCAAACTTGGATTACTCAATCGCTTACTTAATTGTCATTGCATGCATGAAAGAAGAGCTAGCATTATCCACTTAAAATACATAATATATATAAACATCCTAGGAAATGCAATCAGCCAAATTCTCGATCGGTAATTGGAAATTAATCGAGAGTTTAGAGAGAGAGAGGTGCTCTTCCTTTTTTTCTGAAACTCTCTTTTTCCCTTGTCCTCTTCTAAAAGCTCTTTGCCTCTCCCCGCCGTCTTTCCGGGCAGCACAATCCCCCATCTCCTTTTGGTTTATGATTTTTTGTTTTTGTCTACTTTTTCTTCTACATTTGTACTCTATCTTTTTCAACATATTCTTCTTCATTCCTAATTTCTTCATATCTTAAGTATAAAAAATGAAAATTAAAAACAAAAAACTAAAAATTGAAAGGTTATTGAACCCCTTAGGCTACATTTGGTACGCCCTATAAAGAACCGGATAGGATAATATAGTACGAAACCGGTATTTGGTACCACTCGTATTAATTAGTCACCGGATAAGTTTATACGGTTGAGTACCTTTATACGGTCTATACCCGCTAAAATAATATTCTCGAAATTGTGCTTATTAAATAGTCGGATGACTAACTTGAAAAGTAATAATAATAATAGTAATGATAATGATAATAAAGAGTAATAATAATAAAAAAAAGAATAATAATACTAACAAATTAATAATTAATACTAATTAAATAAATAATAATAATAATATTATTATTATTAATTAAAATTAAATTAAAATAAATAATATAATATAATATAATAATAATAATACATAATTAATATTTATGATATATAGATATTTTTTATCAACTAGTATAATATAATCCGGCCAGTATAATATAGTCGACATTTTAATCCGGTAGAACACCAAACGGTTGACTAAATAATCAGTCTATCCGGTAGACAGATTAGTCCATCCGACTGAAATAATCAGTATAATACGGAGTACCAAATTAGGCGTTAGTGTCTATGGAGGTGCCTCTTGATCAAACTTCTGTTTGCAAATTTTCTACAAGTTAAAAACAAGCCGCCAATTTTCCAAGTTTTTCTTGGGCCCTTCTCTTGTAATCCACTAATTTGTAATTTTCCAAGTTAACAATCTGATAATTATTGGATTTGTTTTCTTGGACAAATCAAATTTAAATAACAATTTGATTTCAAGAATTTAAATAATAATTTAACAAATAGACATATTGGATTATCAAATTTGCAAGATTGCGATAATGAAATGGAGGAGTGTTGGTTGTGATTTAGGTGGACAGATTGGTTGAGATCATTAAGGGCCCAAATATAATATGTCTCCAACAACCAAAATGAAAATTCATGACAATCAAATTAATGCAACCAATCACCCCAATCTTCTTCTTCCATTATTTGATATGATATTCTTTAATTGGCATAGTAATCCTTTGGATATTGGACTTTCACTGCAAACCCACAAAGCTGAAATAAAATTACAACTTTTAATCCAATCATGGGATAGTCTAACAATAGGACGAATTTGTATCTGTATATGGCTTCATTGGCGGGTAATGGATCGGGTCGGGTCAAGTTTGTATTGTGTCATGAATTTTATTTTATCTAAATATATCTAACTTAAATCCGATCCATTTAATAATCGTGTCAATAATGGCCAATTTGAACCCGACCTGTTAATGAACCAAATAACTCGTATAACCTATTTAATAAATAGGTCGTGTTCGAAACCTGATTAACCTATTATTTGTTTAACATTTAAACTATTTAACCTTCTATATTTATGAATTTACGTTATACACCCTAAAAATTCAATATATACTATAAAATATTATCAATACATTATGAATTCACTCTCAAATTGATAGGTATATTGGTTAGTGACGTACATGCTTTATTTTTATATTACATTGGTTAATGGGTTGATCCAAAATTCACCCGTTTATTAAACGTGTTATAACGGGTTGACTAAAAAATAACCCAAAATTTTAATCATATAAATTGATCCGAATAAATTTCATACATGTTTCAAATCGTTTAACGACTCATATTGGAAATTACCACTCCTCTTCACATGTCGTTTTAATATAACACCGCCATCGGAAAATTACTTGAACCAAATACAACATTGCAAGCAAAGATCCAGCTGTTTTATTTTCCCCTTTATTTTATGTAATTGACCTTTTTTCCCAATTTCCATTACGTCAAGAAGTTTTAGTATATCCACGCGTCGTTTTATTAACAATTATTAGTTATTTAATGTCAATTTTATTATTTGGCTACATCAGTATGTTCTGTATAAGACTACTAGAATGTTTTTGGTTGCGCCTTCTCAGTTTAAAAAAATATAAGGATTGACAATTTTTTGGTTGGATATTAAATTATGTTTAGGTTAAAATGATAATATAAAGAAGAGTCGTACCGTGTAACACTTTCACTATTTATCTTTAGAGTTGTTTATTTATTAAAGTCAGAGCCATTGTCGGTGGTTTGCATAGCCCCCTCTAATATAAAGGTTTATTATTCAAAATACTACTTGAATCGGACATCGAGTTTCAATTTGCTCATCGAATCCAAAATCGTAATAATGTGCTCCAAAAATCCCCCGTTTTGTTAGTTCTGTTGCACCAAAAGTTAACAGCATTACTAACGACGGTAAAAGTGATTACGTGGCAATAAGGAATTGGATGATTTATTCATTTTGTAGTAAAATATTAAAACTAAATATTAAAAAGAAATGAAGAAGAAGATGATGAACAATCAGGGTTTCTCAACTCATTCCCAAACCTCTGAATCCAAACCCTCCAAGCCTACCCCAACCCACCCCAATCACCCACCAACCTCTTCAACCACCACCACCACCACCACCCACGCCAATCGCCCTCTCAATTTCCCCAACTTCCCCAATTTTCCCAATCCATGGCCTCCCTTCAAAACCCAGCAACAAAACAAGCTCAAGCTCGCTTCTTTTTCAAGTGTTGGAATTGCTTCGACATATGCTTCTCAATGGCCTCCTTCTAGATCACTACAATGTGCCCTCTATCCTTAAGGTGTGTGCACAGTCGCGTGCGCTGAGAGAAGGCCAGCAAATTCACACCTAAGTAGTCAAGGTTGGCCTTGTTTAGTCCAATGTGTATGTGAACAACACTCGTATGAGGCTTTATGCTGTTTGTGGGGTTATAAATAGTGTCCGCAAGTTGTTCGACGAAAGTCCTCAACGAGACTTGGTGTCATGGTCTACGCTTATTCAATGTTATGTCAAAATGGAGTTTCCTAGGGAAGGCGTGGAAGCCTTCTTTGATATGTGTGACTCTAAAATGAGGGCATATGAGATGACGTTGGTCATTGTTCTCTCTGCTTGCTCTAAATTGGGAGACTTGAATTTGGGCAGGAAGATAAATGAATACATATATGAGAAAGAGGTCTACCGAGATGCTTTTATAGGCAATGCACTGGTTGATATGTACTCCAAGTGTGGGGATGCCGACTTTGGGGAAATTGAGAGGGTGATTAGCGTGGGTGGTGGTGGTGGTGGTTGAAGAGGTTGGTGGGTGATTGGGGTGGGTTGGGGTAGGCTTGGAGGGTTTGGATTCGGAGGTTTGGGAATGGGTTGAGAAACCCAGATTGTTCATCATCTTCTTCTTCATTTTGTTATTTTTTTAATATTTAGTTTTAATATTTTGCTACAAAATGAATAAATCATCCAATCCCTTGCTGCCACATAATCACTCTAACTGTCGTTAGTAACACTGTTAACTTTTGGTGCAACATAGCTGACATAATGGGGGTTCTGAGAGCACGTTGTTACGATCTCGCGTTCGAGGAGCAAATTGAGACTCGATGCTCGGTTCATGGAGCATTTTGAGTAATAAGTCTAATATAAATGATTGTGTCGATTATGTCGATTTTGTATCTATGTGTTATATAAATTGTAGATTCAATTCTTTTTAAAGTTATTCAATATTTAAGTGAGAGATTATGCCGGTAGATCGTTACATTAGGTGTCGATCGAAAAAAAATGGGTTCGTCACTCTTTTCCAAACTCTTTTCCACATATACTGGGAGAAAGAGTTACAATAGCAAGCGCGATATTTTACCTCATAATGATGAGTTTAACATAACTCTACTTTAAAGGGTTATTTCGTTAACAAAAAAAAATATAGTACCCATTTTCGGTTTTAATTTTCTCATTTTTTGTTTTAATAGTTAAACAATTTTGTTTTATGATTTTCGTGCCACTTTTCGGTGGTGCTACGAACAACAAACATGAAACACATTAGTAGTATTTATCCTCATTTATAAATAAGATTTTTTTTGTTTAAAGAACCATACTGATTGATATGGAAAAATTGTACATGAGGATATAGTATTTTTTTTCAAACATTGGGATATGAAATTTTTTCTTAAAAGAGTCGAACTCACTATCTTTTACATAACGTATAAAAAAGAATGGTATTAAATGGTAGAATACAATTTTTTCGAAGTTCTCATTAAAACTTTATCTATCCAAAACTCAATGTTTAATCACTAAGGCATGGTATAATTTAACCCACTTATTATTTAAAAATAAAATTATATTTAGAAGAATAATTAATGTGAAAAGACAATCTAAGAAGAATCAAGATGGGAAATATCTCCTACTTTTTGGAGTAGCGGTCTTCATCTGATATCTGCTGGCCATGGATAATGTGAACCGTTGGGCCCCATCATAATTGATGATGATGATGACGTAATCCGAGTGGATGATGATGATTGATGACTCTTATTTGGGTTAATTTGTAGGGTTTGCAACTTAATTAAGTCGTAGCGAATAATAAATCATCTTCCATTGTAATTTTGTAGGACCACACGACACCGTATAGAAAAGCAAGCAAAATTTCTCTTTCGTGGGCCCCACGGTTGCTGCATCCTCACAAAACTTCGTTACATGCGATGTATTAACATTGAATGGTCTCTGTCTACACTATGTTGCTCCCGTTTGTCCACGCCGGTCTACTTGTTAAACGTTCTCCTCCCATCAAAATCTAAAATGATCGTTATCAAGAAACGAATTCTGAATCTATCTTAATTTAATACTGTTATAAATTTACATCACGAGAATGTATATTTTTTTTATTTATAAATTAACTTAAAATATCATACTAACAATTTAGATTGCGTTATTTTCGTATCAAACTTAGTTATAAACATTACGACTTTTACTATCAATAATGGTAGGAAGATCAACAGATTCTAATATTGGCAGACCCTATTTGTATTAGTAGGGTCATATTTGTTTTTTTTTTTTTTAATAAACTAAGAGTAGTCAAAAACCAAGGAAACCACTCACGTTGTTGGTAGAACATTTAATGGACGTTAAAGGTGTAAAACAATGAGAGCAACATGCCGAGACAATTCGGAAGATGTCTAGAAGACATATATGTCCAAACATGCTCAGTTTGGGCGAAGGGGATGTGAAGGACTCGAAAGGACCCTGAGGGGCTCGAAGGAACATCGAGGGACGGAACAAGACGACAGTTCATTGTCCAAACAAGGAGCCTGCCGACGTATCATCTCATTCACCACTCACACGCCATGACGTTAGCTAAAGTCCAGAAACACCAACCGAACCGCAAGGGTCGACCAGCGCAATTACTAGACGACAATGCGGGAGCATCGAGTGGAACCAAGCATGCGTCGCTAGGCGTCCTTTCCTATTTGTATTATTGTGTATTTACAAATGTGGTCTATTAAATGTGGTTTCACTTGCATTGTCATTTATTATTTAGCAATCTCACATTACAAGCATAATAGTGCTAGAATCGGGTTAGAACCGGGATCTCGACACAATTGAAGGAAGGTCGATACAACCTAAACCATTTCGATTTCACTCCAATTAGGATTGGGATCTCGACATTTGGGTCCCGGTTATGGTCCAATCATGTGGTTTAGTCTGTGCCGAATTTCACAAGGTTCAAGTGGGTAATTTCTAAAGCACCGGTGGGTTGATGTGTTGCGAGCTGTCAAGTACCTCAAAAGGCAGCTTCCCCATGAACTCCATCAATCGAAACTCCTGAAAACGTCGAAGAGGTTGACATTGACGGAATTGGATAGCGTCAACTTTAACATCGACGGACTTGGATGGCTCTGATTTCTTGCCAGGATTGGGGTTTTACAGTGGATGTAAATGGTGGCTTCAATTTCTCGTCAAGTGTAGTGGCTTTTGTGGTGGCTGTAATCAGGGTTTGTGAAAAAGATGAGTTCGAGTAGAGAAGATAGGTCATAAGAGGATTCCGGTCTTTCTTATTTTCACCTGAAATTCCCAATCTTGTATCAATCACCATTCAATCCCGACTTGAAAAATTACAATTGTGAACAATTCAGTTATCCATTATCATTTCTTTTTGCACAAGCGATGTTCGAAGATGAAAATTCAAACACAAAATATCGCATATAAAAGTAATTGCCCTTAAATCCTTTAACACCGAACGTAACTACTTTTTAAGGGCATAAAAACCACACATAAAACTCTTGGATCTTGATTCTTGAGTGATGCTTTGTTGTGTTGGGGGTTGTCTTGACCTTAGATGCCGGCCTTACGGGGCAACTAAAAGATTGAAGACAAGACCCCATACATCTCTCTCGCTCAATTTCACTTTCGATCAGTTTTTGCCATTTGGACTTAAAATCATTAAACAAAGAAACTAGAAATTAAAAACACCAAAGAAAAGTATTTAAAAAGAAAAAGAAAAAACTAAAAATTGTCATTGTCCATTTTTCTGCTCCGTGGACTTTCTACTCGAAATCCAGGATAGCACGAAACCACACCAAAATCCCAACCAATTTCAGAAAGAAGCAAAACCAAGCAAACAAATTAACCAGTTGCTTGCATAAACACACAGAAATTAGAAAAACAGAGGGAGCAAAAAAAAATAGAAACTGAGGATTTCAGTGGCAGAAGAAAAAGGTGCTTGCTTTCTTGCTTACTTGCTTGATATCAATCAATGGCCAAAAACCAAGACTCTGATAGAGGAACAGTTTCAGCTCCTCCGCTGCAAAGGCCAGTGATAACGCTGCCGCCGCGGCCTTCAGCTGAGGCCTTTTTCAGCGGTGGATCTGGAGCGAGCCCGGGTCCGATGACCCTGGTCTCAAGTTTCTTCTCCGACACCTGCCCTGACTCTGAGTTCAGGTCCTTCTCTCAGCTCCTTGCTGGGGCCATGGGCTCGCCTATGGGGTCCACAAGACCGCCAATCCAGTTCAACCAAAACCCAGTTGATGGTTCGGCGAAAGAAGAAGGCGGCGGAGGAGGAGGTGGGTATGAAAATGGCGGTGAGGACAATTCTGGGTTTAAGCAGAGCAGGTCTATGAATTTGATGGTGGCTCGGCAGCCATTGTTCACTGTCCCACCTGGGTTGAGCCCTTCCGGTTTGCTTAACTCGCCTGGCTTCTTTGGGCCTCCGGTAAATTCATATAATCCCTTCAAATGTTATAGCTTTTCTGTGTTTTCTTTGTGGGTTAGGTCTGAGTTACTTGTTTCATGATTTTGTGAACTTGAGTTGGTCAAAGCCCCAAAGGTGCTAACTTTGAAGTTGGGGGGTATGAGCCTGGTGGTTGTTGAGTGTTAATAGAAGCGTTTTCCCAATGATGGGTTGGTTAAAGTTGCTTCCTTTACATCAATTTTGATTTTGTTACATAAATTCATGGTTTCTTCACAACATTGTATGAGAGGAAAGTCCGGAAAAGTCGAAAACGCAACTACCACCCAACAGAAAATTAGGCCTTATGTTCTGTCATTCAAAAAAACTGGGTGAAAGTTATGAATTTATACCCAGTAATTATAATGTGTATTGGTCTGCTTCAATGGCAAGTTTATTTGTGGTTGGGGTCAGAATCTCTTATTAAAATTGGTTTTGTATGATGCTTCTCATATGAATTACTCTTGGTTAGCATGGGACCTCCAAGATACCATGATGATGATAAATTCATAGGGGGAAAATTTGTTTAGTTTGTTGTGTCATGTTAGATATTGTACAAAGACAAATGATGGTTGCTCGGCCGCTATTGAATAATTGATGATGCATTTGTGACAGACTATACGGAATCTATGTTGGTGTTGGTGTTGGTGTTGGGTCCCTTATTGTCTTTCTATATGATATACAACATGATTCCTAAAAGGGGATGACTTGTATTAGTATTCGGTATTCATGTTTATTTCCTTTATCGATGCAGAGTCCATTTGGAATATCACACCAGCAGGCCTTGGCACAAGTTACTGCTCAAGCTGTAATGGCCCAGTCTCATATGCAAATGCAAGCCGAATATCATCAGCCTTTATCAGTAGCACCTCCCACGGAGCCACAGACGCATTATCAATCCTTAATGCCGAATGAAGCTTCTCAGCAGCAGACTTTACCTTCTACATCTGAGCTTGGAGGTTCCTCAAGGCAATCGTCAGAGCCCTCACATTACCCCCCTTCATCCGTTGCCACTGACAGGCCCTCAGATGATTCCTACAACTGGCGGAAGTATGGGCAGAAGCAGGTTAAGGGGAGTGAATTTCCTCGAAGCTACTATAAATGCACACATCTGAATTGCCCTGTCAAAAAGAAAGTTGAGCGTTCTCCGAATGGTGAAATAACCGAGATTATCTACAAAGGGCAGCATAACCATGAACCCCCTCAATCCAATAAACGTGCAAAAGACGGAAATGATCCAAATGGACATGTGCATTCTCAGCCACGGCCTGAAAATGGTTTGCAAGGAAGGGTTGGAGATTCAAACAGGTCTAACGAGAACATGGCTTCTCACGCAGTTCCTGAGAGGGATCAAGAATCCACTCAAGCTCCTCAAGGACAGTTACCCGGGACAAGTGACAGTGAAGAGTTAGGTGATGGGGAAATTAGAGAAGAGGGGGATGCTGATGAACCAAATCCAAAGAGAAGGCATGTTCGAAATGTATCATTTCTTGTAGGTATAGGATACGATATTCTCCTTTGTTTCATAATATTGAAATGCTGTTGTGTGTGAGTGCAGGAACATTGATGCTGGCACATCTGAGGCAGCTTTGTTGCACAAGACAGTCGCCGAACCAAAAATCATTGTGCAGACCAGGAGTGAAGTTGATCTTCTGGATGACGGCTACAGGTGGCGCAAGTACGGGCAGAAGGTGGTGAAAGGGAATCCTCATCCAAGGTCCGAATTTCCTCCATATAAATATTTGCTTATTTCAATTTTACTGATTGCATTATGCAAATGGAATTAGGATGTCCTCTGTAGATTGTTTCTGACATGTTAATTTTGAAGATCCTATGACTTAAACTTTAGGATTGCACCAATTAGTAGAATTCTTCAATTTAATTTTCTTTTATTGCATCTCCTATTTGATTGATGGAGGTGAAATCAAGAACCATTAGACCATAAGTTAGAGTTGGGCTTAAAGATGATTTTTTAATGATTGAGATGAACGCACAATTACTTGGTTTACATTTTAACACGATATGAAGACTTGGTTCTCTAACATTTGCTTTCCCATTTCGTTTATGAACTTTGTTTCTTACACAAATATGTTAACAGAAGTTATTACAAATGCACTTATGCCGGGTGCAATGTCCGAAAACATGTTGAGAGAGCTTCAACTGATGCCAAAGCTGTGATCACAACATACGAGGGGAAGCACAACCATGATGTTCCAGCAGCTAGAAACAGCAGCCACAACACAGCCAACAACAATGCATCACAGTTAAAACCACCGCCGCTTGGGGCTGAGAAGCATCATCCCTATGACCAGAGACCGGTGCTTCTACAGCTAAAAGAAGAGCAAATCTTTGTTTAAGGTGCTCGCGTAATATCCTTTATGTAAGTAAAACTGTAAAAGGTCAGTAGGCAAGTACAACCAACGATGGCTAACACGGTGCAAGATGAATGAATACAGAGAATAAAGGACTAGATAGAGGCATTTGATGGGGTTGTGGTTGTGGTTGTGGTTGTGGTTGTTGTTGTTGTTGTTGTGTGATCTTTTTTGATATATGTAGATGGTTGATGGGTTTTGTTGTAGGCCCTAAATGATTTGTAAATTTACATGCAGAAATAGGGTCTTATAGGATTATATATTTTCCACTGATACTGGGGTTCAAGTATACAACTGATGCATAAATAAACTTTCAAGCTTATGGGGTTGGTTTTTTTCATTTTTTATTTATTATTATTTTTTATGATTGATACAATTATATATTTTTTTATATTTTTATGTTGATATTGGGAATGGAAAAATTCAATTATATGGGCCGTTTTTTGAATGACAAAATCAATAAAGCAACCAAAGACTCAGAAATCAATTGTTATAACTTATTTCTTTATGATGGATGGATCAAGTTGAGATTAGTGTGCTCTTCGTATACTTCAGGAGGTTTGTTTTCAGACATTAGGAAATAGGGAGTCTATAATTACAAGGAAAAGACCAATTTTAGAATATATGTAAGTGGTGCTTGCAAAAACATTTGATTTGATACCAAGATTTCTAATAATTGGTAGCTAAATTTTACATATTATTGAGCATCTACATCAAATTTTCTAAAATTTTAATTAAATTTAATTTGAAATGATTCAAAAGTTATTAATAACTAGTCAATTTTTAATGCTACCAAAATTAACCATATACCTTAAAAAGAGAAATTAAAAGTTGTCTGAAAGTTTTCAAAGCATCTCTAGCATACTCTTTAAATTTGATTTTGGACAAATTTGACTTAAAATTTGTCCAAAAATATCAAAACTGCCATACAACAGATTCTCTACTTTTAAAGTTAAATTTGAAGTTAACTATAGGGAGTCTGTTGCATGACTATTTTAAGGCTTTTGAACAAATTTTGTGTCAAATTTGCCCAAAAATTACATTTGAAGAGTCTAATGTAGATGCCTCTTTGTTGTTCATTATTATTTTTTGGTTGAAGAAAAAGTGTGGAAGGGGGTAACCTTAGATGGATATGCCCTTGGATGTGACCATAGGAACTCCCACACGCTGATGAATGTCCACATTGAGCCATAACTACTCGCCACAATAAGACGGGCACGTCACCTCAACCCCACCGAAGGACTAGCAAGCAGGAGCCAGTGGAGTCAATCACAGGACCTCCGCCCCCACCAAACCATGGTGGTGTTCATTATGTTAAATTTAACATTAAAAATAAAGAGTCTGCTATAGGGCAGTTTTTACGTTTTTGGACAAATTTTGAGTCAAATTTAGCCAAAATCAAATTTGAAGAGTTTAATATGGATGTCTCTTGCCACTTAGTGTTATGACCTAGTAGTATTCATCTCTACTTGTTATGTGGGAAGTCTTGAGTTGAACTCTCGTCGGGTGAGATCGATACCAAATATTTATATAATGTAATTCTCCTCCCAAATATCCTTATATAAAAAAAAAATTGTGGATGCCTCTTAGTCTAGTTAGAGTATAAGTGTTAATTTTTTTTTAAATTTCAAATCTGAATCTCTCTCCCCTTGTAATTTAAATTAGGTTAAATTAGACCATCACTAAGTCATGTATGATTGGAATATGCATTACTATCATGGAAACATATCAACTTAGAATTTGGTTCAATACATTGAATAAGGAAATTAATAATTACTAGTCTCTTGCCACTCGCTAACGAGTGTGTCAATTTACTTTTTCATTTTTAAATTGAGCCGACTACCCATTTATCCATTACAAAAACCATAGATTATTTGTTGCACACTATGAACAAGTAAACGATTTTAACTGGATAGACTTTTTGCAATGATAACTTTTAAAATGTGACTAAAAAAATGAACGGACATAATCTTCGTGATGAGAAATTGAATTGTTATCAAGATAGTAAATTTATTCGATTCGTAAATACAATTTTAATTATGACACGTTGTGTTGTTATATTGTTAATCACAATACGTGAACAATGAGCACGCTTCAATGCATCCTTTTGTTGTTAGAACAGATACTTCATTCCATCTAACCATTGTTGTTTGACTGTTCAAAGAACTAAAGTTAGCGGTTATGATTCAGTGCATGAACTTTGAACTTTATCCAGATGTAATCAAACCAACTACATGATTGAATCTCATGATCTAACACAGAATTTATTGTACACAATTTCATGTGGATTGGGAACATGTTGGGTTCATTTATATAATTACATATATATAATATTCAAAGTGGAGCCAACGTCCCAAATGAAAATACAGCGGCTGAACAAAAGCTAATAATATCTACTCTGTTTCTGGATATACACAATCATACAGGGCAGTGGGGGTGTTGAGCAGTTGGCCTGCAACAACCATCATCACCACCACCCTCCTCCCTCACCCCCTCACCACACCAGATCAAAAACAGATGACGTGTCCTCATCTCCCACCTCACTCGCTTTCTCTCTCCAAAGCTTCTTGCTTTCTCACTCTAAAGTTCCTCACTTTTCCTCCCTTTCTGGCTGCCTGTGTGCGACTGTGTCGGATTGTCGAACCAAACATCAAACCATGAAAGGAAACAAACAACCAACGGTTACATTCTACCTTTTCCTCTTTTCCAAACCCACAAATTAAAAATCCAAACTTTAAAAAATAAATAGAAAAGGAAAACAGAGATACAAAAATAAAGATAAATGTAAAATGTTGTTGTGGTTTGATTGTGAATGGTGAGGTTAAGGTTATGTCTTGTTCTCTTTCCCTTTCTGTAATTCAATTGCCTTCCCATTTGTTACGGACATTTGGTCGTCGAGACATCCTGAAAATCCTCCCGCACATTTCGCAAAAACCGAGGACTGATTGGAAAAACGACCAAAAAAACTAACCAAAAATGGAAGCGACTCTGTTTTTTCTCTCTCTCTCTGTCTCTGTCTCGAGGGTTTAAGCCTCCCATTATTGTCTCTCTCCCAATTTTGGCTTCCTACGCAAACCCGTTTTTGATCTGCGTGATGCTCTAGGGGTGCCTTTCCCCTTTCTCGACCCATCTCCCGATCTCAGCGGTTCGATCTTCAGCCGACCCGAAATTTTTCTCTTTTTCAGATCGATGCTGGCGGGATTTGGCGGCGGTGAATGGGTTGCATCAGCTCCAAGCGGGCGGCTGCTGCCACAGCGTCACCTTGTTTCGAGTACTCGGCAGCCGTCGGCAAGAATGGCTCCGTCGTCTTGGAGCGTTCTTCTTCGTCTTCCGTGAAGAAAGGCATCACCGTTAACCATAACAACAACAGCATTACCCGATCCATTTCCAAATCCAAATCCAAATCCAAGTCCAAATCGAATTATTCTTCCGAATTGAAGAAAACGAGTAGTAAAAAGGACCAGAGCCAGCATCATCATCATCAAAATGATCAGGAGAAGCAGGCGGCGGAGGATCGGAGCCAAAGCAGAGAGTTGAAGAAGAGCAAGAAGGACAAAGAGGGGTCTCTTCTTAGCAATAATAGTCATAATGGCGGGAAAGGCAGCGCCTTTAGCATCAGGTTGGGTTTTTCTAGTCGATCATCTTTGGAGGCTGAGCAAGTCGCCGCCGGTTGGCCCACCTGGCTCAGCGCCGCCGCCGGCGAAGCCATTTACGGTTGGGTCCCCCTCCGAGCTGATTCTTACGAGAAATTGGAAAAGGTATCATTTTTTTTCTATTTCCAATCTCCCCATTTCATATAACACAATTTATTTGCATATTTGGCTCAATCCCAAGTTTCCAATAAAAAAGCACCAATCTTTAAATTAAAAATGAACACCCTTTGAGATTCTTCAATGCGAATTTGATCAAATCATTTGACGCAATCACATTGCCTGTAGATTGGACAAGGGACATACAGCAGTGTGTTTCGGGCAAGCGAAGTCGAAACTGGGAGGATTCTTGCTCTCAAGAAAGTGCGTTTTGACAATTACCAGCCAGAGAGTATTAGGTTTATGGCACGGGAGATTATGATTCTTCGTCGGCTTGATCATCCAAACATCATGAAATTAGAAGGGATTATAACTTCGCGATCATCCAGCAGCATATACCTTGTTTTCGAGTACATGGAACACGATCTTGCTGGACTAGTAGCTTGTAACGACATCAAATTCAGTGACATGCAGGTCAAAAAATAGTTCATTTCTTTTTTCTTTCTCAATTCTGAAAAACAGAACACGAACTCTGACAATGTCGATTAAATCGGTTGAATTGGTTTATGTGTTTTTGTAGATTAAGTGTTACCTGAGGCAGCTGCTATCTGCAGTGGAGCACTGTCACTTAAGAGGCATCATGCATCGAGACATCAAATCATCGAATATTTTGGTGAACAATGAAGGAATTCTCAAGTTAGGAGATTTTGGATTGGCCAATGTTGTTCATTCGAAGAACAAGCAGCCACTGACCAGTCGTGTAGTGACATTGTGGTATCGTCCGCCCGAGCTTCTGATGGGAGCAACCGAGTATGGAGTCTCCGTCGATCTCTGGAGCATAGGCTGTGTCTTTGCAGAGCTCTTTCTGGGGAAGCCTATCCTCAAAGGAAGAACTGAGGTGATGATTTCAAATTTTCATTTCAATGGTCCGTTGTTTGGTCAGTGACAATATAAACGGAAGTTAATTACAATTTTTTTACAGGTTGAACAATTGCATAAAATTTTCAAGCTTTGTGGATCTCCACCGGAAGAATACTGGAAAACATCGAAGCTTCCTCATGCAACCATGTTTAAGCCTCAGTATTCGTACGAAAGTTCTCTTAGAGAGAGGTGTAAAGAATTCCCAACAACATCAGTTGACATGCTCGAAAAGCTTCTTTCAGTAGAACCCTACAAGCGAGGGACTGCCTCCTCTGCACTCATGGCTGAGGTAACCGTTATGATAAGAAATCTATATGAAGTTCGAAAATTCTAAATTTGTTGAATTCATTTTTGTGATGCATATTTTGTTTCCAGTACTTCAAAACAAAGCCTTATGCTTGTGAACCGTCACGTTTGCCAAAGTATCCTCCTTCAAAAGAAATGGATGCTAAGAGTCGTGAAGATGCACAAAGGTATAATTTTAGTTCATGTTAGAGTGCTGATGTTGACTGAGAAATCGAAACAGACAACTTAGTGCGCGAAATAATCTGTGTTTCCAGGAAAAGGCCTGGAATTCGAGCAAGAGACACATCAAGGAAGCCAAGGAGAGCGCGAAAGGCATTGCTAGAGGCAAATGTTTCAGCTAAATTAGCACCAAAAGAGGTCTTGCTCCATCTCCATTCGTCGAAGAAAGTGATAAGAAAGTTCATTTTAGTTTAACTGAATGATTCGTCTGTGGATGTGCAGGATGGACAGGAAGATATTTCTCAATCCGCTCGTAGAATGAACGGCGGTAACCCACATATCTTGAGGGCAAAAGGAGGTCTTCTGCGCCGGCAGTCATCTCTCAAACCCTCATTTGATACAGTTTCAGAGAATTGTGAGTTGAATGGATCGCAAGGAGATAGCACATTACAAGTCTCAGCAGCAAGCGGGTTTGCTTGGGCAAAAAGGCGAATCATTGAGGATGGTACTAAATCCGCAGTTTCTGATGGATCAAAAAGCCAGTTCAGTGCATTGGATACAAACTTCGCAAAGAGTACATTTGACTTGAACAAATCAGGAAACGGAAATCCCAAGGTTTCAATCAGAAAGCTCAGAACTTTCGATATATCTGAGCTTTCATATGAAGGAACAACCGACATGGTAAGAACTAAGAACACAGCAATCGTCTTTGATATAGCTACCCTTAACCCTAACCCCAATCCTACTTACATTTAATCAATGTCTTTTGACAATGTGTTAGGACTCCATTGAGGAAGAGAAGCATGTCATTGAGCTCTCCGGACCGTTGTTAACCCCACTATCACAATCCTGTAAAATGGATGAACCCTTGCAAAGGACCGAAAGCCATATCCGTCATGCAAATCGGAGATCAAGATTTGAAAGAGGTACGCGAGTAAATCCTTACCATGATAGAGCTTAAAGTAAACAGAATTGACACATTATTGATCACATCACTCGTCGCATATGTTACAGATGTAGAACCCCAAGTGGCTCAATGAGAGATGTGATCCGCAAAGTAGTGTTATCATCAAACGTTATGACTCGGGAGAGGCGAATATGTGTCATGGATGGAACTAACAATCTGTGCAGAGAAATGATGCGAGAGCTCAAATGAGACTAGTTTTCTCTTGCCAGCTTATTATCATGCCCATTGTATCATAAACCCAAGAAGAAAGAAATAAAAAAAAAAAAGCAGAAACCTTTTTACAAATGTACAACACCATAGACATTTTTAGTGAACATTCGGAAACCCAATCAATTTTTCAAATGCTTCCCCAGGTGAACATTTTGCTCTTTTCATTCAAGTGCTGAAATTTCCATCTGAAATTCTGAATTATTTGTTGGGCATTATGAAATGCCACTTATTATTCATAACATATTAATCAAGAACAAACTAATTTTTATATTATTTGGGTAATTACACTTATTATCTTATAGTTTACACTTACTACACCATGGTTATAGTTGACTCTTAACTTCTAAAATCTTTCGGCCAAAACCCTTCATTACATTTTTTATCTCACCCGTTAAGTATTGCCGTGGTATGCAAGGCTCATACTAAAACGATTTACAACTTCATTTTAAAGATAAATTACTGAAATTTCTTGTGTTTCTCTTTCTCTCCAAAAAATTGAACTTGAAAATCATTTTAAATGCATCACACATAAACCTCGTCATTACTTAACAAGTCAATCGACAGAAAATGTAACAAAGAACTCCCTTTAAAACATTTTTTAAACAACGTAAAATTTGAGAACTCGGATATAATTTTGTAATAATCATAAGGCAGTAAAGTGAATCTAACTCAGATGATTCTAACTAACTTAAACTTAGAGATTAATGGTCTCAAATTTTAACCCAACCGCATATGGGTGATAAAATCCCGGCATCCCCAATAAATATAAGTGATTAGACTATTTTCAAAAAAAAAAAAAAACTTACACACAAGTTTATTTTGGGGCTCCAATGGCAAATTGTCTTTCAAGTTGGAATCCTCCTCCAACTACTGGACGGAAAAAACAAATTACAAATAAATAATAAATAAATAAATGTGGATGAAATCATATGGTTTGAATCGGATAAAACAAAAAGCAAATCTGAAAATTGAAAAAAATTGAAACTTTTTTTAAGAGATTTAGAATGCAGAAATTTGATTTTAGGTAAAAGAAATGTAGGGCAAAGAGATCGCTCGAGCTGCAAAAACTGGAGCAGCGGAACGGCCATGGAGCCCCAAACCGAACCGAAGTTGGTTGTTAATATGCGCCCAACGCACTAACGTGCGCCACGATTAAAACCTCTCCCGTGGAATACCACGCCTTCTCTTTCTTAAGAGGGAAGCGCTCGGCCTCGGGCGCTTTTTCTTCTGCCTTCGCCCTCCATCCTCCTATTTATACCCCGTAAACCCTATCCTCTTTGCTCTTAAATCCAATCAAAATTCCCAAAATGCCCTCCCATAACGTAAAGGTTCAAGAGTTGTGCATCCTCGCATGAACCACGGTTTATTGCATGATTCTATTTATTAGTAACGTGGTTATAACAAACTTTCATTCCACTTTTGCGAAACTTCTTGTTCCATTTTTTTAATTTAGGTAACTTTTTTCTAAGTTCATATGTTATAATTCCAACCGTTTATTTTCTAAATTATTAAGATAATTTTTATAAAAAATCAATAAAATTAGGGATCGTTTAATCAGTCATATACTCATATGGATTAAATAACCTGTGCGTTTAGTTGATATATATAAATAAATAAATTATATTTCAATTTGATTGATTTTTTTTTTCATAGATGATCTTAAAATGATGACTTATGATTTAACCAATTCTGAATATGGCATATATTTAAAGACAATTCGCTAATTTGAAAAAGTAGAGAGTGAGGAGGTTCCTCAACAGATCAAATTGACTCGTAGTGAAAGAAAAATTAAAATTAACAAATGTAATTATTGGTGGAATCCGTTACTAATCTCGATTATAATCAAATTTTCCATAAAAAGAAATTTACATATGAGTATCTCAAAGAGTATCGTTTACCAATGTCGTAACACCTCGATAAAGAATGTCTCGTAGCAGACCCGAGAATTTTCCGACTCATACACATTCTGATCGACACATTACAAAAACTATGAAGAGATTCGTATTATTTGCAGACACATTGTTGTGTTGCACTGGGATACACGTGAATTGATCCAATAATACACTTATTATACTCCTAATAACTCCTAACTCCTACGCAGCTAATCAAGACAATAATGATACAATGATACATACAAGCTGCTGCATAATATGCCGGGTGTACACTACCATAGCAGTCACAGGCTCACCAGGAATGTACTTAACTGTATAAACTGTATTAACGTGAATCACAATTATTCAAACGTCCGGTATTTAAGGGTACACTTCCATGGCTGCTATGAACACCTTCTTTGCTGTGATTTACAGAAGTTCACAGCTACGTGTGTGTCGTTGTCCCTAAATGACACGACTGGCATCATCTCATCATCAAGATCATTGATCATCAAGAGTTACTAGACTCGGTATTTGGCCATGATCTACGAAATCAATCTTGTTCAGTCTCATACAACACAGCACTTGTTCCGGCAACTCTTCATGTTTCTGTGCCTATAAACACATGACGAAAGCAAAATTAGATCATGAACACGAGTTCCACTCAAATCGGCTAATGCCACAGACAATATAGAAATGCTGGATGTAACAAGATTTCTGGCTTGTTACCTGGATGGTTAAACCCACATCAATAATTCCATTTTTCAGACGTTCTCGAAAAGATTCAAGTCCCTTCCTTGATATATAGCTGAAGCGATGAATGTCTAGATCAATCTCGAAGTAATTAGGACCCTGCATGTGAGAGAGCATGATGAAGTTGAACAAAATTGTATTTTTCATCATCTTAACACTCAGTGATGCCGAAAATTCTATATTTACCTTATAAAAGTTGTGCTGAGGACGAGAAAGAACTGGTTTTTCATTATATGCATGTACAAGCTTCCTTTCGGCAGAACTCAGACCAAGATCCTCGGGATTAGACACCCCAGCCATGATCTTTAGCCTTTCTCTGAAAGGTACAATGGAGTCCTTTGCAAATCCTTTAACCTTTTCCGTCTCATCATCAACCAATTTCTGAAGCATTATTCAAATAGTTCATCAGATGGTGTATACCAACAACAGATCATTTTAGTGAAAGCAAATCAGAACAAAATGAAGGACTATAACATCGTGTAAATTTGATTCCATTAAAAAAATTAGATTTAATAATATTAACACAAAATTCATCTCACAAAAGTTAATTCAAAATGAAGCTACCTTGATGCTGTCCTGGAATTGCGGAGATATGTCCTTATCAAAAGTCTCGGAAACCTTGAAATACATTACAAGACTCATCCCTTCTCCATCGCTATCACCGAGGAACATTGCAGCAGGATAAGTAGGCAGCTGCAACAAGGCGCATATCAACATCATTAGAAACTGTTCGGAAACCACCTTTCTTCTACATATTGCCAACAATATAACTAACAAAACGTACCAACATAAATCAGTACTAGAAAGCATACCTGCATATTTAAAATGAGGAGTGGAGGCACTTTTCCATCGGCCTTCACTTTGGGAAGCTCAAGGTGTTGGGCAATGTGATTTATCTTCTTGGGGCATATAAATAAATCAACACCTATTGGAGTATAGGGACTGTAGTTTGGAGCAGGCGACTTTCGTTTATCCCTGGATGGTGGTAGATCAACAGACATTAATATCATCATTAAAGCAGAGAAAACCGTAAGAGTGAACTAGTTGCAAATGTCCAAATACATTCAAGGTTGGTTTTAAAAAATAGAACCAAAAGCATACTTGAAATAGTTCTCGCCACGGAGTTTAAAAGTTGAGGGTGGAATCTCAGACCAAGATCCTGAAGTCGGCTTCTCTACTCTACAACATGGTATGATATAACCTGGTCTAGGACGGAACAGAAACCTTTTTGATTGACCTGTGGATATATCATTGGTATGTTCAATACTGTATACGTATAATAATCCCTAAATCCTACATCTTCAATTTACTCAAAGAAAACTGATTTTTTTTTAATACTTACATTGTTCAATGGTTTCTTCTGCATCACAGGATCTCCTCTTAAAAGAAAGCCTGAAAACTGCTGATGGCTTTCTTTGAGGCTGTGGACCCGAACTCGGTGCACTTAGAATCTTATCATTGAAACTGACAGAAGGTACCAATCTAGATAAGCCAGATTTCAGGTTATTGTCTTGAATTTTGTCATTAGAATCACGTCGGTCCTCTCTAAGTCCTTTAAAGCTTCCATAGGAATGGTCTAGTACATTCTTTCTCTTGCTGCAAACTTCATCAGCCTTCCCTAGGCGAGAAAGCTCATAGCCCTGAGTATTAATACGGGAAAACCGATTTGAATCTTTGCGCTCATCTTTGCCCATGAACTTATCTGATTTACCTCCATCTATTTTTTTATAGCTTTGGTATTCTTCATACTTGCACCCATTATCCACAAAGCGTGCCGATCTTTCATACTGAAGTACTTGGCCACTGGAGACATTCCCCATGGGATTTCCTGCTAATGGAAAACCATCTGCAAAACAAGGGAAGAAGATTCAATGACAATCATAAATGGAAGGTACTTAAGTGGTATTGACGTTTTACAATAAAAAGAGAAGAGACTTATGTAGCATAATGAGGCTGGTAGACACATCAATCATCTAAAAACAACAAGAAAACTCTATATATTGTGTGAATGGGTATGAAAATTGACAGGATTACAAGTATGTTAATGACCCAAACACAAGGCATTTGCTAGACGCAGTAAACAATCACCGCTGTGAGTCATATCTTCAGATGAAAATACACTTTTGTTCACATCATGACATAATGGCATGTAGTGGGAAAACCATGCTTGTTTCGACAAAGAAGAAAGATTTCATTTTGTTTATGTAGTTACAGGCTGATGGCCAATACCTCCATGTATACTGATAAAGTCATCATCCGAGTCCGACTCCAGAATACTCACTGAGTCAAACCAAGCTTCCTCTTGACGAACTGCTGCAAATGAATAACTTTCAAGATATCAGATAAGAGCTAAGAATTTTTCTAGTCAGCAATTTCGGTTGAAAGACAGTTGAAATATGATGAAAGAAAGCACAAACCATTTGCATCATATTGGCTGTGGTGCCATTGCACCTGGGTGAGATGGAAAGCTGAATTAGAAACCTTAGATCTTCTGTGAGCAGTTGTTCCACCATTCTCAAAGTCCACATGAACAACCTCACTGACAGCATAATCATTTACATGAGCTCCTGCATCACTTATCCTGGTACCTTCGGAACAGGTTATCTTTCCATGACGTTTGCCGCCCCGCTGACGGTGTTTCTTCCGCAACTTAATTTTATAGGCTGGGGTTGACACGCAACCACCCATTGCAGCTTTTAAACCATGCAAGTCCCAACTACAATAATGTCTTCACAAACTCATCCACTTTGTGTGCCTACGATGAATAACTGAAACAAAATACATTAGAGAAGAACAAAATATCTCCAGGAAAGCAGTTCTGTGATGAGAACAGAAATCAAATTATGCCATCATAGAATGTTTTACTTGCTTAAGAGCTAGGCCACATAACCAACTTAACACTTGATTGTTAACACATGGAAGTTATTAGAAGCAAAAGGATAACACAAAGAGACCCAAAAAGAAATGCCAGATTCATTGGCTGATGAAACTTTATGGAATCGACAAGAAAATCAAATGCCTGATTCAGTACCTTCTCAAACAAAGTTGGCTACCACTTCCCCAGTCCCATAGTATATATTTTAATCCCCAAATCTTTGAATCCTGGCTCGTTAGAGCATAAACATGACCTAAGAACAAAAGGACAGTAGAACCACCTCAATAAAAACTCAACAAAACCCTAGTACTCTACTTGCTATTGGCTACAAATTTCTCTGGTTTCTTCCTAGGCTCTGCCAAAAATCAGATATAACCGGTGTGAGGATCTAAAATCTAAAGACATTACCAGTGTTTTATATCTTGTGACTCATCTTTGCAGATAGACTTTCTATCAGTCATTAACAAGGGATGAAAAAATAAATCTCCAAATGGCAATTCCGAGTGGATGGTAACCTTCAGGAATATGATTTAAGACTTGAACAACATTTGATTTCTTATTCATCACTGTAAGTTTCTATTCAACAAAATGATTAGAAATTCTTAAATAACAGCTATCAAAATTAGTATGCAATGAATAAAATGCTGCTAGACATGAGCTCAAGTAATCAGATCCTAATACAAATATACAATGATGTTGGGTCACATTTTCACTTGAACAAAAGAAAACTAAAACAATTGATCTGATCTCAGAATTAGAACACAAATAATAACATATAAAACTTCACAAGCAATATCAGGAAAAAAAAAAATTCTGCGGCTCAATGCTTCTATGAACAAAAAAGCTAGAAAGTTTATAGCTTGAATTCTAAAATAAATTAAGAAGATCAGAATTGCATACCCAGAATACAATTGTGCATCTCTGATATGAATTTCCAAACTTGACAGATAAATATATTTAAAGGAGAGAGAAAGGGAACAAGAGCACCCTTTGAGTTTCAAGGAAGCTCCTGTTTAAACTTCGAAAAACATATTAAAAATGCAAAATGGGGAAGAAACGGCAGGTCCCACGTCCAAGTCCAACGATGTGAAACAAGACAAACGAGTAGGAATGGAAGCAATCATAAATTAAAATTTAAAATTCTTTATTTAACAAAAACAAAAAAAGGAATAGACTGATAATTCGTCCCCATCAAAACGACAGTAAAAGTGTACAAATACACACAAAACTCAACAATCGAAAATTGAAAAAACCCAGTATGGCAGAAGAGAAAAAAATCCGAAATTTTTGAGGAAAACTCAATGCAGCATATGGAAAGTTAGAGCCTTTATAGATGAAACTAAACACATGAAAGTTTGGAAAAAATCCCCGAAAATCTAAAGCAATCAATGACCAAATATTTAGATAGAAATCATCAAAAACGCCGTAGCTTTACCTTGAAGCTACACACACCTTGTCTCTGAAACAACAAACAGAGCCAAACCCAGTAGAGGCAGAAGCAGAGAGAATCAGATGGGGCGGATGGTCCGACAATGCCGGAACCGGGTCGGGTCCGATTTCAGAAGTAACTGCTCTTCTTCCCTTTTGAAGCTCTGGATTAGTAAAACTAAAACGAAAAAGATAAACCCTCTAAATATCAGAGGAGGAAGAAGAAGAAGATAAATGCTAACGACGAAGATGAAGGAAAGTGTTTTGCTTTCATGAGTTTGAGTTTTTTATTTTTTGGCAAATTGCTTCCGAGATTTCGGTGGCCAAAAGCAGAGAGAGAGAGAGAGAGAGGAAATGGAGTAGAGGACCTGAGGCTGTCAGATATACTTGTGAATTTCTCATTCCCTTACTTCCACACTTCCACGTCTGCCTTTTTAAAAAAAGACTTATTATTCAAAATGCAAATCTAATAAAATATTGAGTCTCAATACTTACGTGTCAACAAATAATTGAATGTTTTATTTATTTTGTAACAAAATATTAAAACTAAATATTAGAAGAAAAAAACAAAAGATGAAAAGGAAGAAGATGAACACCATTTGGGTTTCTTAACGCATTCCTATGTCCACTGCCCGCCCACCCAATATTTTCTGTAAATACACCCGCTCCTCCACCTTACTCTCATCTTCCTCTCTCCTCCTCACTTTCCTCCGCCAGTTCATCATCTTCTTCTTCAATTTTCGATGATTTTAGCTTGTATTCAACAAACTCAACTCTACCAAAACTAGACCTCCCATAATTTGAGGGACAAAAATAGCAAAATCCCACACCCAAACTAGTCATTAAAAGCTTAAATTAGAACATACTGAGCTTGAATTGGACAATTGCAGACCACAGGGTAGACGAAGTAAGTGGTAAGCTCTATTTACAAACTCAACGACAATGTAATTCAAAATTAGGAACTTGAAATGAATGCAATTGAAAAAGAGCTAAAGAAAACGAACCCATTTCCGTGGTGGAGGACTCCAATCCATCCCAAGAGGCAGCGGCGAAGTCCCAATGTGTCAGTGCTTCGGAGGACTCCGTCTCTGCATTTTCCGATATTTCTACAACTCATCGCTCTCTATCTCTAAAATTTACTTCCTTTCTCACTCTAAAAATTGAAATCGATCATCTTTTATCTTAAATGCGCAAAAAATGGCCAAAAGCCTTCGAACGCCATCGAGCTTCAACGCTCGATTCGCAAGCTACGAGTCCCGATGGCCGTGAAGAATGGTAGGGTTAGATTCATCTTGTCCATACGAACCTTTTAGAGTTGGTCTCGCGGCCTGATTCGACCAGAGTGGTCATCGAAGACAATGAGGATCTCTGGGCTTCTCGGCTTTATTTTGTCCCCTACGGTAGAAGTAGACGGCTGCGGAGGCAAGAAAGGGTTCTTGTGAGTGAGGGGGTTTTTTTGGGCGAGATGTCTTGGCTGGTCTTGGTCGCATTGAAGGGCGACGGTGGGTGGTGCTGCTCGCGGTTGCGTCGTAAAGAATGAGGGAGACGAAGAGGGAGCCACTGAAATAGAGGGAAGGAGTTTGTTTTAATTTAAAAAAATAATAATACAAAATATAGCAAATGTCTTAATTGGCCTTATAAATTTTGTAATATTACTGCCACTGTAACAACCCGGAATTTCGATTATTTGATTTAATTAATTTATTTATGTAAAATGACGATTTTGCCCTTGCTTGTTAAAGGGCATGGAAATCAAGTTTTGTTTCGAAACCTTTTCGGTGGTGTATTGGGTACCGTTGCGTAGGTCTCGAACTCACGAGTTCGTAGACAGGCGGCACGCGGAAAACGGAGTACGTGGACGGAAGTTATGGGTCAAGATGTGCAAGGGCATTTTGGTAATTTTCCATGGAGGGGAGATATTTTGGTAACAAATCAGACTTATCTGATTTGTTTCATCCTCATCTTCATTGGATCTTCATCTCTTTCTTTCTCTCTGTGACAAAAACTCCCAAACCACACCCGAAACCGAAGGAAAACCAAGAGAAAAACCAAAAGTCAACTTTGATTTCAAGGCCTCATCTTCCAGTTTTGATCCACTAATCGTGTTCTACTCCTTCCCGTGATCACAACCGTACCAACCATCGAAGGAGAGGACCACGGAGGAAGCCGAACCGAGAATAGGAAGTTTCGGACTTTCCGATCGATTTTCCGGCTAGCACAGGTATGTGTTTGATGTTTTAAGCTCATATTTGGATTCCTGGGTTTGAGTAGATAGATTTAGACGTAAAATTCGTGAAAAATGGTTGAGTTTTGAAGAAGTTGGAAAGCTTGGAGTTTCGGCCGGAAATGGAGGATTCCGGCGAAACCAGACGGCGGCGACGGCAACTGCCGGTCATCTTCTCCGGCGAGTCACCGGTGACCGGTCGGGTCGAGTTGAACCGGTTGGGTCGAGTTGAACCGGTTGGGTCGAGTTGAACCGGTCGGGTTGAGTGAACCGGTCGGGTCGAGTTGGACCGGGTCAGGTTGAGCCGAACCGGGTTGGACCGGTTCAGGCGCGTGTGGTACTGTAGCAGGCGCGTGTGGTACTGTAGCAGGCGCGTGGCCGGCGCGTGAGGGCGCGTGGCGGCGCGTGAGCGCGTGTTCCGACCTTCCGTCGGCGCGTGCCGGCGCGTGGGGCCGAGTCTGAGGTCACGGTGGCGCGTGACAAGTAGTTTTTGACGTTTCGGACCTGTTGGCGCAGGTTTCGAGTCGATCGGATGTCGTTTAGGGATTGTTTTGGACGTTTTAAAGTTGCTGCGTTTTCTAGGCCAGCATAGTTAGACTCCCGGGGTTTATGGGGTTTATATTTAAGATTATTATGATTGGCTGGTAATCCCGATTATTAATTTGGACAGGCGATACTGCTCCAGAAGCTTCAGGGGAGCGTACAGTTCGGGATTGAGCTTGCTTGAACAGGTTTGTGAGTGGACTTTTGATTTATAAACTATAATGCATGCATAAATGTATCTTGATTTAAATACGGTTATGTATGGGTGCAATGATTTCCTGGAATTTATAATTGATTGCTGGACATTTGTTTTCTTCAATATTTCAGTGGAAGTGTGTTGAAAGAAATGATATGGTAGTTGGATTCGGTTTTGATATTGTTTTGACGTGGTGATTATTTGGGTCCATGATTTTGAGTTGAAACCGTATTTGTAATAAATGATAAACAAAATATATACTTGATTTTGGATACAATATCGTTTTGAGGGGGCCCAGGAGCCGGGCCTTGGTTCCGTGTTGGCGGACTCCCGGTGAACCCCCAATATAAACAAAATCGATTTGAGGGGGGCCTAGGATCCGGGCCTTGGTTCCGTGTTGGCGGACTCCCGGTGAACCTCCAATATAAAAGGTGTTTTTGCAGAGATTGTGGTCGAGTCCAAGTAATACAGATTTTAACACATCTCAAGGGATACCCTGGTGTGTTGTGGATATGTTGGGAATAGTGAATTTGAGATATTATGTGTCTAGATCGGATTAAATGATTTTTAACTCATTTGAAGAGAGTTTTCGAACCAAACTGTGAATCACGAGGTATTTTCTTTATACAGATTTTCTGTGATATCAACTAAGTAGGTTAAAGAGAAATGGAAATTTTGGTGATTTATATATAATGTTTTTATATCATAAACTGTTTTATGTGATGCATGCATGGTTTTATAAATGGAGGGGGAAAATGTAAGATTTCCTCGAAAAATGATTTAGAAATGATTATTTTTGTCCACTCACAACTTTTGTGTTTAAACCCCCTTCAGGCAGTTGAGTAGAGTTGACGCGAACATTGATCTCGAGGCTGAGGCATTAGGATTTTGACTGCGCTGTGTTGTATATTTGAGTAGGATATCTAAATTTTACTCTTGATCCTACTTAGACGCTCTGATATTATGTTGTATTTGATTGGTCGTTAATTACGGGAATTATTGCGTGCTTAAGTCCCTTGTCTGACAAGAGGAAGTACTTGTTATTGTCATTATATTTTGTAAGGATTGAAGGGTATTTTGGGAACCTTTACTTAGGTTGTCAGACGGGATCAGGGTTCTTCCCGGTTTCGAGGGGAAATTTGGGACGGGTCCTGACAATTGGTATCAGAGCACTAGGTTAAATTCCTGTAGACTGTACACTACGTGTACAATTATTTTGATATTGATGAGTTATAGTTCTTTTCAGCGTAATGCCTCCGAGACGCGAGTTCCGTCAACAGTCGGAAAATATGGGGGACACACCTGAACCTACAGTGGAGCCTGATATGAGGCAGACACTGGAACAATTGGGTCATGCGTTGACTTCTGTACTTCAGAGTAGGACTGCTACTGAAGGTTCAGACATTGAGAGGGCCCAGAGATTAGGGGCTACCGTATTTATGGGCGACTCTAGCCCAGATGATGCAAGAGAGTGGATTACTCGTTTAGAGCGAGTGTTCTCGGTTATGAAATGTCCTCAGGGGGACAGGGTGTTGTTAGCCACTTTTCTGCTGGGTGGTTCCGCTTATGATTGGTGGAGCGCATTAGAGGTATCAGGTTGGGAAGTCAGTACCATTACCTGGGCGACCTTCCGGGAGAAGTTCCTCGAGCAATTTTATCCTTGCTCGTACCGAGATGCCAAGGAGGCTGAGTTCATACACCTACAGCAGGGAGATTTGACAGTGGCTCAGTATGAGCAGAGATTTTTAGAGTTGGCCCGTTTTGCACCGGCTCTAGTGGTAACCGAGAGGGACAGACGCCGTAGATTTGAAAATGGGCTAAGGGGCGAGCTTCGGTCAGCGGTAACGGCTGCAGCCCATACTTCATTGAGAGAAGCGTCTGACGCTGCAGCTCGTGTAGAGTTGAGCATGGGTTTGCCAGTCCAGCAACAGTTTAGTGGTTCCAGGCGACATCTGGATCGCTGGGATATTGGCGCCTCTAGTCAGGGACCGTCTAAGAGAGGCAGTATTAGTTCTGGATCTTCTGGGGGTGCAAGATCTGGATCGGGCAGTGGCGGAGTCGGACAGGCACCGCAGTTATCCACTCAGTTTAGTGGTGCTTCAATACAGTCAACTGGTAGACAGAGTGGCGGATATGATGCCCCAAGATGTTACACCTGTGGAGAGATTGGTCATATAAGGAGATACTGTCCACAGCATCGACGGAATAGTAGTTTCTTGGGTCATCGTGCGACTGAGCAGAGTCAGAGGACAGGGCAGACTTTTGGTACTTCAATAGGGAACCAGGCCCAATACAGTGGGGCCAGCGAGGCTAGTGGGTCCAATAGGACCAGAGGCAGACAGTGGGGTCGTGATCGACCTTCGGGTGCACCAGCCCGAGTTTTTGCTATGTCGCAACAAGAGGCCCGAGCAGCACCAGATGTGGTCACAGGTACGTTATATATATATATATATATATATTTCGTGATACTTATGATTTAATATATCCCGGGGTGACTCAATTATTCATTTCTTGGGGTTTCACGTTGTTTGTTGTTAGAGAATTATCTCCGATTAGTTGGGACATGGATATTAGTACTCCTACTGGGGATATGTTAGTAGCGAATCTTGTGATTCGTAGTAGTCCAGTGTTGTGGAGGAATCATAACGTGGAGGAAGCCACGTGGGAAACTAAGGAACTAATGCGGACGCAGTATCCTTATTTGTTCCAAGGGTAGAGTTGAATTTCGAGGACGAAATTTCTTAAGGGGGGTAGATTGTAACAACCCGGAATTTCGATTATTTGATTTAATTAATTTATTTATGTAAAATGACGATTTTGCCCTTGCTTGTTAAAGGGCATGGAAATCAAGTTTTGTTTCGAAACCTTTTCGGTGGTGTATTGGGTACCGTTGCGTAGGTCTCGAACTCACGAGTTCGTAGACAGGCGGCACGCGGAAAACGGAGTACGTGGACGGAAGTTATGGGTCAAGATGTGCAAGGGCATTTTGGTAATTTTCCATGGAGGGGAGATATTTTGGTAACAAATCAGACTTATCTGATTTGTTTCATCCTCATCTTCATTGGATCTTCATCTCTTTCTTTCTCTCTGTGACAAAAACTCCCAAACCACACCCGAAACCGAAGGAAAACCAAGAGAAAAACCAAAAGTCAACTTTGATTTCAAGGCCTCATCTTCCAGTTTTGATCCACTAATCGTGTTCTACTCCTTCCCGTGATCACAACCGTACCAACCATCGAAGGAGAGGACCACGGAGGAAGCCGAACCGAGAATAGGAAGTTTCGGACTTTCCGATCGATTTTCCGGCTAGCACAGGTATGTGTTTGATGTTTTAAGCTCATATTTGGATTCCTGGGTTTGAGTAGATAGATTTAGACGTAAAATTCGTGAAAAATGGTTGAGTTTTGAAGAAGTTGGAAAGCTTGGAGTTTCGGCCGGAAATGGAGGATTCCGGCGAAACCAGACGGCGGCGACGGCAACTGCCGGTCATCTTCTCCGGCGAGTCACCGGTGACCGGTCGGGTCGAGTTGAACCGGTTGGGTCGAGTTGAACCGGTCGGGTTGAGTGAACCGGTCGGGTCGAGTTGGACCGGGTCAGGTTGAGCCGAACCGGGTTGGACCGGTTCAGGCGCGTGTGGTACTGTAGCAGGCGCGTGTGGTACTGTAGCAGGCGCGTGGCCGGCGCGTGAGGGCGCGTGGCGGCGCGTGAGCGCGTGTTCCGACCTTCCGTCGGCGCGTGCCGGCGCGTGGGGCCGAGTCTGAGGTCACGGTGGCGCGTGACAAGTAGTTTTTGACGTTTCGGACCTGTTGGCGCAGGTTTCGAGTCGATCGGATGTCGTTTAGGGATTGTTTTGGACGTTTTAAAGTTGCTGCGTTTTCTAGGCCAGCATAGTTAGACTCCCGGGGTTTATGGGGTTTATATTTAAGATTATTATGATTGGCTGGTAATCCCGATTATTAATTTGGACAGGCGATACTGCTCCAGAAGCTTCAGGGGAGCGTACAGTTCGGGATTGAGCTTGCTTGAACAGGTTTGTGAGTGGACTTTTGATTTATAAACTATAATGCATGCATAAATGTATCTTGATTTAAATACGGTTATGTATGGGTGCAATGATTTCCTGGAATTTATAATTGATTGCTGGACATTTGTTTTCTTCAATATTTCAGTGGAAGTGTGTTGAAAGAAATGATATGGTAGTTGGATTCGGTTTTGATATTGTTTTGACGTGGTGATTATTTGGGTCCATGATTTTGAGTTGAAACCGTATTTGTAATAAATGATAAACAAAATATATACTTGATTTTGGATACAATATCGTTTTGAGGGGGCCCAGGAGCCGGGCCTTGGTTCCGTGTTGGCGGACTCCCGGTGAACCCCCAATATAAACAAAATCGATTTGAGGGGGGCCTAGGATCCGGGCCTTGGTTCCGTGTTGGCGGACTCCCGGTGAACCTCCAATATAAAAGGTGTTTTTGCAGAGATTGTGGTCGAGTCCAAGTAATACAGATTTTAACACATCTCAAGGGATACCCTGGTGTGTTGTGGATATGTTGGGAATAGTGAATTTGAGATATTATGTGTCTAGATCGGATTAAATGATTTTTAACTCATTTGAAGAGAGTTTTCGAACCAAACTGTGAATCACGAGGTATTTTCTTTATACAGATTTTCTGTGATATCAACTAAGTAGGTTAAAGAGAAATGGAAATTTTGGTGATTTATATATAATGTTTTTATATCATAAACTGTTTTATGTGATGCATGCATGGTTTTATAAATGGAGGGGGAAAATGTAAGATTTCCTCGAAAAATGATTTAGAAATGATTATTTTTGTCCACTCACAACTTTTGTGTTTAAACCCCCTTCAGGCAGTTGAGTAGAGTTGACGCGAACATTGATCTCGAGGCTGAGGCATTAGGATTTTGACTGCGCTGTGTTGTATATTTGAGTAGGATATCTAAATTTTACTCTTGATCCTACTTAGACGCTCTGATATTATGTTGTATTTGATTGGTCGTTAATTACGGGAATTATTGCGTGCTTAAGTCCCTTGTCTGACAAGAGGAAGTACTTGTTATTGTCATTATATTTTGTAAGGATTGAAGGGTATTTTGGGAACCTTTACTTAGGTTGTCAGACGGGATCAGGGTTCTTCCCGGTTTCGAGGGGAAATTTGGGACGGGTCCTGACAGCCACATCAGCACTTTTAACGGCGTTAGTAACAAATTATAATTTTTGGTGCAACCAGAACTGACAGAACGGGGATTCTAGGAGCACATTATTACTATTTCGCGTTCGGGGAGCAAATTGACAAGACCCTTCCTGAATTCTCCCTCGGAAAGCGGGAAAAGCCCTACTTCCGTCTGACAACTTCATAAAATTCCCATAATACCCTTAAGCCCTTGCAATTAGTTATGAGAATTCTGCCAAAAAATCCGGCATAATCTCCCCTTAAAGACTGGTTAACTGTCTTCTACATGTCAGACGAATGATCAAATAACACTCCAAAACCCAACAACACCAACCAACCAACGATGTAATCATAATTTACAATAAGTTCAAAAAGGCTTATCAGAGCATCTAGGTAGGAAAGGTAAGTACATAAAATTATAATTCCTACTCAATAATCTAGGTAAATGCACAGCTGAAATTTAATGCCTCCGCCTCTGGATGTGCCCTCGTCAACTCAACGGCCTGGAGGGGATTTAAAACACAGAAAAGTGTGAGTGGACAAAATAATCTTTTTAAACAATTTCCGAGTAAAACATACATTTTTTCCCCTCCATGAGTAAAACAATACATGCATAATACAAAATTCATTTTCAAAAAAATCCATAAAGATAAGCCGAAAGCTTACCGGAAAATCCATTGATTTTGGTAAAACACTGGTGGGACCCACGAAAACCCAAATAATGAAAACATCACATGTTCCACAACCCTGCTTTGAAAACTCTCCTCAAAGGAGTTTAAAAATCATGTAAACAAATCCAGACACAAAATATAGCATAACATATCTCACTGCTCCCCGAATAGAATCTCGTGTCATAGCTCGATCCGAGCTGACTGACCCGGGTCCAGCCCTCCACACACCCGATATACCTCAAGTTGTGCAGAACATTGTACTACGCGTAGACAGCCTCAACGACTTAGTTGAGAAATACCCTTCGACACCAGCGTCGGAGAAACCTCAACGATCTGGCAGAGAAATACCCTTTGACGCTAGTCGGAGAAAATCTTGACACTCGGGGATAGTAATTCAGTGAAAACTAAAATCCATGGTTTGAAATCCTTGTTTCTTGGCTTAAGACAAATTCATTGAAAAATCAGGTATATGCCCAAATCCAATAAAATCACAAATACGGGCCTAAACCCAAAATCATGGACTCAACCGAAACCATATAAAACCTGAATCCATAAAGCCAGGCCATAGCCCAAAACGTCATTTCCAAATAATTATTGAAAGTCCGTGTCTAGTAATAATTTAATAATTTTCTAAATTCCAGAAATTTTTCAAAAACAATACGTAATAAGCAATTATATCAAATATACCTTTATGCATGCATTATAATTTACAAAACCAAAGTCCACTCACCAAATGTCCAATTAGTTCAATCTCGAGTCGTATGCTCCTCTGAAGTTCCCAGAGCAGTATCGTCTATCAAAAGTAACAATCGAGATTACCAACGATAATTAAAAACCCTACATTTAGACTCCCTAAACCCCGAGAGATCCACACGTGTCTCACTAAAAATGCAGCCACTTCGGACGCCCAAAATTACCCTTAAACGACGTCCGATTAACCCGAAACTTGCGCCAAAAGGTTCGGAATGTTGAAACCTTATCTACACGCGTCGTCGTGACCCAAGGACCGGTCCCATGCGCCGCCACGCGCTTGCTGAAGTCCGGCGGCTCGACCACGCGCCGGCTACAGTACCTCACACACCTGCTACAGTACCTCATGCGCCTGACTCGGCGCTGACTCAACCGCCAGGTGGCACCATGTGGCTGCCAGGTGGCATGCCACGTCAGCTCTATGACCGGACCAATCGCCAGAGAGTCGCTGGAGAAAACGACCGCTCCGTCGTGCGTCGTCGTTTGCCGTCGCTGGAAATCGCCATTGCCGGCCGACCTTGAAATTTTCCAAACTTCCTCAAATCTTAACCGTTTTTCACAAATTTATAGTCTAAATCCATCTACTCGAACCTAGGAACTCGAAAATAAAGTCTAAACACGAAACCCATACCTGAGTTGGCCAAAAAATTGATCGAAAGGTTCGATTTTTCCTTTCCTCGGTTCAGTGTCTCCCGCGACTGCTTCCTTCGACGATCGATACGTTATTGATTGCGGAGATGAGGAGATTCCGATGGGTGGAACCAAATCGGACGAGGTGGCTTCGATCAAAGGTCAAACGTACGGGGTTTGTGGGTTTGATGTCACAGGTTTGGGTGAAGTTCGCGAAGAGAGAGAGAGAGAGAGGAATGAAGAAAATCTGAACTGTCTGGGGTTAAAAATATCTACCCAGGCCAAATTACCAAAATACCCCTGAACATTCTAGACCCACAACTCTCTCACACGAACTCCGCTTTTCGCGTACCGCTTGTCTACGAACTCGTGAGTTCGAGACCTACGCAACGGTCCTCGAAAAACTGCCAAATGTATCTCCACACAAAAGGTGATTTTCGAGCCCTATATAAAACCAAGGGTAATTTTGTCCTTTTGCAAATTAATTTACGAAAATTCACTAATTAAAATTTCGGGTCGTTACAAAATTGAGACTCAATGTTCTGTTCGGGTGCATTTTGAGGAATAAGCCTCCAAAAAATAACAGATCTTTTTTTTTTCCCCTCTTTTTTTTATGAGTAATTTGCTAACCAATTAAATTCCTCTGTTTTGTTCTTAAAATTGTTTAAAGTCTGGTCGTCACTCTAGTTTCTAAAGATTCGAACTTTTGTAGAAATTTGCTTCGAATCCTATGAAATCAGAATTTTCCATTTCTATCCCTTTTACCTCCCTGTCGATGTTTTACCTCTTTCATTTTCTATCACTTTTTAGCAAAGAACATATATATATATATATATATATATACTAGTTGATAAGAAATATCTATATAACATAAATATTAATTATGTAATTATTATTATTATTTATTATTTATTTTAATTAATTATTGATATTATTACTATTTATTTAATTATTATTAATTTATTATTATTATCAGTATTTATTATTATTATTATTTTTAAGATTGCTAATCATCCGACTATTTAATACGGACAATTTCGAGGGTATTATTTTAGCGAATTTGGACTGTATAAAGGTACTCAGCCGTATTAACTTATTCGGTGGCTAATTAATACGAGTGATACCAAACACCGGTTTCGTACTATATTATCTTATCTGGTTCTTTATACGGCGTACCAAACGTAACCATATCGTGTAAACCTGAATGATAATTATCTAATAAATAAAATCGGTAATGAAAAAAAAAATTTAAGTCTCGTAGCTTTACAAACATTTATATCTCTAATATTGTTTTTAGAATAATAGTAGAAACGTCATTAATAAACATAGACAATAATGAGATAATCGATTCATCGTGTTCTCTTGAGGATTCAAGCATCATAATGATAAAAAAAGAAAAAAAATTTAAAGACTAACAACATCCACAAAGTCGAGAATTAACGAACAATTAATTCAACAATGTAACGAATTTAATGAAAATCAAATTAAAAGATAAAACAGAATACCAACCCAACGTGTAATAACAATATCATAACAGAACTCAGCAAGCAACAAATTAACTGCTATAAATTCGTTACAAAGATGACGCTACCAAGATGAACAATCTCGTCTCGTTCTTTCTAATTTTCTAAATAGTGCGTTACTCATAGTCAATGGTGTTGACTTCCTATTGTTTTAAAGTCAAAATGTTCATCCAAATTTCATGATCCCAACCCTTCATCACGTTTGTTAACGTGTATAGTTGGATTCATTCACCACATTTTTCGTCAAGTGTACAATTTCTTTTTTTCATTTTTCACATGCATGTATGGTGGGCCCGGGGGTGTGCATGGGCCACATGGTGACACGTGTAGCTCAGCTATTACAATGACAAATTTGGACATTGACCCAATTCGATAGACAAATTATATGGTTTACAGCTTCATACAGCTGCTTTTGTTGGCCTACGAAATGAAATTTATAGCAACAGCCAGCTATCAATTCATGCAGCCAACACATGGAAGAAAATTTCAACCTTGCCTACTATTCTAATCAAATTTTGTTACTAATTAACCTTTTAATAAATAGTTTTTAACCAAATATATATATATATATATATATATAATTAAAAAGGAGGTATTAAAATCGAGCAATCATTATTAATAAAAAGATATACGATCAATTGTGAAAGACAAACAAAAGACATTGACTCATCGTGATGACACGTACGTCGACTATGAAGCAAATATGTCATGGCACATCTTAATCATGCTGAAAGAATATGTTTTTCGGACCATTTTAACTTTTTAATATAACCAACTATAAGAGAGTCGGTGAATCTTCTTATTGTAATAAGGAGTATGTTGAAACACGTGTCTGAGTTTTTTCGACTTCGAAAATGGTGGACTACTATGGTCTGCAACTAGTTGGTCCATTTTTTTTAAAAAAAAAAAAACTAAAAAAATGTCGAATATTGAAATCATAATATTAGTGGCATTACTCCTCTTAGATTTAATGAATTTTTTTTATAGGATTTCATAATCAGAATCGTTAATTTATTTCTTAAGAAGTCATTAAAGATCGTCTTTATAAAAATAGGCTGAATTAATGATCGTTTAATCATTTGTATGTATCAAATAAACAACTTTAATAACAGTTAAGATTTTGGTAATGAATCGTCCATAACCTAATAATTAATATATACAAATGAGTAAACGGTTTTAAATTTGATTTACTTTTTACAAAGATAATAAAGAATGAAAAGTACTTGCAACCACTTTATGGTGGATGTATGTTCATTCCCCCATGGTTGATTACTAAATTTTCAATATACAAGTGTGATAATCAGAATCATAATTTTCTTAAAACATCATACAGTAAAGATCGTCTATGCAAAAAAAATCAACCAAATTAAAGATCGGTTGATCCTAGTATGTAACAAACACAATCGACAATAATTTTGGTAACATTTAAGATATTTATGGTGAATCATCAATTTAATTAATACATTATGGAAGGCTAAACTATGAAAGTTGTATATCATGCATACAAGCACAGAGATGTCACTCACACAATCAACAGCCGCAGATTGCTGCTAGTCATGCCGAGAAACAGCAAGCAAAACACAAGCAGTGCACACACAGTCAACACAATCGCACACGCTCCCAGCAAAAATACTTCACAGCAGTGACACCCTATGCACTCAGAAGTTTCATCAATGTAGGCAGCCATGTGCTAGTTCTAAGTGAGATGGTGTGTGCAAAAACAACAAGCATTCTCAATCATTTCAAATCAAATGAATTATGCAATATATGAATAACATGATACAGTCACACAAAGCACTTAGAACATATTCAAAGCATCATAAGTCAACATAGCAAAAACTAAAAGAACACTCAAAGCTTGGTACCCATAAACCTTCCTCAAGGTGAAAACTGGGGGTCGATCTGCTAACTGGGCAATCCACTAAGTTCAATATTCAATACAAGATAAAACCTAGCTCAATCTCTAAGAACTAAATCTAGAGGCAGCCATACCTTGTGCAATATCAAACTCCTTCAATAACAGTGCTCCGATTGTAAATCACGATCCACAGCAGCACCGTTTTTCATTGATGATTCTCACGAGGTCAACAAAACAATGGCAACGTCCTTGCTCTTCATTGACTTGACACGTCCCAAATGACCCATATGTATGAACATAAATCTGGATGATAAATCTCAATCCAAGTTCATTAAGTCATAATACTTGATGAACCCAAAATAGTGGCTTCAATGGAAAAATAATAATTTAGGGATGAAATCAAAATATGATTCAATCTGAGTTCATCAAGCCATGAACCTTGAAGAACACAGATGAATTCAAGAACCCATAAATTTACTCAAAAATAGATTTCAATACCAAGTTTTATAAATCAAAATCATATTTTCAAGAATAAAACATCAAGGAAAACCAGATATCTAAAAACTACTTTTCACTCAGCAATCTTCTGAAGAAAAACAATTTTGGAAAACCATTATTAAAACCCAGAAATCGCAGCTGCCCCAATTGAAAGCTCAGCTACCTTTGCTTAAAGGTCTCAGTTGGATTTTCCAAAAAACCTAGAATTCTCACCGAGAGCCTAGTTGAGTCTAGCTAGTCATCTCTCAGCTGATTTCACAAACACACACCCAGCGTGAAAGAGGAGAAGCACGTTGATGTATCCCCAAAGCTGTTAAAGCCCAAAACGCACATGTTTACACTCATGTCAAAATGTGACTTAAAAGCCCTTAGGTAAAAAGAAACACACTCAGTGAAAAACTTTTTAACAGTTAACAGTAAGAACTTAAAAACGATGACTGGTCATCCATCGTTAAACGTACTTTCAACTGGTACAGAAATATGTTTATAAAATGCAATGTACCTTCATGCTCACAACTTCAACCATCTTCAAGATAAAACACCATCATGACCTAGAGATGCTAACTTCCTAGATTGAGCTTAGGTACATAGTAAGAAAGTTTATAATGACAAACAAAGCCAATTACAATGACATACCCAATATAAAGTACTAATTGTTTTTAAACGAAGAACATTTGTTAATCAATAAATAAAAGAATTGGCAAAAAAAAAAATCAATAATTAAAAGAATGAGCTCATCCCCCACTTTCAACTTATAATTAACAAAATAAGCATAGAAGATATACTGAAAGAAAATGGTAGTGATTCCATAGGTCCATCCACTTGATAGTCGTTTTCTGACCGTGTAGATTTAGATACTAATTTTAAGTGTTTTCAAAAATCAATTTCTGTCATCGTCGGAGGACGAATTCATTAGGTGGACGCATCAACTAAATCATAAAATATGGAAGGATGTTTCCATTTGAAAGTAACAAAAGAAAAAGAAAGAGATATACTACCACCATTCATTGACATGGGTGTTGATGTATATATTAACACCTACCCCTACCCTAAATCCATAACAAGTATGAATTCCATGAATTATATGCTCCTTGTTCATCAATAAGGGCACCGAATATCTACTTTATTCCTTTCAACAATATTATTATTATCAATTTTTTTATTTTATAAATATCATGAAATGTTCTCACATTTGTATTGTAAGTTTAATTCTCGCTCGAAGTACGACTTACTTCTTGCCACAAATTACTTTAAACAAAATTATTATTATCAATTTTTTTTTTTTTATAAATATCATAAAATGTTCTCACATCTGTATTGTAAGTTTAATTCTCGTTTGAAGTACGACTTACTGCTGGCCACAAATTACAATCGCAATGCTGAATAGATAGCGATAGCTGATTAGGGCTTTCTCTAAAAGTTGTGTTACTAATTATGAGAGCCGTGGGAAGAGGTTGATGATGAGACTTAGAACCCGATTCGAATTAATATTTGTAAGTGCCATGCACCAAACTTGGATAGAGATGGAGATGTTTGTGCCACCTTTTTTTTTATTATTATTATTATTTTATGAGATTTACACCAACCACGAAAATGACAATCTAATTAGCTATTATGCTTCGTCTCAGCCGCATAATTGGATTTGTTGATAGAAAAAAGATAAAGTAATTGGAGGGACGATCAATTCCATTAGAATATATTAAGAATTATTCTCTTTTAGCTTAGAAGATTTAATATATGTAGGGACTATGGTATGGATTTCACGATTATGTGGCTTTTTTAATGTACTTTTGTTCTTGTTTTTTTTCTTGATATAATAATACAAAAGGAGGGAGATAAATGCATTAGTATCGAATTTGTTTTTTACAAGGGCCAAATCAAGATCTTCAGACTATATGCATGGAAAAAAAAATACTCAAAACTTTAAAATTATGAGAAATAATATCTTCATATTCAGATCATAAAGAAAGTTCATTCGTTTGAATCAATATAATTACAACTACATTTAGAGAATATTTTATTGTCAAAGGGAATAATCCATACATTATTTGTCTGCAAATAAAAAATGGCAAATTACACCTTGTTATCATGTGGTTTACATATTTTAATACGTTTATATTTGACTTTTAACACTTAGAAACCCACCCATGTACTTTCTAAAACATAACAACTTGGCACGATTGTTAATTTTTTGTCCAAACTTCTATTAAATGCTTACGTGGCGTATGTGAGTTTCATTTTCTAATTATTACAAGCCTCATTAAAAGGGAATATCCCTCAATTTATCTTTTTTGCCGCCCAAAACTCAGATGAGAGAAAGAAAATTGAGAAGAAAAAAAAACCCAAATTCGGCTCCAAAATAGGTAAATTGAGTTTGGCAATAGTTGAAAAATGCGACCCACAGACGTTACGTCGGCATTTAACAGACGTTTGGACTGAAATTTGAACTGTCGAGCCAGGTTTGTTAAGTTTTAGAACGTATCGGGAGTATTTGTCAAGTGTTAAAATTAAATATAAATGTATTGTAATAAAGTGTAAATAATAGGGTAGTAAAATGTAATTTGCCGAATAAAAAACTATGCCTTTAGTTCTTTTGCCTCTTTATTGGTCTCTCCAAAGTGGAACAATATGATGCATTTTAACATTTAACTTTTGGAACAAGAGAGCTAAAATATGGACAATAATTAAGACAATCCCATGTTTGGGGGGTTTGAGAACAATAAACAACAAAACGTTAACACAAGAATCAACATTAAAAGGAAAACGACATTAAAAGGAAAACGACATATATGAAAGTATGTATGAAACCAAAAAATCTCCAGCAATCACTAACAATTAAAAAGAAGATTAAATAAATAAATATGAGATGATGATGATGATGATGATGAAGGGAAGTGGCGATTTGTTCGCATGAAAGTGCACAAAGCACGTGCCATGCACGAGCATATTGCAGACAGAAAAAAAGAAAGTGGATATATATATATACATGCATGCACGAATTTAGCAATAATTAATATGATATGTAATATTATTTCTTGATAATAAGTATTTTTTATTTATTAAATTATGGCAATAATTACCGTATCGAGAAATAATGAAAGCAAGAACATATGAGCCAGTGTGTTGAAGTTATTGCTGGGAAACTTCATCATATGTTGAAGTCATTGCCGGTGTCAAGAATTTAGTATCTAGATTAAACTAATATCGACCAAATTATCTATTTATGAAAAAGAAAAAATAATACCTACTAAAAAATTTGAGGGAACAGATAAAAAATAATTTAATTAATAATAAATTCAAACCATTCTCGTTTTTTTTTTCTTTTTAGATCACCAATTGCTCCATTGTTTATAAAAGTGCAACCAATGTTTATCATATATGGAAAGCTAAATAGTTGTTAAAATTCGTAAATGTTACCTAAATTTTACTAACCGTCTTTAAATTAATCCAAAAGTACTTACTAATTTAAACGATTTCCTACTTACCCTTTTTCCTTGTTTCTATTGGAAGTTAGTTTAGACATGATTATTTTTTGAACTTACCAGATTTGATTAGATTTGTTTAACTCTTTCCTTTCTTAATACGTTTTTCAATTTACACAAGGAATTCAATTATTATTAGGTTTTTTTTCTTATATAAAGGGCTCTCGGAAGCTTGTTGTTATACATCTATTTTAATATCAATAGAAGAAAGATAAGTGATTTTCGCCCTTCACTTTTCTCCGGGTATCCTCCTCAGTTTTTAAAAAATGGAATTGGACATCAAATATCAAATTATCATCTATTTAGTTGTCGGTGTATTGATATTCGTCACAAGCAGGGCTATCACCATGCATCAGATTCGAAAACGCGATGCCCAAAATGTTGAGTGTAGCGGTGGCGATGTTGAAAGTGGCGGCGGCAATGTTGAAATTGGCGGAGGCGATAAGCGTTGAGGAGGAGGAGGCTTATTATTTACTTTTATATAGTTTGTGTAGTAGTACACATCTTTATTTCTTGGGTGAGTTTTTTACTTCAATTTTTTTTTAATCAATATGTAATATCATCGTAGCACTAAATTTTATGAAGAGTCGAAGTTGAGACCTCCCATATAACATATGAAGAAAAATACTACTAAATTATAGCAGTATGTGACCATGCTTAGTGAGATTTAGAACATACAACACCACACATCTTACCAAATTTAATTTGTTGATTAATCAGGATGGGAGAGTTTGAAGTGAACCTATTTCTAATAGTTATTATCAAATACATAGAAAAATACGACAACTTTGAACTTGTATGAATAAATTAACATAAAATAAAATTAAAAATAATTGAAAATTAAAGAAAAACCCAAACGCCCTACTGCCATAACTCCCAACGTCCCAGCAACCCACACACCATCCAAACCACGGCAAAAACCCCGCCTCAAAACCATCCAGGTTTCCCTTACATGAGCATGGCTTTCAATTAAAAATACGGACACCTTAACCATAAGGTGTGATGCAATTGATAAATTATTAGTTTCTTAATGTTTAACTGTCAGGAGTTCGAAACTCTTTGGGACCACATTGTGGCCAAGAACGGATCGCACCTAAAGCGGGGATTAGATCTACCCTTTAAGTGTGGGGACACCTCGTAGTATTTACCAAAAAGTACGGACAAGTTTTATCATTACTTATTAATTCAAAACCGCTAAAAAAATATAATGTAAAACATCATTTTACCACTTTGTACTACATTTTAGTGTGGTATTCATCTCCAAAAGTTGTGTGAGAAGTCTCGAATTCAACTCTCGTTAAAGACGAGGTCAATTCTCTTATGTATAATGTTGTTGATGCCAAAAATGGAATCAACGAGACCGAGAAGACTACGCATAAACATCAAGACACAAGCACGTACGTTGTTCACTCGAATTGGGCTACATCAACGGGACTAACTTTCCGGATATTATTATTGATAATATTTGTATTACATGTATGTGGCATTGAGCCATTGAGAAAGTAAGAGAGAATGTTGGAAGAGGTTGTCTTGTGAGATGTTTGACATGTTGTCTCAAATGAGAGGAATATGCACTCTTAAATAGGCAAATGACTTAGGGCTCTTTTAATTTGTGAGCTTTTTAGTAGGCTTAGGCTCGGCCTAAGTGAAGGGTGAAATCCCACACTAACAAATGTAATCCCCTCCTAAATATTATTGTATATATATATATATATATATATATATATATATATATATATATATATGTAAAAAATGATGTTTCTTTTCCCAACGTTAACATGCGCTTGATTTAGATCCCAGGGCTCCTCATAAGTAGGAGAAAGTCGTGTCTCGGTTAGTTTGACCACATCAGCAAGTTATCCAATCGTCCAATGGAAATGCGACATGACACAAGCACCAAATTTTAGATTTAAATTATGAGTTAAGATAAATTGACTGAAATACCCTTTTAAATCTATACATTAATACTGGTTACTACTTAACAAGATTGAATGTTTTTTTTTTTTTGATACAAACAAGATTGAATTCTGAAAAATGAATTTTTTTTATATGGAAGTGAAAATTGGAATATGTGGTAATCAAATTCCAAGTTTTTTCAATTTTTCTCTTTAAAATTTTAAATTTCTATTCGATTTACAAAATTAGTGCAGGGAATTTATAAATTCTAACACTTGGTCAAATTTCAAGTTTGTTTCCTCATCCAAACAGTCTTTTTAGCAAAAAATTTAATTAATTAGTTTAACAAAGAAGTTTTCCAAAAATAAAAATGCATGGGCTTAACAACGAAAATCCCACATATTGAGCACGGCCCATTACTGACCCGAGCCCGTTAACAGATTATCGAACTCTCCCTTCTCTCCATCACGGGTCCCTTCTGCCTTCTTCGTATCTTCTTCGCTGCCCCTTTCTGATTAACCCTCAACCCACCAACGACACCATAACCCAATTGACCTCCTTCATTATTATTGACTCTGTTATAGTCCTAATCGCTGGCTAAGGTCAAATTTCAATCTTGGGTTGGAGCATTTGCAGAGAAATATTGCCTGGATTGCAATCGCGGTTGAGGTCGAAAGGGCAACTCTCAGGTCAGTAGATTTGTTAAATTCTTCTGATTTTAGCTTATGGGTTTGGTTTTTAGGAGCCATTGTTGTTGATTTCTGGTATTTACTTGAATAATTGGCTACCTAGTTCATGAAGTTTAGAAATACCTTAATTGAGTGAAAATTGTGTATCCATTAGCTTCGAAACTTGACAATTTACAAGCTTTTCACTAAAATGTAAGTTTTTGGATTTCAGAATGAAGTGATTGAAATTTGACCCTCATTTAAAATGCAACCTCCCCAAATAAAATGGGAAACATGTAATTGAAGAATTACATTATTGACATGAAGCCATAGTTCTCAAATTTTCTCTTCATGAGTAGTTGGACATGCTATAATTTTTTTATGTTCATCAAAAACATTGTTTTTGCCGAATTATGATTTTTTCAAACTTATTCTCTGTGGTTACCTTAGCTAGTTGTATGAAGAGTTATATTTATTTGTCCAAAACAGTATATGTTGTTGTATACACTATGCAGTTAGATAAGGTAGTCTTTCATTGTTTATCTAAGTAGGAAAGCCAACTTATTATTCTAGATTCTGAGAAAAAGAAGCATGTATGTGAAGTTCCTGTCATTGGTTTATGGTGCTTCTACTCATATTTAAGCCACCTTACTTGCATCCCATTTCTGCTTGTAACTTGATAACGCATCCCACTTCTTTGTCATTATACCAAATCCCATTTGCTAATCCATCATTCAATTATGAATTAGTTAAGATAGTAAATTGATTAATAGAAGTTGATCGTGGCGGAGTCTGTGTAGGTTTGAAGTGAGAAATGGGCACCCTTCTGCTTCTCCATTTTTGAGTTTATCCTTTTGGGGGTCTATGCGACACTGCTAATTAAATCAAATTCTAAGAGACCCCTTTCACCTTTCATATCAACAACTTCAATTTCTGATTTTATTTTCCGTAATACACTCTCTCATCCAAACTTACAAACTTAAATATTAAATAGTTGTATGAAATATGTTAACCAAATGTGATTCTGGTTTACCTATCTGGCAATGTTTAAATTAGATTTTCACTAGAATCACAAACTGGTTTTTAGAGTAGAGCCAGAGTAGAAAGATGAAAGGTGAGATGTATTGAAAGAGTGTGGATTAGTAAGAAAAAGAACAATATGAGTAAAAGAGTAACCAATTGAAAGTGAGGATATCTTGCATACAATTCTTGGTTCTTGACTGTATTAAAATATCTTAAAAACATGTGGATATATTTGACATGTCCTATATGACCAATGACTCAGATTTCTTTTAATAGTGCCATAGATATAACTTGCTTTTATATCTTGACTTTTATGTATGTGTTTATTGAACAAAGTAGGTAATGTCTACATGGGATGAAAGCTCCGTTGCTCTTGATTAGAAAGCAACATTTCTAATCCAATTCTATAATCTTGTCTTCCAAAATATCAATATACAACTATGTCTGTCAGTCTTTGCTCCCTCATGTTTTAAGAACATGAAGTCACTGTTCTCAAATTTTCTCTTTATTTTTTTTTGCCAGTAGATATTTTTTTTTGTTGCCTAACCATGGTGTTTTCGAACTGTTCCTGTGAGTTTACTTGAGCTTGTTGTATCGAGAGTTCTATTTCTTTGTCTAAAAGAGTATGCATATAGAGTCTGTATACAATTAACTTAAGTAGTCTTGATAAATTATTTTAACTTTTCTCTCCTTCAATCTGATCCTAGGGGGAGGAATCCGACCTTTTGTTCTTGATTCTGGAAAAAGTAACATTCATGTCAAGCTCCTCTCGTCTGGTTTATGGTGCTTTTATTGTTTTTAATCCACCTTGATTGCAATGTATTTCTATTTGTAACTTGATATGCAATTTGGGATTCATTTTTATACCTTTTCTTTTCCCATCTTCCATGTACGGGGTTGAGGTTGTTTTTAGCGTTAATGAATTTCTGAGAGGAATTCAGTGTTAACATATTGTAGTTATTTAACCCTTTTCACACCTCTACCGTTTTTGCATTCATATCTTGCATTTTGCTTTACTGTTTTTTAAAAAACCAAACCTTTGTGTGTCTTACTAAACCAAAAACCATATTTGGTGTTTGAGGCTGCTTAGTCTGCTTCATTCTTGATCTTCAGGTCTTCTTGAACATCATCGGTTATGGCATCTAGGCGCAATGTTCAGTATAGTCCTCTTGCTACTGATGATGATGATGTTTATGGAAGACCCAATGACCCTCGGTTTGACTATACACCTAAGTCCTTCGATAAAATCCCATGGAAATCCATACTACTTGCTCTTTTCCTGCTGTTTCTTGGATCATTGCTTCTGTTTCTTTCATACTTCATTTTCACCGGTCACATGGGTGGGGAGCTGTCCCAAGCCTATGGCCTTTTGGCTCTAGGACTTCTGACGTTCCTCCCAGGTATGTCAAAAGATTTCTCCATTTCTTTCTCTCTCTCTACCTATTCTTTTGAGACAACTCATAGTTATATGACTATATGTGGAGTGGTATCTAAGTCAATGATTTAGATTTTAAAATTAATCACCTGAATTCACAGAATTGGAAAATGTGTCTTATATGTTGTCTTATCATACATTTAGATATGATGAAAATAAAATCTTTCAGTAAGAGGACGTCCCACATAATTCTCGAACGGATAACTTCATATGAGGTAACTATTTGAGCATAGGAGTAAAGCTAAAACCATATTTCAAGTCCACTATTAGCTATCTGGATCGATTTTCTAAAACTCTTCACGAAAGCTTGATTGGGTGACTGGTTTCACATGATTCGAAGTCTAACTTATAGAAATACTTCATACATGTTTCAGGACAGTGATCGATTGTTACTAATTTCTTATAATTTCTATGGCTGCAGGCTTTTATGAGACACGAATTGCATATTACTCATGGAGAGGTGCAAAAGGATACCGTTTTGCCTCCATTCCGGACTACTAGCGTGTTCTTCTCTTCAAACTCTCCGAATAATGTTTATGGTGACACTTTGAGTTGACAAGGTCGTGTAAAATCCACGTTGTATAGAGCACATAAACGATCCATATGTAACTTGTTTGCTATTCATTTGTTGGATTGTTCTTCGTATTAACGGTGTAAAACGGTTTATCCAGTTCCAGTTAATCAAAGCCTCAGCAGAACGTAAGTTTGTTGTTCATATTTTTGCAGCCGAATTGTGCCCCCTTTTTTTTTCTTTGCATTACTCATTAGTCACTAAAATGACCCAGAAAAGCTTTATTTTTTTTTGGTGAAGGCTTCTAGCTTGACCCAAAAAATAAACATATTGCAGTCCGAGGTTTTTCCTTGTCAATGATGTTTCATAGCGATGATCGGTGTGAAAAGTCTAAACATAAGGTGTCATACCTCGTAGAAATCATCATAAAGAGTTAAAAAAAATTTGTTTTTATATTTTTTTTAATCTTAAAAAAGAATTGATTGATTGTGGTGATTAAAAGCATGTATTATATAGTGGTCATGCATTGATTTATTCTTTTGAGTTGAGTAAATAAAAACAGAATCAATGGTCATAATCGAGTTAATCAAAACATAATTAATAAATAGAAACAAACTAATGAGTACGGAAATAGAAAATGAGTAATTAATGGATAGAAATAAATTGATAAGTGCGGTAAGAAAAAAAAAATGCGAAAATCATTTTCCATAGTGTAAAAGAGAGCATTAAAATGATTATTTTTATGATCGATGATGAATGAAGTGAATGTGATACTAATGTCGCCTCTTATCTTCATCCAAATTAAGTACGCCGTTAACTTTCGATTCACAAGTAGAAATCAGAAGCTCAAAGGCAGCTAAGATGAATATGAAGAAAAATCCCCATTTTGCCCCCTTTCACAAATACAAAACGACTCATGAGATAGGTGAACTTGTTGCGTTTCACTAAATCAAATGGGGCCGAATATGTCATTGAGGCAGGAGTTTATTAAAATAGTAAATTGATTAAGAGGAGTTGATCGTGGCGGAGTCTGCGTAAGTCCGAAGCGAGAAAGAAAAACACGACAGGCGCCCTTCTGCTTCTCCATTTTTGAGTCTAGCCTTTTGGGGGTCTCTGAGACACTCTGCTAATCAAATTCGAAGAGACCCTTTCCGCCTTTCGCATCGCCTGCTTCAATTTTGGAATTTAATTTGTGTAAACCCTCTCTCTCTCATTCTCTCTTTAGGTAGAGATGTATATGCTTCTATGGGTTGCTTGGTTAATTGTCAATTATGTATTTTTCCTGATGGTTTTAAGATCTATTGCAGCTAGGTTTATGGGTTTTTGGAATTAGCCAACTATTGGAAAAATTGGGGGAAGGAGGCTTTGAAGTTTGGAAATTTTTGGGAATTTTTGTTCTGGGTTCAACTGATTGATTCGTATGAATTTGGTTTTCTGTTTCTAATTTGAAACTGGGGGTTTTTAATTTGTGTTTTTACCTTTAATGTATATCCCCTATATTGTTTTCTTCCTCAAAATTGGTGTCTGTTTGGGGAGTTTAGATTGATGTATGGAAATTGGGGATGGGAGGGCTGTTTTGGAGATGTTTCTACGAATGAGCCCAAAGAAAATTATAATTTTGTGGTTGCAATTGTAAGATATTTGCTTTTTGCTCATTTGATGTCTGTTGGAGTGGAGGCAGAAGCATTCCGATGCTATCCGGCATATAAATTTGTCCCAAAATAACCAAACTTTTATCTTTCATGCTATATATGTTTGTCAAAGTTCAACTAATAAAGTTGAGAAACACTTCAATGTAAATTTCATCCAGAATTTCAAACCTATAGATAAAATATTTGTCATGATATATGTAAACTTATGAAACCAAGTGTGCTTCCTTGCTTTTGCTATCTGGAGGGGTTTAATGATTTAGAGTTTAACTAGAACGATCACAAACTGGTAGTGAGTAGGGAGCCAGAGTAGAAGAGAAAGAGAGGTGAGAGGTGAGGTATGTGAAATGAGAAAGGATGAGGTAGAAAAATGTAAAAATAAGAGCAAAGTAGGAACCAAGTGAAAGTGAGGACATGTAACATACAATTATTGGCTCCTGAGTTTATTAAAATCTCGTAAAAATAAATGTATATTATGACATTTGCTATATGACCAATGACAGAGATCTATTAATAGTAGCATAGATATGGGCATACTTTTTTATCTTGACTTTCAGGTATATGTTAGGCATGTTGGTTACACAGATTTGTCATATTTACCCCCATCTTGGGCTAAAAGGTCTACTTGGATGACAACTCCATTGATATAGATTAGAAAAGAATATTTCTAATTTGATTCTGGAATTTTTTCTTTGGATATATCAATGTAAGACTGACTATGTCTGTTGGTGTTTAAACTCCCTTGCATGTTTACCAGAGTTTTTTTTCATGCCGACAGATTAGGAAAATGGATGGTTCGGTTGGCCGTGCAGGCAGCAGTGCGGATGCTTATTTGCCAAATTACAAGCTTGGAAAAACTCTTGGTATTGGTTCTTTTGGAAAAGTCAAAATTGCAGAGCATGCATTAACTGGCCATAAAGTGGCTATCAAGATCCTTAACCGTCGCAAGATAAAGAACTTGGAAATGGAAGAGAAAGGTCAGCCGTCAATCTTTGTGAATTTCAACTAGTGAGAGTTCTGTCTTAAATTCCAAATGTTAAAGCTTTGTTGTTTTCCGTTCCTTTTAACCCTTAAATTGGTGCAGTGAGACGTGAAATCAAAATACTGAGACTGTTTATGCATCCTCACATTATACGACTCTATGAAGTTATTGAAACACCATCGGACATTTACGTCGTGATGGAGTATGTGAAGTCCGGGGAGCTCTTTGATTATATAGTAGAGAAGGGTAGGCTGCAAGAAGATGAAGCTCGTAACTTCTTTCAGCAGGTTTTGGAAATTGTCTTGTGGCTTTTGTCCTACTATTATTTTTCCTTCTCATTCGAGTTATGTAATTCCAATATTTTTCTTGAGACAGATTATCTCCGGCGTAGAGTATTGTCACAGGAATATGGTTGTTCATAGAGACTTGAAGCCCGAGAATTTGCTTTTGGATTCTAAATGCAATGTGAAAATTGCAGATTTTGGTCTGAGCAACATAATGCGCGATGGCCATTTTCTCAAGACAAGTTGTGGCAGCCCAAATTATGCTGCTCCAGAGGTATGAAGATTGTGGTTAGATGACCTCTTAATACTGTCTCTTCAGCCCAAAAGAATTAGGAAATTTTCATACTTTATTCTTGTATCAAGGCTTTCTTCTATCTCCAATGTTACATCTCTTCCATCTTTTGTAGGTTATTTCTGGCAAACTGTATGCTGGGCCTGAAGTCGATGTTTGGAGTTGTGGTGTGATATTATATGCTCTTCTTTGTGGTACCCTTCCATTTGATGACGAAAACATTCCCAACTTGTTTAAAAAAATAAAGGTATCGGTGGATTTCATTCTTGTTTACTATTGAATTGTTCCTTTCTTTCAAATTTTTGTTAGAAGAAAGTCTCTTTTTGCCATTGACAATTTTATTTTTTCGTTCTATTGATAAAATCAAGCTGTAGCATGCCATGAATGAATTTATTATCTGCTTGCAGAATTATTAGTCATCTTCGCTAAACCCATATCATTTTGTCTTCAGGGTGGAATATACACTCTTCCTAGCCATTTGTCACCTGGTGCCAGAGACTTGATCCCAAGGATGCTTGTAGTTGATCCAATGAAGCGAATGACCATCCCTGAGATTCGTCAGCATGCATGGTTCCAGGCTCATCTTCCTCGTTATTTAGCTGTTCCTCCACCAGACACAATGCAACAAGCAAAAAAGGTTTGTTTATTTTCCTCAAAAGGTTTTCTCATAATCCAAGTCATGTGGAGTTGGTATGTCCTGTTCCGCTTCTTTTCCTAAAAATTTGCCAAGTGATCTTGTTACCTTCTTTAAATGGAATTGAGAGATGTTTGGGTATTTGGTCCATAATTCGTGTATTCTCTGATATAATAGTTGTATTTGCTGATCCGTGCTTACTATATATACTTATTTTATTTTAAAGAATTTCAGTATTGGCACGTCCATATTTTACTTGAATCCCCATACATTCATTTATGATTCATAGAATGCGCAGAAATAGTTTACAAGATCAGTATCCACATTGATTACTTTGATTTTATGGTTCATATCTCAATAGTTTGGCCTTTATATTTTGTGTAATATATACTTATTCTGTGGATGCTTTGCAGTTTTTGTGTTTTGGCCATATCATATATTGATAGACATCTATTATCATCAGCTCTTCATGTGTCACCTTGCTTTTTGCAGATTGATGAGGAAATTCTTCAGGAGGTGGTTAAGATGGGATTTGATAGGAACCTTCTAGTTGAATCTCTCCGTGGCAGAGTGCAAAATGAGGTTTGACCTTTGAAACTCATTCTCCTTTCTGTTTTCCAATTGAGTCTCATTTCTTGCAGCATGTTTCAGGGAACAGTTGCATACTATTTGTTATTGGACAACCGTTTCCGTGTATCCAGTGGCTATCTTGGAGCTGAGTTTCAGGAGACTGTGGTATGTGTCTTCTTTTTTTGATGTACTAGAAATGACTTGGTTAGAAACAAAATCTCCCCTTTGGAATCCCAAGACTAAGTGTTATAAAGTCTATAACTTAATATATCTAAAATTCACTGGCAGCTAATTCAAGAATTGAATCGAATGGATGAAATTTGTGTCCCATTGACTGGCCAAAGGAAAACTAGGAGAAACTTTTACCCCGTTCTAAACAGGCCAGACCCTAAAGATATCCTACTTAAAATGGTTGAGGAGTATGATAGATTTGTGAGAACATAATTTTTACCGACTTTACATAACATGACTGGTGAAAAGTTATGCAGTGCTTGAATGCTTGTATCAAGCTCATTATATGTTCTTCTTTGCCATGTATTTTCTATAAAGATTGACACCATTTGGATTTAAGTTTTCCTTTTTCCTTTCCTTTTAATTCTCTCTTTTTTACCTCTTCTGGTCCAGGAAATGGGTTTCAACCGTATGCATCAGAGTGAGGCTGTGGCTTCACCTGTTGGACACCGCCTTCCAGGATATATGGATTATCAAGGAATGGCGTTTAGACCACAGTTCCCTGTTGAAAGGAAATGGGCACTTGGACTTCAGGTTAAATTTCTCTGGCTGTCTCTTGCTTCATGTTATTAATTAGGGATAAGACTTAAGAATGGTTTAATTAACTACTAATCCTTGACAGCATATTTTTCTACCTAAAAACTCTGAACGGGTGATATTGAAACCAACAAGGGCTTCACTTACAGTTTTCTTAAGTTTAGGTCCTTCCGTTAAGAAAATAGTGTATATTAACTGCTTTCTTTAAAATCAACCACCATTCACGGGATAATTAAATCCCGTTTATACCCTTCTGGCCTTCCCTAACTAGCCATGAAGAGCCCCTGCTCACGTTTGTTTGCGTTCTACGTTCCAATATGTGGTATGGAGAAAGATGGGCCATGTTCAATGAAGTAGAGGACTAGTAATAGAAATTTGAACAAGGTTAGAGGAAGGTTCGAAAGAGAAGAAAGCTGAATCGGCGTAATTTCACTTTACTAGAGAATTTGCACAGAAATTCTGATCTGGGAAAAATTGCAATTGCACTGTAGTTTTCCTCGCGGAAAATTCAAATTTGCAATACTATAGTTTCAATCGCCGAATGAAAATTTGTACCGCAGTTTCAATCGCCGAATGAAAATTTATACCGCAGTTTCAATCGCCGAATGAAAATTTGTACCAGAGTTTCAATCGCTGAATGAAAATTGTTACCACAGTTTTAGCGGATGAAAACTTGCACTACAGTTTCAATATTTGGATCAAAATTTGTACTGCACTTTCAGACTTTCAGTCGTTTTACAACAGTTTCAGTGGAGATTTGTAGTGAATTTTGATTAGAGCAACTGTTTATTAAATTTTACACTGCAATGAGGAAGAAGTTGATTGGATCAAAGTAATGGTTTTTTGCAATGGTGATGCTGATTAACCAGCTGCACATTACGACAAGGCCTACTATCGCCTACTATCATTTCATTTTTGTTCGCGTTTGAAATTGAAGGGGCCTTTGGAGGGTAGTTAAGGTATTAATAGTCTCACATCCTTTTAAGTCATTTTATAGGAACCAAGGACCGGAGAGTTTTAAAGTTATAGTTAGTAGGCTTTTGGATAGTTTTTGAGGCTGTCAAGGATCCCTTATTAAATAACCCCTTAAGAATTTGATTTATTCTGCTGTGTTATAAGATAATGATAATTTGGTAAACAGATTTAATTGGTTTGTATGTTGAAACCGTCAATGCTTGTGAGCTCTAGAAATATGTACTGTAGTGGCAGGTTGAATGGAAGGAACTTAATACATGCAATATATGACTGTTGATTATTGTTTGCCTGCCTTGTTATTGGCAGTCTCGAGCACATCCTCGTGAAATAATGACGGAAGTCCTTAAAGCATTGCAAGAATTGAGGGTGTGTTGGAAGAAGATAGGTCACTACAACATGAAGTGTAGGTGGGTCCCTGGAACTCCTGGCAATGACGGCATGGTCGACAATCCCGTGCACAGTAACCACTATTTCGGGGATGAATCCAACATCATTGAAAATGATGGTGGTGTTATGAAGACCCCAAATGTGGTCAAGTTTGAAGTGCAGGTAAAATTTATGATCGAATATACGGCACTGATCATATTTGAATATTCTTCCGGAACATGATGCTCATATACATTACTCTGCTGCTTTCGGTCTTAACAGCTTTTCAAGACTCGGGAGGAGAAGTACCTTCTTGATCTTCAGAGGGTCCAGGGACCGCAATTTCTCTTCTTGGATCTCTGTGCTGCATTCCTTGCACAACTTCGTGTCCTTTAGAGCTAGAGCTAGAGCTAGAGCGGTAGGCCTCCAACCAGTCCTTTTGTGAATCTGTCTGTGATGTTTATGAAAAAGACTTGGCACTGTAAATATTGTATGTCCTTCAGTTTGGGACACTTTTTACTATTAATTTCTATCTTATTTTCCCAGTTTTATATGGGTAAAATCGTCTTATTGAGCCAGAGTCTTCAACACTGGCATTGGCCAAGTCATTTCTAGTTTGGTTAAGTCAAATGTCCAGGAATTTCTATGTTCTCAAACACAAATTAGTATGGAAAAACTAACATCTTGGGAGTATGCTTCAATGCAAAAATTCTATCTTTTTTTTTTTATTACTCCTTTATATCTTTTGCAATTGAGGTGTGTACATATCTGTCTTCTTTTCAAGAGTACTGTAAATTGTTTTTAGAATTATTTTGCGTGAAATTGTATTTGTATGAGGTACAAATTCGACATAATTATTAGAAATATTTAGACAAATTAACTTCATTGATGGGACTTTCCTTGTTTATGTTGCCAACATCCCATGCTACCGGTCGCTGGTGAGGGGCTGGGATCAAGTGTTGTCTGCATTATATGGTCATGAACTGTCTTTAGCAATGATCGTTCGCTTAGGATTATGACCTAGAGGTTTTAAATTCAACTCTCATAAAGGACAAGGTGTATATTCAATCATGTACTTCCTCTATCTCTAATATCATTGTATTAAAAAAATAATAATTTAACCAACGATCAAGTGCGCCCCCTTCCCTTTATCATAGGACAATCCTACAATGAGATATCCAACACAATTCTACCGTGGGATATTAGACACAACAATCCTACAATGAGATATCCGACATAATTCGACAATGGGATATTAGACGCAATTTCAGGATAATCCAACCACGGGAGAACATGCACAATCTTATCAAGGGATGTCAGACAATTCCGCAAAGGAAAATCCGACATAATCAATCATCAAAAAGATTTCTTGAAATTATTTGAACAATCTAAATTTAAAAACTAAAATAACAAAAAAAACTTCTCAAACAACCACCGCTCTTCCATGCATAATCTCATTTGTGGTAACCAACCTTTGACCCCCACCACACACATATCAAGTCAATCAGTCCCATCAGATCAGATCATCAAATATATTAGATCACCCACCAAGATTGTAGATATGAACACATATCGAAAGAAGAGGTAGAGATAATATGTGGTTCGGGAACGAAATTAAGAAAACAAAAAAGAAGGTAAAACATGTAGGAACGAGGATGATAGTTGGGTGTTGTCATGTTGAGCCAAATCCAAGTGTTTTGACATGAATCATACCCACCCCCGCCACTTGTTTGCTTTCTTTCTCTGGCTCTCTTTCCATCATGGAGACTAGGGTTTTAACAAAGAATCAAATCTACTAAAACAAATCAATTCATGAAGAATTTATTATTACTTTGGTGTGTTGAACCCAAAGCTCAAATTACAAGTGCCCTTCTTCTTTGACCAAGATCAGCACCAATATTGCAAAGAATGGAATGATAATGGTGCATAATTCCATACCATATGGAGCTAATTAGAGGATGAATTTGTTAAACCCAAAAAGCAAAAAAACTAATTAGTTGACAAAAAACATATTGGTTGCAGATCAAGTGAGCTCCAGAGTGACAATTCACCATCACTACTAAGAGAAACATCCACTGACCGCCGTTGACTTTCCTCTTCCTTCTTCTCCTCCTCCATCACCACCACCTCATTAGCTTCCTCTCTGTTCTTGCTACAGGCCCTCTTCAGGTTGCTTAATGACTCAGATACCCCTCTTATCATCCCTTTATTGCCATTTCCATTTGCAGCTCCAATTTTCAGCTTCAAACACTCAGGTATGCCATTGAAGGCATACAGAGAAGCAGAGAATTTCCTCTCATATTTCATCCTCTTCATGGCGGCTCTGAGCATGGACGGCTCGTCGGCGTAGGTCTCCGGCTCCACCGGCTCTTCGATCTCCTCAGCAATCTCAAACGGAGAAGGAGAGTAGTAATTGGAAGCTCCAATGTCGTCAACAAACTGAAAGTCAATTACATTGACTTCTTGTTCCTCTTCTTGATCGCCGTCATCAGAGGAGCCCTCTCCGCCTAAAAAATTGGCGTCGCCGCCACTATATGTCTGCTGTGTCCCTTCACTCAAGTTCCCGTACTCCATTTGATCAGATTGACCAGCTGTGAGGCAGGACTCGAAGCTTGACGTCATGTAGTCAATGCTGGTTGCACTAATGTCGTTAACATTGTTGCCCGTGACGTAATAATCCTCGGGATCGTTGAGGAAATCGGTGTACTGGGATTCCGAAAAATCAGCTGCTGCTGCTTGTTCTTCATCTACAAACTGTTGGTTTTGTTCATGGTGGTGGTGGTTGAGAGGCAGGGGAGGAGAAAAAACAGAGCATGCTCTGTTTTCATTATTGTTATTGTTGTTGCCATGGTTATTTCGGGCTTTGAGCCTCTGGAGGAGGAGGTTGGTGATCTTCGAGGGGAGGGCGGGGGTCGACGGCGGCGAGTGTGCACAAGGCCAGAAGTTTGTTCTAGTATTGGCACCGCGTAGCAAGCAGGCAGCCTCGTCATAAGCTCTGGCTGCTTCTTCCGCGGTGTCAAAAGTTCCCAACCACACTCTAATCTTCTGAATGGTGTCCTTAATCTCAGCCACCCATCTTCCGGAGGGTCTTTGGCGGACCCCGACAAAGCGCTTCCGCTCTCTGCGGGCGGCTCCTCCTAGATCCGCCGAGGCCGAAGCTTCCTTCACCATCTCATCCCAATTAGCCCTGCTTCCCTCACCTGAACTCTTCTCAGCTGCTTCCACTCCCTCACTCACTTTTCTCTTCCTTGCCATTTGAGTAAATTTTTTCTAGTGTCAGGTGCTTATATTTTGTACTTGCTACTGATTTAATTACTTGAAGCTCAAGGCACTCTCTCAGATGCTTTGATGATCTGGTTATCTGTTGGGATGTGAACTTACATATATATATATATATATATATATATATATATATATATATATATATATATATATATATATATGTAGGGACTTGAAGATCATGTCCAAAAAATGATTGAAGGGGTTGAATTGGTCACAATTGTTCTTATTTCTTTATATTTCTTAATTTTCAGCCTCTCTTTCACAGTTAACAAAATGAGAGGGACTTGCTAAATGCTATGACCAATTCCAAAGATGCCCATGTATCTCTCTTCCATGCCATTCTTTAAACCAAAATATCAAAATTAATAATTAGGAATTGTGAGCTTGATTGAGTCATATCTCAATTTTTTTTTTCTTTTTTTTTATTATCTTTTACTTGTATTTTATATATATTTGGGTATAAATTTTATATTTCTCTGATTTATTTTTTAGCAACAAGGAGATAAAAACATAGAAGTCATCTTTGTTGAGAAAGGGACCAATTGTACCCTTTCTATTGAATATCACATGGAAACAAGTACCAGTGCATCAGCAAGTTAAGCTAACTAATTAAGCAAAACAAATGATATCCTCAAGAAGAACAACAAATGGAGCTTAATTAGCCAACCTAGTGATCTCATTAGGGGCAGAATATCCATTTTCAATGCAGGATAATTGTATCTTATATCACTTTAACTTCCAAAATACTTACGTGTACTTGAAACATATGTCACGTGCTATAATATGAATGAACAAAATGATTGATATGTCTCATCTCTAAAATATTATAATAATAATAATAAAATAAATACACTTGTTATATATGAGTAAATTGAAACGCAACCACGTGATATTATAGGTTTACTCAAGAATTACTCAAGTACTTCAGCTGAGTAAAAGTTACGAAGAAAGATAACTTTCATTTTATTGAATTACAATGGAGAGCAAAGTACGTTTATGCCATCAAATTGATGATCACTAGCCATCAAAGACAACTTTGGAAATTAACCCTTGTTATGCAATCCCTTACTCCCTTACTCGTGGGTCACCACGTAAGTAATTTTTGACCGTAAATGAGTGTAATCAACAATGTAATTAATTAACTATACGTAACAAAGTCATTTATCGAACTTATAGGTAAATTGGAAGTCCCGTGAAATCCTTAATGCAATCATTCTTTATGGCGAAACCCTTTATTAACTCAAAATAGTAAATTTTGAACTCACGAAAAAATGCTCGAATAATAACTAATTGGCGTGTGAGTAATTACTAATCGTTTTAATGCGTCTAATCCTTAAAAAGAATTCTTGAAACATGGCATTTTCATGAAAAACCAACGCTAAATCTCTAATGGTGTAGTCTTGGCGATGGGTCCAATTTTCCTCTTCGATCTCCAATAAAAACAAGAACAACATAGGATCTAAAATTTTAACCTAAATGCCATACAAGATATAATGCAAAAGCCACTAACTTCCTTTCGAAAGGACAAAAAAGTAAAAAAACACAGTAAAAAAAAACCCTAAAAAATTGTAAGAGACAAAAATTCTTTTTTCACCAGTGATGTGACTTGTAGAATAGCGCGTAGGGATGTCACTTTCATGGCTTTGGGTAATTAACCTGCAATTAAAATCCCTAATCACCCTATCGTTTTGCTTTCGTCACTAATCACCAAAGTTAAGAACAACGATTTTTACAAAGCCTCCCCTACAATGAACCATCTCCAGCCCATTCTAACACATATTTAATTAATATATACATGATATTTAACTAATAATATTTGTTTATTAATCCCGTCTTAATTATTATTTTATCATATGTAATCACCTTTCTATTTCATTATCTTGGATGAGGTTTACGTCACTCACCATGCTAAACAATATTGTTGGACTTTACTAAACTATATCTAGATTAAATAAAGTTGTATTAACGCTTTTGCCCTTTTAGTATTTCGAGAACGAGAAAGTAAAATTTAATATCTTTTATCAATAAAATGAAACAAAAACAAAAAATTAGAAAAAGGGTATTGATTCGAACTTAAATTTCTTCCTGCATAACGAGAAGAAAAATATCAGTAGGTTAATAGTTAAGTACGTAGTTAGATAGCTAAGCAAGTTAGTTGTTAAAATGTTAGTCCATATATCTTATCTTTTATTGAATATCGTCTTAATGAACAAATAATCATAATAAATATTTTTTGGATAATAATTAGTGTAATTACAACTATTATATAGGAAAAATTGTTGTTAGCGTCCCTGAATTTTATACTAATTTTAGCTATCGTCCCTTAACTTTATTATTAGTAGCATACGTCCCTGAATTATATTTAAATGTGCAAGGACAGTCATTCCGTTAAATTTCTCAACGATTTTTGTTAAGAATAAGGGTAAAGTTATCATATCATGTGTGTTTTTTTAAGGATAAACTACATAAAAATACCCAAACTATATGAGTCATTTCAAGTTCGTACCCCAACTATGAAAATTGGCATCATGTACCAAAACTATCAAAACACAACATTTAGGTATCCACCGTTAGCAATCTGTTAAAAAAGTCTGTTAAGTGCCTAAGTGGCATTTTGTGGGGCCACTTTTTATGCTGACATGGACGCCATGTACACAAAAAAAATTAATGAAATTTGAATATTATTAAAAGTAATTAATAAAATCATAAAATAAATTTAAAAAATTTAAAAATAAATAAATAAATACAAAATCAAACGAGAGAACCCAGAAGAGAGAACCCACCTTCCACTCCCGGCGCTCTTCTCGATTCCAAGCCCATCAACTGCGACACCTTCTTCTCCACCTCATCCGTACTCACAACTCTTTCTTTGACAGATCAAGAAAATAAAAATATATCTCAGATGAATCCAAAACTCAAAATCAGAGCTTAATCTTCCAATCTCAGTCTCAGAAAGAGACAATTTTGATGCTCATTGAAATATCTGGCCATATGCAGATGATGTTTAAAGTAAAAAAAAACAAAATCAAGAACCTAGAAAATATGCAATTTCATGAGCCAAAAACCCACCAAAATCGGCGAGCCCTACCATCCAACCTTCACCGACGAATGTGAAGAGCAAAGCGGAGGCGACTAGAGATCGGAAGAAGAGGCAGCAAGCGAGCCGAAGTTACCGCTCGCAAAGCGGAGGCTCATCAATTACTGCCGTTGTTTGCAAACCCAGGACCCGAAAACCCAAATTACCGCCCGGAAACACCGCTACTCGAAATGCTGCTTTCGATTAGGTCGAAACCCGGACCCTGATCGACCATTCCCAAACCATCCACACAGTAATATTGCATAAAACCCTTTTCCCAATTAAAGCGGCACCTTCCTTATATCCAAAACCCTAAAAAACAGAGCTAATTGGAGTTAAATCATTACATGGATACAATGGAGAAGAAGCTCTGATTGGTTTGGTTGATGTCGGTGTTGTCGAAATCGTCCTCGATTTGCTTTCACCGATGACGCCCTCGCCGAACATCTCGAGTGGGTCAACGTCGTCCACATCCATGGCCATAGTGGAGCCATGTTCGTCCATCTCGCCGAAGAATTCCATCGCCGTCGGCCTCATGGTTCCAAATCTTCTGTCTCGCGGAAGCTATTTTCTGGAAAAAGAAGATGCCGCTTATACTGCTCATTCAGAGCCATTGTTGGGTGGTGTTGTGTTTGGGTTGGTGATGGGTAGGTGCATCTAAGACTTAACCCTAGAAAAGTGATCGGATTTGTCCACAATCACCAGGGGATGAAGCTTGAACGTCACTCCACTGCTCGACGACTCCGCCATTCTCTTTCTTCGATTTCCGATTTGAGAATTTTGGCCTCTTTGCTTCGCTTTTTTTTTTGTATTTGTTTTTGTTTTTTATTTTTTTGTTTATCTATTTTAATATTTTATTAATTACTTTTAATAATATACAAATATTATTATTATTTTTGTCTACATGAGGTTCATATCAGCATAAAAAATGGCCCTATAAATGTCACTTAGGTACTTAATAGATTTTTTTAACAAATTACTAACGGTGGGTACCTAAATGTTGTGTTTTGATAGTTTGGGTACCTAGATGCCAATTTTCATAGTTGGAGTACGAACTTGAAATGACCCCTATAGTTTTGGTACTTTTATGTAGTTTAAGGATTGTTTCGTACGTTTAGACATAATTCAGAGACATTTACTACTAATAATAAAATTTAAGGATGAAAATTAAAATTAATGTAAAGTTTAAGGATGCTCGCAACCATTTTCCTTTATTATATATGATAATTGATAACATTATAAATAGTAAGCACATGTATGGATTTTTTTAAACAAACGACATTAGGAAGAGGGAAATCGAATGAGGACATAAAATTTTGGTAATAGGAAGCATTCGAAAAATGTGGAACTCTCCGAAAGTTTGATAAGTTTGATTATTGTGGAAACATCAATAAGATTAATATGTTAATTAATTAGCACTAATCAGATATTAACTTTGTTGGATTAGTATATTAAACGGTTATTCACTTTGTTGGGTTAACGGCTGATATGACGTCTCACAAATTATTAATTAAGCTAGAAAACTCCATTGAAGAAGACTTGAGACAAAAAACAAAAAAACACATAGAAAAAAAACAAAAAGTGTTGGCTATTAGATCAAATCGCAAATCTAACGGGGACTGTGCGGCGGCCATAGACAAAGAAAAAGACGAACAAGTCCCATAGAGCCGAATCTTTCGTTAGTTTCACGCTTGTTTTTTAGGTATTTTGCCACCTTAAACTTGAAGTTAACAATGTAATCATTAAAAACCCGGACTCGAATGTATATAGTGAAGCACATTTGTTTTAATTAATCATGTCACTACGTATTCGTTTGCTATTAATTATTTATTTAGGCTTTGGAAAGGAAAATTATTTGGTAAAATACTATCGGAATCGCTTATTGTAACAGTTGTTGATAAACCAAAGTGATAATCTAAATTTTTCGTTTTTGATTATGCGAAAAGGAAGCGAAATTCACGCTCCCCGTTTCTCCTTACGAACTCCTCTATTTTTTTTAATCGCCATGTTCATTAAGCATAATCAATAGACAAAAATAACAGATACGTGTAAAATGAGAAAAAAAAACTGTGAAAATCAATTCCCTGAGCGAAATCATTTGAGAGGATATACCGTTCTAATTTATAAATATAAAAAATAATATAATAATTATTTTCATTGTACAACAATGTCAAACTAGCCTTTTCTTCCTCAATATTTTTTTCCTTTTCTATTTGTTGTGAAGAAAAACATAGATTGAGATGCTTTGTCTGCACCAGATGCTACCAGCATGGAAAGGGAAGGTTAGATTGCGTCTGGTGGAACCTAAATTTTGATCCTCCTATTCCTACTGTTTTATAGGAACATGTCAATAGCCCCCTGCCCTTCCTCCACGTGGCGGCCAGAAACGTAGCCAATTGTCAACAATCACCAAATAGAAATTTTCTTTTCTTGTTCCTTTTCTTTTTTTTTTCATCCCAAATTTTCTAATGTTGGCTGCTTCTGCCACAGGGGACAGAGCCCAGAAAATGAAGGAAATGAGAGGGACATAAATTGTATCCAGGGTTGACAAATGCGCAGGTCAAATTGTGGGCATGGAAGTATGGAACGGTTCCTTCCTATGATTTTCTGGAAGCTGAGTCTTCAAGATGCCAAGTGGAGGTTAGAACACTTGGGTTTGGCAACCAGAAGTTATTTAAGTTAGTTAGGTTAGTTGCCAAATAAACAAACCTAATTAACACAAAGATATCATATTCTTTACATACATTACATGATCATACAAACTGATACTGTACAGAATCTAACCTATAATTTTTGGCCGAAAATTTGTCGCGGCATTTCGGGGGACAAGCTGTTTTCATATTTCTTTTTAGTTTAGTTTACAGACTGGTAACTTCTTTTTATGGAAGAAGACAAACTGGGGGGGCTTCAGACTCCAGCTTGAAGAAGGGGAGAGCTGTGGCCATCAGTGCTTCGCGTTCGTCGTATTCGCATCAGAGCTGGATCCTCATATGCAGCTCTTAGTTTATCATAAAATGCAGCAATTGTAGGATCGTTCTCGTCTTCTCTGTCTTTCTTTATCAAACACTGCATCAAAACACGGCAATGAGAGAGATCCTGACGGATAGATGCTATCATTTTCGGCTGAGATAGATGCCTTTAGTTTTAAACTAGGCATGAAGGAATCAAATTAAAACTTAATATCAAAATGTAAGGATTAAGAAGACAAAAAGGTGTAGACATTTGGTAATGAGATACAAAACAAAGATATCGGCGAACTAATGGGATTGGCTATTTAGCCAATTTCCCCCCTAAACTATTATTAATGGCTAATTTCCACCCTATGGTCACATTTTGTTAAATTTATCGCATTCCAAGCAAGTAAACAGGTCATATAACATTAATAAAGAAAAAGTACTCGTAACGGATCATATTTAGTGACCAACAATATGAAAGTTTTGGACACAAAAAGGATAAAATGAGAGTAAATATGATGATAGGGGGTAAATTGTTTATGAATAATAGTTTAGGGGGTAAATTGGCTGAAATAAAAGTTAAGAGGCGAAACTGGCAAGTGAGTACAAGTTAAGGGGGCAAACTGACAAATTACTCAATGAGATATGTAAGAACCAAAATAAACAATATATTGATGGCATTAGGGCTGACGTACCTCAACTGGGTAGGCTTGGAATATCGGCAGAAACCGTTTGCGGCAGTACTCGTTGAAAAGAAGTGTGAGGATTGGAAGAGGAACACTCAAACTTGAAGCTAAGGGAAGCTTTTTAACCCCAAATATTCCAATTGCAATAATGTGCATGAGTACTAAGGAGAAAATGGTTGAAGTGTGCACTGTTGGCCAAAATCTTCCACCAGTATCATACTTGGGTGCATATACACTCAGCATCTGTTCAAAATTTGTTCACTGAATAGGATCAGAATTATAAAAACCGAAAAACAGTTAAATAAAAAAATGAATAATAAGATACAATTTCCAGCGACGATCAGTACATAACTAAGACGGTACTAACTATAAACTACAAAGTAATATCAGAGTGTCAGCTTGGTTTTGGAGTAGTAAGTTAGAAACTCAACTCAACAAGGATCCTATATGAGCTTCTGAGACCACTACAACGAATTGCGGAGAGTCAAAAGACATTTCACGAAAAGAAAAGTTGACATGCAGAAATTCATTTTGGTAACTATTCATGATACAAGCTATATTTGGAGTTTCAATCCGCTCCAATTGACACTAATGTTTAGTAAGAAGGACCCAATAAGGTTGGATTGTGAGTATCTGAAGCATGAAGACATACTGTGTCCTAACTCCTAACTTCCCTCGGGTGTCCAACTTTTTTGTAAATTGAATTAAATCGGTCTGTGCCTTGAAGGTTTACTATATATTGTTAAATGAAAATGGCATACCATGAAGCAGAGAGTAAATAACAATCCAATTTGAAAGATAGCTACATTCAAATAAGGGCAATGCTTTAGTCATGTGGATCAGTCCATATTGAAATAATGACAAGATGGCATTAAACTTACAATGAGATGATGTAAATGGGGCATTGTTATATGTTCAATAATTTTGCATAAAGAGAAAGCATTCGACTAACCTGGTTACGGTAGATTATGTATCCCAGACAACAGTAAACCAAAAGGAATGGGAGAATTAGTGGAGACAGGATGAAGTATGTTATTCCAAGGAGTACGAAAAGGAGAACTTTAGGAATGTCACTGTGATATGGAATTGAAGGGACCTCAATTTCATCACTATCTTTTCCAGAAAATGGTCTTTTTAAAATACTGCAAATCAGGGGAATTAAGCGGAAGAGTTGTGAGGATAGAAGACTGGTCCATCCAGATGTCACAACATATGCAATGAAGAATGAGGCCTGCATCCAAGATAAAGAATCCATGTAATAGCCTTCATCAGAAATTACTGATGTAAATAAACGGTTTCAAAATTTCAATTCTAACATTAAGCCAAATCTCAAGTTCGCCAGGCAAAGATAAAAATCTCAAGTTCCACACATTTTTTATTGGTATCTTCACATATTATCACAAATATTATAGATGACAGATGAATAGATGATAGATAATTAAGTATTAGCAAAAGTTCTAGGTCCAGAAAAAATTACCAGGAAGTAGTTAAGAAAAAAATTTCACATCTTATGGAAAGTACTTAAACAGTTCTAAATTTTTTTATTTTAAATTCATTAAACAATTCAGAAAACACAAGAAAGGGCATAACCATAGTGCAGGGAAAGTAATGAATTCGAAAAAGCTTTTCAAAACTTCACAGGACCATTTCAGAGAGAGATACATGTTATGATGCTAACATTGTGTATGTATTTTCACCTGTGCTGGAACAGCATCAGCAAGTATTCCTGGAATATTTTTGGGCTCAAGAAAGATACTGAATCGATAGAGAACAGTTCCTGATAATGCATTTGCCAAGAAAATGTTCCATATAGTAAACCACAACATCTTCTTGCAAGCACTTTTTTCTATCTGACTGAGAGAAATGCATCCTTCCATGGATGATAACACTATCATGATGGGTGGCACGAAAGAAAGGAACAACTGAAGAATAAGACTTGGAAGATATCCAGTTATGACATCACTAACAAGTGTTCTGTAAATCAAGAAATTGTACGATTCAGCATTGCATCTTAAATACAAGAGAGACAATTAGTGAAAATGTTAAATTTCCCACTTACAGCTCCAGTATGCTTTTCAGAAAAGGAAAATAGGTTTCCAACTGTTCAAGGTTAGTAAGACCTTGCACTATTATAACTGGAATGAGGAATAGAATTGTAAGAGCAGCATACGCAACCACCACCACAAGCTTGGAGATCCATCTTTTTATAAAAGACGAAGCAAAGAATGGCCAGTGAACCTCCTGAGGCTCTGGAGCCCTCTCGGTGATCCATTCTGTGGGATTTGTTCCTTGTTGAATGTGTAAAGCTAGCGCAGCACCAAGCCGGGTCTTAAATGACACAAAGGCAGCTGGAACTTCCTGTTATTGATATTTTGTTGGGCATTATGCAACAATCCATCACAAAAAAATTTCATTTTCATATAAATCATTTAAATTTTTAATAATTTAATGGAGACATAGCCTTTTTCCTTTCCTTTAAATGTAAATATGTGGCTATGCGTGTTTCTTCATGCATTTTTAAAAGACACACCATATGTTAAGGTAACTAAGCAGATGATAAAAAAATAATAATAATAAAATGACGAAGAACGTGTTACTCATTTCTATTATATTTCCTGGCCACTTTTGTTCGACCTCTTACATTCAGATTAATGCTAAATGAATTCTTAAGTAGAGGGACTTCTTTTATACCATTTGAAAACTATAATTTTTAACTCTCTTGATAAATAATAATAAGATAAATACCTTTCCTGCCACTGATGATTGCTCCATTCTCACATTATCTTCTAAATCTTCCAATTTCTTTCCATAGTGATCTAAAACCTCAACTTTGCGTCCAAAAAGCCCACAACAGCCAGCACGCTTGAATCTTTGCCGAGTATTAGATTCTGATTTCAGATGCGCAAGCCTTATGTATAGCTTGTCTGCATCACTCTACAAAGACAAAAATAAATATATATATATATATATATATATGAATTGTTGTCAATATCCCATATGAAATAAATGTGAACTGTTACATTTTAGTATCTAAAGTTCTAAACACAACAATATTTTCAATATTTTGCATTACAAATTTGTCCAAATGCTCTGAGGTGATGTTAAGAAACTAAAGAAATATAGGTACAGCGGATGGCCAGGTATGGCGCGATGAAGCAAACAGAAAGGGACTCTGAGGTGCAATATGTAAGAACCTAAAAGACACATAGCAATAAGTACCGAGCAGGGCCATAAAAACAACCATAACTAAGTAAATAAATAAATGACCTGTTGAGGATTAGTCTGATACTCATTGATAAGCAATGAATTAATTAAAGGTTCCAAACTAACACCCTTGTCATACCAATGCCGATCACAGACTCCAGACAAATCAATTCATTTTGTTCTTCGCACAGAATTATGAGGTGCTGAGACTACATAAATAAGTGATGAGCACAGAACTTCAGGACTATCCAATAAGAACATGAAAAAAAAATGAGGAATCACGCTTGTTTTCCAAACTAAACTCCCACAATAACTTCTGCCCTTATGGGGGAATGGGGACTAAAGATTGATCTATTCTTCACACAGAATGCTTACAATTAGACTTTGGAGTTTGCTGGTTCGGCGAACGACTGAATGTGAAAGATAAGTAGAAGGATAATACTCTGTAAAAAATCTCTCAACAGTTTCACTGCAGCTGCTCCCAGGTGAGACAGGAATACCACGAACTAGTACTGTAAATTGACGAGGCTGAGGTTTGGATGATAAGAAGTGAGCGATTCTTTTTGATGAGATATAGCTATACTCCTGCATATAGTCATCAAGTTGAAACCATGATGAATTTTTCTTCTGATGAACTAGAAAATTGTGATGGAATAAGCCATAAAAGCATATCAAAAATAAAAATCTGACTTACATAATAAAGAAGATAGCAGACGACTCCACTGAAAATGTATGTTGCACAAAAGTGAACCCATAACCTAGGGAAACCAAAGCTAATAATCAGGGTATCCTCAACATGATTTAACCAAGTCCACTGTAAGTACAATAGAGTTCAATGTACTTGAAAATTATAACAGGAGGTAAATGTTGAAGTGAATTTGAAACTTTGAATACTATATATGAGAAGGTTATTCAACAGACCTAAGACCAAATTTTTGCATCAACTTAGACAACTTTACTTGAACCTGTTAGTCTAGTTATATAATCTGCAAGAGTCTGACATCAAGAAAAGAAAACAAGGCCAAAATATAAAAATTCTGCCAGAGGAATGAAGATACACCAGAGACCTCTACCCCTACCCTAAGCTCAAACAGCTTCACCTCCTTCCTAAGGCTTTGAATGTGCGGAAAAAAAATACTCTAACATGGTTGGCATTGTCATTGTCTAGACAGTCCATGTATAGCCTATGTTTTTGTACCTTTCGTTGAATGATGTACTAACTTATAAATATCATAAATTGGATACAACTGAAAACCAATCAAAAGAAAATCACTGCATTGGGGCACAATGTATGGAAATATGATGCAGGGCTATACATGACACTCAACCAATGTAGCTAATGCAACAATCAACCCAAGAGTAATAACAGACACTGTTCAATACTTCAATTTGATGTCAAGCTAATTCTTTGGTTAACAAAATTTGCCACAAGTTTCAATCAAATAATTACCATTTTGACTTATCATTGACATTTGAAATACTGAAGGAGTCCAGAGACTTGTTGGGCAAATCAGCAATATCAAAATCCACTTCGAGCTGGTTCCCAAAATAATTTATGGGAAGAAGCATCAAAATCCCAACAATCCCAGCAAATCCAAACACTCTCAAACTGCATAAAATCCAACAAAAACAAGCTCAAAAAATGCACTACAAATATCAAAATCAATCTCCACACTGCAGCACCAGTTCATCATCAACCAACCTGAAGATAAAAATGCGCATGAAGACCACAGCATCCAAGCTGGTGACTGACAGAAGCTCATCTTCAGAGGGTTGCCATGCCCTCCTCACCCACCCAGCAGTTGGCAGCAGCCTCTCCAAATTGAACCCATTTCTCTGCTCTGATCCTTCTTTAGCAGCAACCGACCTTGGTGAATAGACATTGACGTTGCTGGGTTGCTTCCTCAAAATTGAATACAGAGTGAAGAAGAGGAGACAAAGAGCAACATTGATGCCCACTGATGTTAAAAGAGCCCAAAGTATCATTTCTTCAAAGACGACTGCTTGAAGTTGAACTCAATTGGGTAGACTGAAAATAGTGCAGGGATGGCATTACAAGCTCCAATTCTACAGCTTTAATGGAAGAAAGCTTCCCCTAATTGGGAAAGTGAGACAGATAAAAACAAATTGGGAAAGTGAGAACCTTCTAGGCAGCTGTGAATGCGAGGGAAGGGGGGACAGGGGCTGCAAGGTAATTTATCCCTTTTAAGGTGTTGTTGTCGCGGGGAAGAAAGGTACACAGTATTAGATATTTTACGAACTTCTCATCGTAACCGACTTTGTTTGTCCAATTGACGATACTGACACTTTTGAGTTCTGACCCCAACATTCGATGGAAGTCGGCAGCTATGTCCAAAGAATAAATTACAGTTTACTTGTGGATGAATCAAAACTATTCTTTCAAATCTAACAATTTATTACTTTAAATTTTTTATTTTGTTCCAATTAAAATCATCTATTATATTTTCTGTTAAATATTCTATTAAATGTTCCTGTATCCAAATTTAGGCCCACATTTAATTTATGTGGGTAACAAATAATTTTATATTTTTGCATTTTAAGGGTTTTATTTACATATCTTTTTTTGGTACATGTAGCACTTGTGGGTTGTCCACATAAGCTAAACGTGAATCCAATTTTAGACACATAAGTACTTAACAGACTATTTAACATATGTAACGGAGGGTTCTAGTTAAAACAAAACAGAAAGTTCAAGGTATTAAATTGAAATATTTGAAATAATAAGTATAATCTTGTAATATAATTTCGATTAAACCATATGATAGTAAACTGTAATTTATCCTATCTACTTAAAATGTTAAAGCTCTTCGGCATAGAGCGATCGAATATTTTCCTTCTTTAAGAATCAAATTTAAAATCTCAATAATGTCCTCTCTCTCTCTCTAAACCTTTAAAAAAAACAATCATAGCGTATTAAATGACGGACAACTTCCTTAATTTAGGCAATGACAAACAAATAAAACCACTATTTTCCATACGCAATTAGCATCATTTGTTGTTAAATGCAGCGTTTTATTAGTAAGTTAGTTTGCTTCCGCGGCTAGAAATAATGTTGATTAAGTGAGTATGAGTAAGTCAGCTGAGGTCCTAAGTTTTAGGGAAGTGGATGAGTTCAATTATCCACTACGTAATCATGATTTACTTCAATTTTATCAATTTTATTCAGAAAAACGAAGTATTCATCGTCATCTATGTGGTTGTGCTTTCATTCAAGATTGAAGTAAGTTCTATTTATCAACATTCATTTGTTCCTAAAGGGCAAACAAATAAACTCAAAATTATTAACAAATAAGTTTTCCTTCATTGTTTTTGTAAGAAGAAAAATAATTAATTGCCCTTATGTTTAAAATTTGAACATAATTATATTTTGCACAACAAATAATTAAATTTATGAGTAATATGAGCTTGGTTTCAGATAAAAACGAAGAATCATAATGCAAAACAAAATTGAGGCCAAAATGAGCTTGTTGATTATGACTTATGAGTAAGCCAACTTAAAATGTTTATCTCCAAATCATGTGTCTTAGCCTAAAATAGTTAAAAGTGTTTCGGACACATCGAAACAGATTAAATCTTAAAATTGTATATAAAATAAAAAAAATAATTTATCTCAAACAAATACTCGAGCATAAAATTATGAAAATGTTTACACCCGAAAAAATTTCACTTGGGCTAAAGAAAGACTGGGAAGAAATTAAATGCCCAACACATAGAGGCGTAGCCTAGAGCGCCCACTTGAAACGTGGAAACGTAGGGAAGGGGAGAAGTCGGTTCTGAAGCACCGAAAGTGTCAAAAGGCAAAAGGGGTGTTCGAGACAAGCAACTGCATTGTGGGTCCCGCGGAAGCCCATTTGGCAACCCACATCAGCTTCTCATCGCCTATAAAAGGAGAAGAAGCCTTCTTCTCATGGGACAATCAATCAAACAAACAAATTGATCAAACCAATCAATTTCAAAGCAACTACAAAGCTTCAAAAGTTTCTTTGTTTCAAGGTTCGCCTATTTAGGCACAACCTGTTTCTTTGATCTACGATCAAGATTCAATCTCTCATCTCACCTCCTTCTCGGTTCCTAACTAGGAATGTAATGACCCGGAAATTTAATTAGTGAATTTTTGTAAATTAATTTGCAAAAGGATGAAATTACCCTTGGTTTTATAAGGGGCTCTAAAATCACTTTTTGTGTGGAGACACATTTGGATGTTTTTTGGGGACCGTTGCGTAGGTATCGAACTCACGAATTCGTAAACAGGCGGTACGCGAAAAACGGAGTCCGTGTGAGAGAATTGTGGGTCTAGAATGTTCAGGGGTATTTTGGTAATTTTCCATGGGTAGATATTTTTAACCCAGGCAGTTCAGATTTTCTTCATTCCTCTCTCTCTCTCTCTCTCTCTTCGCGACCTTCACCCAAACCCGTGACATTGAACCCACAAACCTCGTACCTTTGACCTTTGATCGAAGCAACCTCGTCTGATTTTGTTCCACCCATCGAAATCTCTTCCTCCCCGCGATCAAGGACGTACCAACCGTCGAAGGAAGCAGCCGCGGGAGACACCGAACCGAGGAAAGGAAAAACCAAACCTTTCGATCGACTCAGGTATGGGTTTCGTGTATAGACTTCATTTTCGAGTTCCCAGGTTCGAGTAGATGGATTTAGACTATAAATTTGTGAAAAAACGGTTAAGATTTGAGGAAGTTAGGAAAATTTCAAGGTCAGACGGTAATGACGATTTCTAGTGACGGCGCACTGCGGAGCGATCGTCTTCTCCTGCGACTGGTTCGGTCAGAGGGGCTGACGTGGCATGCCACCTGGCAGCCACGCGGAGCCACGTGGATGTCACCTGGCAGCCACGCGGAGCCACGTGAATGTCACCTGGCAGCCACGTGGAGGCCACCTAGCAGCCACGTGGTGCCACCTGGCGGCTGAGTCAGCGCCGAGTCAGGTGTGTGAGGTACTGTAGCAGCGCGTGAGGTATTGTAGCAGGAGCATGAGGTACTATAGCCGGCGTGTGGCCGAGCCGTCGGCCTTCCATAGACGAGTGGCGGTGTGTGGGACTGGTCCTTGGGTCACGACGACTCGTGTCGACATGTTTTTGAAGTTTCGGACCTTTTGGCGTAGGTTTCGGGTTAATCAGACGTCGTTTAGGGGTAGTTTTGGGCGTCCTAAGTGGTTGTGTTTTTAATGAGACGCATGCGAACCTCCCGGGGTTTAGGGAGTCTAAATGTTAATTATCATTGGTAATCCCGATTGTTACTTTTGACAGGCGATACTGCTCCGAGAACTTCAGAGGAGCGTACGACACTAATTGGACGTTTGGTGAGTGGACTTTGGTTTTGTAAATTATAATGCATGCATAAAGGTATATTTGAATAAATTCTTGTTACGTATTGTTTTTGGTAAATTTCTAGAATTGTCAAGTATTATACTAATAAATTATTACTGGACAGGGGAATGACATTTGGGCTATGGCTTAACTTTTTGGACTATGCTTTTATGTCATTTTGACTATAGATTTTGGGTTTCGGTTGAGCCTATGATTTTTGGGTTTAGACCCGAATTTGTGATTTTATTGGATTTGGGCATAAACCCGATTTTTCAATGAATTTGGCTTAGGCCAAGAAACAAGAATTTCAAACCATGGATTTTGGTTTTCACTGAATTACTGTCCCCGAGGGTCAAGGTTTTCTCCAATTGGCGTCGAAGGATATTTCTCCGCCAGATCGCTGAGGTTTCTCCGTCGCTGGTGTCGAATGGTATTTCTCCACCAGGTCATTAAGGTTGTCTACGCGTAGTACAAGGTTCTACACAACTCGAGGTATACCGGGTGTGTGGAAGGTTGGAGACAGGTCAGTCAGCTCGGATATCGAGCTACGACACGAGATTCCATTCAGGGAGCAGTGGGAGATGTTTTTGATATTTTGTGTCCATGTCTGTTTGCATGATTTTTAAACTCCTTTGAGGAGGGTTTTCAAAATAAGGTTGTGGACCACGGAATGTTTTCATTGTTCTAGTTTTTATGGGTCCCACCGGTGTTTTACCAAAAGCAATGGATTTTCCGGTAAGTTTTCTGCTTATCTTTATGGATTTGTTTGAAAAGGAATTTTGTATTGTGCATGCATTGTTTTACTCATGGAGGGGGAAAATGTATGTTTTCCTCTGAAATTGTTTTAAAAGATTATTTTGTCCACTCACACTTTTCTGTGTTTTAAATCCCCGCCAGGCCGTTGAGTTGACGAGGGCACATCCAGAGGCGGAGACATTAAATTTCAGTTGCGCATTTACCTAGACTATCGAGTAGGATTTTTATGTCTGCATTTACCTTTCTTACCTAGATGCTCTGATAAGCTTTTGGACTTATTGTAAATTATGACTACGTCGATGGTTGTTTGGTGATGCTGGGATTTGTGAGTGTTATCTGATCCTTCGTCTGACAGGTGGAAGACGGTTAACCATTCCTTAAGGGGAGGTTCTGCCGGATTGTCGGCAGAATTCTCGTAACTAGTTGCAAGGACTTAAGGATATTATGAGAATTTTATTAAGTTGTCAGACGGGAGCAGGGTTTTTCCCGGATTTCGAGGTGAATTTCGGGAAGGGTCCTATCAAGGAACGCAAGCTTTTCCCTCATCCCAACTGCCTCCCAAGCCAGTCTTTGAGGAACCCCAAACACTACCTCATCATGACTACCACTCACTCTAGTATTTGATGACCCGAAAATTTAATTATTGAATTTTGGTAAATTCTTTTGCAAAAAAGACAAATTTACCCTTGGTTATTAAAGGGCGTAGAAGTCAATTTTTATTTCAAGACTCTTTTAGCTGTATTTTGGGTATCGTTGCGTAGGTCTTGAACTCACGAGTTCGTAGACAGGCGACACGCGGGGAAACGGAGTTCGTGTATGAAAGTTACGGGTCTAGAATGATAGGGGCATTATGGTAATTTGGCTGGGGTAGATACTTTTAACCCCCAAACCATCAATTCATCTTCGTTCACTCTCTTTCTCTCTGGACCACACATCCCCCCTGAACCCGTGTGACCCAAAAACTCCAAGAAACCCAAAATCATTGACTTTGATTCAAGGCTATGTCTCCCTTTTGGTGGAACTAATTGGAATCTCCTCATTCCCAAGAGCACAACCGTACAAACCAATGGATGAGAGAACCGCGGGAGACGTCGGATCGATGAAAAGTTAAAACTGAAACTTCCGATCAGTTTTTCGGCTAGCACAGGTACGGGTTACTATTTTGAGTTCATTTTTGAGTTCCTGTGTTTGAGTAGATAGATTTAGACGTAAAATGTGTGAAAAACGGTTGAGTTTTGAAGAAGTTAGAAAAACTTCTAGGTAGGTCGGAAATGGCAGATTTTGGCAACGAAGACGGCATCACGACGGCGATCCGGTCGTCTTCTCTGGTCATATTCCGACGAGGCTCCGGCTGGACTCCGATGACTGCAACGGTGATGCGGTCATCTCTCCACGTGAGTCATCGACGATGAGTCAGGTCGAGTGGGCCTGGTCAGGCTGAGTGGGCCGAGTCAGGCCGAGTGGGTCGGGTTAGGTCGAGTGGGTCAGGTCAAGTTGAGTGGACCTAGTCAGGTCGAGTGAACCGGGTCAGGCTGACTTGGGTCGAGCTGGACCGGGTCAATGCATGGGTACTGTAACAGGCGCGTGGCGACACGTGGCCGGTGTGTGGTGGCACGTGGCGCGTGGTCTAGCTTTCTGCCGGCGCGTGGGACCGATTCCGTGGAAATGGTGACGCGAGGCTAGGGTTTTGGGATGTTTCAGACCAGATTTTGATGGTTTTGAGGCCGTAGGAGTTCATTTAGAGCCCCGGTTAGGTAATCCCAGGGGTAACGGTTGACCATGGAGCGAGTTTTGAGCTCGGGAGGTCAAGGTAGTTGGGTCAATATTATGTCAAGAGTTCCTTGGGGCTAGGGCGTCCATGATTTGGTATTTTATTCGCGTTGTGAACGGACTAGGGTTCCGGGATTGCATGGGTATGCATACTTCTAGGTATTGGGTTATGCCATGGGTTTCTCCGATGATTGGCGTGGAGGGTGTTTTTCTCCGCTACATTATTTAGGGTTCTCCGATTGGCGTTAGAGGGTATGTCTCCGCCAGATCGTCGAGGGGTTCTCCAATGTTGGCGTTCGAGGGATCTTTCTCCGCCATATCGTTGAGGTCTAAGGTAGCTTTAGAGGAGCAGGGATATCGAGTTATCACTCTAGGGCTCAGGACTAGCCGGGATATCGAGTTACCACTCGGGGTCCTCCGGAGGAGTAGGGATATCGAGTTTGACTCGGGGCGAGTCAGTGAGACTCAATTCAACCAAGTCTGGTTCCTTCGTCATTCGGGTCAGTGGGATGGTGTGGGCGGTGACCCAGATTGACGAGCCAGTTGTCTTGTGTTATTTCGGTAGAGGTTTCAGCAGTGTCTGACCTACTGACAATTAATGTCAGAGCGTGTTACCTTTTCAGACCACCACTATTCCGAGGTTTCGACGGTGACCTGTAAGCTATCCTGCGTCTGACAGGTAGGTGTGGTCAGTAAGTACATAGAGGTTTTGTCGGAAACCCTATAAGGTTTATTTAATATATTTAAGGATTAAGGTATTCCTGGTAGTAAATTTAGTGGAAAAAAAGTTGTCATACGGGATAAGGGCTTTTCGCGGATTTCGAGGTGAAATTCGGGAATGGTCCTTACAATTAGTATCAAAGCTCTAGGTTTAACTTCCTGTAGACCTCACACTTTGTGTAAATTATTTAAGGATTCCTGCTAACGAGATGCCTCCGAGACGTTTGTCTCTTCAGTGACCTTGAATTGAGGGAGGCGGAGGTCATGTGACGAACGAGCGAGGTAGGTGTCGCTGTTACTGGTGAGTGGACCCTGGTTTTGTAGATGATAATGCATGCATACACGTATATTTGAATTAAACTCTTTTATGTATTTTACAAATCTTACTGGACACAGGTTTTCAACATTTCAGTGAAAATGTGTTTTGGGGAAATGACCTGGTTTTTGGACTCGATTTTGATATCATTTTGACGTGGAAATTATTGAGTCCATGATTTTGGGTTGGACCCGTATTTGTGATTTTTACTGAATTTGGCCACGAATGATTTTTCAATGACTTTGGCTTAGGCCAAGAAATAAAGATTTCAAAACACGAATTTGGTTTTCACTGGTTTTCTATTCCTGATGTCAATGTTGCTCCGACTGGTGTTGAGGGGTTTTGCTCCGATGGTTGTTGAGGGTTCTCCGATGCTGGTGTCGAGGGTATTCTCCACTAGATCGTTGAGGTTGTTTACGCATAGCACATGTTTCTGCACCACTTGATGTATATCGGGTGTGCATGGTCATGGTTTTTTTCTCCGACTGGCGTTGAGGGGTTTTGCTCCACTGGTTGTTAAGGGTTCTCCGATGCTGGTGTCAAGCGTGTTCTCCGCCAGGTCGTTGAGGTTGTCTATGCAAAGTACAGGGTTATGCACAACTCGAGGTATATCGAGTGTGTGGAGGGACTTACGGGAACTGTGGTTTGATGTGTCCAGGTTGATTTACATGATTTGAACTCATTTGAGGAGGGTTTTCAAAGCAGGGTTGCGGACCACATAATGTTTTCATTATTTGGATTTCGTGGGTCCCACCGAATGTTTTTACAAAATATGGATTTTTTCCTATAAGCTTTTGGCTTATCTTTATGAACTTGTTTTAAAAGAAATGTTGTGTATGCACGCATTGTTTTAAACATGATGAAGGGTCTTCTCCATCACGTATTCGTCAAGGTTTTCTCCGACTAGCGTAGGAGGGTATTTCTCCGCCGATCATTGACGGGTTCTCCGATGTTGGGGTTGCAAGGTAGTGCTCCACTAGATCGTTGAGGCTGACTGCACGTAGTACATGTGCCCATATCCGACACCTGGTTTGTAACAACCCAGAAATTTATTTGTTGTATTACATAAATTACTTGGTAAAAGGACGATTTTACCCTTGGTCGGGTAAGGACTTGGAAATCAAGTTTTGTTTCTAAACGTATTAGGCGGTGTTTCGGGTACCATTGCGTGGGTCTCGAACTCACGAGTTCGTAGATAGGCGGCACGCGAAAAATGGAGTTCGTGTACGAAAGTTATGTGTCTAGATGTTCAAGGGCATTTTGGTAATTTTGGCATGGGAGAAGATATTTTAACCCTAATCATTTTACATCTTCAATTCATTTTCATCTTCATCTCATTATCATCTCTCTTTCCGTGAAACAAACACCATCGAACCCGTGAGAAAACAACCAAAACCCACAAAGTCAACTTTTGATTCAAGGCTTAAACTTCCATTTTTGATCCACTAATCGTATTCTACTCCTTCCCACGATCACAACCGTACCAACCATCGAAGGAGAGGACCACGGGGGAAGCCGAACCGACTATAGGAAGAACCGGACCTTCCGATCGTTTTTCCAGCTTACACATGCGATATTGCTCCGGGAACTTCGGAGGAACGAACAAATCGAGATTGAGCTTGCTTGGACAGGTGGTGAGTGGACTTTTGATTTATAAATTGTAATGCATGCATCAATATCTTTGATTTAAATACTGTTGTGTATGGTTGCAATGATTTCCTGGAATTTATAAATGATTGCTGGACATTTGTTCTTCCAATATTTCAGTGAAAGTGTGTTGTGAGAAATGGCATGGTTTTTGGATTCGGTTTTGATATTGTTTTGACGTGGTAATTATTTGAGTCCATGATTTTGAGTTGAAACCGTATTTGTGATTATAAAATACTTGATTTTGGATCCAATACTGTTTTGAGGAGGGCTAGGAGTTGGGGCTAGGATCTGCTGAGGTGGAGAACCCGGTGAACCTCCAATATAAACAATACCTATTTGAGGGGGGCCAGGAGCCGGGGCTAGGATCTGCTGAGGCGGAGAACCCGGTGAACCTCCAATATAAACAATACCTATTTGAGGGGGGCCAGGAGCCAGGGCTAGGATCTGCTGAAGCGGAGAACCCGGTGAACCTCCAACATAAAAGGTGATTATTCAGAGATTGTGGCTGAGGCCAAGTAACAAAAGATTTCAAAACACATATTTTTACACATCTCAAGGGATACCCCTGGTGTGTTGTGGATATGTCAGGAACAGTGGATTTGAGATATTATGTGTCTAGATTGACTTAAATGATTTCAAACTCCTTTAAGGAGAGATTGGAAATTCCGATGATTTTCAAACGATGTTTTAGTATCATAAACTATTTTATATGATGCATGCATGGTTTTTTTTCGTGGAGGGGGAAAAGGTAAGATTTTCTCGGGAAAAGGATTTATAACTGATTATTTTTGTCCACTCACACCTTTGTGTTTTAAATCCCCTCCAGGCTGTTGAGTTGAGTTGACGCGGGCACTTCTTATGAGGCGGAGGCATTAGGACTTTACAGCTGCGCTTGATACCTAAATTTGAGTAGGATATCTAATTTTGTATTAATTATCCTACCTAGACGCTCTGATATGATATATTTTGGGATGGTTATTGTCTATTGGAATTTGGAGTGCTTTTAATCCCTTGTCTGACAGGTGGAAACCAGTTATTTAAGTCCCTAAATGGAGATTCTGCCGAAGTTTTAGGCAGAAATCTCATATTATATTTGTAAGGATTGAAAGGTATTTTGGGAACTTTTCCTTAGGTTGTCAGACGGGATCAGGGTCCTTATCAGGTTTCGAGGGGAAATCTAGGACGGGTCCTGACATGGTTTCGAGGTATTTTTGGGCATGTAACGTCATGATCTGAGGTGAGGTTAGTCATCTTGGGAGTAGGACCCGCGGTGGACTTCACAGACTCAATGACTTGCTTCGAGGTGTGTTCCGGGTTGAATGGATTCTAGTGCCTTCAGAATGTCTCCTGAATGTTGTTCTCGCCTTTGGGTTGTTATCGAGACTGGAATAGCGAAATGTGCAGAGTACACATGTTCTATTGGGAATCGCATCTGAGGCCAGTTCGTGTCGGTGGTGACGCGAGAGAACTTGAAACGGGAGGTCGGCCCTTTGACCTGAGTTAAGGGAAATTCAGGGATGAAATTTCTTTAAGGAGGGTGATTTGTAACGACCCGAAAATTTAATTATTGAATTTTCGTAAATTCTTTTGCAAAAAGATGAATTATTTTAAGACACTTTTAGCTGTATTTTGGGTACCGTTGCGTAGGTCTCGAACTCACGAATTCGTAGACAGGCGGCACGCAGGAAACGAAGTTCGTGTACGAACGTTACGGGTCTAGAATGTCAGGGGTATTTTGGTAATTTGGCTGGGAGTAGATATTTTTAACCCCCAAACCATCAATTCATCTTCATTCACTCTCTTTCTCTCTAGACCACACATCCACCCACCACCAACCCCCCCCCCCCCCCCCCCCCCCCCCCCCCCCCCGAACCCGTGTGACCCAAAAACTCCAAGAAACCCAAAATCATTGACTTTTATTCAAGGCTATGTCTCCCTTTTTGGTGGAACTAATCGAAATCTCCTTATTTCCACGAGCACAACCGTACAAACCATTAGAGGAGACAACCGCAGGAGACGTCAGACTGAGGAAAAGTTAAAATCGAAACATCTTATCAATTTTTCGGCTAGCACAAGTACGGGTTTATTGTTTTGAGGTCATTTTTTAATTCCTGGGTTCGAGTAGATAGATTTAGACGTAAAATTCGTGAAAAATGGTTGAGTTTTGAAGAAGTTAGAAAAACTTCAAGGTCGGCTGGAAATGGCGGATTTCAGCGACGAAGACAACGGCGCTGCGGTGGTCCGGTCGTCTTTTGTAAACTCCACCAAAATCTCGTGGTAAACCTAGGATCCCTGTCTGATAAAATCGACCCTGGAGTCCCATGTAACCGTATGATCTCATCGACAAACAATTTGGCGTACTGGTCCATCCTGTAATCTTCCCATGCTGGCAAAAAATGTGCTGACTTCGTGAGTCTATCAACAATTACCCATATTCCATCATGTCCTTTTTGAGTCCTAGGAAGTTTATAAACAAAATCCATAGTAATGTGATCACACTTCCATTCCGGAATAGGTAATAGTTGTAGTGCCCCATATGGTTTATGCCTCTCTGCTTTTACTTGTTGACATGTCAGGCATCTACTTACAAACTCTGTTATTTCCCTTTTTCATCCGAGTCCACCAATAGTGATCCTTAAGAGTACAATACATCTTGGTGCCTCCTGGATGCATAGCATAGGAAAAATTATGAGCTTCTTCAAGAATTTCTCTTTTCAACTTTGGATCATTAGGTACGCACAACCGGCCATCCTTAACCAAGGCCCCATCATCCCTAATCACATAATCCTGCTTATTCCTAACCTCTAACTCCATCCTAATAACACACAATGTAGGATCCTAGAGTTGAGCTTCAATAATTCGGTTAATCAAGACAGGTCTCACATGGAAGCTAGCCAACAGAGCCCTCTGGCTATCCATGTCAAGTATAATTTTCGCTCTTCGGAGTTCCACCAACAACGGTAAGTAAACGGTGGGCAAACATGCCAAGGAACCCATGGACTTCCTGCTCAGTGCATCCGCCACTACATTGACTTTTCATGGGTGATATTATATGGTACAATCATAATCCTTTATCAGCTCAAGCCACCTTCTCTGTTTCAAGTTCAGATCTTTCTAGGTGAAAAAATATTTCAGACTCTGATGGTCGGTAATGATTCGATACATTTTCCCATACAAATAGTGTCTCCAAATCTTCAGTGCATGCACCACTGCAGCTAACTCTAAATCATGTGTGGGGTAATTCAACTCAAGGGGTTTAAGTTGCCTTGAATATATGCTATCACCTTCCCATGGGGCAGAAGTCAACCTCCTCTTAAGCTCTTGAAAGCTCTGTTCACACTCATTTTCCCAGCCAAACTTGACTCATTTCCTCATCAACCGAGTTAACGGGGCGACTATCGTAGAGAGTCCTTTTACGAATCGCCGAAAATATCCCGCTAAACCCAGAAAACTTCTCACCTCTGACACTGTCCTCGGTTGCTCCCAATTTGCCACTACCTCAACTTTTTGGGGATCCACGTTGATACCCTCAGCAGAAATCACATGACCTAAGAATCCCACATTGGTCAACCAAAAATGGCATTTACTGAACTTGATGAATAGTTGCTTTTTCCTCAGCATATTCAGCACCAACCTCAAGTGCTTCTCATGTGCCTTAGCACTCTTCGAATATGCTAGGATATCATCAATGAACACAATTACAAACCGATCCAAGTGTAACAACCCGGAATTTCAATTATTGGATTTAAGTAAATTATTTATGTAAAATGACGATTTTACCCTTGGCCGGTAAAGGGCATGGAAGTCAAATTTTGTTTCGAGATACTTTTGGTGGTGTTTTGGATACCGTTGCGTAGGTCTCGAACTCACAAGTTCGTAGACAGGCGGCACACAGGAAACGGAGTTCGTGGATGAAAGTTACGGGTCTAGATTGATAGGGGTATTTTGGTAATTTTTGACTTGGGGTAGATATTTTTAACCCAAATCATTGTTACATCTTCAGATCACTATCTCATTCTCATCTTTCTCTCTGAACCACCCATTTTATCCCAAAACCATCGAACCCGTGTGCGACTTTCACACCTAAAACCCATAAATTCCAAGTTTGATTCCAGGCTCCAACTTCCAGTTTTGATCAACTAATCATATTCTACTCCTTCCCACGATCACAACCGTACCAACCATCGAAGGAGAGGACCACAGGAGAAGCCGAACCGAGTGTAGGAAGTTTCGGATCTTCCGATCGATTTTCTGGCTAGCACAGGTACGTGTTTGTGGTTTTGAGGTCATATTTGGATTCATGGGTTCGAGTAGATAGATTTAGACATAAAATTTGTGAAAAATGGTTGAGTTTTGAGGAAGTTAGGGAAGCTTGAAGTTTCGGCCAGAAATGGAGGATTTCGGCGGAAACCAGACGGCGGCGCCGGCAGCCAGTCGTCTTCTCCGGCGAGTCGTCGGTGACCGGTCGGGTCGAGTAAACTGGTCGGGTCGAGTGAACCGGTCGGGTCGAGTGAACCGGTCGGGTCGAGTGAACCGGTCGGGTCGAGTTGAACCGGGTCAGGCCGAGTTGGACCGGGTTGGACCGGTCCAGGCGCGTGGGTATTGTAGCAGGCACGTGACCGGCGCGTGAGGGCGCGTGGCGGCGCGTGGACGCGTGTTCCGACCTTCCGTCGGCATGTGGCGGCGCGTGGGGCCGAGTCTGAGGTCACGGTGGCGCGTGACAGGTAGTTTTTGACGTTTCGGACCTGTTGGCGCAGGTTTCGAGTCAATCGGATGTCGTTTAGGGGTTGTTTTGGGCGTTTTAAAGTTGCTGCGTTTTTTAGGCCAGCATAGTTAGACTCCCGGGGTTTAGGAGGTTTATAATTAAGGTTCTTATTATTAGCTGGTAATCCCGATTATTAATTTGGACATGCGATACTGCTCCAGGAACTTCAGGGGAGCGTACAGTTCGGGATTGAGCTTGCTTCGACAGGTTTGTGAGTGGACTTTTGGTTTATAAACTATAATGCATGCAAAAATGTATCTTTGATTTTAATACTGTTATGTATGGGTGCAATGAATTTCTGGATTTTAGAAATGATACTGGACATATGTTTTCCAATATTTCAGTGAAAGTGTGTTTTGAGAAATGGCCTGGTTTTTGTACTTGATTTTGATATCGTTTTGAAGTGGTAACTATTTGAGTATGTGATTTGGGTTGAGACCCGTAATTATGATATTATTGGTTTTGGCCATAAAATGATATTTCAAAGAATTTGGATTAGGCCGCGAAACAAAGATTTCGAAGTATGGATTTGATTCACTGGTTCCCGTCCCGATGGTTATTGTTGCTCTGACTGGTGTTGAGGGGCCTTGCTCTGCCGGTTGTTGAGGGTTCGGACCTTGGTGTTGAGGGGCCTTGCTCCACCAGGTTGCGAAGCTGTCTATGCATAGTACAGATAGTACAGATTGTACATATTGTATAGAGAATTGTTGTACAGATTTTAACACATCTCAAGGGATACCCTGGTGTGTTGTGGATATGTCGGGAACAGTAAAAATTTGAGATATTATGTGTCCAGATTGAACAGTGAATTTGAGATATTATGTGTCCAGATTGATTTAAATGATTTTAAACTCTTTTGAAGAGAGTTTTCAAACCAAACTTTGGATCACGAGGTATTTTCATTATACAGATTTCATGTGAGTCCAACTAAGTGGTTTTAAAGAGAAATGGAAATTTTGGTGATTTACATATAATGTTTTAGTATCATAAATTGTTTTATGTTATGCATGCATGATTTTATAAATGGAGGGGAAGAAAGGTATTTCTTGGAAAACAATTTATAAATGATTATTTTTGTCCACTCACAACTTTTGTGTTTAAACCCCCTTCAGGCAGTTGAGTAGAGTTGACGCGAACACTGATCTCGAGGCAGAGACATTAGTACTTCGACTGCGCTGTGTAATTATATTTGAGTAGGATATCTAAATTTTACTCTTGATCCTACTTAGACGCTCTGATATTATATTGTATTTGATTGGTCATTAATTACTGGAATTATTGAGTGCTTGAATCCATTGTCTGACAAGTAGAAGTATTTATTATTATTATATTTTGTAAGGATTGAAGGGTATTTTGGGAACCTTTCCTTAGGTTGTCAGACGGGATCAGGGTTCTTCCTGGGTTTCGAGGGGAAATTCGGGACGGGTCCCGACACCAAGTACCGTTGGAACACCCTATTCATCAAATCCATAAATGACGCCGGTGCATTCGTCAGACCAAAGGGCATCACCAGGAACTCATAATGCCCATAGCGTGTCCTAAAAGTCATTTTGGGATCGTCCTCTTCCTTGATCCTTAACTAATGGTACCCGGATCGAAGGCCAATTTTTAGAGAGATACCTTGCCCCTTTTAATTGGTAAAATAAATCATTAATTCATGGAAAATGATACTTATTCTGCACCGTAACCTTGTTTAACTGCTGGTAGTCGATACATAGACTCAAACCACCATCTTTCTTCCTTACAAATAACACCGGCGCACCCCAAGGTGATACACTCGGTCGAATAAATCTCATATCCACTAAGTCCTGTAATTGAGTCTTCAATTCCCTCAATTATGTTGGTGTCATTCTATACGGTGCCTGAGATATAGGTTGGGTGCCTAGAAGAAGCTCTATGGTGAACTCAATCTCCCGGTGAGGTGGCAACCCCGGAGGATCCTCTGGAAATACATCTGCAAACTCATTCACCACAGGAATATCCTCTACTCTCACCGGAGTATCCCGAGAATCAATCACGTGAGCTAAATATCATTCACAACCTTTCTTCAATAATTTCTCAACCGTCAACGCTGATATTACTCCTGAGGGTATCACTTTACGTTCACCCTAAAACGTAAGTTCCAGCAAACCTGGACTCTGGAAAACTACCCTCTTGTCGAAACAATCAATAGAGGCATAGTGCATGGTTAACCAATCCATCCCCAGAATCACATCAAAATCATAAATGTCCAAGGGGATTAAATCTGCCTCTAACTCATGACCTCCCACTACCACCGGACAACTGTGTATCACGAGGTTTGCCACTAACATATCTCTGATGGGAGTGCTAATGCCCATGTCCCAACCAATCGCCACTAACAACTAGGTTTTGCTACCCTGAAGTACAGTCGTCAATGCCGAACCCAATTGATCCAGGGTCTGTCTCAAATCAAGCTCTAATACGAGATCATGTGTACCCCCAACTTTATGAGCTTCATAACCGTTTCTAGGCTACAGACGGGGATCGCGTCTCGGAGGCATCACGCTGAAAAGAACCATAATTCATCAGTACCACAATCATATGTACACTAGGTGTACGGTCTATAAGAATTTAAACCTATTGCTCTGATACCAAGTTGACATGACTTTTACCGAATTTCCCCTTGAAATTTGGGAAAAACCCTGCTCCCATCTGACAACTTAACAAATTTCCTAGAATACCCTTAAGCTCTTGCAACTAGTTAAGAGAATTTTGCCAAAAATCCGGCAGAATCTCCCCTTAGGGAATGGTTAACTGTCTTCCACCTGTCAGACGAAGGATCAAATAACACTCACAAATTCCAACATCACCAAACAACAATCGACGTAGTCATAATTTACAATAAGTCCAAAAGCTTATCAGAGCATCTAGGTAGGAGAGGTAAATACATAAATATAAATCCTACTCGATGGTCTAGGTAAAGGCGCTGTTGGAATTTGATGCCTCGCCTCAGGATGTGCCCTCGTCAACTATACGGCATGGAGGAGATTTAAAACACGAAAAGTATGAGTGGACAAAATAATCATTTAAAACCATTTCCGAGGAAAACATACATTTTTCCCCTCCACGAGTAAAACAAAGCATGCATAATATAAAAATCCCTTTCCAAACAAATCCATAATGATAAGCCAAAAACGTACCGGAAAATCCATTATTTTTGGTAAAACACCGATGGAACCCACGAAAACTCGAATAATGAAAATATCATGTGGTCCACAACCCATCTTTGAAAACCCTCCTCAAAGGAGTTTAAAAATCATAAAACAGACCTAGACACAAAATATCGTAAACAAATCTCACTGCTCCCCGAATAGAATCTCGTGCCATAGCTCGATAGCCGAGTTGACTGACCGGGGTCCAACCCTCCACACACCCAATATACCTCGAGTTGTGCAGAACCTTGTACTACGCTTAGACAACCTTAACGACTTGGTGGAGAAATACCCTTCGACACCAGCATCGGAGAAACCTCAACGATCTGACGGAGAAATACCCTTCGACGCCAGCATCGGAGAAAACCTTGACCCTCGAGGACAAAAATTCAGTGAAAACCAAAATCCCTGTTTTGAAATCCTTGTTTCTTGGTCTAAGCCAAATTCATTGAAAAATTGGGTTTAAACTCAAAATCATAGACTCGACCGAAATCCAAAATCAATCAAGTCAAACCATATAAAACCCGAATCAATAAAGCCAGGCCATAGCCCAAAACTTCATTTCCAAATAATTATTGAAAGCCTATGTCCAGTAATAATTTATTAGCATAATACTTGACAATTCCAGCAATTTACCAAAAACAATACATAACAAGAAATTAGTTTAAACATACATTTATGCATGCATTATAATTTACAAAACCAAAGTACACTCGCCGAACATTCAATTAAGCTCAATCCCGAGTCATACACTCCTCTGAAGTTCCCAGAGCAGTATCGCCTGTCAAAAGTAACAAGCGGGATTATCAACAATAATTAAAAGCCCTACATTCAGACTCCTTAAACGCCGGGAGGTCCGCACGCGTTCCCCTAAAACGCAGCCACTTCGGACGCCCAAAACAACCCCTAATTGACGTCCGATTAGCCTGAAACTTGCGCCAAAAGGTCTGGAATGTTGAAAACATGTTGACACATGCTGCCGTGACCCAAGAACCGGTCCCACACGCCGCCACGTAATGACGGAAGATCGGCGCCTCGGCCACACGCCGGCTACAGTACCTCACGCGCGCTCACTCAGCCGCCAGGTGGCTCCATGTGGCTGCCAGGTGGCATGCCACGTCAGCCCTCTGACTGAACCAATTGTTGGAGAGTCGCCGGAGAAGATGACCGCTCCGCAGTCCGTCGTCGCCGAAAATCGCCATTGTCGACCGTCCTTGAAATTTTCCTAACTTCCTTAAATCTTAATTGTTTTTCGCAAATTTATAGTCTAAATCCATCTAATCGAACCCAGGAACTCGAAAATGAAGTCTAAACACGAAACCCTTGCCTGAGTTGGCCGGAAAATCGATCGAAAGGTTCAATTTTTCCTTTCCTTGGTTCGGTATCTCTCGCAGCTGCTTCCTTCCATGGTCGGTACGTCCTTGATCGCGGGGAGAAGGAGATTCTGATGGATGGAACCAAATCGGATGAGGTTGCCTCAAATCAAAGTTCAAAATCTTGGGTTTTGGGTTCGGTCGCACGGATTGGATGAGGATCGGGAAGAGAGAGAGAGAGAGAGAAATAAGGAGAATCTGAACTGTCTGGGTTAAAAAATATCTACCAGGGAAAATGACCAAAATACCCCTGAACATTCTAGACCCACAACTCTCTTATACGAACTCCGGTTCCCATGTGCCACCTGTCTACGAACTCGTGAGCTCGAGACCTACGCAACGGTCCCCAAAAGCCTTCCAAAAATGTCTCCAAGCAAAAATTGACTTTCGAGCCTCTTATACAACTAAGGGTAATTTTGTCATTTTGCAAAATAATTTACTAAAATTCACAAATTAAATTTTCGAGTCGTTACATCAAGGCCTTTAAGCCTACAACCTTCAACCAAAACCTAAATTCCAAACAAGTTCACACCACCACCATCACTAAAGAAACTCACACGAGCCCGCTTCTTCAAGCGCCAATTTCGACGGAGATCCATCGTAAGAGACTCCGATCCCGTTGTCACATTTGTGGGCAGAATAATAAACAAAAATTAATAATATTTTCTAATTTTAGGAATCTTGTAAATAAACACATACATAATTAAAATCGAAGGGAAAAACCTTTGATGGAGGAAAATAGTTTTTATTTTGGATTCAATAATTCCACACGACATAACACGAAGTCAGGAGCCCACAAACATACAAGCTGCCATTCCTATAGGACACCCTCCAAGTTAGGAAATACAAACCCGCTGAGGAATCCATTATATATGAGGAGGGTGCACACAAAATAAATACACCTGCGTCATTTGATTTCCACGTCAACGAACTCTAACCACATCGTAACAGTTGTCAGCAAGTAGAGCCAAGTGTAATAATCGAGCATACAACGCTTGGCCATTCTATCCAGAGGTGCACTCAAAATTAATATACTGTTAGTTTCATTTCGCGCACATTGTCGTTTTGATCGTTTCGACAGCCAACCAACGCCACCTATTCAGAAACATTCTACACCGCCCTCATCCGTCGTCTCCGGCGATACAACAGAATCTCCGATCTTAACAGGTGTGTCCCTTACTTCGATTGATCTCAGATCGTTCCAGTTATATCATAATTCTACAATTCCATCTTGTAATTTCGATCGAATTAGGGCTTTATATGATTTATTTTGAATTCGTATTGAAATTGTACCATTGTTGATTGCAGATATAAATTTGGGGAAACATGAGTGACGTATTTGAGGGGTACGAGCGCCAATACAGTGATCTCTCCGTCAGCCTCACCAAAAAGTGTACGGTAGCTGGGGCTCTCGATGGAGGTCAGATTCCGACTTTTCCTTATTCTTCTTTTAGTTTCCGTATTCTTAATTTATCTGTGTGATTGCCCTGAATTTAGATGGTTTAGTATGTATTTAATTTTTCTGGTGTCATGAATTTTCTGGATAAAGTTTCAGTCTTTTTGTTGATTTAAGCATGAGGTTTGTGGATAAAGTTTCAGTCTGGTTGGGGATAGTCTATTCGATCACTAGTACTGTGAATTTGAGATGATGCTAAGTTGCTAACTTCTAAGGCTTTAGTGGTCTCCTAAGATGGTGCAAATCTTTAGGCTGATAGAGCTTCTCTGGGTTTGAATAACCTTATGTCTATTGTGTTTGCCTATGATTAATGGACCAAGAGAGAAAACAACAAGAAAGAAAAGGACCCAAACGACTTGAGGTGAGTGGATGGGATCTTTTATTTGCTTTTTCCTTGTATGTCTAATCTAAGATTGGGCTTAATTTACACTCTTTAAATTTCTGACATTCAAATGGAAGAATGGATGGAAGAAGATTCCATTCTGAATTGTTTGGATGTTGAGTATGCAGCAAAACCCATTGGAAGTTAATAGGAGGGTATTGCCGTATTGGAATTTGAAGCTACAAACATACTTGCAATATACATGTTTTGAAAGAACATCTTACCTGAAATTTGTTGTCCTTTGAAATGATGGAACTTACGAATAATATTTCAATTGTTTGTTGGGAGTCAAAACATTTTTATAATCATGCTTTTGTTCTTCTTTAATTCACAGAGCAAAAGAAGCAAAAGATTTCTGAAATAAAGGCTGGAATTGATGAAGCGGAATCTTTGGTAATTAGTTGAATTATTCTCTTTGGGATGATTGGTTTCTGTTATTTCCTTAAGCTTGGCTTTGAATGCTATGTTTCGCAAAATTTCAGATTCGGAAAATGGACCTTGAGGCAAGAAGTTTGCAACCAAATGTTAAGGCTGTGCTTCTTTCTAAGTTGAGGGAATATAAATCAGATCTGAATAATCTCAAAAGCCATGTCAAAAGACTTGTATCTGGTAACTCAAATGCTGCCCGAGATGAGTTGTTGGAATCAGGCATGGCTGATGCTCTGACGGTATGTTTTGATCCTTATAGCTTCCTAATATGTTCCGTATAGTTATTAAAGGTAGTATGAATCATTACTTGGTAATGAGTTTGTGATGGATGTTGCTAATGCTATTTATTTGCAATGCAACTTGGAGTTTTTCTTCTCCTGTTACGTGAGGAAGATTTTCACTTTGATCTGCTATTTTAGTTATCTCAGTCTACTTCGCTTTTTGAGCAAGTGCCAGTGAACATTCTGATCAGTTCTGGTTTGAATTTATGTCCACTTGCTTCTTGGAAACAAAATGCTCCATAGAAGCATTTAGTGCATGATTGTGTCTCTACTACGATGAATGTACTAGTTTTTTTGAAATATTTTTTTTCACTCGCCACTTATTTTTATTGTTGTCATAATTATTAGATTTTCTTCTATCGTGACAAATGATGATGCCAGTGTATGCTTTCCAGAACTTTATATTTGTTGCACTAAACACCCATGACCATTTCAACCCTTCTGCTCCGAAAGCTCATCCTATCTTGAATTTATTGATAACTTTTTTACCACTACTAACTGATGCAAATATAATAGGCCTCAGCTGATCAGAGAGGAAGGCTAATGATGTCTACAGAGAGATTAAACATGACTGGTGATAGAGTTAAGGAGAGTAGAAGAACCATGCTGGAAACAGAAGAGCTTGGCGTTTCAATCCTTCAAGATCTGCATTCACAGAGACAGTCTCTGTTACACGCTCATGACACGGTAATCATCTTTTCAGGCTTTACATTCGTTTTAGGCTTAGTTTACAATCTTTTTTGCGAGCAGGTTGCTTCTTCATCTTTTTCCCCTTAGGTTTAGTGTCAGTATGCACATCTTCTCGTCCTTCTGAGTAATGCATATAAAAATTGTTTACCATCTAAGCCAAGGGCAATAATCTTCAACTTACGGTACTGGTGGTGAACATATATATATATATATATATTCAAGTACACTTATCTGACTGGTTTTCCTTGTATTGCAGCTTCATGGAGTGGATGACAACATAGGAAAAAGCAAGAGAGTTTTAACTTCCATGGCAAGAAGGATGAACCGCAACAAGTGGATTATTGGCACTGTTATCACCGCTCTTGTCATTGCTATCGCCTTGATCTTGTACTTCAAACTTAAGTAGCCGAAACAAACAATTTCTCTTGTTGAGCTTGTGGGTGTCTCTTAAGAACAGATTTTTTCGTTTTCTTGTTTCTCCTTATTTTTCGAGTGTGCAAATTGAGTTTGTCAAAATGGAGATGTTTGATTGTGTAGTAATGGCAAAATATTGGTCCATTTCGATTCTATGTTGGTTGTATGCACTATTCAAATACACAATTGCTATGCATTCAACATGAATCGAAATTTTAAATTTTCATTTTTTTCTCTGAATTATTATTGTTCTCTGAGTTATCTGAATTCTTGTGTGGTCTTTCTACGTAAAAATACTAAATTAGCCCTCTGGTCAATTTTGCTCTTTGGTTTCTCCAAAGATCAAAAACATAAGCTGCCTCTTAGAAACTCAGCCTCTCTCCCTTATGAGATGGCCAACCACCCGCCACCTCCGTTCTCTTATTCGAGAATGCACGCGCCAATCCTCTATCGACGTCGGAAAGAAACTCCACGCCGCCATTATCACCGGCGGCCTCGCGGTCTCACCCGACTCATTCCTTCACAATGCGCTCCTCCATCTTTACGCAGCCCATGGCAGTGCATTATATGCCCGGAAGCTGTTCGATGAAATTCCCAACTCGCACAAGGACACTGTGGACTGGACCGTTCTGATGCGCTGCTTTGCTCGCCACGGCGTGCACCAAACTGGGCTTCGTTTGTTTGTCGAAATGAGAAGAGAAAACGTGGAGGTGGACGACGTGGCCATGGCTTGCTTGTTCAATGCGTGTGCTCGGTTGGGCAACTTTGAGATTGGGGAGCAAGGGCATGGGTTTTTGGTGAAGGTGGGTTTGAGTTCTAGTGTCAAGGCCTGCAATGCGGTCATGGATATGTATGTCAAGTGTGGCCAATTGGGAATGGCAAAACGGGTGTTCGAAGAGATGGTGGGGCCGAGCGTCGTGTCATGGACTGTGATTTTGGATGGAATGGTGAAATGGGAAGGTGTTGGGAGTGCGAGGATGGTGTTTGATAAAATGCCTGAGAGAAATGAGGTTGCTTGGACGATTATGATTGTTGGCTATGTAAGTATTGGGCTTATCCGCGAAGGCTTTTCGCTTCTTGAAGAAATGGTTTTTGGTTGTGGTTTGGAATTGAATTATGTCACCCTTTGTTCATTTCTATCGGCATCTGCACAATCGGGAGACAGAATGAGTGGGAGTTGGGTTCATGCCTATGCTCTTAAGACAATCGGGAATGAGATTGATATCATGGTTGGCACAGCATTGGTCGACATGTATGCAAAATGTGGTAAAATGGACACGGCCTTGAAAGTTTTCGAGCACATGAACCGAAGAAATGCAGTGACATGGAATGCTTTGTTTAGTGGCTTGGCAATGCATGGAAGGGGAAAACTTGTGCTTGATATGTTTCCTCAAATGCTGAAAGAAGCAAAGCCAGACACTTTAACCTTCACTGCCTTGTTGAGTGCTTGCAGCCACTCGGGCCTTGTTGAACAAGGTCGACATGTTTTTCATAATCTTGAAGCATCCTACGGTGTCACGCCTGAGATAGAACACTATGCTTGTATGGTGGATCTTCTTGGCAGGGCAGGTCATTTAGAAGAGGCCGAATTGTTACTTAAGCAAATGCCAATGCGGCCAAACGAGGTTGTTTTGGGCTCCCTTCTTGCTTCCTGCAAACTCCATGGAATGTTTGAGCTGGGAGAACGCGTTGTCCAAGAGCTGGTTCGAATGGATCCCCACAACACGGATCATCATGTTCTACTTTCGAATATGTACACTTTGGGTGGAAGGCAAGACAAGGCTAACTTACTGAGGCAGGATCTTAACGATAGGGGTATAAGAAAGGCGCCTGGAATGAGCTCAGTTTATGTTTGTGGGCAAGTTCATCAGTTCACAGCTGGAGATAAATCACACCCGCGGACGGTTGAGATTTACATGAAGCTGGATGAGATGATACAGAAATTGAGATTGGCTGGTTATGTCCCGAATACCGGTTCTCAAGTTTTCTCCGGCATTGAGAAGGTGGAGGAGATGGAGGAGGCATTGTTCTGCCACAGTGAGAAACTTGCAGTCTGTTTTGGGCTTATAAGCACAAGTGATGGCTTGCCACTTTATATTTTCAAGAACCTGCGGATATGTGTAGACTGTCATTCTGCTATGAAATTTGCTTCTCAGGTTTATAATCGGAAAATCGTCATCAGAGATCGCAATCGATTCCATTGTTTCAAGCATGGTTCTTGTTCTTGCTCTGATTACTGGTGAAGGGTTATGTCTCCCAATGTTGCACATAAATAATGCAAGTTGTGAGTGCTTAGATTTATTGCACTCTTTTGATTTAATTCACGATGTGGGATTCGAACTTAAAGACCTCTTTCAATATTGTTCTCGTTGTTGGCCATTTTTCAATTGTGGTGATTTCAATTTGGTGCTGGACAGTGCCCACAAGTGTGCATCTCAAATGTTGTCCCAGACGGGCTTTGATATCTAACATCCGAAATACTTAGAATATGGGTATTTCAGAGGGAACATCAAATTGGGGATGTAGCTCAAATGGTAGAGCGCTCGCTTTGCATGCGAGAGGCACGGGGTTCGATCCCCCGCATCTCCATTAATTTTTTTTTGGTTTCATTTCGATTAAACTAAATTCTAATTAGTGGCGGGATGTTTTTATATTAATTACTAGCATTTCTACTTATTGTGTAATGGATGTTTTTATATTAATTACTAGCATTTCTACTTATTGTGTAATGGAAGTGTCGAGGTTTGATTTTTTTTTTTCACTTCAATCAAACTAAATTCTAATTAGCGGCTAATGTGGCATTTCTACTTATTGTGTAATTGAAAATTTCAGATTTGACTCTTCTTTTTTCACTTCTATTGAACTAAAATATTAGTTAATGGTTTCAATTACACTAATTAATGGCATTTCTATATATTATACAGTGAAATATTTCAAATTTGACTCTCGAAAAAGATGAAATCGATATCAAATATGTACAATTTCCGTCCTAAAAATGAATTTACTAAATACTCAAGGAACATTCGCATCCTTTTTTTCTAAAATAAAAATACGAATTTATTCCATACATTCAAGTTCTTTATGTGCTTCCTTGTTCTGTTGTAAGTTTAACTCCCTCAACTAAATAGCGTGACTACTCAAGCAATTAACACCAGATGGGGATGTAGCTCAAATGGTAGAGCGCCCGCTTTGCATGCGGGAGGTACAGGGTTTGATCCCCTGCATCTCCACTTCAATTTCTTTTTCCCAATTTTCCTTTCTAGCCAACTTTTTTATGAATCATGAAACTTTCATTCAGTTCCTTACTTTATTTATCACCATCTCAAATTAATTTCAAAGTTTATATTAGAAGTACATTTTGTGCAACAACCCTTCCTATCTGATAGAAAAGGATCCCATGATCTTGAATCGATTTTACTTGGGATCGCAAATTCTAAGTTGGTCTATGAAGAGCGGATCTAATTATATTAATGTCTATAATTGATTTCTTTTGTGTAATACTAATCGATAGGGCCTTATTGGTAAGTGCTATAAGATCTCGTACATTGGAACTCATGGTTATGGACCCGAATCCATTAGTATGGAACATATTCTTTTCCAAGTGAAATCCCCTAGTATATGAAAGAGTGAAAAAGTGTTTTCGTTTTTGTAGAATAAGAAGCAAGTATCGGAGACAGAATTTTTCAGTCACATGTTTAAAAATCAGACCAGATTCTTGAGCTTCTCTATTTTGAATTTCCCATAATCAGCTAGCAATGCCGAGTTGACCTTCGCATCTTCCATGGCCGTCTTCACAAGCTGGTTCATCAAAGAGATTAATTGCCTAGCAAGATACAACTAGCTAGCACAGATTAGGTGGAGTTTCGAAGAACTAACCGATTCGGTAATGCTTCGTAGAACGCTATCTGGAACCCAAGCAAGCTGAGGTGAAACAATGTAGCTTAAGTTGATGTCGTATATGTTCTTAAGCAAGCTTTTTGTTCCTTGTCTTTCTGAGTATAAGGCTCCTTTGATGCTCAGGCTAAAATCCCCTGTCTCATAAGCTGAGACCCCTAATAGTTCCCATCTTGTCTACAAAAAAATAGGACATTATATATAGCATTAGCATATGGATTAGTGTGTGCACGGAACCGAAGGAGTTGCTTAGCTAGTGCACTATATGGACGGAAATGAAGGAGTTTTCTTATAAACTTAGGGGGACTTGTGTTTATACGAGTGATTGACCAAGCAACAAATTGAGTGAAAAATTTGAGAGACTATTCGAGCCGAGTGTAACCCCACCATCAAAACCCATCACCCTATGAAAGGGAATCATCTGGATGGGATCCCACTTTTCAGACGGGGAACCCCTCCATCCACCTCTCATTCTCACTCTCTAAGGCACTCCATGCCTAATATACCATATGTGACTCACATTTATCAAAATGAGAACTGACTAATTCTATATACGTTACAAAATTTAAGGAAACCACATACATAATTGTGTTATTGATGTGAGTGTGTGTCGTCACAGGCTCGTTGGTGCTATTTTTAAAATGAAAAAATGCTCGACTTACGAAGTTATGATTATGTGCTGAAAGTTCATATAACAACTACCCTTACTTACAACGTCAAGCTCAATAATCTTGGAGATGTGTTGAGGAACATGAGGAGGGTAGTTCTTCCCCATGGATTTGCTTCTTAAATTTATGAATAAGATAACGTAGATGGTGAGGAACAAGATTTGCATTGCAGGCATCTGAATTCTCCACTCGTCCTACATACATAACCTTAATTAATTAGCCAAACTTACGTACTAAGACAAGAAAAGAGAATATCACGCACCTTATTAAGTTGGGTGTTCGGGTTGTCTGGAAAAATCGCATTAAAAACCCGGTGTTCATCCTCCAAATACTGATCAAATGAAGCCTGAAAATTATGCAACAAAGTAACTAATTAGATCTGTGATTGTGATTTTTGATTGTACATTTTGGGAAATGAAAGATTGTACCTGAGGGGACTCATACAGATGGGCCTCAAAGGTATATCTAAAGTTGAAGGTTAAAGGCTTCTTCTTCTCCTTTGGCTGATCGGAATTGAAGAACGCCGTGGCATAGCAGAGCCGCCGCTGCTGCTTCTTGATCAACTTTCCCTTAAAAGTTTCAGCCTCGAAATGGGCGGCTCCACCGGAACAGAGCTGGGGTCTGCAATGCCATACAGAAACAAGACCAGGAGCAGAAGCAAAACCAACCTCAACCATTTTTCTTTACCATATTGCTCATTTGCTTTATGTTTTTTATATCACACGTTTATAAATCAAATTAAATAAATAAAATTAAAAAAATAAAGGGCCAAATTGATTCCAATTTGATAGGTGAATGATGAAGCTAGTGGTTGATGGGGGCAAGGCAAGTGAGAAAGAAACAAAGTTTATAACAAATTCAAAACACCCCTTCTTAACCATGTGCAACTGTTAGCTCTATTTCTGCAATTTCAAATTCTCACGTTATATACACGGTTGGCAAATATTGTCTTAATTAGAAATTTATTTTTAGTTTTGAATTAGGAACAGGTTTACTTATTAGATTTGGTTAGATTTGTTTTAGGATTTTGATTATGTCGTAGATTTGAAGTTAGGTTTTATTATTCCTTATTTACTTAGGGATTGGTTGCCTATATGACTTGGTTTAGGCTTGTAAATTGTAACATTTCAGTAATCTAAAAATTTCATGAAAAAAGGAAAGTAACAAAAAAATTCAGATTAATTTGTTGTTTGTTTGACAGAGCAGATTCAATTCGTTCCTTGTACTCTATTTGTTATGGAGTATCAATTTGACATACACCATATGCAACTCAATCTTCATGTTTGCTTCGAAGAATCGCTGTTTTCGACTCAAAGAGTTTAATCACGCAATTGTTTCTTCGCATTTGGAATGAGATTTTTTATTCAACAGCTGTCGTTTATGAAAATAGCACTCAAATTGTAGGAGGTCAATTATATTTCGTGGACTCAAGTTGGGGGATGTCTATTATAATGTTTGAGGATGGTTGTGCTGTTAATTGGGGTCCCAAGGTGTAATGAAGTTCACGTGTTATAAACTTAAAGTATAACTGGACGATAGAGTTGATGTTTCCCATCTTTAAGGTATAATATCGATAAATATCTACTCATATTATAATATGTAAGCTGAATGCACTACTTGACTGTGATACGATATCATATAATAATCTCTCACAATTTTGATACATTAAAGAAAATTATCTCACTTTCAAACAATGAAAAAGATGAGTGGGTGGAAATGTGTGACCCTATTTATATATTGCTTACCAAAAAAGATGAATTGTGATTTAGGTATCAACTGGTGCATGTGGTGTTGGAGCACTGCGTTTGATGGAGGTGGATGTCTGGATGATAGGGTGGTTCGCTTTCACCAAAAGAAGAAAGGGTGGGTCAAAGTACACTAAACAATGTTTATGGAGACCCACTCTTGAGTTGCTTAGTGGATTCGAATACCTCTCAAATAAGAGGATTTGTATCCCCTCTCAAATCATATTAAGAATTACGGGTCGTGCATTCGATTCTCTCTAAGATCATATTTAACATTTTGTAGTGTGATTTCTTCTGTGGGTTTCATTTTCTTGAGATCAAACCAAGATATATCCCCTAAGATCAACCAAATGAAGCATTCTTGCATCAAAAAAAAAAAAATCTAAATGAAGCATTCTTGTCTAACTAACTAAAGCAAAGCACTGTTTAATTGCATAGGAAAAATACATTACAAATTCAAACACCAACATGAAAAATGAGCATTTTCAATCTCAAGGACAAACTGATGATGGATTAATAATAATAAACCTTCAAAGCCTGTATGAAGAAAATGCAAACAAATTAATGAAAATTACCTACTTCACTGCATATTGATTAGTAGCCCGGCCGAAATGCCCGAAGACGAAACAACCTACATGGACTTGCATTTTCTAGGAAGTTCATACATTACAAGGTACAATGTAATTGGCTCAGACAAAGAAAAATTTGAAATACACACGGTGTGTATCTTATTCTAATGCCTGTAAATATGCTCAACTATCATTTGTTGGGAATCTTTCCCTTGTCAGTTTTAACTTCCTATGCAGAATAAGGTATTCTTAGGGCCATTCTCTGAGCAAGCCAAGGCCTTTCGGGATCTGGGTCGACGAAACAATGCTGCAGGAACTGGTCTGCTTCCTCATCTATTAGTTCTCTAGCCCATGTCACCCGTTTTGATGGGCAACTACCCGGTCCAAAACACCTGCAGTTTAGATTATATAATACAAACTTTTAAGTCAATAACCTGCACTTCAACTCAGAAAGAACATTTAAGTTCAAAGGCAATAACCAGTACTTCAAGAAGTTCGTCTCAAGTCAAAGAGCAGATAAACAAAGTCACAAACTTGAGAGAATATTTTCTTCCAGAAATAAGAAAGAAAGAAAAAAACGTAGACACTTAGAAAAGTTCTCAGTTTTCTATCGCATATTGGCGGTAGTCTCTTTTGATTTGAGAATTGAAGGATTTTTTATTGGGTGAGTTCATATTCATACTTGTGCTGTACTATATTCAGACCCAGATGTGGCAGGGGAAAAATAATAAAACATTTTCTAAAGGCAGGCACTCTTGTGTTGAACTACTATGCAGATGGACCGAAAATATATACCTGTATTCGTAAAAGCAAGCACTTCTTTCGTTCTCTGTTTTACCCCAATTATTCCAGCCTACATGTCTGATGCATCCATCCATATATGTATGCGCAAAGACTACTCTTCCAAAAGGTCCCCATGGCCGTCCAAGATATGCATATGAAGTCCCTCCGTTTCCAGTGACTACACATCTGCAGCAATTCCTCAAATTTATAATCAATGAAGTACTAGGAACACAACTTCTAGCAGAAAAAAAAACTTCGACAAACTTAACATATCAGGAATAATCCCATTGAAAAAATTAACTTTCCGCACATGATGTTTTGTATAAACAACAATCGTTCTATCTGGAGTCATTCAGATAAGTAATTCTATTGGGAGTCACTTTCGACTAGGAAGTATGGAAGCTCTAACTTGCTACGTCACAAACATGTAGCACTTGTCTCAAGAGACTGGTAAAGCAAAGAGTTCATTTAAAAATTATTAACATTAGTTTACCTGAACAGATACAGTAAGCGACCAGGTACTTCTCATATTTTTCTTTCGCAATTTTCTTTTTATGAGATAGTGTGATACAGGAAAAGATATAAACAAATGCAGTTTCACAGGACTCAAAGATTCAATTTTCTGAGCCACAGGAAACGTAAAAAAAGATGGCAAAAAAATTAGTCAATTGACTCAATCCACATACCTTAAGAATACATATCCTGTTGTCTCCTGGGAAGATTTCCTGCCTTGGGCAGTTATGAACCCTGCTGACTTGCAGTGGATATGGCAATGCTCCAGAAGAGCTGTGCTATTGCCGAAAATGAAGTCAACGCTTCCCTCAACATAACAATCTTTCAGATATTGCTTCCCGTAATGCAAGTACAAGGTATCCTATATCAAAGAAAAAATTCAACCCACCAATTAGTGGAAAACTCCTATCAGTGTACCAGCCAGGAAATATAAGAAAATCAATTGACTAACTTAAATTATTCACGTGCGCAAAGTTAAATATACGAGAGAGTGGGCATACCTGCCATCCAAGGAACCTGCAGTTATAGAAGGCACATCGATCAGCTGTTACTCTAATTGCCACAGCTTGGCCTGAACCCTACCAAACAAAAAGTGGGCACACAAAGTTAAACACAACATTGATAGTAAAGAAGCGAGGAGTGAAATGCAAGGGGAAAATGGAAGAAAAACTTCAAAGTTATCCCAGATAATTATAGAAAATAAAGTTAGACATTTCCTACAACCTCAAACACAAAGTTTAAACATGCCCCAACTTCTCTAATGACAAAGAATTAGGCTACCCGAAAAACGAAACAAATATTTTTTTACTTTTGGAACCTTTAGGCTATGTTTCGATGAGGAATTTCAAAGTACCAAGGATTTAGGCTAATTTAGTTAAAAATGAAGAACTTGAAAGTTCCAAGGGATTTCAAATGTTTAGATGCAAGGCATTTAGATGGAATTTGTAAGTAACACCTTGATAGGTGTTACTTTGGAAATCCCTTGTTTAGTGGTTTTGCTGTGCTCATGTGTGCTCATGTGGTGCATGTGCTCCCTTACTAGTTATTCCACTACTTACTTACAAACACCCTATTCAATTGTCATTAGTAAATTTGTTAGTAACATATTATTCCTCGGAATTTTGAAGTTCCTCATCCAAACATACCCTTTAAAGGTGAATTTGGATAAGAAAAGTGAAGAGAAGAGAAGAGAGATGAAAAGAGTTTCAAAGTTTATCTTTCTGATTAGATGACCTAATTTGCAAATAAGATGAGTGACTTTCGAGCTTTGTTTCTCAAACTTTTATTTCTCTCTGAAATTGAAGAAATCTGCACAGTAGATATCCAAACAAACATGAAATATTTTTCCCACTTTGGTTATTTTCTTTTCTTCAATCACATCATTTCTCTTTCTTTTACTCCCTACTAAGATTTTCAAAACATGCTTAATCCAAAGGAACTAGTGACTCCAACCAACATAACACACAGAACCGAACCCAAAACAACCATAAGAACAATCAAATAGGTAACCTTTCTTCAAAACTTGAACTTCCAATTACAAGTTCCAACATTCTCAACAAGAAAATAAAGCTATCAAAATTTCAAAAGATGCAGTCTTGAATAATAACTAATGAAATGTAACCAAGAGCAGAAACAAAGCTAACCTCAGGAGCAGAGTTCTCAAAGGTAATATTCTCTGCAATAAAATCCTCTCCTTCAACAATAGTAGTCCCACACCCGAAAGTCCCAGTCCCAATCACACGAGAACCCTACACAAAACACACCAAAATGATCAGCAAACATACCCAATTTCCACGTGTCACAAACCCAAATGCGTAGAATAAAAAATTGTTACTTCCTCACCTGGTGGTGCTCAATTTTGGTGGCAGTGTTGTTCCAGGTGATCACAGTGAGCTCCGGAGCCAGGCCCGCGAGAGTGATGAGATTCTTCGTCTTGGGCACGTACACGGGCTGCCTATAGATTCCGGGAGAAACACGAATTATTGTTCGACGCGTGTTGCAGAGAGGGACGGCGTCTATGGCCTCCTGCACCGTCCGGTAGTCGCCGGAGCCGTTCTGGGCTACCCTTAGCATAAAGGCGGCCATTTTTGTTGATCTGGGTTCGGTCAAGTGGGAATTTTAAAACTTTTAGTAACAGCAGAGAGTGTCTTTACTTTGCATGTAGGTGGCGATGGGATCGATGGCGGAGATAAAACGCAGAGAACGGTCCAGGCGGACCGACAGTGACAGGAAAAACCAGATAAATGATATAGTTTTGTTCTTCATTTTTGCGTAGGCTTTGTAACGGGCCAATAAAATTGTTCAATGAAACTTAGAAGAAACAGTTAGAAGGCCCAGCAACCGTGTGGCCCAGTGCTCAAATTTCTTATGAAGATCCCATTGCAAAAGCAGGGATGTCAATGGGTCACATGTATCGAGTTCGTGTTATCTCATGAACTCTATTTTATTCATATATATTCAATATAAATTTGATATGTTTAATAGTCGTGTTAAGGATGATCAACTCTCAGCCCGTTAATGAACTATGTAACATATATAACACATTTAATAAACAAATTTTGTTCACAACCGATTAAAATGTGATATGTTTAACCTATTTAAACTATTTGACTTTCAAACTTTATAAACCTACGTAATAAACCCTTCAAATTCAATATTTACTACCAAATGTCTTTTAGTGCTATGACATAATAACATTCTTCTCCACATATTATGTGGGAGGTCTTGGATTCGATTTTCATAAAAAGTGAGGTCCATACCCAATGTGTATAATGTAAACCACCTCTTTTAATATCATCGTATCAAAAAAAAAATATTTACTACCAAATAGCATCAATATATTATGAATTCATAAGGTCATTCCCAAACAATCTTTAACATTATCAGGATTTAGTAAGAATATAGGTTGGGTAAATACGTAGGTATATGGATTTAGTGACTGATACATTTATTAAACATGTGAATAGGTAATTATATAGGTTAACGAGTTGATTCAAGATGCGTTTGTTTAGTAAACGGGTCATAGGCTAGAAAATTGCCCAAAATTTTAATCCTGCGAATTAACTTGGATAAATTTCATGGGAATTTCAAGTCGTTTATCGAGTTATAGGAAATTGTCACCCCTAATTTAATTAGGTGCTCAAAATTCATGTCATGTTATGGTTTAATTTCACTTTTTACAATCTAAAATTCTTAATCGATAATAAAGTACATTGACTTCTAATTACGGGTTACTATATAAATATACAAAAAATAAAAAATAAAAATGCGTTTTTTTTTTGTCAGACACGCAATATCCCAAAGCTTTCAGGCAAGGATTAATTTGCGATGGGGACTTGGAAGACTCACAGAGGCATTTCATCCTCTCCTTGACCACAAATCAAATGTCAATTTCATGTATTGAATCCAAGATCATGGAATAAATCTGATTTGAAATTTGAGTTTCTACGGTACCACTTGCTTGCGGTTAAAACAAAAATGTGTATAGGATGCACGTAAAAATTCCTACCGACATGTCACGGGCCAAACAGCAAACTGAGGGGGCGGTGTTTTCGCAGGTGAAACGGTCAACCACCACACATCAAATTAAGGAATGTTTTAAGAGCTAATAATGTATGATTTCTGTCCTAATTATTGTCACAAACTTCCATTGACAATCACAATTCGATCGATTTCATAGATCAATCATCACCAAAAAAGCTGATCAAACTTGATAATAATCATGACGCGTTACTACAATTACTACACCGGGAACAACACCGAGGAGGGCGCCGACGTTTTCGACGACTATGATCCGACGCCGTACGAGGGCGGATACGACATGGCACTAACCTACGGTCGCCCTATCAAGCCTTCAGAGGACACGTGCTACCGCCATTCCTCGGAGGCGGTGGACGATGATTATGATCACCCGGAGTTCTCCTCGTACCAGGAGCCCTCCGCCTACGACGAGGAGGCGGTGAACGAGGAGTACAGCAGCTACGCCCGACCGTCGCACGAGAGAGATCAGTTCAACATCCGGAGGAAGAATCCGGGTGCTAGTGGTGGCAGTGGCGAATATCAGGAGGACAGGGGATACGGCGGCGGAGGAGAAGGGAGGAAAAGCGACTCTTTCGATGAGGAGGAGCGTACTCCGGCAGGCGAAGGAGGATATGGTCGCAAGAAATACGTAAGAAATTAAAAACATATCCATGCATATATTAATTATGACATCATCATGCATGGACATAATAATTTTATTTAATTTTTAAAAAGTAATAGTGGAATTTTGTTCCTCTGCTTGCCTCCCCATGCAGTCTACATCGCCAGGTGGCAGCCGGTCGTGGTGGCCTGGATGTTGCACCAGCGACCAAGCAATTCAGTGAGCGACATATCAGAGGAGTGGTGATGTCTGTTTGTTTTTCTGTCTAAATCTTGAATATATGCTTGCAATTAGCATCACAATTAATAGTATATATTGTTCACTTCTTAATTATTAATTTTCACTATTGCCAATTTACATCAAATGATATGATAAGTACATGATGTTGATTTGGGAGAAATTATTAAATAATATTATATTATATTTACATTATGTATTAATTTACGTATTATAATATAAGTTATATTTTTTATTTTAGAATATAATAAATATTTAAACTGAATAAACCATATAATCACTCGTATTCTTAATTGTTAAATAAGCTAGAGTCAAGTAGAATGTGCTTTTTTTTTTTTTTTGATATAAAATAAAATAATTAAAATAAAGTGGAGCTAGTAGTGCAATCATAATCAGAGAAATCAAATCTTCATACTTCAATTGTTTTTTCTCCGGAGAAAACTCAATCATCTTTTATTCATATCTCTATGATGTCCAAACTCCGCCAACAATACTGGTAGAGTGTGGTTTTAACACGTTTTGAGCTCCGAATAATATTTATTACCTCTTGATATTAGTCATATTATAAATACACGTAAATATCAATGGAATGACAAGCGTAACGGTGTCGGTGAGTGAAAAATTACTCGTATATCTTACTGTAAGTCTCTTTCTCGTTTCAACTTGAACTAGCAATCCATTTGGCGGGAAGAATTTCAAGGGGCCCATACCAATATGGCGCAAAAGTCAAATTTCGGATAAGGCCCACGTATTTTCACTGGGCTCGGGTTTAAATACCAGCCCAATAAAAACTGCCCACCTGTCCCAGGGCAATGGGCAACGATATGACGAGGTTTCAGAACGACGTAACAAATCTCTCATCAACTATAAATACAGATCATCGCTGTTCTCCCTTGTATCGTCATTTTTGACAGTCACATTTCTTATATCAGAACTCCAAAACGATGCCGTACTACACGCATGGCGAGGACGATGTCCACGACTTCGACGAGTACGATCCGACTCCCTACGGTGGCGGATACGACTTGTTTCTGACCTACGGCCGTCCGATCGACCCGTGCGAGGAGACCTGCTACGCTAACTCATCGCCGTCCGATGAGTTCGATTACGATCGACCCCAGTTCGAATCATACTCTGAGCCCTCCGCGTATGCAGAGGAGGCTCTCGATAACGAGTACAGCAGCTACGCCCGCCCCACGCACCTACCAGGAGGTGAGGGACATCCGGAGGGAGAGTATGAAGGCAGGCCCCAGCCTGCTTATGGGTTCCACCCTCAAGGAGAGGAAAGACCCGAGTTTGGATCCGAGAGGCCCGAAGCGGATTATGGGTCTGGGTATGGTCGGAAGCCGGGGTATGCGCAGTCTGGCTCGGAATACGGTTCTGGGCATCAGCAAAGACCCGAGGCTGAGGAACCCAGTTCAGAATATGGATCTGGGTATGGCCGGAAGTCTGAGTATGAGACGCCTGATCCTGAGTATGGATCTGGGTACGGGCGAAAGCCCGAGTACCAGGAGCCCAAATCCGAGTATGGATCTGGGTTTGGGCGAAAGCCCGAGTACCAGGCGCCCGAATCCGAGTATGGATCTGGGTATGGGCAAAAGCCTGAGTTCGAGGCATCGGAAACTGGATTCGGCTCTGGATATGGTCGGAAGCCGAGTTACGGTGAGGAGCCCAGTTATGGCGATGAACCGCCGAGAAGGCCTAATTATGGGAGGCCCAGTTATGAGACTCCGGAAGGAGAGGAGAGGCCTTCGGGTTATGGGGGGTCGGGTTACGGCGATGAGCCACCACCGCCCAAGCCTACCTATGGGAGACCCAGTTATGAGACCCCAGAGAGCGAGGACAGGCCCAGCTATGGGAGGCCCGGCTATGGCGATGCACCACCACCGCCAAGGCCCAGCTCTGGGAACCAGGTAAGTGGGGAGTACGAGAGGCCCGGCTATGGCCATTCACCACCACCGCCGAGGCCCAGCTATGGGAGCCAGGAAAGTGGGGAGTACGAGAGGCCCAGTTATGGGAGGACCGAGGAGTCGGACTACAACAGGCCTGCTTATGAGAGGCGTGGTGACGATGATGAACGTCCCAAGTATGGCGGCTCTGGTGAGGAAGGTTATGGTCGCAAGAAATATGTGAGAACCTCAAACTTTGAATACCACTCACATTGTTATATACTTAGATATTTACATTTTAAGTGCTAGTTTGAATTTATATAGATTTTAATCTTTGCATATTTCATGGTGATTGATAGTTGTTTATATAATTTTTTTTTTTTAACATTTTTAGAAGAGTCCATTTGCAAAATACCATTGATTAGCTTCTTTATAATGGAAATAGCTCATGCATTTCATTTCTATTTGCGAAGCACTCAATTAGTCTAGGGGACGATCTATGTGTGTTTAGAAGTTTTAGCTTTTAGGAATGCATTTTCTTTGCTCGATTAACTATTTGAATCCCGTAGAATCTCTAACCATTTTCAAAGGCATAAACTTATTCTCCACTTTGTTTTGACAAGCTAGAGTGTCTGAAGTTATGACTATAGATCTTTGATGTTTCTATGTCCTAATGTTTTGCCTTCTGGATTCTTTGGATAAACTCTTCTTGAAAATTTTAGCTGCCTGTCTGCGAAGATGGCCTAAGAGTATATTTTTTCATCATTTGGTTGATTGATCTGATTCTCATACATGAATATGGCAGGGGGACGACGACTCAGATGATGACGAGGAGAAAAAGCAGCGTCGCCACAAGCACCACCACCGCAAGAGCTACGATGATGAATGATCATAACGCTTGTTGCCTTGCCAGCAGGATTCATGCCATACCTAGCTACTTACTAAATAAAAGGGTTTAGGCATGTTTTCGTTTGAGTGGTATTATGTTTCATGTTTGAGTATTATAAACTCCAAGCTCTAAAGGCATTTGGCTATCCAAATTCCAAACTTACGTGTCTCTGTGTGTCTATTATTAATCCGACTAAATAAAATACCCAGACTTCTGGATTTGGGTGTCTTGTTACACAAGTAACTGTTGGTGTTCACTGTTTTGTGTTGAAACATTATAGATTGTGCGTCTATATTATGCTTGCATAGTTTATGGCTAGTATCGAATGTGTTTGATCCAAAAGTTGACCTAACGGGATACGGTCTTATTTGTTGTTGGTATGCCTTCTTCTCGTTTGCGGGGAGACTTGCGAGAAAATAAGAAGAGTACATGACATCGGTAGGGTGCCGGTTTAGCAGATTCTGATGCTTAAGTTAGTAAGTGAAAGGGAGATCTGGCATGAATTAGGAAGCATTGAGACAAGGAATAGTCACTTTTGTGAGAAGGTTTGATTTGTATTTATAGTGGTAATGAATGTGGTAATTGAATTCTAATGGTGTGAGGTTCAAGTCACCTCAAGAGATGTTGACACGTGTCCCGAGGATTCGGGATGATGGGCATGTGGTGGTGGACCTCCTGGTGTGTCAGAGAGGTGTTGTTGTGATTTGACAGAGGTGTCGACCAAGGGTCTCGACTACGAGTGCCGACCAAGGTTCCCGACCGCGAGTGCCGACTGGTTGGGCTTTTGATCACTGTGGGTTGACCAGGAGCGATTGATTGAGGTTGACTTGGTGGGTTGTCATGTTGTATCAACATCAATGCTTTGTATCGACAACGATGAGGGTCTTGGTCTTCCTTCATGTGGTCGGTCGATATAGTATCAACATTATGCATTTTACAAAACGAAATGTCGAAAATAATTAAGAAACCATTTTTTATATAGATTCGATTCACACGGTCAAAATTATAAAAACTAAGATCAATTTCAAGTCAAACTAATAGTTCGAAAATTGATTGGATTAAATATGATGCTATACCTTATGCTCCTACCCGGCTGCATCCTGGAGTCTTACTAACACCATTAACCATCATGGTTTGCCTCAAAGCATTAGCTTCCACTGTCCTCCCTGCTGCAACATAAATGTCACGAAGGAGAATATAGTACCCACCTTCATCTGGTTTCATCTCCAACAGTCTTTTAACAACCCTCTCACCCATATCAGCATCTCCATAAGTTCTACAAGCCGCCAGCAGTGTTCCCCAGACAACGTCATTGCTTGGAATCGGCATACTGCTGATCAATCTGTACGCTTCCTCTAATCGCCCGGCCTTGCCTAACATATCCACCACACAACCATAATGCTCAATCCGTGCCTCGATTCTATAGTCATTTTGCATCCTCTCGAATAGCCTGAGCCCTTCATCGACCAATCCCTTGTGTGTATAAGCAACTAAAAGGGCTAAAAACGTAACCCCATCAGGCGGAACACCAGCAGTAATCATACATTCGAACAAACCAAATGCATCGTCAGCATTGCCGTGGTTTGCACAGGCTGAAATCATTGAATTCCAAGTAATCAAGCTCTTCCGGGTCATCTGATTGAACACTTGCCATGCTCGGTCCATGCATCCACACTTTGCATACATGTCAATCAGAGCATTGCAAAGTGAAACCATCCATGAAAGACCATTCTCATCGATGTATTGGTGTATGCATATCCCCGTATTTACATCTCCGGTATCCGTACAAGCTGAGATTACACTGACCATGGTCACCTCGTCCGGTCCCACTCCTGCGCGGTTCATCTCCCAAAACAAATCAAGCGCTTCCCTCGAATACTTGGCTTGGGAATAAGCAGAAATCATAGCAGTCCAAGTAACTACATCCCTCTCAGGCATTTCGTCAAACACTTGCCGTGCAAATTCTAATTCCCCGGCTCTCACATGCGCAACAACCAAACCCGACCAGGAAACAACATCAGGAGCAACCGTCTCATTGAAAACTCGCCTTGCCGCAATGGACATCCCTCTTGCCCCATAAATATGAATCAGAGCATTCTGTACAAACAAATGCGAGCAAAACCCAAACTTTAACGCAGCACCATGTATCTCATCTGATGCCATAATCGGAGTCAAATCAATCTTCATTCTTGACCGCGATTTGAGCAAAAATGTGAAGGTAAACTCATCTGGGTCGAGGCAATTTAGCCTCATCTGGTTAAACAGAAGAACGGAATGCGAAGGCCATGAGCTTTTAGAATAACCTCTAATGAGGGTATTGTAGAAGAAAGTCTTCGGTTCGGACATTTGATCGAACAGGCGGTGAGCGTAATTTAAGTCGCCGCAAGGTGAGACGGCGGCGAAGCGGAACATCTTGGCGAGGACGACGGCGTGGCGGTGGAGGTTTGTGACGATTGAACGGGCGTGGATTTGCTTGAGGTGTCGCATGGAGAGGCAGTTCTGGGCCATGTAGGCCAGGCTGAAGCTGAGGCCTGCTTGCCATTGTTGCTCTAGCGAGAGCATAGGTTTGTGATCACTGACTGCAACTGGCTCACTCTTTTAAACGGTATTTTAAAGGTTTAAACTGCTTATAGAACTCGAGACCGATGCTTTTTACTTGGCTCCAACAATCAAATCTACAAAATACCATTAATACGTCATTTCAATAATTTCCTGCAACAAATTTTGGTCTCTGGCCATCAGTTGGAGTTCTTATAGCATCTGTAGCAGACTAAGTAAATTTAACTTTTTTATAAATTTAACTTAAAATTTGTCCAAAAGCCTCAAAATAGGCTTGCAACAGACTAGCTAAATTTAAACTTCTTAAACAGTGATCGCTACTAGTACCGAGCGGCCTCCGCTGGCTATATTCTTCATCTCGTTTCTCTCTCCTCTCTCCTCTCTCCTTCATCCTCTTCCTCCTCCCTTCTTCGACAAACTCGCTCTTTCATTCTCAAAATTCATCATCATCTGCATTCACAAGCTCTAAACTTTTGTGGGTTATCCAGAAATAAAAAAAAAAAAACGAATTTCCAAATTTTTTCGTGAACGGAGCTTTGAACACCGCTGGCTATCGACCCTCGATTCGCGAGCTAGGGGCACTGATGATCGTGAAGGAGGGTATGGCTAGCTTCGTCTTGCCCAGACAAAGCGTTTGAGACTGGTCTCGCAGCCCAATTAGGCCGGAAACGACGACGGCGACGAAGGGGATTTCTGGGTCTCTCGGCCTTGCTTCGTCTCCTACGGTAGAAATCGACGGTGGGGGAAGGCAGAGGGGCGTTCGTCTCGTTGAGGGGGTGAGTTTAAGTGGGGTGGTAAGGCTGGTCTCGGCGGGGACTGGGCACGGTGGTGCTGAGTCAATGCGTGGCGCTGTCGCAGGGAGAATGGAGAAGACGAGGGTAGGGGGAGAGAGAGGGAGAGAGACAAATAGGTGAAAAAGTGATTGGATGTGAGTTATTAGTAAGAAAATAAAAAGAGGAAAATAAAAAGAATAAAGAAATTAATAATAATAAGATGTTATTTTTTGTCCTTTTTTTTTCAATAATAATAAAATATTATAATTCTCCTAAAACATTCTATTTACGAAAATTATAACGAATTCGGTTTTTTCGTTTCTAATTCCATATTCATAAATCATCACTTTAAAAGGCTAACTGTTAAAAATTAGCCGTTGAAGGAAAATTATGTTATTATATATTCAAATTTGAAAAATTAATTTAATATTCAAAATTGGTTAAATATAGAGAGTCTGATTTTGATAACATTAAAAATTGTCTAGATATTAATAACTTTTTGTTCATTTCAAGTTAAATTTGACCAAAAATTTAGAGAGTCTGATGTGGATGCTCTTAGATCTCGTACTGGAAACCCATAAAAAGTGAGGTTGATACCTAATTTCTTTTATGAGTCACAAGTTTGATACTCATAAATAGCGAAGTCTATACACAATTTCTTGTCCTAGCCTCAGACTTCATACTCATAAGAGTAAGGTCAATATTTAATTTTTTGTTCGAGCCAGTAACCTACTTTAAAATAATTAATTTTGTGCCCTAAGATTGTACTTCTTTGCCAATTTCCTAATTTTTATTTCAGTCAATTTTCTTTCATACTATTATTAATAGCTAATTTCCTTATATATTATCATTAATAGCCAATTCCCCCTATCATCATGTTTTCTCATATTTCATCTAATTTTTCTTTGTGAGAAGTCACTTGTCGATCCTCAAATTTTATTCACTATGCGTAATTTTTGTTTATTGAAATGTAAATTTATTAAAAATTAGACGAATGTGATCATATGGAGAAAATTAGTCATTAATAATAGTCAAATGAGAAAGTTGGTTGAGCAACGGTCCCTGAATTTTACCATAATTTTAGTAATTGTCCATAAATTTCAATATTAATGTCTCATGTCCCTGAATTTTACCATAATAGTTGAGCGAGTCCCTCCATCAAAAATTCAAACGGAATCCGTTAAAAATAAGGGCAAACTCAACTATTATAGTAAAGTTTAAGGACGATTGATAAAATCATTTTAAAGTTCATGGACGATTTTGCTCTTATTTAACGGATTTCGTTTGAATTTTTGACGGAGGGACTAACTCAACTATTACAATAAAATTCAGGGACATGAGATACTAATATTGAAATTTAAGGACGGTTGCTAAAATTATGGTAAAATTCAGAAACAGTTGCTCCAATTTAGCCAAAAAAATATTCATCATAAAAATTGGTAATTCCGTTCAAATTTGACAGAAAAATTGGCAAAACATCTAATACATTGTACCAAAAATTTACCTAACAATCCATTTATTTTATAACACTTGGATTAGTAACATCCACTCCCAATTTGTACCATTTGCATTGGAGCTTATGATGGAAAAATGACCTCTATCATGTAGAGGAATTTTACCTTTTTCCATGAATCTACTAGATAAACGAAATCACCCTCTCCAACCCAACTCTTTTTTACTTCAGGAAGTTATGAGTCAATAATATTTGTAGGTTCAAGAGTAAATGAGTGCCAAGTGACTACAAATGATGTCAATAAGTCAGTTTCCTTGCTGTAGAAGAAAAGTACAGAACCAATTTCATCAACAAAACAAGCCAAAACTTTGAATAGGATTCTTTTTCTTCTAGCAGCTAATCTCTCAGTAGAACAAACCAGTGCCCATCTTATAAATCGGCGCCGTATGTATATAGTTGCAGAACAATGAGTTAAGAAAATAAGTACAAAGTGGAATTAGAGGAGCTTCTTCCTCTCAAAGAACATCTTGAGATGCCATAGCTGCAAACCAGCTACTGACAAGCAAACCAGAAGGGAAAGGAAGCTAAACGTCGCCATCTTCGAGTTAGTTGATCTATTGAGTTGTTGCATTTCTTCCTCCCTGAAATTCCAAGACAGAAAAAAAAAAGGAGAATTGAAAAGAAAAAAGAGAACAAACAAAAAGGCAATATTTCAGAGAAATCTCAGACAAAATCGGGTCCAATATTTTTGTGACTCAATGATGTAAAAGCTTCCATAGATGCAAATGTTAGATGCCAATATTTCGACTCAAATGACTTAATGATGCAAAAGCTTCACTCGAAAGGGAGATGTTTTAGCCGAAGAAATGAGGATAGAGAGTGAGGATGAGAGGACACCACCCCCATTAGTTTCATCTTTTTCCATCTGGACTACTACTAGACCACGAAAATAGACAAGACGCTAAAGTTCACAAGAACTAAGAGTCATCTCATGTGAATAAATATGAAAAGAAATACAAAGGATAAGAATTGTCGCATGCAACTTAAATACAGTAAAAATGCACAAGGGAGAAACAAAAATTTAGACCAGAAATTAGTTTTCTGTCAACTCACTATTTAGAGTTAGGTATGTAGAGAGAGGAAACCAGCACATTCTCAAACTTTTCCAGAAAAATCAAATTCACTTAAAGCATGCATGCATGTGGATTATAATGTGGCCTCAGTTCAAATAAGGATACTAAGCCATATGTAGTGGAAATATTTAAGCACAAGAAACACTATCAATGTACCTTTCACGAAGATAAAACATCTCATCATGGATGGATGACACAGTGTCATACAATTTTTTCAGCTCAATTTCCATCGTCTACCACAAGGAACAAATAACATCAGCACAAGACATAAAACAATACATTTTGATCAATGTATTCGATATTTATATAACAAATGAAAAACCAATTGATGAGAACCATACTAACAAGGATATCTGACGAGTTAGCATTAAAATAGAGGATTAGGGTAAACTTAAAATTTCGGGTAAACTTCTGATTTTGTCTGGTTTCATATTTCAATACCAAATATTATTGCTTGAAGAAATCTAACTCTATATAAGAAGAACCTTTGCACTCCTCTTTTCAGGATCACTAGCATCACATTCTTGATAAAGGAAACGCATCGAAGACCAAGCTTATGTCCATATCGGAATTCTCAAAAAACGGAACCAACACGAAAATCAAGAATCGAAATGCATTCATTTATAACTGGTGCAAGAAGAAGATAGCTTACTTCAAGCTGCCCTTTCTTGGCAACCTTGGACCAGTCCTTGGCAGCAACGCCAGTTTTCCAGTCGAAATCAATGGTCACCGTGGAGGAGGGCTTATGATCTGACACCCAAAAGCAAGCTGAATAATCACCAGTCTCGGCCGCGGTAAACGCGAAATTGCCGGACTCCACAAGATCCCCGTAGTGATAATTACTTCCATAAGGTGAGGTCACCTGTTACAAACCAATAGCACTACCGGATCAAATCTCTAAACCTTAATGTGAATCAATAACCCAATTTCAGAAATCTTTAAAAGGATGTACACGTGAAGAACACAAGCCACATTATTGTCAAAATCAATGGACCCAGCTTCACATTATTTTCAAAACCAAAGCTTCGACTAAACAACAGCTACAAACTGAAAAAATAAAAATTTAAAATTTTTGTCCAATTAATCTTCCAAAACAGATTCAGAGTAATATTAAACATAACCCCAATGACAAAAAAGGCAATTAAGAAAACCCAAATCACAATTTGAGATGAATTCAGAAATAGAAACAGACCCACATACAGAAATGGTTTGGAGATTACCCTGACAGTGAGCTTATGAGAATCAGGTATCGGAAAACCTTCATTTGCGTTGACGACGGAGTACTTTCCGACCGTCATGGAGCCGCTCTTTATATCGTCTGAGATGCATTTGGTGGCGCCAGATTGTAGCTCGAAGCGCATTGAATGCGCCATTGTTAACATTAACCCCAATATAAAAATTACAAAAAAATTGATTAGGGACATAGACATGGTGTCAGAAACCCCAGTCTGGTGGCTTCAATGGGGAAATTTTTGCAGGTTGGTCGGAGTTTGAGCTTCTCTCCAAACGGTGGAGATCTGTTTCTGTATGTTAACGACTGGGTTCGAGGAGTAAAACGCTCTTTGGGTATTAATTTCCGGGAACCAATGACGTTTTGACATGTCAACTCATGTGTGACTCCGCTCCAAAATTATTATTTATTAAATTATTTTGTCAAAATAAAATTGAGTTTTTTGTTCGAGTGGTTTTTTTTTTCAATGAGATATAAATTTTCATTTTGATAGAAAGTATTGAGAATGTGATTATATATATTGGGTATTAAATTTACTCATTATAATAGTTAAATCTGAAATCTCTCGTTTCATAATGAGTGAATAAATCTGAAATTTCTAATTATATAATGAAGTGAATATAAATACTATTAAACTATTGGCATCAATAACTATTTGATAGATAAATTGAGTTCGGTTTTTGTTAATGACTATATGTTTGGAAAAATTAAAAAAGAAAACTCCATGCTCACCCGCTCTTCATGCTCAAAGATCTTATGTTAATTGTAAATGTACGCGTAATTATATTGATTAGAAGAAATATATTATCTTGTAAACAAACGTTCAAATCTTTCAAATGTAGTTTATATTAATTTAAAATATAATATCAATGATATCTATAATATTTAGCGAAAAAAAAGGATAAATGTAAACAAATACTAATTAAGTTACATTTTCGTATTTGAGAAGTCCGAACTTAGGGCATTGAAGTTTAGAACTCATTCATTATTGGAAATTATCACAAATTTATTAGTTGAAAGTAAAATATCATTTATACTTAAAATAAAATATGCACAATGCTAATTGAGTTTAGATATTTTAAGTGTTCATAAAAATTCGAACTCAAAACATCGAAGTTTATAATTGGTTTATAATAAATAAATATAAAAAAAAATATTTACAACCCCTTTTATACTTACTCATGAAAGTACTCGGTGGCAACAAAACACATAATACATCTATCCCTACATCCGTAATTTATGTCATTAATTTTCGATTTTTATTTTGCATTTGAATATATTTCAATTTGGCATAATAATCTTGAAAGATTCTTAATTTATTTATTTTTTGTTATTCAATTGTGGAAGATCAATTATGACCAATAATTTGATGTTTGGTAATGATTGCAAATGAAAATTTTGCACGTTCCCCGCTATACTCATAGATTTTTGACCAAAAAAGAAAGCCATAATTGTGGATTGTATATAATTAATTGTAATATCATAATTCACAGAAAATCTAAGTTTTCTCTCAAAAAAATTCCCCCAAAAAACTAAATAATTCATTAAGTCTTGGGGTGGAGTTCACCAAAATTTGTTCGTCTTCAATATTCATTTTCTCGTTATATCATCATGATGTCGATTATAGTCACGAATTTCAGTGTCCCGACGAGTCAAGTTACCGATGAAGCTCTTGCCTTTAGGAGCTTGATCTGCCTTAACATGGTTTTTGCTCGTGATGCAGCCTTGTGGATTTTGATCGAGAGATCGCAGTCCTCTATTGGTGGTGGTAGTATCAATCACGGTGGATCGAAACATCTGCGATATGGTGATGGACGATATTCCTCGTCGTCTTCGGAATTATGTGGAGGTGGCAATAAAAGTAGTGATAGGCCACGACAACGATGGTGGTGGGTTATTTGTTCCCTTTGTTGGGTTATTTATTTATTTTCTTTTAGATTTGTTTTGTGCAAATAAGTCCATTGGCTCTTATATCGAGTTGGTTGTGTTAGGTTTTCCCTTTTGTGGGATTGCAAAGATTAGTTGTTTGGGCAATAATAATTTTGATAATACTTATGGGATTCAAATTATATTATTTTATTTGTTATTCCCTCTAGGTCATTTCGACATATATCGAGCCCAATCACTAAAGGTATTTTACCCATGTTTGTTTGTTTGTATTTTTTTTTTTTTGATACAAGAAAATAACTAAAACAAAGAGAAGCCCCTAGGGCAACCACAACCCAAAAAATCGAATTTCCAAGCCTCCGACGCCTTTGAAGGAATACACCTCAACCACCTTTGATCCGTATTCGCTTGCTACCCCAAATTGGCCAACTCATCTGCAACAAAATTCGCTTCACGGTACATATGTTTGAAGTGGATATCTTGAAAGCTTCTCTCCCACCGCTTGACAATGGAAATGATTTGAAGCACCCTCCATGGCGGAATAAGAAAATCATTAACCGCATCAATAATGATTTTAGAATCACCCTCGACAATGAGTTTATGACAACCAACCTCAACAACCACCTTTAAGCCCTTCAGGAGAGCTAATCCTTCAGCAACAAGGCAATTGGTGAAGCCAAGATTCTTAGCCCCCGAAATCAGAGGAAGTCCCACCCTATCACGAATAATGAATCCAGCCGCAGCATTTCTACCAAAAGGGACCGAAGTATCAAAGTTTAGCTTATACCAATCATCTTTCAGAGGGATCCAAGTGATAGGACCCAACTCCACCACTGACAAATTGGACGAAACATTAGCTTTGTTTTAATCTGAGCCCACCATGTTGGCCATATTAAGAACTCTTCTAGGATGGGCCTTTTCATAAGAGAATATCACTTTCTTCCTAGCTTCCCAAATTTTCCAACAAATCAAAAGACACTGACTAAGAGGAGAGAGCTCAGTTTTGTCAGAACTTAAGAGAGAAGCTAGCCATTGAAATAGATCCCCACTAGAAGCCCTAAGGGCTAGTGAAACCTCGCCCCAAACTGATTGCGTGAAAGGGCAATCAATAAAAAGATAAGCGGTAGTTTCAAACAAGCACCCACAAATACCACAAGTTCCATCCGAGATTTGGAAAATCCACTGTAGACAATATCTAGTATTCAACATGTTTATGAGAAGTAACCAGCTGAAGATCTTAACTTTAGGAGGAATTTTAAGCCTCCACATGCGGTTCAAAATTTGATCTTGGGGATGGACGGGGGCGATCACATTCAAGGAACTGAATGGTAGACTTAATTGTAAATCCACCATTTGGATCAGGAGCCCAAATCACTTTACCTTTTGTAACACTGCCTGTAACAGGAAGGGGAATAGCTCTTATAATTTGGACAATTTCATCAGGAACAAGATTTTGTAGCACCTGAAGATCCCACTGATGATTAGAGATACATTTATCAATGGATAGACTCCAATCAATGGACTGCAACTCAGAAGGATCCATAATATTTGCTAAGGGACCAGGAAAAGCCCAGTTGGAAGCCCAAAAGTTTATGTTCTTACCATCTCTAACTAACCAGGACATTCCCTTATATAAGATCTTCTTAGTGCCCAAGCCATAGAGTGATGAACTCTTTTAGAACAAAGAAATAACAGTTTGTTTCTTAGATATTTGGTTCTCATAATTTTGACCCACCAATTATCATCATCTGTAAGAACCTTCCAACCAAGCTTAGTTAGTGCAATAGCACATCATCTGTAAGAATCTTCCAACCAAGCTTAGTTAGTGCAATAGCATTGAATTACTCCGCAGATCTCAGACCTAAACCACTTTTCTTCTTATTCAAGCACACTTCCTTCCAAGCCACTGGGGGAACCAAGCTTAGTTAGTGCAATAGCATTGAACTGCTCCGCAGATCTCAGACCTAAACCACTTTTCTTCTTATTCAAGCACACTTCCTTCCAAGCCACTGGGGGGGGGGGGGGGGGGGGAGGGCGCTCTTGTGGGACTTTCTTAGGGCAAGGGAAACAAGATAACACATGATTAGGGATACTAGTAACACTAGACTTTAACAACGTTAATTTACCTGCCCGAGATAACGTGTTCCTTTTCCATCCAGCAAACTTATGTTGAATTTTCTGAATTAATTCCCTGGCATTTATCGGCTTTTTCCAAAAAACTATATTATGAATACCCAAGTACCTACCAATGGTGGTTTTGTGCTGGATATTTAAGATATTGGCAATGCAATTCTTGTCCTGAACGGTCACATTTGAGGAGAAATATATGGAAGACTTGTGAAAGTTTATTTTTTGACCAGAAGCAAGCACAAACGCATTGAGCACCTGGAGAGTATTCCTAGCTGCCACCTTAGAAGCCTTACCAAAAATTAAGCAATAATCTGCAAACGTAAGATTAGAGATTCTAACTCCATGAGGAGATGAGAGGACTCCAACATGGGACTTAGAAGCATTAGTAAGTTCATTCATATGTCTAATCAGAGGTTCCATACACAAAATAAAAATGTAAGGGGAAAAAGGGTCACCATGACGAATACTTCTGGATGGAGTAAAAAGGCCTTCAGGTGTACCATTGATCAGGGTAGAGAAAGATGCTGAAGTAATATACTCCATTACTAAATTAGTCCAATGATACAAGAAACCAACTCTAAGGCGACAATTTTTAATGAAGTTCCAATCTAACAGATCATAAGCTTTTTCTAAATCAATTTTGATGGCCATGGATCCTAGTCTACCTTTTTTCCTTTTAAAATATGAAAATAACTCATGGGCTATTAAAATGTTATCAAAAATAGACCTACCGGGTGCAAACGCACCTTGGTTCTTAGAGATGATAGTTTTTAGGATGCCTCTGAGTCTATTGATAATGACTTTTGTTATTATCTTATAAGCAACATTACATAAACTAATAGGTCTGAAATGATTAGTAGTTTCATGGTTCTCAATCTTGGGAATTAAGGCTATATTAGTATGGTTGATAGATTTAAGAGAAGTACCATTTAAGAAGAAATCACTTACTAAGTCCATAATTTTGAATTTAATCTCAGGTCATAACCTATGGAAGAATCATGTGTGAATGCCATCAGGCTACGGAAGAATCATATGTGAATGCCATCAGGACCCGGAGCCTTCAAGGCTCCAATGCTTTTGGTTGCAAGCTCCACTTCCTTCAAGGTAACATTAATCATTTTGAGAGTTAGAGATGCAAGGCTCCAAAATAGAAAGAAACTCTCTCATATGGTCATGACTAAGATGTTGGGTCTAGTGGAATCGTTTCTTAAATTCTGAAACAAAAACTCCACTAATGCCCTCTTGTGTCTCATGCCAAATGCCATTCTCATCCCTAATCTTTACTAATAAAATTTATCTTCTTACTCAATGTAGCCTGAATGTGGAAAAACCTCGTGTTTTTGACCCCTAACTGTAACCAATTTGATCTGGCACGTTGAGCCCTAAAGAGTTCCTCTTGCCTATGAATGGTAAGGAGATTTTCCTGAATAACTCTCTCTTTGTTTATCAAGAAGCTAAAAGGAGGGTTTTGCATAAGTTGTTCTTGAGTCACCATAAGGAGATTTTATCCATGTTTATTCTCAAATTATTGCAGTCTAATTTGTCTTTATTTTGTATTTTTCTTTTATCAATGAAATTTCGTATCTTCAAAAAAAAAATTATAATATCACATTCGGTGCAAACGTGTAAATTACCAAACCCAATTAATGAATCATCGTGGTCGTAATCAAACAGAGTCCAACAACCTCACTTATTTTTCCAAACAAACACAACTAAATGACCATACCTATATATTTACCAAACCCAATTAATTAATACAACACATACTCACAAAATCTCAGCCATAAACTCTCATTTTCCAATGCCTCCTTCAAATGTAAAAAACTTTCAATATAGCAATTCAAGAAATTAACTTGTATTTTTTTATGATTATAATTGAATGAACAAAGAGAATACATGTGTTTCTGTTATTTCCTTTTCCATAACAAAAAAAACATAATACATGAGTGTAAAAAATGACCTTGTTAAAACTTTATCGTAACAAAAATAACTTGTATTTATGTGTGAATTTTGCAAGCCTCTATGTTTATAAGGAAACAAATTAAAAATTAGTTTTGAAAGGAATTATTGAAATTACAGCTAATTAAGCTCTATATATCAGAAATCAGACTTCTAACTTTGAATCAATTAAATTGAGTAAACGTTGTCTTCTTATGCCTACTTAAAGGTGCGTGTACCACAAATCTTAGCGCTTCTCGATGTCGACGTGTGAGTAGAAATGTGGGACCAGTGTTGTCGCCACCAAATACCAAATAGTAATATAATCAAGAATAAAATCCGTAATTTCAGCACAAAACACATCATATTTATATTTTCTTCACCAACCACAATCTTTCACTGTTGTTTATCGGAAAAATGTCACTTTAATAAGAAAAGATTATTAAATAATTACTGTATTAGTGTCGAAAACAAGGTAGCTAGGCAGTGATTAGAATGGGGAAGCTTCCAATAATTAAGAATTACACAAAATTACACGTTCTTATATTCGATTACCAAAAAAACAAAGTTTCTATAAGTTATAATCGGTCCTTAAAGCACGTCTTTTTGCTCGAATTATTTTCCCCATTTGAGAGAAATGTACAGAAAGCACAGCAAGAAACACGCTTGCCGACAAGGCAGAGACTTTAAGACCATTGAGAGCTTCACTTTGCATCTGCAAACAAACCCATTTTACTGATCGGAGAAGATGAAGTTTGGGAAAGAGTTAGTCTCTCAAATGGTGCCGGAATGGCAGGAGGCGTACATGGACTACAGCTCTCTGAAGCTACTCTTGAAAGTCATCTTGCGGTTCCGGCAGAGAACCTCATCGTCGACGCCGATGGCTTCGACTTCCGAGGGGTCATCGTTGAAGCGGAGGGTGTCTCTGTACAGAGCCTTCAGCGGGCTGACAACCCGGCACCGGGGGTCGCCGAGAAAGAAGGAGGACGAGGAGATTCTGGTGAGTGAGGAGGGGGCGGAGGGGCATTGGCAGACCATGTTTTTGATGTCGTCCGATGAAGGAGGGGAGTTTGAGGTTGTGTTTTTTAAAAGGCTTGATAAGGAGTTTAATAAAGTGATTAACTTTTATAAGAAGAAAGTTGGGGAAGTGGTGGAGGAGGCAGAGGAGTTGAGTAGGCAGATGGATGCTTTGATTGCTTTGAGGCTCAAGGTTGAGAAGCCAATGGTGGAGTTTGGAAGAACTGATTTTTTGGATAGGGCAAGCAATGGGGCTTCCTCATACTCATCTGTTCATCCCACAAGTGGTAGAAAATCAGGTAAGAAGCAAAAATGTGAACTTCATTTCGGATATATTTTTTTCTTTGGATTTCATGGTTGAAAGCTTGAAACTTTATGATTAGTTGAGGCCAATAGAGATAGAAACTATGTCGTTTTTAATAGTATAATATGGGTTTTTAAAAATAATAATAATTTTTCTCTGGATTTCGTAACTGGAAGTTTGAATTTTTATGATTATTTGAGGCCAACAGAGATGGAAACAATGTATTTTTAGATAGTAAAATATGGGTTTATTTTAATTACTTTTTCTCTGGATTTCATGATTGAAAGTTTGAAACTTTATGATTATTGGAAGGCAATGTCGATGGAAACTACATTATTTTTAAATAGTAAAATATGGGTTTGTGTTTACTTTTGCATATTGGGTGTGAATATGAAGGAGGGGTGCATATGGATGTAATTGAAGAATTTGAGATGAGCAATGAAGGGGAAATGGAAGATGAAGAGAGAGAAAGCAAAGAATTAAAAACCAGTGACCAGAAAGCCAATGGTGTAGGCATGATGGTGGATATTAAGGGGTTTAAACCACCTCCACTAGAGGTTTTAGATCATGTAAAGATCAATGTGACACCCGAAACACCTGTATCGACTTTGAAAGGCATTCTCCACAGTTCAAATCCAGACTTATCATTCAGCAAGAAGGAGCTGAGGAAAGCTGAAGAGCAAATGACACAGGCTTTTAGTGAGTTCTATCAAAAGCTTCGGCTCTTAAAAAGTTACTGGTAATTTGGCTGACCTGATTCATTACTTTGCTAGATTAAAAATTAGTATGAACATGTGATTGATTGCATTGCTAATGGATGTCACAGTTTCCTGAATCAATTGGCTTTCTCAAAAATCATGAAGAAATATGACAAGGTCCAATTCAATTTGTTTCGAATTTATCAACTTATATTGGAGTTATTTGATTAAATTTTAATCATACTAACAATGTTGATGCAGATTTCTTCAAGGAATGCGTCAAAGGCTTATTTGAATATGGTGGATGATTCTTATCTCGGTTCCTGTGACGAAGTAAGTTATATAGTACATGAAATATATCCCACTATGAATACAATAGATTATTTGATTCCCTGTTGCCATACGATTCATCGATCTTTTGCTTTCAGGTCACTAGGATCATGGAAAGGGTGGAGGCTACCTTTATAAAGCACTTTTCAAATGGAAACCGCAGAAAAGGAATGAAGATATTAAGACCAAAAGCCAGAAGGGAAAAGCATAGAAGTACATTTTTCTTAGGTAAGATTTGTTCTATCAGAAGCAAAAGAAATGGCCTTTATACCAATCTTTCTATCTCTCAACATCAAAGACAACCTTAAACAAGACCTAATTGATTGTTTACTATGTACATGTAGGGTTATTTTCCGGGGGCTCAATTGCACTTGTAGTGGCAATCATTGTGCTTATACATGCAAGAAACATCCTTATGAGTGAAGGGCGTGGACAGTACATGGAAAACATATTTCCTCTGTACAGGTGAATGTTTGCATAATACTTTTCTTATAGCTTTAATGGAAACCGATCATTCATGGTCCTGCAGTAACATAATGGAATTGATTTTGTGAATAAGTTGTGTTGCACTCTTTTGCAGCTTGTTTGGGTTCATGGTCCTGCATCTGATCATGTTCGCCGCAAACATATACTATTGGAGGCGCTACCGAGTGAACTATCCCTTCATCTTTGGCTTCAAGCAAGGGGAAGAGCTGGGATACAGACAGTTCTTCCTTCTCAGTGCAGGTCTCGCAATTCTTGCATTGGCCGGTGTCCTTTCAAATTTGGATATGGAGATGGATCCAAGTACAAAAAACTTTAGAGCCTTGACTGAATTAGTCCCTTTAGGCCTAATCACTGTAAGAATTTCGACAAAATCATTAAACAGTATGTTTCAGTTCATTAGAGTTGTCTCATGATTATATTTCCATGGTGTTACATTTGCAGGTTGTGCTTCTGATCATGTTCTGTCCTTTCAATATAATTTATCGTTCCAATCGATTTTTCCTCCTCCAATGTATGTTCCATTGTCTTTGTGCTCCTCTTTTTAAGGTAACTAGACAAAACATTTCTTCATAGACATACTATATGAAGTTTTGAACAAAATGCAGTTAAAGACTTCAAATTTTTTGTCTCTTGTTTCGGTAGGTTACCCTCCCGGATTTTTTCTTGGCAGATCAGCTTACTAGTCAGGTATTGTATATTGACTTTCTGAGATGGATTTGATGCTCGTGAACAAAATATTATTGTCTGCTTACAACAATCAATTCAATGTGACTTGCTTTCAGGTTCAAGCCTTTAGAAGTTTAGAATTCTATGTCTGTTATTATGGTTGGGGGGACTTCAAAAAAAGATCACACAACTGCCTAGACAGCCGGGTTTACAAATCCTTCTACTACGTTGTAGCAATAATTCCGTACTGGATTCGATTTCTTCAGGTATTCTGCAGTAAAAAATCACTTCTTTTATGCAGAAACATCACAATCACATTATGTTTATGGTTCTTTTTCTGTTCTTGTAGTGCTTCCGACGGTTGATAGAGGAGAAAGATGGCATGCAAGGGTTAAATGGTCTGAAATACATGTCAACAATCATTGCAGTAGCGATGAGAACAAGTTTTGGTATGAAAAAAGGGATGACATGGAAGATGCTTGCTTTAACTAGTTCGGTTATAGCCACGGTTGTTAGTACATACTGGGATATTGTCATAGATTGGGGCCTTTTGCGCCGAAATTCTAGAAACCCTTGGCTCAGAGATAAACTCCTCATATCAAACCAAAGTGTTTATTTTGTAGCTATGGTAAGAATAAAATTGACTTCTTTAACCATAATCGCCTTTTTGTTCTTTCCTTCTTGTTTCACGGTAGTTTTGAACAATGTGAATTGCAGGTGTTGAATGTTTTACTGAGACTGGCTTGGATGCAGTCAGTATTAGGAATTAATGAAGTGCCTTTCCTTCATAGAACAGCCTTGGTTGCAATAGTGGCGTGTTTAGAAATCATTCGCCGTGGCATTTGGAATTTCTTTCGGTACGCTTTCCTTCTCTTCAAGATTCAATTCTCTACTTCTCTTCAAATGTTTCAAGTGCTTATCATTTGATTTTTAACTGAGCAGGTTGGAGAATGAGCACTTGAACAATGTCGGGAAGTACCGGGCGTTCAAGTCAGTACCCTTACCTTTCAACTATGACCATGATGAGAGCAAGAGCAGATAAACATGCCAGGGAAGTGAAAGTTCTTACCGTTCTTTCGTTCTTTTTGTTAAAAAGTAAAGAAATCAGCAGTAGGTTAAGGAATGAGTAGGGTTATGTGTCATGAAATCCAGAGCAAAATTGTTGCTAGTCATGACATTTTAGTTTTGAAGTCCTAATTATTCTCTTGATTTTTGTTTGGAAGAGAGAATTGAAGTGAAAAATACCTTTCTTGCTAGTTGCTATCTGCAAAGTGTTAAACCACATTATAACTTTCCCGGTAGTGCTTAATTGACTTGAAATACTGCCACAGTACCATCTCCGTTACATGAAAGTTTTTCGAGTCATTTTGGGCTATAAAATTGTGTGGATATGGCTTCACATGATGCCCACTCAACTCGTACAGTAACCTCTGGTTGCAATCTTGGGACCCTGTGTATGCAGTGAGCTCCACAATGATAGAAGAATGGAGACCACCAAGTGGCCCATTGCTCTTGTCCTCTTGGATAACATTTTCTAACATAAATTTGTAAAATAAATTGAATGCTTAGGGACTCGTATAATAAATGTGACATCTCCCTTCTCCAAGCAAGGCTGTGGACCAAAAGAACGATTTAAAAAAAAAAAGACCAGATACTCATAAAGGAAAGCTGTGGAGGAAGTTTTAAAAAGCCTTCAACATGAACAACACAGCAATAATGCTTCCACAACTATCAAGCAAGATTCTGACCGTCAAGTTTATTAAGAACCTGTAAATAATTCAAAGTGTTACAAGAAACGAAAAAGAAGAATGTTCTACAGAGACCAATAAGATAACCGGTGTTACCTAGACAGGTCATCCTCTTGAACGGAAAAGAAGAATGTACGAAACCCTCACATGAACGCTACTACATAGACTGGTCATCGTCTTGATCACCTTCCTCTTCGCTGTGCAAGCTCGCGACAGAGTTTGAAGTCGAGCTCTCAGCTGTGACAGCGCCAGTGCTATTATCATCATCCTGATTTCTGAAGTGATTTGAAAACGACCATGGATTGGAAGTTGAGCTTGCTTTCTGAAGGCCTTCAATGGCCTTCATTGCAGCACGGATGCTACGTGTTATATCCATGTCTGCCTCCTGGTTTGAAGGTGTCTGAGATGCTATAGTTTCTGAGTGATTGAATTCTGAGTTTGAATGGCTTGTGCCTGGGGCAATTCCATCTTGTGTCGGTGGGGTTGGTTCAATGACTTCCGCTTCCAAGGGGAAGAGAAGCTCAAGATTTGCCTCACATTCACGGACTAGCCTCGTGAGGGGTTCTGTTGTAAAGAAAGGCTGGCGCAAGGCAAGTTGCGTGAAAGGCAGACGCAGTAATCCTCCAGTTCGTTTATCATACTTCTTTAGAATTTTGACAATCCCTAGTCAAGCCAGAAGACAGAAATGATTTTAGCAATTGATAACAACGAAATAGAATGAAGAAATTCAGTGATGTAATTGTAACATTGTGAGCAGTAGTTGCAGTACCTGCAAAATTCAAGGAGCTATAACTTTTGAGAAGCACCATCTCCCCATGAATGGTGACGAAGTCCTTACGAATGTCCATAACTTCTTCACTGAACTCGCTCTCTGATGTAAAAACTCCATGTTTGCTGCCTTTTTCCTTAACAACCTCAATTCTTCCTTTCAGCTCCTGTCATTATTGGAGTTTGCAGACGAAAACAGATAGTTGGTAATTGGAGCCGTGACGTTCAAAATATGACATTGCAACATTAGTGCCATAGCAGATGACTCTGCTTTGGCCAGACACTTAATAAGAATACATGAACAAACTCTTGAAGATTCAACCTAATATAAGCAGATACCAGCAAAAAGAAAGGCTAAAGGTTTTACGCAATGCATGCATCACAGCAACACAGATATAGGATTTGATTAACACCCTGCTCATTGATTCATGAGAGAGATTTTCGAAAGCACTCGACTTCAATGATTAAATGAGAAATTCAACTAGTTGAGACTCGAAACTTGCCCTGTTGAGGATGAAAAGGTTAAAATTTACCTAATTTTCATCCATTATCCAATATCTTTTCTCTTTTTTGTTCTTAATTTCCTTAATTCACACATAACCATCTTCACAATCACACACAGCCCAGAATTAATGTTCTCAATTTATATTTTTGCAGGCACCACTGTCAGCCTTTTAGGTGTCCCATGAACATGAATATTCTCATTTCTTCAATTTTCAACCCAGTTTTAGCTAAATTGAAATTGTTTACAGATGGTATCCCAATACAACAGCATAATTTTTCTAGCATCCATAACAAGCAAGCCAAAGCTCTCAGTTAAAATGAAAGGCAACATGATAAACAAGATTGAATTTTTTCAACATCCACACCATGAAAGCAAAATCTGTGAGCTACCCATTAAAATTAGACCCATGTATGTGTTCATACGCACGGAAATTCAATCAAAGGAAAAAAAGTTAACCATAAGAACCTGAAACCGGATAACGAACTCTTCCTCCTTATCAACGTAGAAATCGTTCAACTTCTCAAGCTCCTCATTGAGAATCGCAACGAACCAATCCTGGAGTACCGCCAACGGCCCCCACGGCCGCTGCTGAAATTCGATGTGGCGAGGGAGAGAACCAGCGGCCGCCGCGGCCGCGATGGCGGGCTCGGGTAAGCGCTTGAGGAGCTTCTTGAGAAGCTTGTAGCAGAGGAACTTGTCTCTCCACTCAGGGAGGGTCTCCTCCAGGTGGGTCCTGAACTCTTTCCCAAATTTCATGGCTTTGCTTGGAAGAAATGAACTGTGTGATCTGAGGCAATCAAAATGTTGATATATAAAGAGAATCTAAGGGAGGAATTTCAACTAGGAATATTCTGGGAGTGGGAAGGAAATGTTGGAGAGAGTCATCGTGCAATTCTTGTTGGTGTGGGATTTGGCTCTTTGCTCTTTTCTTGATAGGCATGTACTTGGCATTTCCCACCCCCTCATCAAAATTGCCACGATATAATCAGTTTAGCCAAATAGGATATTAACATTGTCATATACTCATTTCGTACTATGTAATATCATTTCATAGTTCTTGAACATGTACGACGTAAATTATAAGACGGTATTATTTTATAATTTATCAACATATGAATTAGATTTATCATGTAACTCGCCTTACAAATACTATTTCATAATTTCTCAACACTCGAATCAAATATACCGCGTAACATATAGTACTATATCTTTTATGATACATCTTTTATAATTTCTAAACATATAAACCGGATACACCACACAATCCATAAAACGGTTTCCATTTTAGAATTTCTCAATTGGCAGGTAAAATTAGGATATACCTATGAAAATCTCATAAATCCACCACCTTACTGGAATCTTTCTTTCTGTGTATAACTCCAACCAAACACTATGTTTCCAATGACAATTTTCGAAAATTCCAACGCATATTCTTATCCTCCCAGAATCCAAATGGAAGCTGAAGAGAATATACAGTCTGCCTTCACTTGATAAATCCGTCGCAACGACAAATTAGAATTGAGGTCCAAGTATGGAATATGTTCACATCTTTGTCTCTAACCCGATTTCCATTTACTTCATCTCAATGACGGATTCCCAAAAGTAAGCATGTCGTAATAAACGAAACACAAGCCCTTTTGATGGTTCATTCTAAATTCTCATTCAGCTCAAATCATTCTAACACTGGAAAAACAAAGCCACCATCGTCATTCTAACACTGGAAACAGCAGTTGAAAAAGAAAATTCGACGAAGTTTTCTAAAACAGAGCCTTTGGTGATCAAAAATCAATTGAAGCATCAAAACAACAATTGGGGAAAAGAAATTTAAAATTTTAAACAGAAAGCCGCCATAATAGGTGGGGCTTTTGCTCTATATGGTCTCTTCAAATCTTCGTGAGGGGTTGAGGGGGTAAGGACTAAGGAGGTGGAGGTAACCGGAGCCACCACCAGCTGGTGGAGATTCAGAGCACCCCCCACCTACCATGTTTCTAGGGCCGGCCGCCCGGCCGCTGTGTTTTTTCAAAAAGAAGGCACATAGAGAGTTTATTGAATAACGGTTTGGTTTTGACTGAATAAAAGTTAAATTATTTGAGAATTCAAACTGCTCCATTAGTAACAGTTCAGTTTTGATTTTTTGTTTTAGAATTCAAACCGAACTATTAAGAATATATTTATTTATATTAATTTTTAGGTATTATTTGTCATTCTATTATTGGTTATAGAAGGTTTACCATGTACATTTAGGTATTAATTTCAAGCTTAGAATGTCTGAAAGGTATTAATTCAAACTTAGAATGTGGGAAATTTTATTGTGAATGTATGAACTGCTAATGTGAATGTTACCATTAAAAGATGGAATTGTTTACCCTCAATGATGTAATGTTAAAATCTCATGTTTTGGAGGAGTTTGTATTATATTATTAAGGATAAATGACATGTTACTTTTTGTGCCTAAATCGTTCGAATCGATCAAATTAACGGTTTGGTTTGGAACGATTTTAATTTTATTTTAAGAAAATTCAAACAATATCGAACTGTTAAAATTTTAACAGTTTAATTTTGAAATCCGTATTGAACTGCACCGTGCTCAACCCAATTAAGGCTAGTTCAAGATATTTCCGACGATATGACACTCTGCTAGAGGCAATGTTGGAGAAGTTTAAATGTATGATTAAGAATATCCCAACCAAATTATGCCCAGCCCGGCCCCTAAGACTACTACCGGAAAAGTTTAATTGTATAACAGTACATAATTGATGATCGGTAATATACTATACTACAGTGAGAGGCTATAATAAGTGGACCAAAAAGAAAGATAAAATGGAAGACCAGACAATCATCATAAAGGAAAATCAGTGGAGGAAATTTTTAGAAAGTCTTCAACATGAGCATTGAGCAATACAGCATCAATACTTCTATAACTATCAAGTTCATAAATTTAGAACCTGTATACAATTCAAACTGTTACAAGAAATGAAAAAGAAGAACGTACTATAGAGACCGTTAAGATGACCGGTGTTACCTAGACCAGTAATCCTCTTGATCGGAAAAGAAGAATGTATGAAAACCTAATATGATGAACGCTACTACAACGCCCAATTTGGTAATTTTTTTTTTTAAATTACTTTATTTAAAAGTGAAATAGTACGAAAGTGTTTGGTAAATATAAAAAAATCTTTTTTTTTTTTTAAAGCGATTGACTTTTGATAACAATTTTTAAAAGTAGTCATGCAAGTTGCTTTTGAAAGCTATTTTTATAAAAATTATTTTAATGTATAGTTACTTATTATTAAAGTAGTGTTAGGATCCGTCCCGAATTTCCCCTCGAAATCCGGGAAGAACCTTGATCCCGTCTGACAACCTGAGGAAAAGGTTCCCAAAATACCCTTCAAATCCTTACTAATATAATATAATTTTACTTTTACCTGTCAGACAAGGGATTCAAAGCACTCAACAATTCCAACAATAACGTCCAACCAAATAACATATAATATCAGAGCGTCTAAGTAGGATAAATAGTACAATTTAGATATCCTACTCAATTTTAACTACACTTGCAGCCGGAATACTAATGCCTCCGCCTCGAGAGAAGTGTCTGTGTCAACTCATCTCAACAGCCTGGAGGGGATTTAAACACAAAAGTTATGAGTGGACAAAAATAATCGTTTATAAATCGTTTTCCGAGGAAATCTTACATTTCCCCCCTCCACTTATAAAACCATGCGTGCATCAAATAAAATAGTTCATGATGTAAAAACATCTGAAAATCACTACAATTTCATTTCTCTTTAAAACCACTTAGTACGACCCACACAAAATCCATATAAGGAAAACACATTGTGGTCCACAGTCTGGTTTGAAAATCATCCTCAAAAGAGTTTAAAATCATTCAATTCAACCTGGACACATCACATATCAAATCCACTATTCTCGACATATCTGCTAGCCACCAGGGTATCCCTTGGGGTGTGCTAGTCCTGTACTACCTTCACCTTTTCTATTGGAGGTTCACCGCCAATAGCGGATCCTGGTCCTCCTCAAATTGGTGTTTATCTTGGAGGTTCACTAGGTTCACTGCCAATAGCGGATCCTAGTCCTAGATCTTGGCCTCCCTCAAATCAATGTTTATTTTGGAGGTTCACCGGGTTCACCGCCAATAGCGGATCCTAGTCTCGAGGCCTGGCCTCCCTCAAATCAATGTTTATCTCGGAGGTTCACCGGGTTCACCGCCAATAGCGAATCCTAGTCCCGGGTCCTGGCCTCCCTCAAATCAATGTTTATCTTGGAGGTTCACCGGGTTCACCGCTAATAGCGGATCTTAGTCCCGGGTCTTGGCCTCCCTCAAATATAGCCAAATCCGATAAACTCATACATACGGGTCAAAACCCAAATCATGGACTCAATAATTTCCATGTCGAAACGATATCAAAATCAAGTCCAAAAACCATGACATTTCTCAAAATACACTTTAACTGAAATATTGGAAAACATGTGTCCAGCAATCATTTCTTAATTCCGAAAATTCAATGCAACAATCCATAATAGTATTTAAACAAAGATACATTGATGCATGCATTTCAATTTATAAATCAAAAGTCCACTCACAAACCTGTCCAAGCAAGCTCAATCCCGTCTTGTTCGTTCCTCCGAGGTTCCCGGAACAATATCGCATGTTAAAAACAATAATCGGGATTACCGTCTAGTAATAAGCCTCTTATATAACAACTCCCTAAATCCTGGGAGGTCTACCTATGTTGTTCTAGAAAATACAGCAACTTCGGACGCCCAAAACTACCTCTAAATGACATCCGATCAACCCGAAACCTGTACCAACATATCCGGCACGTCGAAAACTAGCCAACTCGCGTCACCATGACCTCAGACTCTGCCCCACGTGTCGCCACGCGCAGCCGGAAGGTCGGAACACTCGTCCACATGCCGCCACGCGTCCTCACGCGCCGGTCACGTGCCTGCTACAGTGCCCATGTGCCTGGATAGATCCAACCCGACCCAGCTCGACCCGACCCGGTCCAACTCGACCCGATCGATTCACTCAACTCGACCAGTTCACTCAACCCGATCGATTCACTTAACTCGACCGATTCAACTCTACCCGACCGATTCAACTCGACTCAACCCGGTCTGACCCAACCCGACTAGTAGCCGGTGACTCGTCGGAGAAGACGATCGGACCGTCGTGCCGTCGTCGGAGTCTGGCTAGAGAAGATGACCGGCCACCGCCGTCTGGTTTCGCCGGAATCCTCCATTTCCGACCGAAACTTCACGCTTTTATAACTTCTCCAAAACTCAACAATTTTTCACAAATTTTATGTCTAAAACTATCTACTCAAACCTAAGAATCCAAATATGACCACAAAAAATCAAACTCATACTTGTATTAGCCGAAAAATCGATCGGAAGGTCTGAATCTTCCTATACTCGGTTCGACTTCCCCCGTAGTCCTCTCCTTCGATGGTTCGTATGGTTGTGATTGTGGGAAGGAGTAGAATCCGATTAGTGGAACAAAAATGGAAGTTTAAGCCTTGAATCAAAGTTTATTTTTGTGGGTTTTGGGGTGTTTTTGTGTCACGGGTTCGGGTGTGTGTGTTTTACAGAGAAAAGATGAGAAATGAAGATGATAATGAATTGAAGTGACGAAATGAAGATATAAATGATGATGTAAAAATGATTGGGGTTAACAAAATTTCTACTCCCCAAGTCAAAATTACCAAAATGCCATTGAACATCTAGACCCATAACTTTTGTACACGAACTCCGTTTTTCGTGTGCCGCCTGTCTACGAACTCGTGAGTTCGAGACCCACGCTACGGTACCAGAAATACCACCTAATATGTTTCGAAACAAAACTTGATTTCCATGCCCTTAACCGACCAAGGGTAAAATTGTCCTTTTACAAAATAACTTACAAATTGATAAATAAAATTTTTCGGGTCGTTACAATCCACCCCCCTTAAGAAATTCCGTCCTTGAAATTCATTTCTATCCTTGGAACAAATGAGGATATTGTGCCCGCATTAAAGCCTCTGTTTCCCACGTTGCTTCCTCCACGTTATGATTCCTCCACAATATTTTAAACAGAGGAATATTCTTTCTGCGAAGTACCTTCTCCTTCCAATTTAGAATTTGCACCGGTTGCTCCTCAAACGTCAAATCGTCTTTCAGCTCAAGTGGTTGCTCTTCCAACACATGAGACTCATCAAATAAATATTTCCGGAATAAAGATACATGGAAGACATCATGAATTCTGGATAATTTCGAGGGTAAAGAAATACGATATGCCACTGGTCCTATCCTCTCCAAAATCTCATATGGGCCAATGTAGCGAGGACTCAGTTTTCCTCGTCTACCAAAACGTATTACTCCCTTCCAGCGAGATATTTTCAAGAACACCCAATCACCTATCTCAAACTCAAGGTCTCTGGTTCGACGGTCTGCATAGCTCTTCTGGCGATCCTGGGCTGTCTTCAATCTTTCTCTGATGATTCTAATCTTTTCGTCAGTCAAATCCACCAACTTTGGTGTTAACAGTCTCCTTTCACCTATTTCACTCCAGCACAAAGGTGTCCTGCACTGCCTCCCATACAGTGCCTCGAAAGGAGACATCCCAATACTCGACTGGTAACTATTATTATATGCAAATTTCATCAGAGACAAGTGTGAATCCCAGTTTCCTTTAAACTGTAGTACACAAGCCCTCATCATATCCTCTAAAACTTGGATTGTCCTCTTATACTGACCATCCGTCTGAGGATGAAAAGCTGTACTGAAATGCAATGTAGAGCCAAAAGTCTTATGCAAACTCCGCCAAAAACTGGAGGTAAATCTAGGATCTCTATCTGAAACAATTGACTCTTGAGTCCCATGCAGTCGTATGATCTCTTGGTGTACCTGCTCATCCGGTAATCTTCCCGCACTGGCAAGAAATATGCCGACTTTGTAAGTCTATCAACAATTACCCATATCCTATCATGTCCCTTATGTGTCCTTGGAAGTTTATACACAAAGTCCATTGTAATGTGATCCCACTTCCATTCCGGGATAGGTAATGGTTGCAGTGTCCCATAGGGTTTCTGCCCCTCTACTTTCACTTGCTGACATATCAAGCATCTACTCACAAACTCAGCAATTTCTCTTTTCATCCCAGTCCACCAATAATGTTCTTTTAGGGTGTGATACATCTTGGTACCTCCTGGATGCATAGCGTAAGTCGAACTATGAGCCTCATCAAGAATTTCCCTCTTTAGCTCCAGCTCATTCGGTACGCACAACCGTCCATCCTTAACCAAGGCTCCATCATCCCTAACCGCATAGTCCTGCCTGTTCCCAGTCTTCAACTTCATCCTGATAATGCACAATGTAGGATCCTGGAGTTGAGCCTCAATAATCTGATCAATCAGAACAGGCCTCACATGGAAACTAGCCAACAAAGCCCCCTGGCTATCCATGTCCAGTACAATCCCCACTCTACGGAACTCTACCAGCAACCGTAGGTAGAGTGTATGGAAATGGGCCAAAGAACCCATAGACTTTCTGCTCAAGGCATCTGCCACATCATTGGCTTTTCTGGGTGGTACTCTATAGTATAATCATAGTCCTTTATCAGCTCAAGCCACCTTCTCTGCCTCAAATTCAAGTCCTTCTAAGTGAACAAGTACTTTAAACTCTGATGGTCGGTGAAGATCCGACATGTCTCCCCGTAAAAATAATGTCTCCAGGATTTTCAGTGCATGCACCACTGCAGCTAACTCCAAATCATGTGTGGAGTAATTCATCTCATGGGGTTTAAGTTGCCTGGAAGCATACGCTATCACTTTCCCATGTTGCATCAGCACACAGCCTATACCCTGCAAAGATGCATCACTATATACCTCGAATCCCCCGTTACCATCAGGAAGGGTTAATACTGGAGTAGAAGTCAACCTTCTCTTTAGCTCCTGAAAGCTCTGCTCACAATCAGTATCCCAGTCAAACTTGACTCATTTCCTAGTCAACCGAGTCAACGGGCCCGCTATCGTAGAAAATCCTTCTACGAACCATTGATAATATCCTGCCAAACCCAGAAATCTCCTCACCTCCGTCACTATCCTTGGTTGCTCCCAGTTTACCACTGCCTCAACTTTTTGGGGATCTACGCTGATACCCTCAGCCGAAATCAGATGACCAAAGAATCCAACTTCGGTCAACCAAAACTGGCATTTACTAACCTTGGCAAACAAATGTTTTTTCCTAAGCATATTCAGCACCAACCTGAAGTGCTTCTCATGTGCCTTGGCACTCCTTGAATACACCAAGATATCGTCGATGAACACAATTACGAATCGATCCTAATACTTTTGGAACACCATGTTCATCAAGCCCATAAAAGTTACCGGGGCATTAGTCAACCCGAAGGGCATGATCAGGAACTCATAATGACCATAACTAGTCTTGAAAGCTGTTTTCTGAACATCCCCTTCCCTGATTCTCAACTGATGGTACCCGGATCGAAGGTCAATTTTTGAAAAATATTTTGCCCCCTTCAGTTGATCAAATAAATCGTCAATCCTTGGCAGAGGATACTTATTCCACACCGTAACCCTGTTTAACTACCGGTAGTTAATACACAATCTCAAACCACCATCCTTCTTCCTCACAAATAATATCGGCGCACCCCATGGTGAAACACTTGGGCGAATAAATCCCATATTCACCAAGTCCTGCAACTAAGTCTTCAACTCTCGCAATTCTGCCGGAGCCATTCTGTACGGTGCCTATGAGATAGGTTGAGTACCTGGTAGAATCTCTATGGTGAACTCAATCTCCCGGTGAGGAGGCAATCCTGGAAGATCCTCTATAAACACATCAGAGAACTCCCTCACCACAGGAATGTCCTCTACTCTCATCGGAGTATCCCGAGTATCAAACACATGAGCCAAGTACCCCTCACAACCTTTTCTCAACAATTTCTCACCGGTCAACGCCGATATCATTCCAAAGGGTAGTACCCTACGATCTCCCCGAAATGTAAGTTCCAGTAATCCTAGACTCCGGAAAACCATTACCTTGTCATAACAATCTATAAAGGCATGGTGCATGGTCAACCAATCCATCCCCAGAATCACATCAAAATCAAAAATATCTAAGGGGATTAAATCTGCCTCCAACCCATGGCCTTCAACTATCACCAGACAACTGTGAATCACGAGGTTCGCCACTAACATATCCCCAGTAGGAGTACTAATACCCAAGTCCCAACTAATCGGGGACAATTCTCTATCATCAAATAGTGTAAAATCCCGAGAAATAAAAGAATGAGTTGCCCCGGGAACTATTAAAACACAAGCATTACGGTTGAATATAGATAACGTACCAGTGACCACCTCCGGTGCTGCTCGAGCCTCTTGTTGCGTCATTGCAAAAACTCGAGCTGGTGTACCCGAAGATCGACCACGATCCCCATATTTGCCTCTGGCACTGCTGGTCCGACTAGCACTACCGGCCCCACTGAATTGGGTTTGACTCCCAACTACAGTACCAGACATTTGTCCTGCCCTCTGGCTCGGCTCAGTAGCATCACGACCCAAGGAACTACTGCCCGGACGACGTTGTGGACAGAATCTCTGGATGTGACCAGCCTCCCCACAAAAATAACAAATGAAGCCACTAGATCTGCCACCCTGTCTTCCGGTTGACTGCACTGAGGCACCGCTAGACTGTGCATATGAATGTCGCGCCTAGCTAGCTCCGCCACTGCCTGACCCAGATCTCGCATTCCCAGAAGATCCAGAACTATGACTGCCTCTTTTGGATGGTCCGTGACTAGAGGTTCCAACAGTCCAGTAATCTCGACGTCGCCTGGATCCACTGTACTGTTGCGGGACTGGCAAACCCAAACTCAACTCTACTTGGGTTGCAGCATCAGCCAAAATCCTCAAAGAAGTGTGAGCCATAGACGTAACTGCTGACCGAATCTCACCCCTCAGTCCACCTTCAAATCTGTGGTACTTGTCCCTCTCGGTCGCCACCAAAGTCGGTGCAAAGCGACTCAGCACTATAAATCTCTGCTCATACTGGGCCACAGTCATATCTCCTTGCTATAAATGCAAGAACTCGGCCTCCTTAACATTCCGGTGTGAGCGAGGGTAAAATTGCTCAAGGAAGCGCTCCCGGAAAGCCTCCCAAGTAAGTGTATGGACACCCCAGCCTGACACCTCTAATGAGTGCCACTAGTGGTAAGCAGAACCACCTAGCCAAAATGTGGCCAACAGAACTCTGTCCCTTGGAGGACATCTCATGATCAAAAACACCCGTTCCATGCGAGTAATCCACTCCTCAGCCTCATCTGGACTAGATTCGCCCATAAATATCGTCTCCCCCAGTCTCTGGGCTCTCTCAATATCAGAAACTCTATTAGAAGCCCTATCCTGGAGTACAGAAGCTAAAGTATGACCCAGCTGTTCCAGTGTATGCCTCAAATCAGGTTCCACTGCGGGTTCATGGGCATCTCACCCGTTTCCAGACCGTTGACGGGACTCGCGTCTCGGAGGCATTACTCTGAAAAGAAGCTGTAACTCATTAATACCAAAATTTCACTTGTACACTAGGTGTACGGTCTACAGGAATTTAACCTAGTGCTCCGATACCAATTGTCATGACCCGTCCCGAATTTCCCCCCGAAACCCGGGAAGAACTCTGATCCCGTCTGACAACCTAAGGAAAAGGTTCCCAAAATAACCTTCAAATCCTTACTAATATAATATAATTTTACTTTCACTTGTCAAACAAGGGATTCAAAGCACTCAACAATTCCAACAATAACGTCCAACCAAATAACATGTAATATCATAGCGTCTAAGTAGGATAAATAGTACAATTTAGATATCCAACTCAATTTTAACTACACTTGCAGCCGGAATACTAATGCCTCCTCCTCGAGAGAAGTGTCCGCGTCAACTCAACTCAACAGCCTGGAGGGGATTTAAATACAAAAATTGTGAGTGGACAAAAATAATCGTTTATAAATCATTTTCCGAGGAAATCTTACATTTTCCCCCTCCACTTATAAAACCATGCATGCATCAAATAAAACAGTTCATGATGTAAAAACATCTAAAAATCACAACAATTTTATTTCTCTTTAAAACCACTTAGTAGGACCCACACAAAATCCATATAAGGAAAACACATTGTGGTCCACAGTCTGGTTCGAAAATCATCCTCAACAGAGTTTAAAATCATTTCATTCAACCTGGACACATCAAATATCAAATCCACTATTCTCGATATATCCGCTAGCCACCAGGGTATCCCTTGGGGTGTGCTAGTCTTTTACTACCTTCACCTTTTCTATTGGAGGTTCACCGGGTTCACCGTCAATAGCGGATCCTGGTCCCATATCCTGGTCCTCCTCAAATTGGTGTTTGTCTTGGAGGTTCACCAGGTTCACCGCCAATAGCGGATCCTAGTCCCAGATCCTGGCCTCCCTCAAATCAATGTTTATTTTGGAGGTTCACCGGGTTCACCGCCAATAGCGGATCCTAGTCCCGAGTCGTGGCCTCCCTAAAATCAATGTTTATCTCGGAGGTTCACCGGGTTCACCGCCAATAGCGAATCCTAGTCCCGGGTCCAGGCTTCCCTCAAATCAATGTTTATCTTGGAGGTTCACCGGGTTCACCGCCAATAGCGTATCCTAGTCCCGGGTCCTGACCTCCCTCAAATATAGCCAAATCCGATAAACTCATACATACGGGTCAAAACCCAAATCATGGACTCAATAATTTCCACATCAAAACGATATCAAAATCGAGTCCAAAAACCATGACATTTCTCAAAATACACTTTAACTGAAATATTGGAAAACATGTGTCCAACAATCATTTCTAAATTCCGAAAATTCAATGCAACAATCCATAACAGTATTTAAACAAAGATACATTGATGCATGCATTTCAATTTATAAATCAAAAGTCCACTCACAAACTTGTCCAAGCAAGCTCAATTCCGTCTTGTTCGTTCCTCCGAAGTTCCCGGAACAATATCGCCAGTCAAAAATAACAATCGGGATTACCGGCTAGTAATAAGCTTCTTATATAACAACTCCCTAAACCCTGGGAGGTCTACCTATGCTGTTCTAGAAAATCAGCAACTTCAGACGCCCAAAACTACCTTTAAACGACATCCGATCAACCCGAAACCTGTACCAACAGATCCGGAATGTTGAAAACTAGCCAACACTCATCGTCGTGACCTCAAACTCGGTCCCACGCACCGCCACGCGCCGTCGGAAAGTCAGAACACGCGTCCACGTGCCGATCACGTGCCTGCTACAGTGCCCACGCGCCTGGACCGGTTCAACTCGACCCAGCTCGACCTGACCCGGTCCAACTCGACCCGATCAGTTCACTCAACTCGATCGATTCACTCAACTCGACCGATTCAACTCTACCCGACAGGTTCAACTCGACCCGACCCGATCTGACCCGACCTGACTAGTCGCCGGTGACTCGCCGGAGAAGACGAGCGGACAGCCGTGTCATCACTGGAGTCTGGCCGGAGAAGCTAACCAGCCACCGCAGTCGTCGCCGTCTGGTTTCACCGGAATCCTCCATTTCCGACCGAAACTTCAAGCTTTTATAACTTCTCCAAAACTCAACCATTTTTCACAAATTTTATGTCTAAAACTATCTACTCAAACCCAAGAATCCAAATATTACCTCAAAACATCAAACTCATACCTGTATTAGCTGGAAAATCAATCGGAAGGTCCGAATCTTCCTATACTCAGTTCGGCTTCTCCCGTAGTCCTCTCCTTCGATGGTTGGTACGGTTGTGATCGTGGGAAGGAGTAGATCCGATTAGTGGAACAAAAATGGAAATTTAAGCCTTGAATCAAAGTTTATTTTTGTGGGTTTTGGGGTGTTTTTGTGTCACGGGTTCGGGTGTGTGTGTTTTACAGAGAAAAGATGAGAAATGAAGATGATAATGAATTGAAGTGATGAAATGAAGATATAAATGACGTTGTAAAAATGATTGGGGTTAACAAAATATCTACTCCCCAAGTCAAAATTACCAAAATGCCCTTGAACATCTTGACCCATAACTTTCGTACACGAACTCCGTTTTTCGCGTGCCGCCTGTCTACGAACTCGTGAGTTCGAGACCCATCTACGGTACCAGAAACACCGCCTAATATGTTTCAAAACAAAACTTGATTTCCATGCCCTTAACCGACCAAGGGTAAAATCGTCCTTTTATAAAATAACTTACAAAATTGATAAATAAAATTTTCCGGATCGTTACAAGTAGAACATAAACAACTTTTCAAAAAAATACAACATAAAACAATTTTTCAAAAATAGCTTTGATCAACCTCATCTTCACTGTGCAAGCTCGCGACACAGTTTGAAGTTGGGTTCTCAGTTGTGATAGCGCTAGTGCTGTCATCGTCCTGATATATGTGGTGATTCGAAAATGACCATGGATAAGTGCAGCCTTCATTGGCCTTCATTGCAACACGGATGCTACTGGTTATATCCATGTCTGCCTCCTAGTTTGAAGGTGTCTGAGATGCTATGTTTTCTGAATCATTGAATTCTGAGCTTGAATGGCTTATGCCTGGGGAAGTTCCATCTTGTGCCAGTGGGGTAGCTTCAATGACTTCCGCTTCCAAGGGGAAGAGGAGCTCAAGATTTGCCTCACATTCGAGAACCAGGCTCGTGAGAAGTTTTGTTGTCACTATGCCATTTATGGGCTTAGACGTCACTAATCAGACGACATTTTATGCTAAATATGATGTCTTATTTTGAGAGACGACGATTTAAGCGAAAATCGTCGTCTATGATAGTGTAGACACAATAGTTTTTGTATTAACTGTTGTCTATGATAGGTGGTATATGTGATAAGTGGGAATGAAAATTTTCCCCAAAGCTGAAAGTGGAAAAGGCAAAAACTGAAAAACACGCTAAACACTACAGCATTTAATTTTTTTTTGAAGGAGTCGCCTTCGCTTCAAGGAAAAACCTAAAGGGGAATGACTCTTTGTTTCTCTTAATTTGCTTCTCATTTTTGTCCTCTCTTTCGTTCTCTAATTCGTTCTTGGAATTCCATCGATGGTGGGTCAAGGCAAGGCTCTAGGATCCGGAGCCACAAAGAAGACCACCTAGACGACAGTTAATAAGCGTCGTCTGATATTGCTTAAATAGACGTCGGTCACATAGACGACGCTTTTTTATGCATTCAGACGACAGTTTTTTACAGTCGTCTAGGGGCAAAAATGGCATAGTGTGTAAAGAAAGGCTGGCGCCGGGCAAGTTGCGTGAAAGGCAGACTCAGCAATCCTCCAGTTCGTTTATCTTACTTCTTTAGAATTTTGACAATCCCTAGTCAAAGCTAGAAGACAGAAATGATTTTAGCAGTTGATAACAATGAGAAGCTTGTAGCAGAGGAACTTGTCTTTCCACTCAGGGAGGGTCTCCTCCTGGTGGGTCCTGAACTCTTTCCCAAATTTCATGGCTTTGGTTTGAAGAAATGAACTGTGTGATGATTTAAGGCAATCAAAATGTTGATATAAAACGACAATCTAAAGGAGGAATTTCAACTAGGAATATTTTTGGAATTCCTCAACTAGGAATACTGTGGGAGTGGGAAGGAAATGGTGGAGTGTCATCAAGTGCAATTCTTGTTGGTAATGGGATTTGGCTCTTTGCTCTTTTCTTGATAAGCTTGAATTTGGCATTTCCCACCCCTCATCAAAATTGCCACCAAAAATTATTAGATGGTAGTATTACGATTACGTGATATAATCAATTTGAATTAACATTTTTAATATTATATCTTAAAATTAAGAATATTAACATTAGTCATATTATAACACGTGAAATGTGAACCGAGATATAACACGTAATACCATTTCATAATTTCTCAATATGTAAACCAATTATACAATGTAACCCAATGTGTTGTACTATTTCCTAATTCCTCAACACTTGAAGCAGATGCATCATGTAACTTTCAGTACAATACTATTGCATAATTTCTCAACACACGAACCAAATGCACCACGTAACCTATAGTATTATATCATTTCATAATTTCTCAACATTTGAACCAAATGCCCCAATAATACGTCATTTTATAGTTTCTTAACATATAAATGAGATACACCATATAACCCATAATACGAAATGCACCACGTAATTTATAATACGGTACCATTTTATAGTTTCTCAATTGGCAGGTAAAATTAGAATATACCCAACACATACTAATTTACTATGAAAATCTCATAAATCCACCACCTAACTCTAATCGTTCCTAGTGTATAATTCCAACCAAACACTTCGTTTCCAATGACAATTTTGGACAATTCCAACGCATATTCTAATCGTCCCAGAATCCAAATGGATGCTTAAGAGAATATGCAGCCTACCTTCACTTGATACATCCGTCACAACGACAAATTAGAAATGAGGTTCAAATATGGAATATGTTCACATCTTTGTCTCAACTCGATTCCGTTTATTCACAAAAGAAATCAAATAACGTTTATTCACAAAAGAAATCAAATAAACATTAGGCAAGATAATATTTGATCTCATACTTATTCATTCAATGAATGACCGATTCATAAAAGTAAGCATGTCATAATGAAAAAACACAAGCCCTTTTGATGGTCCATTCTAAATTCTCATTCAGCACAAATCATTCTAACATAAGAAAAACAAAGCCAGCATCTTAATATTGGAATTACAAGGAATCGGAAACAGCAGTTGAAAACGAAATTTAGACAAAGTTTTCTAAAACATAGCATTTGGTGATCAAAAATCAATTGAAGCACCAAAACAACAATTGGGGAAAAGAAATTAAACAGAAAACCGCATACTAGGTGGGACTTGCTCTATATGGTCTCCAGGGCCTGCAGTATGTCATTCTTCAAATCTTCAAAGTCTTCGACTCCAAAGCTGAACCGGACCAAGTTATCTTTGATCCCATACTTCATCCTCTCTGACTGGCTGAGATCCCTGTTTCAAAAGCATGAACATATAGCAGTAAGAAAAAAATCATCCAGCTTTCCACCATTGCTAGAGTAAAACTGATCATTTTTCGTATGGTTGCATAAACGACCACGCAGTTTCATACAACGAAAAAAACCCTTTAGAGAGTTACTGTAACATTAATGCACTTCCATATCAATTACACATCCCCCCATTTCATAATTGCTATTTTGACTACTCAACCCCATAGCATAAACAATTAATATTGATGAAGTATCAAAAGGAATACCAGTAAGACATTATGGCTGGCTGATCCACAATGCTCTCACAACCACCAAAGGATGGGGCAATATATGGGATTTTCAGCGCATCCACGAATTTAATGGTTGTCATCAAGTCTCCATCAATCTGCATAATTAAGGAATATTATTAACGCAATGAGCCAATGACCCTAATGAAAGAACACCAGAAATGGATTAGCCAGCAATGCTCACCTCAAAACTGACAACACCACCAAAACCAGTCATCTGGCTCTTGGCGAGCTGATGTTCAGGATGACTAGACAAGCCAGGATAATAGACATGCGCCACCTGCCAATAACATTTTTAATTACATCAGTTTCCAAATACAAGGAAGCAATCCCAACATAAACTTATTGTACTATACCATGCCCAACAACAATCACACTGATAGAAGGAATGCTGGCTCAACAGCTCTATTGAGCTAGCTTCCAATTGATGAATGATATTTTTTTACGCCTTTTACGGGTATGAAAAATTTTACAAAATTATACCTTAGGATGTGCCTCTAAAATTTTGGCCATCCTTGATGCTGTCGAATTCTGTTGCTGTACACGAAGATGCAATGTCTTCATGCCTCGAATGATCAGGTATGCAGCATTCTGTTGACCAAAAAACAAATATTGGTAATTATTATGTAAGGTCAAAATTCATATCAATCTTCAATTCTCTAAGCAAAAAGTGGAAAATCCTCAATCAAAAATGCAATACGTGGGTTTACAAATTAGCATCACCAATCTCCTCAGGGTGACAGATGAGAATAATCAGTGACAAAAAACATATAGAAGGACAAGACAGCTCATTGGAGACAACTCACCGGGTTGAGAGCACCACCCAAAATATGATGCAAAATACGAATTTCTGAAACCAATTTCAAGGAACCGCTAATGGTACCGGCAAGAACCTGAAATAGGATACTCACGCTTGCTTAATACTTTACAAAAATTGGCAAACTATGTATTCACACTCTTTCAAATGTTCTGATTGGATATGAGCTGACTTACATCATTGTGGCCACCAATATATTTGGTTGCGGAGTGCACAACAAGATCAGCACCAAGGGCAAGGGCTTTTTGGTTGAGAGGTGTGGCAAAAGTGCCATCTATACAGACCAGTGCTCCCTTTCTATGACAAAGGTCTGAAACCCGCTTAATGTCAACGCACCTGAGGAATGGATTAGTAGGAGACTCCGTGAAGTAAAGAGAAACCTGCACCGAAGAAAATTCCATAAACACACAAGATCACCATGATATGCTAAATTACAGAGAACTTTAGAAAAGCAAACTAAACAGTTTTTTCTACTGACTTTGTGCTCATTCAATGCAGATTCCAGAGCTTCATAATCAGCAGGGTCAATGATCGTAGCCTGCACAGAGGGAAAATTAGTATAAGTATAAACACTAACAAAAGCATTAGCAGGAATTTGATAAGTAACACCAATATCCTGTTACTCTAAATTCAGGATAACTCATCATTACAATAATGAGAAAAGAAAGCTTTACCGTGATCCCCATTTTGGGAAGAATGGTCTCAATGAATATCCTAGTCTTCCTGTAGCAATCCGTGGTGGTCACCATATGCCCACCGGCTGGAACTAAAGCCATCAACATGACTGTGCTAGCACACATTCCAGAGGCCAAAATCATAGTTGATTCCGCTCCCTCAAGCGCACTGTATTATCACAACAACATTCTTTAAAATCCAACATACAGATCCCAACCACAAGCAGGCGTTGGATACAAAAGAGAGTGACAGAAATGAAAACCTGATCTTCTCCTCAACAACCACTGTTGTTGGATTTCCATATCGCCCGTACTCGAAACTTATTGCACGTTTCTCCTGCAACAAGGTAAAGGAAATTAAGCCAAAGCAACACGAAACATCAATCATCAACTCCCCAATATGTAAATCACTTCATTTTGTTGTCTTATCTCTTTAAAGTTTCAAACTTTTGCACTAAATTATAAAAGAGTGCACCTAGTTATGCATAAAATCGTCAGATAATTTAATATATAATATGTGCAAGGCATGAGTGCTACCTTGAAATCAATGAGGTCAGCCGTCTTCTTAAAGAAGTAGGCAGAAGTATTAACCACTGGGGTTGTAATTGCATCAGTTACTATGCCTCGACCCAATCTTTCACCTTCAAAAAACCAAAAACCCCAACTATCAATGACACGCAGATCTCCACAAATTCATTAACAAATGAATTCCTCAAATGTGACATTCAACCCAAGCAGGCAAAAATAATTTTAACAAATTTAAAGAAAAAAATAAGTTGCTGAAAGAGTATAAAAGGAATTTAAAATCCAAGAAAATGCAACTAACTAATTTACCAGCATGAATCGCGAGGCTCCCATCGGAGCCCAAGAACGAGGCCTCCTTCAAATCAGGCAAGCCCTCCAACTGTACATCATTTTCAAACACCCCCACCTCGTCATCGGCCAAAATCTGGGCCGGATCGACGGGGATGGCGGCAGTGGCGGCGGAATCGACGGCTGTAGCCGCCGCCGCCGCCGGGAGGGCAGAGTTGGAGTTGTTGTTTGACCAAGAAGCGGCGACGATCTGCGCGACGCCGATGTTGCTGCAGTTCCTGCGGGCCTTGGTGCTGAGCTGGCGGACGAAGTTGGGAGGAAACCTGAGGATGAGAGATGAGAGGCCGTGAACCGGAGCCGCGGTGTTGGGCCGACCCGCGAATCCTGGGCGGTAGCCGCCGAAAACCTTGGGAGGATACGTGCAGACAGCCATGAATGATGGATCGGCTTGGTTCGGTTTGGGATTTCAACAGACGAGGTTAGTTTTTTAGGTGGTGGATTTGTGTTTAGGAAAGAAAATGGAGGATTGACGAATGCTTTTAATACGCACCTTTTCTTTCGTAATTTTATGAACAAGAAATGATTTTTTGGTTTTCTTATTATTTAATCATGGTCCATGAATCATGATTTGGTTTTTGGAACCAACTTGGGTCCAGTTGGCCTGATGGCCGACGTGGAATCGAAGTAGCAGGGAACCCACCGTGGATAATCCAAGTGATGGTCATTTTGGTCAAATTTTAAATTCCCATAGTCTCACGGTCAATTTATCATAATTTTATAACTATATGAATTATCTGGATTGAAGTGTGTCATATTCGATAAAAAATAATCAAAATCTCAATAATAATATTTTGTAAAATTGTATCATCATTATTATAATTTTATTATACTATTAGACTTCAATTACCACTAATGAGAACATTTTGGTGACAATTTTATATAGGATTCAAACAATTTGCCCTCGACAATTTTATATAGGATTCAAAAATTTTGGAGGTTTTATTGTTGTTATGCCTTTTTTATTATGATTATTTTGTAAATAAGAAAATTGGATATTAGGTGCAATTCCTTGGTGCAGTACACATAGAATTGCCTCTCACCGTAACGAGGAAAATTATTATTAGTCATCAGTTAGAAGACTCATAACGAGTCAAATTGAGAGTTGAAAATTGTTAGTGTTGGTCCAATTGCGTTGCTCCATGCTCCGTTGTGCCAGGTCAACACGCAATTATCTCTTATGGCCGATGGCCGTGATACACTACATGCATGTGTATCCCACTCACAATTAGGACCATTCATCTCATCTAACGTCTGCTTCTGAATTTTGGCCATGCTGCTATTGTATATGTCTACTTCGATTCAATCATTCAATTATTAAAGTATAAAAACATGTGTCACATAATAGTATAATATAGTGGTATTTCCTTTTACATGTTATTTGAGAGGTCTCGAGTTTAATTCTCTTGAGCAAGATTGATACCGAATATATATATATATATATATTGTAATCTCCTTCTCTAATATTATTGTGTCAAAAACAAATTATAGAAACATGCAATTTGAATAAAATCATGTAGTAAATTGGTCAAAGTTGGTAGACTCCGGGTAAACTAATGACTCAACAGACATTTGATTTTAAGATATTAAGAATATATAATTCGTGAAAAAAAAGATACACTTGGTTATAGGTAAGTTGATTGAAAGTGAAGGCTAGTTGCACCAATTGTAGGGAAATGGTTTTCAAATCCTAGCTGTTATTTGTTGAACTTTATGGAATAGGATCCTCAAATTGGGTAGGGCCAAACAAACAAGAAAAAATCAGGGAAAAATTAGTGGAGAGTAACAGTGACAGCCACACATAACCAACTATACCCAACTATGTCCATATGTTTTGGTGTATTCTGACGTCTGCTTCAGTATAAATCACATATTTTATGACTTTAAAAAGAAAGCAAGAAATCACTACGCACATATCTGAGTTGAGTTATCTGTAGTTCGGTCGAAAATAATTTCTAAAAATACTTACTTGAATCTATTAGATTGGTTAGCGGTATGAAGCATGACACGACCAAACTGCTTGATGCCCAGCCATACCCTCCCGATTAACATTTTTTTTTTTTGATGAATCACATTTCTTCAACTTATATGATATTGTCTATCTCTTATTTTTAATGAGAGTCGAACTTGAGACCTCCCATTACATAATAAAAAAGTGTCATCATAGACCATGATGACATAAAAAACAAACAAATTAATGAAATTGGAGAAAATGGTTGCCAGCGTTCCTAGACTTTACACTAATTATGGTTATTGTCTATGAATTTGATTATTAGTACTAGACATCCCTGAATGTTGTTTAACGTGTAAGGACAATTCTTCCGTTAAATTTCTCAATATTTTATGGTAAAAAAACTCACATGATATGATAATTTTACCTTTATTCTAAACTTAAATTGTTAAGAAATTTAACGGAAGAATTGTCCTTACAAGTTTAGACATAATTCAGGGACGTCTGATATTAATAATAAAGTTTCAGGACGATAGCTAAATTTAATGTAAAATTTAAGGACGCTAGCAATAGTTTTCACAATAAAATTAATATTCATCATTACTCATAAGTTAATATACGAAAAAAGAGGTATAATGAAAATATCAAATATTTATACGAAGTTTTGCAAACTTTAATAATTATTTATCTATTATGAATAAAAATAAATTCAAAAAATATAAAAATATTATATTAATTAATATACAAAACTTGATATTTCTATTAGTGGACCTAGAGAGACACTAGAATATATAATGTAAACAAATCGAATTCATATCAACTATATTGTATTTGTTCGAAGAGTGTTCATTTTCCGAAGAATTTAAAACTCATCTTCGATCCACTTATCTACCAACCAACAAAAAATTAAAGAAAACGTCTTTTGGTCTAGACATTTTTGCAACTTGAGTCCACTCCTCATGAGTAGAGTAGACCAAGGAATCTTATCTCCTACCCAACATTAATTGGTCGGTTTGTCTTTTATATACACCAAAATATTTATATATTCAGAATCCGTATTTAAATGTAAGTTGTCTTTTATAATTAAAGAAGAATATTATTAGATTAAAAACGAGACGAACAAACATGCAACATGCTACGGTATATATAGTCGAAAACAATAAGTAAAGAAAGTATTGTAAGTATAATATGGTGCATTATGAAGTTGGGCAATGAGAGTGTATGGTAACTTACAAATTAAAATTCTTGATGAACAAGGCCATTAGAATTTGTCCACACCATGTTGGCCAATATCATTGTATCCAAATCGATTGTGACTCCAACACAATCTAATTAGTTTGTTTTTTTCTATGATGGATGCCATGACACCATGTATGCATATGTGAGGATTTATTTATTTATAAGAAATTTGTGGTGCATGCACGAGACTTGAATTTAAAATTTTTATGTTTGTCCTGTGATTTACATTGTAAGGACCCTTCTCGAATTCCCCTTCGAAATCCGGAAATAACCCCGCTCCCGTATGACAACCTAAAGAAATAAACCCTAAATATCCTTAAATCCTTATAATTAATTATGAGAATTCTGCCAAAAAATCGGCAGAACCTCTCTTTAAGGACTAGTCAACCGTCTTCCACCTATCAGACAAAGGATCAGCTAGCACTCCAAATTCTAACAGACAACAACCATCCAACGATGAAATCGAAAATTTACAGTAAGTCCAAAAGTGTTATCAGAGCATCTAGATAGGATAATAATTACATAATTAAATATCCTACTCGAGTATAGGTAATAATGCAGCTGATATTCTAATGTCTCCGCCTCTGAAAGTGCCCACGTCAACTCAACAACCTGGAGGGGATTTAAAACATAAAAGTTGTGAGTAGACAAAAATAATCATTTAGAAATCGTTTTCCGAATAAATCTTGCATTTTCTCCCTCCACGAGTAAAACCATGCATGTATGCATATGTGAGGATTTATTTATTTATAAGAAATTTGTGGTGCATGCACGAGACTTGCACTTAATATCCTTATGCTTATTCCGCGATTTACATGCTATTTGATCTACTATTATGAATTATTGTTAGGGTTTTGAGATTTTTCGAGTTAGGTGACTAGATAAATTTATAATTAAGTCTTTAATTTATCACTAATCTAGTGATATTTCTACCGACTATGTAGTGGGAGACTTCAAAATCAATTATCGTATATAATCATCTTCCTTAATATTATCATATGAAAAAAAAAAAACTTTTCTTTGAGCAATAATATCGATGCATGTCAATAATTTGAGATCATTAGTTATAAACTCACTTGTACAATGTTAGTGGTGAGAGAAACTTCCATGTCATAGATGCAATGTCTCTCGTGAAGAGAGATATATAATGGAGAAACTATGATATTCGTACTATCGTTACATAGTTGACTCAATTTACGTGTTATAATATGAAGAATATTAGTTATATCATCCATATCTATTATAATAGGTAAACTCAATGCACCACATCCATAATACGATATTATTTACTAATTTATTATATAATTTAATAAAATGGGCTGAATTCGCATTCAAATTGAAGCCCATTCTTTATAATTACGAGCCCACTTAGTCAATGGCCCATATCTCAATTGAAGAATAGTAAATCCAGACCGTTGACTGTTGGCCCACGAAATACACCTTACGACCAAAACTCAATACCAGCCGTCCAATTACGCGGTTTTTCTCTCTGACCGTTGGATATGGTTCCATTCCAAAAGTTGAAAAGGGTTTTCTTTCTCATTCCATGCCCTAATTTCAGAAACCTGTCTATATAACTATAAACCCAAACGGTATTCTCCTTCCCCTGCTCTATTGGTGGCTGAAATTAGGGTTGCGAAGGACTTCAAAATTGGAATTGCAAAGGTATTATATCATCAAATCTATTGCTTTACAAATTTTGATCGACTCACAGAATAGTCAGTTGCGGTCCCAAATTTGTTCGTTGAACTTGAATGTTACATTTCCAGTCTATTCAACTTGTGGGTTGAATGTTATTGAAATGAATATTCATCTAGATTTACAAAAGAGTTTCGATTTATAGGCAGAAAGTTCTTCATTTTTGTTTTTGTGATATCATTTCTGTTGTTGATGAAGCCCGATAATTAACTTGGTTTATTTATTTATTATATGGAGATCCATTTTTGTTGTTTTGTAGATGGATTATTGTATTATTACCCAGGCTCCATGAATATTGCATTATTGTTTGCCTTATATGAATGTGCAAACATAAAGATTGGGAACCGCTTTGCAGCTTAAATCTCTATTGTTCTGCTGCCAGTATTACCCACACATGCATCTGCAATTCGCATTTCCAATTAGTTCAGTACATCAGAATTTGCCATTTAGGTTTTTCGACGAAAGGAAGCCAAATTCCAGAGGAATTGCCTAGATGTAGTTGCTACTAGCAATGCTAATAGCATTAGGTTTGATTTTGCTTTAGACCGAGGCTCCATGTGTGGATGAAGAGTATTATACTATTATTAGGTTTGACTATTGCATTATTACCAAGGCTCCATGACTATTGCATTATTGGTTGCCTTATATGAATTTGCAAACATAAATGTTGGGAACCGCTTTGCAGCTTAAATTTCTAGTGTTCTGCTGCCAGTATTACCCAAACATGGTCCGGTAATTCTTGTCAATGCATATGCAATTATTTCATTAGAGCATTGACATAGATCATAGATGTAGTTTCTGCTAGCAATGTGGATACTCAGTGGTTCCTCAATTGTGTCTAGTAGCTTTAGGTTTGATATTGTACTAGAGCGAGGCTCCATGACCATCAGAATGTTGGTTGCCTAGTCTCAAAGTGCAAAAAGAGATGTTGGGATTCACTTTGCAGCTTAAACTGCTAATGTTTCTGCTGCCATCAATCCCCACACATGGGTGACTTTTATCTATGAATTTCGGTAGTTTCACTTGAACCGGAAATGATACACTTGAGATTTTCTATGTGAAGACGGTCAGTTAACCATCTAACTCATTAGTCAGCTAGCTTTAACTTTGATTATTGCTCTATTACCTAGGCTCCATGACCATCGAATTATTGGTTGCCTAATTTGAATGAGCAAAGATAAAACTTTGGGATCCGCTTTGCAGCTTAAACTGTTAATGTTTCTGCTGCCAGTAATGCCCTCACATACTTCAGCCATCTCGTGTTTAGTTAGACTAATGTAATAGCTTCAAGTGAGGAAAATACTAGATAGACTTGAGAAGTATGAAATAACATAAAAACCCGATTGAATTAAATGTGTAACTTGTATGCTGGATTCTATGAAACAGTTGCTTCCTAAATGAAGATATCCTGTCTTGCCTATATATGAAGTTTCTGCAGTGCATGCATCTGTGCTTGTTTTCTGGTATTGATATTGGGTTGTCAATGCAGTTTTCTTACGAAATCTATTTGGAGCTATTGCATTGGAGTAATGCTAGGCATCCCAAATTTGTGTAGAAATTGAGTTCCAAAATGAACAAAACCTGCTGTGGCCAGAATGCAAGGGGTGAGTAGAACTCTCAAACCCAAGTGCAAAAGCAAGGCGAAATTAGAGGGTACACAAGGTTGTAGAGACATGAATTGGGTTCAAGGAAAGATCTATCTTTACAATGTCACATTTGGGCTCTATATGTTGGATTGGTGGGAGCGATATCTCTTCAATACCTTGGTCGTTGTGTTGATGTGGTTCATTGTTTACAACGGGTTGCGATATGTAACAGAATTTTGCAAGAGGCACCTATGGTGATTGGTGACGCCGAGAGCAAGCATCAGCCCGGAAGGTGTTTCGGAGGAAATTTAGGTTGCCTAGCTTTTTACTCATTGTATTGTAAAAAGAGAAAATGAAAGAGGGCACTCATGTTCTTTACAATTTAGGATTCCTTGTTCATTACGTGTTGTTGGATTCTGTCTCAATGTATAGTACGTTAATCATTTTCAAGAAATGGAGTGGCTCTATTTTAAAAACTTGTCTAATCTCTCGTCTATCTCAATAAAGGATGAGCACGATTTAGATCGATGTAATTATATACCATCAAAATCAAACTGTAAAAATTTTAACAGTTTATTATAGTTTGAATTTTGTTAAAACAGAAGTAAAATTGCTCAACGATTTGGCTTGGACGTATAAAGTTAACCCTAATCTTAATAAAATCTATCGTGTGTAAGCTTATGGTAAAATAGAATTAGAATATATCTTTTGATGGTTTTGTATATGTTTTGAAAACCTGACTTAAAATCATTAGTTAGTTACAAACTCACGATTTTGTGTACAGAAATCAACTATTGAAATTTTTCAAACCGTTTAATTTTTAATTAGTTAAAAATCTAAACCAAAATACTAATAATAATTTAATTTTTACACGGATTTATGTCCACTCTTAGTAAACTACAAGCCAGATATCATCGCACATCATTCACAAAACTTTGGGCTTTGGCCCTCCTTAGAATCACTCAACAAAAATATAAGTTGGGCTTCTAGTCTAGCCCTTTAAACTGGCATTATTTCATCACCCTCATTGTTGGCTCTGCAACTTCGGCCTCCCAGATCGACAAAAAGACAGCATTTACACGTATGATAATAATTAGTTGGTTGAATAAGCTGCCTTTGAACATATGTCAAAATGCCATTGATGCCTGCTTAATTAGTTGATTGGGGAACTCTGTTCAACAGTAAGCTCATGCTGGTAAATTTGATTGCCACAAAAGCTTACTGTCCAGGTTAGATGTATATTAACGGAATTGAATTTCTGTATGAATTTACTGTCATATTATATTTTTATTTCAAAAATAGTGTTAATCTCGATTCAATTTACATAAATATGATGATTTGACGGTAAATTTATGTCATTTTTTATTTTCTTTTGAGAGTTCCAATACTCCAATAGTTAACTTGCATGCATCCTAGGATAAGAGAGGAGGAGCTGAATATTGCTTTTATGGGTTAGAACTTAGAAATGATTATTGGTTTCACTCTATTATTCTCGTACATTTATTTTTATCTGTAAAATGAATCCACACTTATTATTCAAGTGCAGTAGGGTTTGCGTACCTTACACTGTGGACCCTTTATCATTTGTCGAAGTCCTGACTGAAATTTGGGGCTATTTAACATTTACATTGTTGTATATGGTTGTTGAGACTTTGAGAGTACTGTAACATATTGACGTAAGTTTGTGAGTTGAAGTTTATCCAAACTACTAGTAAACGACTCGTTTAAATCGCGAAAATCGAAACTGTATGAACAAAAGTGGAATTACGTCCGATTACAAGAACCAAAATCATAATTTAATTAACATCGATATGTGAAATATTCATTTAAAGACCAACTCAAATTTGTAACTTCTAAATCCACCCAAATTATTAGTAAACAACGTGTTGAAATTGCGAAAAAATGGAAACTATATGAACTACAGCAAAACTTTGTCCGAACTACAAGAATTATATAAGATTCTAAATTCGTTCAATCTATTGGCAAACCAACGCACATTTAAAATCGCGAGAATTGAAACTATATGAACTAAAGCGAAACTTCCGGCGAATAACTATTAGAGCCAAAATGGTGATTTGACATTGATGGCATTGAATTGGTGTGAAGTTTGAAAGCAGAAAGAGGTAAGGATGGATAAGAGTTTTGCAGTGAAGGTTTTCTGGAGATGTGATTTTTGAGATTTGGGTTTGATTTGGAGCCACATGCTCAAAATGCGAGAGGCCCTCATTTAATTCCCACGGTTGGCTGCAGTCGAGGCGATTAATTGGCCCATGTGAATTGCGAACTTGCTGCACGTCCTATTATTACACCACTGAAATAAATGTTCATGTGCACAAATTAATCTCATTTATTTTCAATTTTCATGTAGGAAAAAAAACATAAAAAATAAAATTAAAAGAGAAATAATAACGGAACTTACTGTAATGTTATATTTTTCGCTTAAGATTTAATATTGCTAATTTTTTACTTAGTTTACGTGAAAAGTAAATTATATGATAGAACATATATATCGAGCATTTTCGGTAGACTCTTTCACCATATTTTTGCGACATATTAAACTGAAAATATGTCAAAACTTACTCCGTCCAGACAATCTATATATATATCAAGAAGTTAAAGATAATTTCGTGAACTGTCGCTATTCACTTTTGGCTAGGGAAAGGGAAAATTAATGCTTCTGTTGATCCAATACATAGAGAGCATTATTGGAGTAACATTGAATATGACTTGCTAGGTCATTCATGCTACGTTACGTGTATATAATAATATAGTATGAAATCAGTATTTGGTACTACTCGTATTAGTTAGCCATCGAATAAGTTAATACGGTTGAGTTCCTTTATACGATCCACACCCACTAAAATAATACCCTCGAAATTATCCGTATTAAATAGTCGGATGACTAGCAATATCTTGAAAAGTGTAATAAAAATAATAATAATAAATAGAATACTAATAATAATAAATTAATAATTAATGATAATTAAATAAATAGTAATAATAATCATAACATCAATAATTATTTAAAATAAAATTAAAATAATAATAATATACATAATTAATATAGTCAGCATTTTAATCCGATAGAGCATCAAACTCCCGACTAAATAGTCAGTCTATTTGGTGAACAGATTAGTCTATCCGACTGAAATAGTCAGTACAATACGGTGTACCAAACGAGGTCTCAAAGTCAAATTTAACTAACGCATAATTGAAGATGATCAGTCATTTTTCTTGGAAAAAAAGTTCTTGCCAACATTTAAAAAAAAATAAAAAATGAAGAACATATAAGTCGTGGCCTACTTGATCAAACAATAAAAGTTGTGGCCTAAATTCACCATATATTGCTCCACAGCGCTTTCAATTTTCAACACAGCCTGGATTTGACTTAATGGGAAAGTAACATATATATATATATATATATATATATATAATTTCTTATTTTCAGCATGTACAATTGTCTTCGAAACGACATTTTTGACGCTAACTAGCAGGTCTTCTGCTACTATACTTCTTCATGCTGTTATATTTTTCATTACAGTATTTATAAATTTTTTTAATAAATAAATAATGTGATCAATAAATACAAAATATGTATTTATTTTTTATTTTTCTTGCACAAAAAGAAAGGTGGTGGGAAATTGGCAATAGGGTTTTATTGTAGCTGTGAAATTCGACCGACAATACAGAGCAAATAGAACTATTTTAATTTTAGGGTTAATAGTGTGGGGTGTAGAGAGAGGAATATATGGGGTTTAAATTCGTACTAGAAATGTTAAATGCATCATGCTTTTTCAAAAAAAAATAAAAAGTTGTATAATGAAGAGAATATGCACATTGTTTTGGCCGACTGAACGTCTACATCATGTTAGCGATGTATACGTACTATTACTTGTTGGGTAAGTTTCATATGTTCAAATTTTTCGAAAACCTAATTACAACTGCCCCATAATTCGTAAGTGTACGTATGTTCTTATCATGGACGAATATAGGTTATCAATCTGTAATTCAAGAGGAAAATTCTTGTGCAATATTGTTATGATCCATCGTGTTCAATGTTATTACAATGATGATACGTATCATTTATTTTTCATAGACACCAAAATATATATTGACAATGAAAACAAACAAAAGGCATGATCGATCATGATCATTTGTCTCACCACCAACCACAGTGTGAACTTTCTGCTTCCAAAACTGGACACTTTGAAGATGTATCAATCATCAATCTCTCTTAGATATTATTACGATCTCCAGTGTGAAGTAACCCAAAATAAATGAAGGATCAATTTTCATTTGAATCAAGCAGTATAATTACTCTAACGCGTGTATCAATTTATTTTCTATCTTCGTTATAAAAAGTTGTAATAATTTTTTATTTTATTTTAAAAAACAATGGGAGGAGTAACTACCTAAACCCACTACCAATTTATTTATGGAAAATACTTGCATCCCACCTTAGTGGTATCTCCTCGTACCACCCTTTCGATTTATCGAATTGTATTTGTACATATATTATAATCGGAACCGTTCATTCTCTAAATCATCATGTCAAGATCATCTCTGTAAAAATCAATAAGATTGGAGATCGTTTAGTAATTCATATGTATCAAATAAATCAACGGGTTTGATAAGAATTAAGATCATCAAGGCGAACCGTCCATTTAGTTGATATATATATATATATATATATATATATATATATGAATGATTAAACGACCTATAATCTTTTTGATTTTTTTGCAGAGATTATCTTGACATGATGATTTAGAGAATGAACGTTTTCGATTATGATATATGTATCAGTGTGAGATGCAAGTATTGTCCTTTATTTATTCCTTACTTCTTCCATTAACCATTAATTTTTTTATTTATAAATTTAATATTTGATTTTACTATTGTGTCATTGTTTATTAAATTATTTATTTGAATTTTAAAGTTTATTAATTAATCAAAGAGTAGTTTCGTCTAAATTTTTTAGTGAAGCCTACTCAATTTCTTGATTTTATAATAATAGAGATATTTTGAGTTTAACATAACCAAATAAATAAAAAATATGTGTATAATAACAATCTAATTTTTAGTTTTACTTATCGTAGTTAGTGATCGATCTATGAAAAAAATTGGGGAAAAGAAAGGATTAAGATGGGTTGGAAAAAGGAGGAAGAAGAAATGAAGTAAAATATATGAAACATAATCTTGAAAGCCAAAACATATTATACTTGATTAAAATAGTTGTCGATCCCTCGTATTTTTCATGCAATATTAAACTTTTATTTTTAATTTAAAAATAAAAATGGAAATTGAAAACCAAATTGTTACTAAATCACTTTTGTTAATATTGATTTATTCTGTTCATATATTTTTGTAATCAAATCCATAATTTGTTTTCAATATGGAATATGAAGGCTAGGCTAATTAAGACAGAGGATAAACCACGAAATATTATTAGAAATATCAATAATTAGTCATCATCATCAACTAAATACCCACCAACTTGCATTACACCATTCATTTAATCTTAGTGATTAATAATTAATGATAAGTGTTCATCCTCGTACAGCTTAATTGACTATCATGCCATCAAAAAAAACAAAAGCTATCGACCAATTGGAAGTGCACGCTTAATGATCTTTAGCAATCTTGTTAATTAAAAGAAAAATGAGTCAAACGCCTACAAATTAATTAATATATGTAGACTTAATAGCCTCTTTTAACAAATAAAGCATGAAGAAGGGACCAGTAATTAATTAATTAAATTAAGTATGTACCCATGCATAATTATCATTAAATTAAGTACGATTACACTCTCTTGAGTACGTAGCCTAATGGTTGGTTGAACGAACAAACGTCAGTGTTTTATTTCACAGGTCGTGAGTTTAATTCTTTCTCTTATCAGATCAAGATTTAAATGGTAAATTAATTATAACACTAATTTTTTTGAAATTTTATTCAAAAATAACGGCACGTACGTACGTCTTTCAATATATTTACCAAAATCCATCACTTTGTTTCTTTCTTCTTTCCTTCAATTTCAACACATTGATTTATTAGCCATCACAGCAGCATATATTAAACTTTTCAATGCCACCGCCGGGTTAGATGGAATAGGAAGACTAGACTTGGGAAATCGACAATAATGTTCTTTCGTTTTTCGACTATATTTAAAAAAATCGAATTTTACATTTATTCTTAACGTTAACATAATCCTCCATTTTGATTATCAATTTCTTTCTTTTTATACGTCTCTTTAATTTACCCCACTTGTCACTTGCGTTTTGCCTTTAGAGGAACAATGCAAGTAAGGCAACTGTGGATGTCTTTTTCGTTTATGGATTGTGTTTCATTAAAAAATTAAGCACAATGAGAGAGGAAAGGGGAAAAGGACTAGGGAAAAAATTAACTCTTTCGCAGAAGAACTCAGAAGGAGAATTTGACATAAAACCAACAGCTAGCAATAAAGTCTGTCATAAAAATATCTTTTACTGGCCATAGTCATAAAACTATTAATTGTCGTCCTTGGTAACCTTCAAAAATCCAAGAAATAAATAATAAAATAAATAATATATATATATATATATCGAGAATTTCCAGACGATTCCAAATCACGAAAATTTCAGATAGAGTCATATTGAGGTATTAAGCATTTGAAATTGGATACCCAGATGAAATTTAACAGTCAAAGTAACTTGTTCTTTTTATAGATATTGGCCAAACAAGTCAATATGAATATTAAGGACTCGGAGTTTATAGATATTGAGTAAAAGATGAATAAACAGAATAAAGAGAAATAAACGATACTAGCAGTTAATAACTACTCAAGAGAGTTTGTTTTATGAAATGTTCCAATGAAATTTATATAGAGAAATTTAAACGATAATCCAATTTTAATTCATATTTGACTCAATATATCTTGCTCTGTACACTCTTATGTACGTCCTTGGTAACCTTATAGCATTAATCAAATATGAATTTCCAGATGTTAATTAAGGTATTAAGCATAATCAATTTACAAATCATTTTTTTATTCATATTTGTAATCACTTTGCATATCATTTACATTCTCTCATGCTATTTAAATTATTACCTTATTCCTCAAATTCTTGAGATAATTCGTTCCCATATTCTGGACTTAATTGACATTTGGAATCATTCACACCAGTAACTGCTTCCGTCCCTTTTTGGTATTAAAGTCGTAAGAGTTGAGATCTTATTTCTGTTTAGTTAGCTCATCTGCCCAAGTGGCTGATTATCTCTATCTCTCTTAATTCTGCTAGTATCGTTTATTCTGTTTATTCATATTGACCTCATAATCTATTGTTCTATCTTTTCTCCAAACAGTAGGTCCGGGCCCAAACAATAAGTCCCATGGAGAGGCATGAGCGGGTGGTGCATGAGCGGAGATGAGTGAACAATAGTAGGTTCTAAGGTAATTATGAATTTAATAGATAATCGTTGTTAGTTTAATTAAGGTATTTAGGACACCTGAAACTTTGGAAATATGAGTCGACCATTCAGATCTAATTCTTCAACTAGCTCTAGATCTAGAATGTCCAATTTAACGAAAATTCCAGATATAGTCAATGAAGAACAAGTAACTTATGATGCTAGTGAAGAAGTAAACTTTCATGACTGGAATATACCCAAAATTCCAACCAGTGAAATTTATAAGAAAAAATAGTCAATTTCCTCATTTAAAAGTGAACATCATGTTAAGACAGTAGAACAAGTTTATGCTTTAAGTAAAAAACATGAAACTTGTCAATTGTTTAATGCTGAGTCCTTACGAAATTACGAAAATACAGAAAAGATGGTCATAACTTCTTACATATCGGCTTAGTCCAAGTCACAGTTAAACCCCTAACAAGATTAGGTCTTAATGTTTCAAGAGGAGGATGGCTAGACGTTACTTGGGTTGAATCTTGCTTAATCCAATGTTCTTGGGTAATGACTTTTAAGTTATTAACTTATGGGTAATGGTTATCAATAAAATCGAGGAAAAATATAATAGTTTGAGTTTGTTTCATGAAATGTTCCCAATGTTGAAATATATTTTATTTTTCTTGTGAATTAAATCTTTGTCGGAAAACATTTCTTCGTTCAATATTGTTAATTGACTCAATATCCTGATTTAGTATTCTCCAATTAATTTGAAATGGTTTCGTCATTGTTAACAATTGAGAATGGACTTCAAAGTCTGACTGGGTTGGTGAAGTTGGTTCTTTATAAGTACCGTAGCCAATTTGAGACTTAGTTTGGACACCTTTTAACTTTAAGTTTTTTAATTTTTGGTTGATGTCATGATCTCTTATGGACTCAGACATGGTAGAAGCAGACCCAGCAAAAGAATGCCTGGAAGGGTCAACTTTTACAGAAGATGAAATATCTTCGATGTCTCTAAGTTGGACACTAAGCCTGGGCGTTATAAATCTTGAGGTCAATAAAGTAGCTATATAATGATAATCATGACTCAATATATCTATAAACAGAATAAACGATAATCCAGTTTATAATTAAGGATTATCGTTTAAATTTCTCTATCTAATTATGAGGTCAATAAAGTAGCTGTATGTTTATTCATATTTAATTGGGAGAATTGAACCCAAAATATCTGGATTAACTCTGAGTTTAAATTGTGAACAAGGTTTAGCAAGATATATATAGATATATATATATATATATATATATATATATCTGGAAATTGATTAAGGTATATATATATATATATATACCATGAAGGGTGTTCGGATAAAACCATAAAAGTACTCATTCAATTCAATGAAAATGACTATGTGAGGAAGAGGGTACAATTATTTCGAATTTAATTCTCTTTCTTCACAGTTTAAATAAGAGACGGTCATACAAATACATATACAATCATAAACTCATTAGTTAGAAGAAATGCACATTTTTATATATTCGAGTTTGAATATTTCTCTATATAATTTAGATAAGAAACGATCGTATGAATACGAATATATGGTTTAGTATTGAGATGAAGTTGTTTTTAGATAGAAGCATAGAGTAAGTGCTCAGTCACTTAATTAATAAAGACGACAAAAATGCATGTGAGGAAATATGTACGTATTTGTAGACCTAGAAATAGTCTCGGTCGTTAGAAAGAGAAAGTACGTACACTCTTATGTACAAAAAATATACATTATGTTTGTATATTTGAGTTCGGATCTCTTATCAAAGTAGTTTAGATAGAAGTTGGAAACTAAAACTGGTGAAGTATTAACATTTGATGCTTACAGCGAAACTGCAATTATTTTGCTTTCACAAGAACTCATACAAAGCAAGCATATATATATATATATATGCATGCATGTCAAGCATATATATGCATGCTTGTACTTCAAAATTAAGCTAAGAAAATTGCAGAAGCAACCAAAAACCCTACTTTGGCAAATGGCATTAACAATAATCCTCCCATTATACAATCATCATCATCATCATCATGAAATAATTCAAAATTTTAATCCATGACATGAAATATATATATATGGAACCAAACAACACTTCGATTAATCCGATGATCATCCTCGATCGGTCGATGATCAAAACATGGGAGAGTCAGAGGGAGAAGAATTCACCAAATTCAGAATACTATTCCAGTAATTCTTATTATCTTCATAGTAGTCACTACCACTTCCACTTCCGCCGCCGTTATCCGAATCGCCGCCGCCGCGTTCCCCGTCGTCTGACAAACTCTGCACCTCATCGGAATTATTAAGCAGAAGATTAGTGAACCCTTCTTGATCCGCCAAGTCCACATTATGGTTGCTAACTTCATTAGCATTACTCGTCCACGCCCCTGCGTCCATTGAAATTGTGATGTCATGATCATGAATCCCCGAATTGAAAGACAAATGAGATTTCCAATCTTGATCATGATCATGATCACATTCTTCCTTGTTCTCCGGCGAGCCAGAGGACCCGACAAATTCGATCATGTTCTGCATAATTGGAGTCACCGCCACTGCCGCCGACGACGATGCATTATGAATCTGATCGGAATTATACGTCAGCGTCGACGTCGGCGACTCGAGATCAATATTCAGCGACTTCGACGGCGGCCACCCTCCTTTCCACCCCTTCAAAACCTCCAGCGGCGGCTGGGACTGCTCTGTTTTGCGCAAAAGTGTTTGATGCGAAGTTGAAGCAGAGGACGTCGAATTCATGCTCCCCGCCGTGAGCTGGTGGAGCAATGAGTTGGTGTGGTGGGACCGGAGCTTGGATTCCCGGACGAGTCGGGCTTCCGCCTCGAGGCGGGCGCTCTCCCACTGAGCCATATGGCTGAGGTTGGAGGCGTTCTTGGAGTGACCGTCGACGCTGGAAAGCAGAGCGTCGTTTTTTGGCTTGTGCGTGACGGGGTCGATCCCCATTTTGGCGAGCCTCTTCTTGAGATGGGTATTCCAGTAATTCTTTATTTCGTTGTCTGTTCTTTTCGGCAGATGAGTTGCAATGGCCGACCACCTAATTCGTCCGAGTCCGACACGACACGAGGACAAAATCATTTTTCAAAATATGTCAAATTATCATAAACTACATCGAAGAAAATTACAAAACCTATGAGAATATTTGAGTTTAATTGTATGTGACAATATATGTGTCAATGTATGGCCATGATGAAGAGATTTTCTAAGAATTCAAAGAAGTCAGCAGCAAATTTTTTGAATAGGTGATAGGTTAGATTGAGTGGTTGATAGTAATTGTTAGGTCAAGCCTTCACATTCAAAGCATCTCATAATTCAACCAATTTGTTCACCGAATTCTATAATTCACCGAATTTTTCATTTGTCAGCTTTTACATATAAACATGATTTTACGGATAAATTTTACTTAATTAAATTAATTAGCGCATGTAATAATTAATAAAATTACTAATTCATAAACACTGTGTGTATCAGAACTCTTAGTTATTATAAAAATTAATTACCTGTTCCCTAATAGGGCATGGAGTTGAATAATGGTTTGTTCTTCTTGCAAACTGAATTTTCCTCTCTTAATATCAGGTCTGAGATAGTTCGTCCATCTAAGCCTACAGCTCTTCCCACATCTCTGAAGACCTACACACACATAACAATTAAACAAATTAATTAATTAAGCTCGTATTTAACAGACAGAAAGTAGGATATTCATTAAGAATCGTATATAAGTAATATATGTTACAAGGAATATTAAATATTAAGAAATGTAGATGGAAATCATCACCCGCTTTTGTAGGGAGGGCACGCCAGCTTCCATGGCCGTGTTCTTCGATGTAAGCCAAGAGCTTCTGGTCTTCCTCCGGCGTCCACGGCCCTTTCTTCAACCCGACCTTGTCGCAGCACGGGGACCGGCCCATTTCGGTTCTCGATCAGCAAAGCAAGGCAGTGGTTTTTGCCCTTGCTTGCTTTATATGTAGGAGATAGCTAGAGAGGGAGGAGGGTGTGTTGATTAAGTTGTGAATGAACTGAAGAAATGGGCATGGAGGATATGGAGAGGAAAGGTCAGCGACATAAATGGGATAAAGAAATAAATTTTGATCAGAGAGTATAATGCGTGGCACAATTATGCATGACAAAACTACCCTTCATTAACCTTCTCTCTCGTCACTTCTCCTCAGCTGGCATCTACGACTATAATAGTGAAGTGTAAATACACAAATTGACAATACTTTTGAATTCTTATTTTTTGAGGAATCTTATTATTTTGTTTGTTATAATCGGATTTGTTTATTTTCTAGGTAATCATTTTAAGATTATTTCTGCAAAAATTTAATTAAATTAGTGACAATTTGGATTGTACTTAATAGATTTTACTTGTTATCAAAATTATCGATTTGTTTGATAGATATGCGCGATTAAACAATCAACTAAATTGGTATTATCATTTATGTCATAAAATAAGAACTTAGGATGATATGAATGATTCTAATGATTACATATGTACGTGTATATATATACATATATATATATATATATATATTAGCTCGAATGAAGACTCCTTCTAAGTCGGATATAATTATTTATCAAGATCCTATAGTAAATTCTGTTTATGTAATTTATAACACGTGAATGATATAATTTACATTTTTTTCTTAGGTCGTTTAAAATATATATCAAATGTGTACTTATATTATAACTTGTAATTGGTTGTAATTGTTATGCCACGTTCTTTAATTTGCATTATAATAATGGCATTTAAGAATTATTGATTTTGTCTTTTAGCATAAAAATTAAGATAAACTACATAAAAGTACCAAAATTATAGGGGTCATTTCAAGTTCAAACCTCAACTATGAAAAATTTCATCTAAGTACCCAAGCTATCAAAATACAACATCTAGGTACCCACCGTTAGTAATCTGTTAAGTGCCCAAGTGGCACTTGTGAGACCTTTTTTTATGCTGACATGGACGCCATTTAGACAAAAAAAATAAAAAAATTTAATTTTACAAAATTAACCAAAAACAAAACAAAAAGGAAAAAAAAATCGATCCCCTACCTGCAGCAACACCATCATCCACACCCAAAACGCCAAAACTGATGAAAAAATCGATCCCACCATAAATGCCAAAACTGAAAAGCCACCATCCAAATTAAACCTTAGTTCCCAAATTTTTACCGGAAAATCTCAACCACATCCACCTCTCTTGCGGCGGCAGGTGCCAGTGGGACGGTCATCACGTCATGCCCTATTCTAACCAGACAAACTTTACCGCCAGGATGGGTGGCGCTCAGGGTGGTTGACATGGTTTTGTTAAAGCCTACACAATCAAATGACACATCGACTCCAACTTACATTCCTTTTTAAATATTGGCAACCTCATCTTCCAAATCCTGTTCAAAAGTAATCAATAAAATCGACTTAGAAACTCAAAATCGAGTCCACACCGAAATCCCGATTCCGCTCGAAATCAATCCCTCACATGATTTCACTACCTTCTATGATGGTAATTCCTCCGAGGATTCACTCACCGACTCGGCCTCGGACACCACCCAAGATCAAGACTCGTCGATCTCCGATTGCGGGTGGATCCTGAGCAACGGAGTTGTTGGGGACGGCGGATCCAGATATGGCAGTGTCGGTCTCGGATGCCATTGTTGTAGGGTGTGAGGAGAAATGAGGAGAAATGAGGAGTGAGATAAGTGGGATTTGAAGAAGACGACGGTGGGTTTAGGAGGAATTTTAAGGTGGGTGGAGGGAGGGAGGGAGAGATAGAGATCCAAGTCTGGTGGCCCAATTGGGACATGGACGCACTTTTAGTGTTTTGATAATTTTTTTTTTAATAATTTTGTTTTATAATTTATTTTAAAATTTTATTAATTATTTTTAATATATCAATTTTTTATTATTTTTTTGTCTACAAGGCGTCCATGTGAGCATAAAAAAAGGGCCACACAAATGTCACTTGGCACCTAACAGATTTTTTAACATATTGCTAACGGTGAGTACTTAAATGTTGTGTTTTGATAATTTGGGTACCTAGATAAAACTTTTATAGTTAGAATATGAACTTGAAATAACCCCTATAATTTGAATATTTTTATATATTTTATCCTAAAAATTAAAAACAGGATCTATTAGCAGATATTATCAAGAACAATTGCATAGGATCAGTCCTCCTCGTTTTCAAGATTTTTGGTTTTTCTTCACACCTTTTTTTTTCTTTCTTGTCCCAGTAATTATTTAATTTTATCTACAAATAAAAGTTTGAAATTTCTGACACTCAGTATATCAGCAATAATAAAATCTTCCATTTCCTGCAGTCTTGCAGTAGACCCATTAATTTATGACGAGAATAGTTCTCCACCACTACATTAACCAACTCCCTATTCAATTTCAAATATTCATTCTCGTATTCTACACTTACTTTAAATAAGAAAAAAGATTTCCCGATGGTTTCGTAATTTTTTCATAAACTCTAAAATTTTCATTCTACATTAAATTGTCTCCTTCGCATAGACTTTAAAAATTTAGCCGTTATTCCCGCTTCCGTTTAATGGTGAATTTTATGAGCACCAAAAAAATCCTTTTGAGTTCTTTGAGACAAAGCAGATATTTAGAATGTTTAAATGATGTTGATGACCATGACTTTCAGCCTTCAAAAGAGGAGAATAACAGTTGAATTCTTATAGTTTATGTTTTTGGGGAAAAAGAAGATTATTTGATGCACGAATGAAATTCTTAGAGTTTATGTTTTTATCGGAAGGAGACAATTTGATGTAAAATAAAATTCTTAGAATTTATGAAACAATATAAGTAAATATCGTTTTTGTTTTATTTATTTTCTATTTTTTATATGTTTGATTTTATTTTCGTTTTTTCTATTGAGATAGGTAATTAGAAAGGGATGACATGGGATTGCTACGTCATGTGCCATATGTGGTGTAATACAAAAAGTAAGATTGTAGCTAGGTGGTACCTGTATAATTCATTATTTTTAGCCTCAATATTAGAAAAAATAATATCGAGCTAATATTTAAGCTATTATAATAAAAGAAAATAGAAAGAAAAAAATATGTTTGAAGACGAAGTTTGATGCTAAAAGCTTCCTTGTTCAGGAAGATTTTAAATAAAATAGACAAGGTGCAGGATCAGCTAGCGTATATAATTAACAAGATGATAGCACTAATTATTTTCTTTTAGAAAGGTACCTATACAATTCATTAATGAAGATGGAACTATCCTGCTACTAGATGATAATTAACACTAATTTTTACTTGTTTATAGGTGAATTTGGCAGCAATATGTATAGCAGGATTATTAAGTCATAATTATATATTTATCGAACTCAATAAAAAAGTAAATTGTATTCATCACCGTCTATATACATGTAAACAAAATCAGAAACTTTTGATCGACTTGTAAAGTAAAGAGAAATACCATATTGATAAGATATAACATAGTGT